>OZ014525.1:353911702-355111702 GCA_963966055.1 Lathyrus aphaca
TTTATGTTTTGCAAAGAGTTGTCTGATATCTCTAAAAATACAATTGCATAAGTACAGATGCCCTTCTCTAAAAAAAATAAAAACACATGCTTACAGGGAATGTGATTATTCTCTAAAGTACTTATCTCCTATAACGGAATCCGGTAAGGGATACCTCGGGACCTTTTGTGTGTTTCCTTATCTTTGCAGGATTGCAGGCATCCAGAACGCAACCTGGGGCATGCGGGTTATGTCTCAGCAAGTAGGCGAATCATTATCAACTCGGTCTATCTTCCACATGGCACTGAAGGGGCCCATTTCCCCAGCGGAGCTGGCAAATCAACAAAAGATATCAGCATCCGAGATGCTCTATCCCCAGCTGGGTTGCTCCCCATTGCTTTCCCCAGCAAAGTTGCCAAATCAACAAACAGGCTTAACACTCAGAATGCTTTATCCCCAGCTGAGTTGCCTCTTGTTGCTCTCCCCAGCTGAGTTGCCTCTCACACTTCCCCAGCCGAGTTGCCTTTCTTCCTCAACAGAATACAGAAATCAGGGAATCATCTTCCCACAGAGTTCCAGCCTCTATCCAGAAGAGCAACGCACGAAGAAGTCACAACAGAGCTCGGAAAGCTTCTACAAACCCCAGCTGGGTCCCGCATTATAAGGATATGTCAATCAGTGACATATATCCCCAAGCAGATACATCACCAGATCTACCAATGATCTCATCCCCAGCTGGGATGTTCACTTCAAGCAGATCATCCAGAGATCTTCGCGGCAACGGGATCCGAATTCCGGATCGGTGCCTCTTTGCATAATCATAGCATTCGCATCATATTATACCCTCAGAGCGTAGCATTCCGTCTAATACGGAGCATTACGGCAAAAATCAAATACATAGCATAATCATAAGGCATGTTGTGAATTGAACGCTTGTGATTAGTAACCATTCACCAGAATACAGATTACTTTCCCCCAGAGTCCCCATCAGAGTCCCAGCAAAAGCAGCTGCCCTTTCAAATCACAAACACCAGTATATACACCTTTTGGCACCCGTCCGTGTCATCCTTCCCCAAACAGGTCGCCTGAATACACTCAACGAACAAAATCACCTGACACCCGTCCGTGTCAAATCACCAGCAAAAAGCCAAAGACATCCTCTTTGCACTCACATATACATATATACACCCTTTTCTTGACACCCGTCCGTGTCATATCCCCAGCGCAGTCGCCTAGACTTTGTATAGCAGATACTTGTTCATATTATACTTTTCTCTCTTGACACTCGTCCGTGTCACTCTCCCCAGCAGCTAGAACACTCATCTATACAATACAATACTCACTACTCATGGTACGCTTATACAAATACTCGTCCGTATCTTGTATACATCATCACTCACAACCCCACAGATTCGGCAGTAGTCCTTGTTCTTTGTTAACCAGTTGGTACTCGTCCGTACCATCATCTCAGAACATTGCGTCTAGTGTTTGTTTCTACATGATACTCGTCCGTATCATAGTCTTAGGGATGCTCGTCCGCATCTTTGATCCATACACCGTGTCAAACACTTATTGCCTCCTTGAATATAGATACTCGTCTGTGTCTATTATTCCCCAGAAGTATTCTTTCGGATGCAACACTCGTCTGTGTTCTTTGTTAACCAGTTGATACTCGTCCGTATCATCATCTCTGAACATGTGTCAGTTTGTTTCTACATGATACTCGTCCGTATCATAGTCTTAAGGATGCTCGTCCGCATCTTTAATCTATACACAATACCAAACACTTATGCCTTTTGTTTCTTGGATGTAAACGCTCGTCCGTGTTTACTATCTCCCCAGTAGATTGCCAACAAATTTTCTTTTTATCTAACACTCGTCCTGTGTTATGATACCTTTGAGAGCAGCCGTACCCTGCTGAGTGGTCGTCCTCCACTTCTTGATGGTCGTCCTCCATCATGCTCATCCGATGGCCGTCCCCATCGTTGATTTTTAGCAGCCGTCCCCTGCTAGGTGGTCGTCCTCCACCCTTTTGATGATCGTCCTTCATCAACTTTATCCAATGGCTGTCCCCATTGTTGATCTTTGGTTATCTAACACTCGTCCTGTGTTATGATAAACCTTGAGAGCAGCCGTACCCTGCTGAGTGGTCGTCCTCCACTTCTTGATGGTCGTCCTCCATCTTGCTCGTCCGATGGCCGTCCCCATCGTTGACCTTTTCTATCCGATGGCCGTCCCCATCGTTGATATTTTCGGCAGCCGTACCCTGCCAGGTGGTCGTCCTCCACCTTTGATGGCCGTCCCCATCATTTTTCTTTTATACCCAACAGAGCAGCCGTCCCCTGCTAGGTGATCGTCCTTCACCTTTGATGGCCGTACCCCATCATCTGTTTATTTCATTTATTCTTTAACCCGATGGCCGTCCCCGTCGTGGTCCCTTTTCCTTTTTAGCCCGATGGCCGTCCCCATCGTTGGTTACTTTACCTTTATGAACTTGATGGCCGTCCCCGTCACGTTTCATTAATCCTCAGAGAATTTTATAACTTTATCTTGATGGCCGTCCCCATCATAATTACTTGTTTTTCCCCAGCTAGTCGGCCGTCCCCGTCTTAGCTTTACCTTTTATCCCCAGCATGTCGGCCGTCCCCGTCATTGCTTTATTTTCATACACTCTCCCCAGCATGTCGGCCGTCCCCGTCATTGCTCCTTACCCAGCAGTCGTCCTCTGCTCGACGGTCGTCCTCCGTCGCCCATACTTTACAATATACTTTATTTTGCTTTTACAATCTATATCCCTTTTCTTCTTCATTCTGTGAGTGCAAATTTTGGACTGTCTTTGGTATTCAACCACAAGTTATCTTGTTTGCCTGTTAAGCCGTCGCTTACACCCTGCACAGCTAACTCATGTTTGAATAGGGGCAGCTGTAAACACCCCAAATTTGCCCTCACCCATTCACACCATGGCTTATGGTCACCTCATATGCATAAACACAATCATATCATCTCACATCTCATTTTTGATTCACTGGATAGTTTCTAAGTCATCTGCACCTAGGGTTTGTGATCTGAGCAATCCCAAAGCTTCTTGAGGCACCCCAAAGGCCACCAATCAACTCAAAGGGGTCCATGTGTGTTCTTATATCATATTTCATCTCCTCAAAGTCAAAAATGAAGAGGAAGCACAAGAGCTAGGGTTTGAGTGGATGCAGAGCCAGGTTGAACTGCACAGTTGACTGAAAATTAGGGTTTTGGTTTCAGAGGCCATAACTCCAAAATTTTTGGTCATTCTTGTTTCCATTGGTCTCTATATGGTATAGGGAGTATGCATATCAATTTTCATGAAGAAATTCCATGGGGAAGTCATCTGATCAAGAGTTGACTTTTCAGACAAGTCAGTGCAAAATCAGGGCATCTGAGGCCCCCAATGACCCAACCAATGGGTGATCTTCATCATTTTGAATGTATATGATCTTTATTTGATCATGGAAGAAGGTTGAAGTTCATAGAAATCAAGAATTTAGGGTTTTTGCAAATGTTGACTTTTTGGGCATAGTTGACTTTTCAAGAATGCATCATTTTAGGTCATTTTTCAAGCCATGATTCATGATCCAAAAATGCTTCAAATGGAAAAACTTTGGTCATGAAAGTTGTAGATCTCATCTTTCCCTTTTCAAAAAGTACAAGAACATGATCAAATTCTCTTTGGATCAAAAGTTATGGTATGGCAAAGTTAGCAAAAATCATTGATTTTCAAGTTATGCACCAAAGGCAAAAATTGCAAATTCTCCTTCCAAGGCCAATTCAGTCACCATATGGGCTTCTAATGCACTTAACATGATCATGTAACTTCTAAAAGTCAGATTTGAACCAAGGTGCCTCATGTTTCATGGCTTATGCAACAAGATTTTTCCATGTGAACCAAAAGCAAGCAACTTGCAAAAACTATCATCACATCTCACCCACTTGATTTCTTGGATGCTGAACCAGCCCTAGCTTCTCTCCATGCCATGCTGCGCCAGCCCTAGTCCTTGTACTTGCCTAGTATCAAGCCCATGCCTCTCTTACAACTAAGTTGACATTTTGCAAAAGTAAACATCCCAATCAATAAAGGGCATGTCACATCTTCTGACCAATCAGCATTGTTTATACAAACAATTTGCAAGCAAAACATCATAACACACAAGGCTGAAACCAATTCATTCACCACATACACAAAACACTCCCTTTTTGCAAGTTCCTTCGAATTCCTCTCCACAGCCACCAAACACTCAAACTATCTTCATCAATCATCTCACCACACTTCATAGATCATCCAGCACCAAGAACCAAAGCCTGTAATAGCAAGAACACTCCATAACCATTTCACACTCCATTTTGCAGTTTCATTCGAAACTCTCATCCTAGCTCACAAACACACAAACAAACACCACAAACCTTCTCCATTCATCATCAGGACCTCAAACCTTCATTCACCATGACCTGAAAGTGCCAGAATCTCCATTGCCATTTTTGACTGAACTGAAGCAGGAGCTTTCGAAACTCATCATCAAGCCAACTTAAACTCCATTTGAGCATTCAAACATCTTCTGGGGACCAAGTGGAGCAACTTGCACAAGGAGAGGTGGCCAGAAAGTTCCTAAACTGAAAGCTTCGAATCTCAGGTAGCCTGAAATTTATTTTTCCAGAAATGATTTTTCTTGTTACAAACTTGTTCTACTAGCTTCACTGATCATTCTGGTACCATTGGTTTTGAAAATGGTTGTGATTTGAGCATTTAATTTGTTTCTGAAGCTTGCGTGACCTAGAACTTTTTCTCTTCGATTCAGTTGATTTAGGAAACATAAATTTGTTTTGATTGGGGGTTTTGATTCGTGAGCTTGTGGGAATCATTTCTGGGTTCTTAGAATTCATTTTAGATGCGTATGGAGTGAGTTAGGGATTTTGGTTGAACGGAGAAGATGACCGGAACACTGTTCCGGTCATCTGAGTGTGTTTAACGGCGAGATTAGGGCATAAGCATTGATTAGCGAAATTTGAATTCTGGCCTTTGGATTTGGCGCCAGGTCAACGCGCGCGTGTTTCCATTTGAATCTCCACCATCAGATCATTTGACTTTTGTTTATTTCAGTTTAATTTCATTTTTAATTCATTTTAATTCATTTGTTTTGCATAATTATTTTAAAATGGCAAAAAATTCATAAAAATTATGAAACTTTTTCCTTAAAGTTTTAATAATTTTTATGACACAAAAATATTTTTATTTTATTTTTTATCATCAAAAAAGTATTTTTAAATATTTAAAAGATTATTTTTAATTGATTAATGGGAATTAATTAATTAAAAATACTTTTAGGTATTTAAAAATTACAAAAAAATTCATGAAATGTTCTAAGACATTTAGAAACATTGTCCAACCTTCAAACCAAATTTATTTTTTGATCTTGATGCATTTTAAGAATTTTTCATTGAATTAAATCATTTTTTATGCATTATTTTGATCATGGATTCAAAAATTCATTTCTGCCTATTGGTGAAGGTTGTGACATTGATTCTTTTTTCTTTGTCTTGTGTTTAACATGTATTTTCAAGGATAAAAAGGCCATGAATTGTTCTTTGCATTTTCAAATTGTTTGGCATTTGTTTTGTTAAGAACCCTAAAAAACCCTAATAACTTAGAAAAATCATATCTTGAGTTTGGTTGAGAGTTGAGAGCTCCCCTTTGGGCAGTGGCTTGTTATAGGCCTAGGGTTTCTTTGAGTGCCATTTTCCATTTTTACTTTAGGGTTTTGCTTCTGTTTTTGGTTTGTGTTTGATGTTTGATCCATAAACCCTAATTTGGGCTTTCTTTTGCATCCTTCTTGCATTCTCTTGCATAACATGACTTGTCTTTGCATTTTGTGCATGCTTATGATTCATTTGACATCTTAAGACATATAGGAAGCATCTTTGATCATTGCATCTCATATTTGCCATGTCATTTGTCTTGTATGATTCATAACTTTTCATGCTTGTTCATGCCCCTTAGCTTGCATCATTTGCATTCATGATCTTGTATGAACATCCCCATTGTCTTGCCTCATGTTTGCAGCACCTCATAACATCATAATCATCATCAACATGCTTCTGGTCTTGCCTTGCATCATATCATTTCATCTCATCTTGCATTGCATTGCATTTTCTTTCTAACATTGCAGGTGGTAAGTAAACTTGAGAAGTGAATTTGCCTTCACTTCTCATAACTCTTCTTTTCATCTCTCTTGCATCCATTGATTCATTTTTATGTGTGTTTGAGTTTGAGCTTGCTCATTCTTCTCCTTCCCACTTTCTTTCTTCAAGTGACTTGACTTCTTGAATGAAGCAAGTCACTTTGCTTCTCTTGATCCTGTTCATCTGCTTCCTGGTGGTTCCTTTGAAGATTGTTCTTGAAAACCTCACAAACCTTAGGAACAACCAAGCATGACAATGGATTAGGGTTTTAATTAGTCTCCCCTCTTAGTTTTACCTTTGTGTCTCTTTTGAGTCATCTCTTCTCACCTCATAATCAGGGACTCAACCCTAAAGGCTTTAAGACTTTGTGATTAAGCTTATGCCTGCATCCTTCTCTTAGGATGGAGTGTATAACTTTAATCCTAAGTCTTGAATCCTTAAGGTGTTTAAATCCCTTAATCAATTCACATAATAATCATCAAGACATCACACTTGTAACTTGGGCCTTGCATTAGGGTTCTAATTCTTCCTTAAGTGGTTAAGAAGGACTAACCCTAGTGTTAATGGACAAGTCCCCCTCAAGTTGTCTTACAAACCATAAAATTCACTTCATCATCATATCATTAAATAAAATCCACTTAATAAAGGCTTGTTTTGTCATGGGTTTAATCCCTAATCATGGATTAAGTTGAGGAGTCTTCCTCAGCTTAAACATTCTCATCTATTATCCTTCTTTTAGGATGGTGTAATGGGTCTGTTTAATCTTTTATTATGGCTTAACCTCATTACTCAACACTAAACAAAAACCACAAAAATATCTAAATAATCACAAGTAGGTTAATGATCTTAATCCTACATCAGAAGGGTGATTAAGTGTGAGAATCTGACTTCACACTTAAGGTATTCTCATTACCCCTAATCAGAGGGAAGATGTGGTGAGTTTACTAACCCATTGGTTTAGGCTTAAGCTCATTATCTTATGACAAACTCCAAAAGCAATAAAAGACTGAAAACTCAAAAACAAACAATAATCGTCTCCTTCGGGATTCTTTTCTCATCACACTCATTCACAAACGAGAACTCGCTTCTTCCGTCCAATGCAAGACAGTAAGCACCTGAGCCAGACAGGTCATACACTTGAGCATAGACAAGCAAGCAGTTCATCAGTCCATTCACCTTTCAGTCTTTTTGGGTCGAACTACGGTGTTCTGACTTCCTCATTGCACGAGAGGATACGTAGGCATAACTTAACGGTTATCGAACAAAAGTCTCTGTATATTCCCCCTCTTTCCAGCTTCATTCTTTGAGCCTCATTACCATGAGCATCTCATCTTTGTTCTTACACTGACACTGTATATATCACACTTCACACTCTTTTACACTGACACCTATACATCTTTCCAGCTATTTTACACACAAATTGCACTGACACTACCCCTTTAAAACACAAATCTTTTAAGCGTGGATCCCGTCGAGTACGGCGGACAATCTGGGTGCTAATACCTTCCCAGGTTGTAACCAACCCCCTTTCTCAGTCTCTCTGGTTCGCAACCGTCTTATCCATCTCTTTCTAGGCCTATGCAGCATTGCCTTTCCTCCGGGATAAAAATGCCTAGCTGGCGACTCTATTCATCTCCAGTGAGTTCACGGCTGTGTGTTCTCATTGTCCCTCTCGCCGACCGTTCGCGTCTGTACCTTCATATGACCCTGTTTCATTTGTCGGGAGCGACAGTATTAATGTTTGTTGTTGTCTATAGATGGTTTCTGGACTGTTTGGTGAAGAACTATGGCCGAATCGTGAAAACACCATAGCTAGGGTTTTAAGCTCTAAATTGGGATTCTGTGATTTACCTAATTTAAATAGATTCTAAGGACATGGTTTTGTTGTATGAGTCAAGAGGAATTCATTGATATAATCAATTTGATGAAACTGTACCATTTGCTTGCTTTTTGAGATTCGCATGTTGTAAACATTGGAAAATTCGCAGGTAAATGCGTAAGAAAAAACGCAGGAAAATTCGTAGGTTCAGAGGAAGAAGACGAAGGCCATGGCGCGAACTCTGGTTTTTGAAATTGGACTTGTTTTATTATGTTATGTTGTCATATATATTTCAGGTACCATGCTTGGCACAGTTGGTAAGAGCACGCGCGTAGGGGGCAATGGTCAGGGGATCGAAACCAGTCTCCAGCAATTTTTTTGCCTTAAATTCATTTATGCAATGAGTTTACAATATAATGATCAGCTTCTCCCTCTATATCAAATGCGCGCAGGTGGCCTAGCTGGTTTTGGAGAGTCTTCATCCAGGTAAAGGACCTGGGTTCAAATCCCAGGTCATGTTTTTTTAGGTTTTATTTTCATTTATTTTTAATATGCTTTGTTTTATTCTTTAATTAATCAAAATAAATTTCTAAAAATATATAAAAACATTTTCTAACCAAACTTTATTTTGTTAAAAAATTTTCATGTTATTTTCTTAAAAAAACTAAATTAATGTATTTATGTTTATATTTATATGTATTTATATTTTATATAATATTTAAATTAATTCCTAAATCTTAATATTGTTAAAACCCTAATTATATTTTAATTTTTAATTTATTTATTTGTAAATGTTAATTATGTATACTTATTTTATAATTTGTATATAGTTTTTTTAGGAAGACTATTTAATTAATTAATCAACCCTAATTCTATAAAACCTAATCTTCTCATAAACCCTAATTTATTTTGATTAACCTTTATATTCTTATAAAACCTAATTATATTATAACTTTTAATTCATTTATTTGTAAACTTTAATTATGTACATTATTCTATAATTTGTTTATAATTATTATTGAATATAGTTTTCACATGTAAATAATTTCAATTAAATAGTAAACCCTAGATTATTTTTAAAACAATTAAAAATCTTAATTTGATCTTATAAATAAAATTTATTTTGATAATATGTTTAATTATAATTAACCAATATTTTTATAATATGTATATAAATTTAAATCATTAGAATAATTTAGTACATAATACTTATTATTTATTTCTTTTATTAAATTCTCTTAAAAAAATATTATTTATCTAATTTTGAACTTTAAATTTATTTATTTTCATTATGCTAATTCTTTCATCTTATTCTTATTTATTTTATTACTACTAACCCCCTTTATTTATTTATTTATATATTATATGATTGTTTATTTTATTATTATTATTGTTACTAACCCACTTAATTATTCATTTATTTGCTTATTTAACTTATTTTAATTATTATCATAATGTAATTGTATCCAATATGTAATAGTTGTAGAATAATTTTTATTTTTAAATGCTATGGTTAGTAAAATAGGGAGTGTAAAACATGTTTGTATGTAAATTTGAATTTAGATCATTAACTTAAAGATAAATATCTGAATTGGTACACTCACACACGTAAGTCGATCCTGGATCGCCATCTCACTTCTTAAGGGTTACCTCTCAAGTTGCCTAAACAAAAGGTCAAGTAGGGTGTATAAAGCAAAGTCCCTCATCTCATATCATCTAGTCCCTTAACAGATAAAAAGATCAAGTCCCTTCGAATGTTGCCTTCGTAATGATCTTTTCCCTTTCGAATAAAGATGATAAGTCCCTTCGAATTGCTTATACACCTCACAGTTGCGTAAATAACAGATGTCCCTTCACTTGTCCCTTACATCCAAGGTAATGACTACCTATTCCTTAATAATAGGGATAGTCTTACCATTTAAAGGATATTTAAGAACAGTAAAGACCTAAACTTAGGGTAAGTTCCTCTTATGTACTTGCTCACTTTTCAAAAACATTTCAAACACTTCACATTTTTCAAACAAATTTTCAAAACAAAGATTTTATATATATCCGTACATGGATCATTATAAAGTACTTAAAGGAAATTTTATTCACACACTACATTTTTTTCAAAACAATTTAAAGTGAGCTAAGTAACTAAGAGCCCATGGATAACCATGGATGTAAAGGGTGCTAATACCTTCCCTTTACATAACCTACCCCCCGAACCCAAAAATCTTTTAAAGGTCTTTCCTGTTCTTTTATGCCTTTCCTTTGGATAAAATAATAGTCGGTAGCGACTCTTGCTATCCGCAACAAAACTAAAGTCAGTTCTCCCACCGTGTTACACTATCGATACTCGTCTGTATCGTGGTCCTAAGGATGCTCGTCCGCATCTTTAGTCTATACACACCGTCAAACACTTATACCTTCTATTTTTAAGCGTAAGCACTCGTCCGTGTTTACATCCCCACAAAGGCAAAACAACTTTCTCCTATCCGACATTCGTCCTATGTCATGATACTTTCGGCAGCCGCCCCTTGCCAGGTGATCGTCCTTCACCTTTGGATGACCGTCCCTCATCCTTTTCCCAGTGGAATCCCCATTGTTGGAACCTTCTATCCGACATTCGTCCTATGTCATGATAAAGAGCAGCCGTCCCCTGCTAGGTGATCGTCCTTCACCTTTTTGATGATCGTCCCTCATCATTTATCTGATGGCCGTCCCCATCGTTGATCTTTTTATCCGGCATTCGTCCTTTGTCGCGATAATCCCCAAGAGCAGCCGTACCCTGCTAGGTGATCGTCCTTCACCTCTTGATGATCGTCCTTCATCATGCTTATCCGATGGCCGTCCCCATCGTTGACCGTTTCTATCCGACATTCGTCCTATGTCGAGATAAAGAGCAGGTCGTCCCCTGCTAGGTGATCGTCGTTCACCTTTAATGACCGTCCCTCATCAAATATTTCATTTATTCTTTAACCCGGTGGCTGCCCCCGTCGTGGTCCCTTTTCCTTTTCCTTTTCCTGATGATCGTCCTTCATCATGCTTATCCGATGGCCGTCCTCATCGTTGTTTACTTTACTTTCCATCCTGATGTCCGTCCCCATCAATGCTTTTCTCAATCCCCAGAGAATTTTATCCGATGGGCGTCCCCATCGTGTTTTCTTTATTTCCCAGTGTGATGGTCGCCCCCTTCATTAGTTTGCTTACCGTTTTACCTCCAGCAGTCATCCTCTGCTCGATGGTCGTCCTCCATCGCTTTAATTTTATACACATACTATACTATCTTTTACAATTTATATCCCTTTAACTCCCCAGTGAGTGCAAATTTTGGACTGTCTTTAGTATTCAACCACAAGTTATCTTGTTTGTCTGTTAAGCCAGGCGCTTACATCCTGCATAGCTAACTCATGCTTGAATAGGGGCAGCTGTAAACACCCCAAATTTTCCCTCACTTCTTTTTCACACCATGGCTTGTGATCTTTCATTTTTTGCATTAGCATAAGCATATCATATCCCACTGCATAGTTCATTTCATCTGCATCTAGGGTTTGTGATCAGATGAATCCAAGAAGTGATATGAGCCATCCCAAAGGTCTTGAAGCTTATGTGTGTTCCATGATCATAATATGCTCCCCAAAGTTCATAAAAGTAAGGAGATCACAAAGAATGGCAAAGGCATAGAGGCAGACTGAAGATTTCCTGCACAGATGACCTAGAATTAAGGTTTTGGGTTTGAGGCCCTTAACCTCAAATTTTTGTCATTCTTGATTCTAATGGTCTTTATATGTTATAAGGATCATGTGTACCAAATTTGATGAAGAAATTCATTGTGGAAGTCATCTGATCATTGGGTAACTTCTTGAGCAAGTAAAGTCAAAATCAGGGCATCTAAGGCCTCTATCTAGGGCACCAAAGGGTCATCATCATCATTTTGAGTCTCTATGATCTTTATTTGATCTTATAAGTGGTTGGAAGTTCACAAGGTTGAAGAATTTTGAGCCAAATACAAACTTGCTATTTTTGGAAATGACTTGTAATGGAAACTTTCCATTTTGGGAAAGATATTCAACATATTCTTTCATGACCAAAAATGCTTCAAATGAAAAATTCTTGGGCATGAAAGTTGTAAATTATGTCTTCCCATTTTCAAAAAGTACAAGAACATGTCTTGATTCATCCTAGAACTCAATATATGGCCTTTCAAAGTTGGCAAAAATCCTATAATTTTCAAGTGTGCACCAAAGAGGGAATTTTGCAAATTCAAGTTCTAAGCCATTTCATGACCTCTAATCAACTTCTATGTACCATAACATGTCAAAGCAACTTCAAAACATCAGAATTGGCCCAAGAATACATGGATTTCATGGCTTGATTCACAAGAAATCTCAAAATGGCAATTATGCATAAAGCTTGCAAACACTTGAATCAAAGGCTGCAGATCATCCCAAACTATCCCATGGTTCTCCTTGAAGCTGGCTGAGGCAAGACACCCCTCAAAACTAGCTCTGACTCAGCCCATACTTGTGGTACCACAACTTTTGACTTTTTGCAAAACAATTCATACCAATCAGCCTATGCCACAACCACTCTATGGCCAATCAGCATGACTTACGTGGACATCAAGGAGCTTATTTCACAGAAGCTTGGAGCCTGAAACTTCACACAAGCTGAGTTCCACAAAAATCCCAAAAACTTTCATCTTTTCGAATTTGATCACACAAGCCACAAACCTCAAAACAAATTTCACCAATCATCTCCAAATGACATAAGGAACACAAACCACCCTTCATTTTTCCCTAAAAGCTTCCAAAACAAAAACACAATTTCTGCATATTCAGAACTGAAACTCATAAACCAAGCCAGACAAACTTGTTTCAAGCCTTCCAGCATCCTCAGGGGGTCTATTGGGGTTGATTAGCATCAAGGAGAGGTCCAGAAAGCTCATATTGAAAAAGCTCCATCTCAGGTAACCATAAAGTACAATTTTTCCAAAACCTTTCTTTTAAGTTCTTAAATGATTCTACATGTTTCCCTGATCATGCTGATGTCTTTACTTTTGAAAATGATTGAGAAATGAGTGTGTATGCTTGCTCTGAAACTTTGCCTGTATTTTGTTGTTTGCTTCGATTCAGTTGATTCATGAAAAATAAATGAGTTTTGATGTTTGATTTGTGTTATGTGATGTTCAATGATCATTTCTGGAGACTTTGGTGCGTTTTCATGGCCTGGGGAGGGAGTTAGTGTGAGAGAGTTGCCAGAGAAGATGACCGGAGGTCTTCTCCGGCCACCTGAAAGTCATTTGGGATAAAATCTACTTAATTTCTCAGTTTGAATGTGGACCCTTTGATCTTGTGTTAGCGCGTTTTTGGACGGCTCATATCATTTCATTAAAACCCTAATCTTTTAATTAATTACATAATTAGGATTAATTAAATAAAATTCCAGTTTGAATCCTGACCTTTGGATAGCGCGCGCAGTCAACACTTTCTTTCCCAGTTCAAATCCTGACCATAAGATCATTATACTTTCATTTATTTTCATTTTTATTTCATTTTATTTTCATTTCTTTGTTCATTTAATTAAAAATAGCAAAAATCATCAAAAAAATCTCAAACTTTGCATTTCTGTCTTAAATATTTTTCTTAACCTAAAAACATTTTTTATTTTAATTTTTGCATTAAAAAAATATTTTTAAAATATTTAAATATTTTATTTAATTAATTAATTGGTTTTAATTAATTAAATATGCATTTAGGTTTCTAAAAATCACCAAAAATTCATGAAGCATTCTTAAACATTTTAAAACATTTTAAAACTCACCATACAAATTTCTTTTTAGGTTTGATCACATTTTCACAATTTTCTTTGAATTAGGGTTCTTAAATTTCACATTTTTTAACCCTAACTTGAAAAATTCCTTTCTGCCTAACCATGATGAGTTTAAACTTGGTTCTTCTTGCATTGTTTCACATATTGCATATAGTTTCTAGGTTATTTATCCATATTTTTATCTTGCATTTTCAATTTGATTTGCATTTTCCCTTTAGAAGCACCCAAAAATCCTAGATAACTTAGGAATTTCATGACTTTCACTAGGATTGGCTTCTGACCTTCTCATTTGAGGTGTGATCTTGTATAGATTTAAGGTTTTTTTGAGCTCAATTTCAATTTTTTATCATGGTGTTTGCTTCTGTTTTGGTCATATGCATCTCATGTTGTCTTAAAACCCTAATTTTGCATCTTCATTTGCATTCTTCTTTGCATATCATGAACTTTTGAACTTGTCATGCCATTCCATTCTTTTGTATGTCATCTTAGACATCTTAGGATATGTTTGAAACATTTCTTGATCATTGTTGCCTCATTTTGGCATGCTTTGCATCCATTACATTTCATGAACATCCATGTGTTTTCATGCTTCTAAACATGCTTCTATCGCATCTCATCCTTGTATGACCATTCATATTCATCTTGTATGACGTTGCATCATTTCATAACACATTTGCATTGCATAATCACTTTTGACTTTGGTCTTTGCGCCTTCACTTGTCATTTGTCTTTTCATTTCATGTCTTATGCATTCATACTAACATTTCAGGTACTTTTGGTAAGTTATCTGGGAGGTGGATTTGCCTTCACCTCCCACCTCTTATTTCCTCTAATTTACATATTTACTTGTCTTTGAAGTGAACTTGCTTCACTTATGCTCTCTCCTTCTTACTTACTTTCTTTTAAGTTACTTATCTTCTTCAGTAAGTAAGTAACTTATTCTTTTCCTCCTTCTCTTTTCATCTGCTTCTTCCATGGTGGCCTTCTTGAAGATCTTTTCTCTTAATCCTCACAAACCATAGGATATCCAAGAATGATAACTTTTAGG
Organism: Lathyrus aphaca; assembly: GCA_963966055.1. Taxonomy (NCBI): domain Eukaryota; kingdom Viridiplantae; phylum Streptophyta; class Magnoliopsida; order Fabales; family Fabaceae; genus Lathyrus; species Lathyrus aphaca. Next base: position 353,926,573 of record OZ014525.1, read on the forward strand.
GTTGTGTATAGTCCCCCCTAGCTTTTTACCTTTGAGTCTCCTTGAGTCTCTCTTCTCATCTCAATAATCAGAGACTAAACTCCTAAAGCTTTAAGACTTTGAATTAGGGTTATGCCTGCATCCTTATCTTAGGATGAAGTGTATAAATTTAATCCTTAATGTTAAACCTTTAATTTGTTTACATCTCTTAATCAAAACACATTAATAATCACTAAGACTTTCTCTTGTAACTTGGGCCTTACATTAGGGTTCTATCTCTTCCTTATGGTTAATAGGGACTAACCCTAGTGTTTAATGGACAAGTCCCCCTCAAGTTGTCTTACAAACCATAAAATCCACTTCTTAATCTCATCCTTTAATTAAAATCCATTTAATAAAGGCTTGTAATATAATGAATTTAGTCCCTAACCATGGATTAAGTTGAGGTATCTCCCTCAGCTTAAGTGTTCTCATCTATCATCCTTCTATTAGGATGGTGTAATGAGTTCACTAATCTGTGATTAGAGATTAAACTCATTACCTAACACTAAACAAAAACCCAAAAACATCTAAATATTCACAAGTAGGTTAATGATCTTAATCCTACATCATCATGGTAATTAAGTTAAGATGCTCATCTCATACTTAAGTATGCTCATTATCCCTAATCAGGGAGGATATAATGAGTTTACAACCTTTGGTTTAGGCTTAAGCTCATTAACCTATGCAAAACACCAAAAACAATAAAAAACTAAAAACACAAAAACAAACAATAATCGTCTCCTCCGGGATTCTTTTCTCATCACACTCATTCACAAACAAGAACTCGCTTCTTCCGTCTAATGCAAGACCGTTAGCACTCGAGCCAGACGAGTCATACACTTGAGCATAGACAAACAGACAGTTCACAGTTAATTTCTTTTCAGTCTCTTTGAGTCAAACTACGATGTTCTGACTTCCTCATTGCACGAGAGGATACGTAGGCATAACTTAACAGTTATCGAACAAAAGTCTCTTTGTCATCCCCCTCCTTCAACATTCTTTTATAAGCCTCAGTTCCTGAGCAATTCACCTTTTGCACTGACACCTTCACTTTCTTTCCTTAGCTTTTGCACACAGATAGCACATACACATACCCCTTTTAAACACAATCTTGTAAGCGTGGATCCCGTCGAGTACGACGGACGATCTGGGTGCTAATACCTTCCCAGGTCGTAACCAACCCCCTTTCTCAGTTTCTCTGGTTCGCAACCGTCTTATCCATCTTTTTCCAGGTTTATGCAGCATTACCTTTCCTTCGGGATAAAACTTCCTAGTTGGCGACTCTATTCAATTCAACCTCAACCTTTCTCTTTTCGCCGAAAGTTCACGTTTGCACCAGGATGAAAACCCGGGGAGAGACACTTGCAAGCACAAAGGATTTCATCCTTACACCCGTATTCATTAATTCAATAAACAACGGAAACAAACATAACCATTTCAAACTTATATACTTATCATAAATATATCTACAAGCTTGAATCACCAAAATATTTCATGTTTACATAAAACATTCAACACCAAAATACATATACAAAGTATCACAAAAAGGCATCAAGCTGACCCTAGCTACCCGGTGCTACATATTAGAGCCGACCGACCTCAAAAGATGAAGACAAGCTTCACAAAAAGACCTCCAGCAACCTACTCTGCAATGCCTCATAGAGCATTATAAAACAACAGAAGGGTGAGAAACATTATCATAATAACATTGCATACAATTATATATATTTCAACATATAAAATGCACATAAAGCATGTTCTCACCACAAATCATTTCTCATCACCCATATATACATCACAATGTATACATACACAAATCAATCATATTCATCATGCACCAATTCACCAATAACATTATTAGACATAAACATCTACATTCATGTTTATTCACACATATACACCACAATGTATATAGACAAACATATATATATTTCACACATACATATATACTCAAGCATGTTTCATCAATACATACTTTCATCTCCATATAAACATATATATTCATGTTTATTTCCCAACATGAATTATAGATAATAAATGCAAATCATAGAGACCGACACACGACTCTATGCAAATGCAAATGTGGTACCGACTCAATTATCAGCAAGTTCACTCAGGAACTAATGGAACCATCGCTCGTTACCTAAAGTAACTCCCCGTCGGGCATACGATGTTCACCCATTGCTCACACCCCACATGGGCACACAATGTTTATGGATTGCTCACACCCCACACGGGCACACAATCCAATTGCTCATACCCCACACGGGCACACAATCAATGTGAATAAATCACCCATCACTCACACCCCACACGGGCACATGATGTTTCTGGATTGCTCACACCCCACACGGGCACACAATCCGATCGCTCAGCCCACATGGGCACACGATCGTGTTGTAGTCATTGCTTACATTCCACATGAGCACACGATGCTAAAACAGATTCACAAAGAATCCCACAACATAAGAATGCATATATTATGCTTCACATGCAAAATGACACACAACATTCTTGCAAATGCATACATTATTCACAACATAATTATGCACTCAACTCATTCAATTAACATACATTGACATTCAAATCAAGAAATGCATTCATTTGCCAAATGGCTACACCATCACATCAAACCCACATTTCCATAATTAACTTATTTATGTTTTATCAGAAAAGTCGGGTGAAAGTCGGCTAAAAATTACATTTCTTAGCATCATTAGTTTCTATATGTTTCTAGTTTCGAATCGATATAAGGAACACTAAAAACGTATGCCCGAAAATAAAGCTACGGATTAAAACAAAAATTCCTCAAAAACCTACAGGCTCGCTGAGCGAGGAAGTCCCTGGAATTCTCGCTGAGCGAGGGATAGCTCGCTGAGCGACAACTGCGAATTCCAGAATTTCTCAGCTGCGAACAGACCTACCAAACACTTCCCAATCTCCAAATTACTTCCATAAACATGATGTAAAGCATATATCTAACATCACACTTCGATTATAACGATTTCTAACAGATTAATATACTAATTTCTCACATTTTCACTAAAACCCTAACTATTCATCTTCTTTAAACTTCATCAAAACCAAAACCCAATCATTCACACACATACATAATCATACACAATATCAAGATAATAATGTTTATCACTCTTACCCGATTATTTCGATTCCTAGGAGCAATCTTGAAGAATCCAAGATTTTCCTCTTTTTCTCCTCTTTTCTCTTCTCTTCCTTTCTTTCTCTTCTATTTCTTTCTATTCTCTTTTCTTTCTCTTTCTCACAACTTATACTTTTTTCTCTCTATTTCTCTTAATATTTATTATTTCCACTAAATACCATTTTTCTCACAAAAATATAATTACATCTAATTCAAACTTATCACTAATTAGAAAAAGTCTAAAATACCCTCTTATCCAATTTTACTCGAAAATTCACAAAACGGTAAAATCACATACCATACCACATATCACATCAATTTCACAAATGAGACAATTATTACTCAAATAAAATAAACGACTCAACAAGATTGGGAAATATCGAATCGGGGCGTTACAACTCTCCCCTACTTTAGAAATTTTCGTCCTCGAAAATATTACCTGATTCAAACAATTCCGGATACGACTCGCGCATCCCACTCTCTAATCCCTGTGTGGGGTGTGAGCAATGGGTGATTTAATCATGAATGATTGTGTGCCCATGTGGGGTGTGAGCAATCAGATTGTGTACCCGTGTGGGGTGTGAGCAATCCATAAATATTGTGTGCCCATGTGGGGTGTGAGCAATGGGTGAACATTGTATGCCCGACGGGGAGTTACTTTAGGTAACGAGCGATGATTCCAATAAGTTCCTGAGTGAACTTGAGATGATTGAGTCGGTACCGTATTGCATTTGCATAGAGTCGTGAGTCGGTCTCTATGATTTGCATTTATCATCTATAATTGAAAATGGTAAATAAACATGAATATATATGTTTATTGTAGAATGATGTGAAATGGTGAAATTGTGCATGATGAAAAAGCTTGGTTTGTATATATACATTTTTGATGTATATGTGTGATGGATAATGAATTATGGTGAGAATATGTATATGTATATTTTTATGTTAAGATATATAATTATATGCATTGTTATTATAAAAATATTTCTCACCCTTCTGCTGTTTTATGATGCTCTATGAGGCATTGCAGAGTAGGTTTGCTGGAGGTCTTTTGTGAAGCGTGTCTTCATTCTTTTGGTCGGTCGGCTCTGATATGTAGCATCCGGTAGCTAGGGTCGGCTTAATTCCTTTTTGTGATGCATTTGTATATGTATCATGGTGATGAATGTTTATGTAAACATGACTATTTGGTGAAACAAATTTGATTTTATATATATATATATATATATATATATATATATATATATATATATGTGTGTGTGTGTATGTTTGATGTTGATAAATGTTTAGTTTCTGCTGTTATTTTAATGCTTTGAGATATGGGCGTAAGGATTAAATCCTTTTGTTGCACGTTACCTCATTGTTGCATATCATTATATGAGCAGGTGTTGTATGTTTTAATTTCAAGTATAATGTGACATGCCTTTTTATACCATGTTTTAATTATACTCTGATGGAAATTTAATTATGTGATTAATTGATTAATTGACTAATTGGGAGTATAGAAAGGGGGTGTTACAAAAAACACAAGAAAGAGGGGTTTGAATTAGGACTTTTCAAATTAAAGGCAAAGAACACAATTAATTTATCCTGGTTCGTTTGAACTCAGACTACATCCAGTCCACCCGCCAAGGTGGTTTTTCCTCTCTCATTGAGATCTTAATCCACTAATCAATAAAGATTACTAATCACAAATACCTATTGTCAATGTCTTCTTGAGTCTACTGACTAACACTTTAGTCACTCAAGGATTATCAAATATTTGATTACAAGTGTGTAAAAGGAATTTCTTCTTAAAAGCTATTATCACAATTATCATATTGTTACACAAGGTTATTTCAAAATGAGAATGAATAGAAAGTTGAATTGTTTGAATATGCGCGCAAGAGAGTTATTCAAATTTCTTCCAAGTTACTCCTATATATAGAGATATATATTTGAACCGTTGGAGACACCTAAACATATTTTTGGATGGAGATAAATTTCTTTGAAGAGTTTCTAAAAATAAAGATTCATGTCTGGTAGACGTTTACTCTTTGATACTCAATTAATGAGGCTGATTTTGAAATCAGAGTTTGCGTGTATGTGAATATCAGAGTTTGATCAAATGAGCAACTTGTGTTGAGCGTTACACATTCAGATCTTCCATAAAGACTTTGAGAAAATTCATTGTTGAATAACTTCTGTTATATGAGGAACTTCTTGTTGCTACGTAAGAACTTTTATCATCTTAAAAACTTCTTGTTTTACTTCAGAGATTCTGCATATTAAAATAAATAATTTTAAGAAGTATATTTTGTTCTTTATAAAATAAAAATATTTGTTATCATCGAAACTTAATTAAAGAGAGTAGAATCAATTCTTGTTCTAGCAGTATTTGCTCTGAAAAAGTTGTCCAACAACTTGAAAAATCGCGTTATGGGAATAAATAGTCAGATTTTTGGCTTTATGTCTTTTTGAGCTCACTACGCGCAATGCCCTTCTCACAGGCCAGTCTTCCTACGCGTAAAGCACCATGAGCTTATAAACTTGTTAGACCTTACGCGTAATGTCTAATTTGTTACGTGTAAGGGTAGAAGTGTTGTTTTTCCTTCTTTTTCACCCCTTCTATTAGTTTGCGTAGGATACACGTAATGCATAAGGCCATAGACGTAACAGCTAGGGTGTTACACATAATGACAGCAACTTGGTCAATTCTTCATTTTTTTTCTTCCTCTTTCTCGCTCTGGCTCGATTTTGCATCCAACGCTCGATTATCTGATCTTCCAAACCTGTATTTGACTTGCTGACATACCAAAAGCGTAAAATACCCTCAAGAAACTCAAAATTAATAACACACTGAACAAAATCAAAACAAACTTATTACCACTAAAACATACTCAATTTTATACAATTTACCTGACTTATTGATTATTAACTGATGAAAACATAGCATAAATGGTGACTGATCAATGGTAATGTGGTATGGTTCACGGTTTTTGAACAAAAGGATATAAGACTCAAAAGGATATAACTAGTTTTCAAAATAACATCAGGTGTAACCGGTTAACCTGATTCCTATAACTAGTTACACCTTCAAAATTTTCAAAAATTTTAACTCGCTTTAGATGTAACCGGTAACGATTATGTGTTAATCAGTTACCATTGAAGCAATGATACTTTTGACTAAAAATATGATTCCAACAAACTATATCTTTCATCTATCAATAAAGGCATTGATTCATGGCATCATGCTCATTCCTACATGTACGGAGCATGTATAAATACCTAAGGTTTCATATTTTGAAAACTCACATCTTTCATTATAATCCATACTCAATTTTTCATCTTTCAAAACCTAGTGCCTTGTGTCTTATGCTTTTGAGTGAAAAGTTATGCATTCATTTTCATTGCATCCATTCAATTATGAGCATCTGTTTAAAATAATTTTGAATTGTATACTTAAAAGGGATGATTAATTCAAGTGATTGATATACATCCTTCAATTTCAAACTTATTATAAGAACTCAAATTTGTGTGTATACCTTATTGTCCAAGATCGTTGGAAACAAGGGAGTGAAAAAGAGAGGATTGTTTTCTTTTTCTACTTTGTAAATCATAAGGGAGTGTTCCTTATTGATTAAGTTAGAAATGTGTCCATAGAGACTAGGAGTAGGCTTGTACAAGGTTCTATCAATATTGAAACCTGTTACTACATAAAGGGACTAAAGTTCTCTCGGGTTGTGAGGGGAACCATGATATATCGTCGAAATTCCTTCCTTTTCCACATTTTACCATTTTCTAAACACTATCAAACCAGAAAGTTAAAAGTAACATTTCACTAAACCAAAAATTGATCAAAGTATCTAATTCACCGCCTCTTATGTGCGTTATATACTTACAAGATGCCCTAATGTGACATTAATCTCCTTTACACTCAATCCATTAGAGGAAGAGTCTGGAATCAAAGGAAACATACTAAGGATGAAGAAAGTGAATAGTGTCAGATAATCTCAATCAACCATTGGCATTACAAGGTGTTAGTCAAGTAATTCAGTTTTTGTGAATGAAGAACACACACAAGGTTCTATTAAGTTTCTAGATGAGAGGATCTTGGTTCTTGATTGTTATTAAGAGCTTTATTAATTCTCAAAAAGATTGATCAACTCATTCTCTAAATCATACAAACACAACAATCAAATTGCACAAGAACAAGATGCAACAAAAATGGCAAATAATTGACACAAGTTCAATATCAAAAAGTTGATTTTTGAAAGTAAGAGAGAAATATGGTGTAAAGATGAACACACTAAGAAGAGAAGACAAAAATCACAATAATTTTCTCTACGAATCACCATGGGTTTCACAAAATTGTTACTTTCATTAAAAGAAACAACCATTTAAATAAGTGATGGAAAATTGGACTTTTTTATTCTTGATTTGAATCAAGAAGGATTTATGATTTGAATCAATCTAGACTGACCCAAAAGGGATGTTTTTCAAAGCTAATGATTTGAATAATTATTTGCACTTGATTCGAATAAAATGAGGTTATGATTAGAATCATCTTCAATTTTTTATCCGAATCTTTTGATCCATAAGTGAATTCCAATTTTTAAAAGGTGAGTGATTCGAATCAAATATAACACGTGATTCAAATCAAATAACAAAACATCCAAATTCAAATGTTCTAACTTGTGATTCAAGCTATGCACGTGGAAATGACATAATAGTAATTTCATAGGCTAAAAAAGAAAATACCAACAAGGATCAAATGAAAATAATCATAATAGGTAGAGTTCTTAGTGGTACAATTTTATAGTAGTTGAAGCGATTATAATCATATGAAAATGTATCGTACAATCACACAAATGAATTGAAATAACATCAAAATTACCAATACACAATCAAACAATAATTAAATTGTAAGAAATCAAAACATATAAATGAAACTTAAAACACGTAAACGATAGTATATGATACTTTTGTGCTTTCAATCTTCATATTTTTTGAATAATCACTATCAGGATATCATTTAGAGTTAAGTGTACTTGTTATCTTCATGTTTTGCCATTAAATAAAGGTGAAGACTCCATATCATTGTTTTGTTGTTTTGTTGATGGTAATCCTACAGTCCTGAGATCTAGCCTGTAACCCTTTATGTGTAGAGTAGGCAATGATGACCTTCCACTTAGTGATCTTAGACTTCTTTCTGAATTTTTCTCGTTTTGGGAGGTAGTGTCAGGGTTAGGGTGAGTTTGTTATGAGTTGACATTCTTTTGTTTGAACTATTTGAAGTGTTCAAAATAAGATTATTTTTTCTGGTTCATTAGTAAATGTGAAAATTGAAATTGTGAGAGAAAATATCATTTTCCTAAGTTGGAAAAGGTACTTTGTAGTGTTGTTGGAAATCGATAAGTTCAATGACTTTTTCATCGAAAACGAGGAAGAATACATTATCCGGCTCAAGGGTATATATATTACTTTGAAATATTTGTTTTTCTAATTTTATTTTGTTATTTTAGAACATCAATAGATATTTTAAGTTGCATGAGTGCAGGAGTTAGAGCAGAAATCAAGAAAACAATCGGTTTATACCAAACAAATGGAAACCAGCAATCAGAACGTGAATATAAGTACATGATGAATATGTTAATAAAAGATATTGTTGATTTACATGGTGAAATGGTTCTTTTAATTAACTACTATAACATCAATTACACAGGTACTTTTTTCTTGATTTTCATTGCACTTGTTTTTTAAGTTTAAAAGTCTTTGAGCTTGTTAAAGCTTATACATGCTTTGAGTTTTGTAGGGTTGGGTAAAATGCTTGAGAAATATGACTGTAAGACTGCGCGCTCGGGTGAGTGTCGTTTCATCAGAAAATTCTTGGGCATCCGCTTTTAAGCACAGATATAATTTCAAAACTTGTGAGAGAATGCGAAAATATAATAGATGATGTATCTCATGCTGATGAAGAATTTGAAAGAGCAAAGGAAGAAGTTGTATTACATAGCAAAGGGTTGTATAAAAGCACAGTTGAAGTTTTATTCACAACACCACAGAATGTGATGATCATTGAAGACGGTAATGTTTCTGCTTCTGCGCCAAATTAGCATGTTGTTTTGATTTTGAATATGCTGTGACATGCCGAAATTTGATTCAGTGTAGTATATTTGAAATGTGTTTTTCTGGATATGTTTTCTGTTCCTGTATTGTTCAACGAATGTATCTAATTGTCAAAACTTGATGAATGTATCTAATCGTCAAAACTTGGTGACATGCCGAAATTTGATTTAGTGTTGAATATTTGAAATGTGCTTTCCTGTTTACTCTGGATATGTTTTCTGTTCCTGTATTGCTCAACGAATGTATCTAATCGTCAAAACTTCCGCTGTCGGCGACACCTCTAAAAGAAGGTGTGTATGTGTTGGTGACAAACACTGACACGACAACGATACTAGGATTACTTTTCATTTTTTCAAAATATTATTGGTGTCGACGTGTCAATACCGATTTCGTTTCTGATGCCCGTGCTTCATAGAAAACATCTAGCAAGTTGTTAGCTTCCATTCAAAACCTAATAATGAAGGGACAAGTTCTATTAACATAATTGAATACATAACCTCAATGTGGCTAAAACCTAATGAGAAAATCACATAGAAAAGTAATTATCCTCTCTACAAAATCTCATAGCAATGCAGAACTTAAGTCAAGAATATGCATTGCTTCCCAAGAATCAAATTATACAAACAAAAAAAAAACCTAAGTTGCAAAACAACAACCCTTTTTTGCCCCATTCATTTCATTACTAGGAACAATTATCCTACTTCCCTTCATAAGTCCCGCGGTATTTTGATCTGGGTCACCACTGGAACTGAGTGTTTTCTTTGCATTGATTCTGTATATCTCGGTTAATATAGTTAAAAAACAAGTTTCAACGTTGGTCGATTCAAGTGCCGAGGTCTCCATAAAGAAGAGATTCTCTCTTTGTGCAAACTCCTCCGCGTCTTCTGTTGGAACTGCTCTAAGACTAGAGAGATCACATTTGTTGCCAATTAGCATGATGACAATGTTTTTGTCGGCATGACCTCTTAATTCTTCCAACCATCTCGCCAAGTGATCGAACGATTGCCGCTTTGTCATGTCGTAAACTATCATTGCCCCAACTGCGCCTCGATAGTATGCACTAGTAACTGCCCTGTACCTGAAATCAGTGCAATGAATGACATCTAACAGTTATCGGTGTAAGATCATTTTCAATATCGAAATTCTAAATGAAAATCTTGGTTACATGATTACGAAACTGATTTTATTAATCTGTTCATGAAACAGAATCATACAAATATGCTTGAATGTTCAATGCAATAAGTAGATATGCTGTTTTACCTATTATTACTATCACACTCTACAAAAGACTTGTTAACACAAATGCCAAAAGCTTTACATCATCAATATGTAAAACAAACATCATAAATTTATCCTCTCAACTTTAACCTACCCAGAAAAAAATCAACATTTTAACAGTTTAATAAACATTTCTAGACATCATGATACTATACCCGAATATTATCGTATACATAAATCTTATTCGATCATCAATTTGAGACACTTAAATTCAACATAGTTTAAAATAGTTATTGCAGTTCAAAAACATGGTTAGTAAAGTTAAGGGAGTGGTCATTCATAACGAATAATATATTCAATCCATAAGGATTACATGGAAATGGAAGGAAACCGAAATCAATCCTCTTAACGATTATATTTATAGTCGTACACACAACATTACTATGCATGAGCTTCTGGAAACTCTTGTAAAAGATCTATAATTTGTCTCCGATGTTAGGAAGCCAAAAGTGTCAAATGTAAATTGTACAAAAGCATGGATGTAAGAAAACATTCTCCCATGTTTGAACTATAAAGCACAAACTCCGACACAGACACCGGAACACGAGACACAGACACTTTAACACGATAATTCAATAAAGAACATCAACACCACTACATATAGAATACCGATGTGTGTCAAACACCGCGACACACATACTCCTAGAGATACATGTGCTTCAGAGTGTTTGAAGTTTGAACACTTTACTTAAAGAGGTTAATAAATATATCCATATTGGATAACTCATTAACAACCAACTAAACTTCATTAACCATGAGTTTCAAAGTTATGAACCATGATTTCACGTGTGTTTCCAACTATCAACAATTGAAAAATCATTGTTAATTATATTGAGGTACACTACATGAATAACAAATGGCAAAACTTTGTATGTAGGCGAACCGGTAATAACTATTAGAAATTCATACTCACAACCTTGAGTATTAGGTTTCAAACCCTAACGATGACGTTCAATCTAGCAATATCGATGTCTGACAGTTGAGCTTGGATTTGTGGTAAGCAAAACCTGTGTATCTATTAATCAAACCTAACACTTATTTAGCCATTTTGAAAGTTGTAAAATTTAGATTTTCTAACTTGAAATTCATATAACATTTCTTTATCACATAACATGATCATCATAACCTAAAAAAAAAGAAAAAGAAACACCCCCTTTGAAGAATTGATCCAAGAACTCATAATTACAATATTAAAGACAAAAATCCAAACAAAATGAAAAAAATAAAATTATATCAATAAAATCCATACCTTTCTTGACCTGCAGTATCCCATATCTGAGCCTTAATAGTTTTATTATCAATAATCAATGTTTTGGTTTGAAATTCCACCCCAATTGTGGCCTTAGAATCAACGCTAAATTCGTTCCTTGCAAAACGAGCGAGTAGTTGAGTTTTTCCAACTGCGGAATCACCGATCAATACAACCTTGAAAACGTAATCGATCTTCAGGTTGTAATCACCGTACAAATTCGACATTGTCACAATCCACTAACCAATTCAACATGCATGGAGTTATATAATTAATCTGTGTAATGTAGTTGATGATTGATTCATTGTTTGATTGAAAACAGAAAATGGTTGATCTGGGTAAGATTTTCGATGGGATAAAATTGGAGATGGAAGATGAAAATGTGATTTTTTCGATCTGAGCGAATCTGGTTTTTCTTGCGTTACACGGAATAATTATCAATTATTATTTATGAAGATAATTCAATTTATTATTTTTATTATTTATTAAGATAAATTTTATTATTATTATTTTTATTAAATCATACATTTAATATAATAATCAGGTAGTGGTATCTAGTAACACATCACTAATATCTAAGTTACGAAAATGTTATGATATACGACAAAATCTTTTTGGGATAATATTATTATATATAATTACCTTTTTGCCCTCATATTTATATTGAACACAAGACATACAATGTGTCACCCTTATCCAGTTCAATATTGGAAATTTAGACATTTATCATGTTAAATAGGATAGACAAATTTCATCTAGGTCACTCATGTCTCTCAACAAACTTTGTGGAGTTCCCATCAACTGTCTTTATGGTCATCCATTTACAAACATGTTTAACCAACAATAAAGTACTCGATTCCACATCTAAGGTCCATAGTGGTTTCAGGTCGAAAGATGGTATACACCATTATCGTCATGAGAATAACTTATGACATTTTGCATAATTTTCTATGTAAAATTCTCATAGAGGATCAATCTAGTATAAATATTACTCATAATATTCATACTTATGTGAAGACTTGATAACTCTTTATCCATGATCCATGAAATGTGATCATCAGTTTATCCACCCAATAATCTCAATGCTTTAATGTTATCCCACTTCACAATAAAGCTCGACTATGGATACTTTAAGAATAGTGTCCTTATGTTTCATGGGATCTCATTTATCATTTCATTAAATTGACTAGTTATTCTAGAGACTTTAATAAATAATTTGATACAAGTACCAAAACTATTGGCCTCAAGGGATTACACTAACAAATATTAAGAAACCAACAAATATTAAGAAACAAGTTGTTGCAAGGTTAGGTCAGAATTGATAACGAATCATGCCATACACCTTACCTAGCATGACTACTCTTATTGCTTTCATTCGTTCAACTGCTCTATTTACTTTTATTTGTCAATTTATTTTTCTTTACCAAAAATACCAATTCAAAACTCCTTAAGTCTTTTCTTTAACTAAATTAAAACGTGAACTTCGTATTGCCAAGCATTTCTTGAGATCGATACTTGGGATTTCCCATTATCGCTATATTGGCAGATTAGTACACTTGCTAATTTAGCGATCATTACCTTCGAGCAAAAAGACCTACATTAAGTCACTACAGTTTCACAACTTAAACATTCATGCCATTCTCACTACAAATTTCAATACTATTTCTTTGGTATGGCATGATCACATCGTATAAATGAAAAGGAGAACTTATCTGAATAAAACCATCGCAACCGACAGTGTTATCGTGTCAAACTTCACATGGTATAATGATGCCGAAAGCACGGGAATGGTGGATGTGTGATATGAACGTCGTCCACAGATCGTAACCTTCGATAGGGTTGATCGATTCAGGTTTCCATATCAAATTTGGCATCCTCCTCGATGGAATTCTCTCGATATTGGTGATATTTTACGTCACGCGACAACATAGATGATTGCAAGGACACATTTCATGACACTACGGACACGATAATTCTAGAATTATGGTTGGGGCACTTGGTGAGTACCTATTTAATTTCTTCTAGGATTTATGTTAAAGAATGATCAAACAGATATAAACTTGTTGGAGAATATCGATGAGCCTTTCCCTTTTAGATCTGAGTTCTCCATCATTTTGCTTGATTGCACTTGATTCGTCTACCACCTTATTGTTAACTCACCTTGTTGATTTAGCAATTGTTTTGTTTTTTGAACCCAACTGGGAGTGGTTCGAATGTTCACAAATGATGATGGATGAATTTTGTAACACCCCACTTTCCCATTTTTAAAAAATAACAAAATAATGCATAAAATCATAGTTTTATTCAAAGTGGAATGTCACATCATCAATAATAACAACAAAAACATCTTTATTAAAATAACAGAAATATTAATTATTCAACTCCTGACAAACTACCAACATCAACAATATTCATCAATATCTCTTGATTTAAAAGTTTTCAACAAAAATGTGATACGTAACAAATTAATGAAAATAAGTAAAACATGAAAAATCCTCAAGTCTCGTGTTATGTATCAGAGCAGTCCTATGACTCGAACAAGCAACACGAAGTCCATGCACACTCAAGTACCTGAATTATCTGTACTTCCAAGGAAGCATAGATACAACAACAACAACAACAAATGGGTGAGATACACATTCAATAATTAATGATGTATAATACATTTCAGGAGTAATATCTCACACAACCAACATACACACCAAACATCCACAATAACAATTAGCAATACGACTCATGATTCAACAACAAGTAATATGCATTGTGACTCAACAATGACACAATGCATGTGGTACCAACTCCCCTTAGTTCATTCAATCAAACTCGGTTAATAAAAGAATCCGGATAAATCACATACACCCATCCGACAATGATTTATCTATAACACTCTCTACAACGGAGTACAGATGAATCATATACGCCCATCCAACAATGATTCATCCCACCAATAATATCTTAATGTATGTGTGACAATGACTATGAACACAAAACATGTATAAACACAACGTTATACATCTTCACGATCCATCTGATCACATATGCAACATAAAATCCACCAAAAACACCAATAATACCTCACACAGCTTAAGTAATTAATCGTCTAATTAATCCACATATGTTTCGTTATCAGACGCGAAATTGGGACAAATATCGCGTAACACCAAAATTGCACTATAACCCTGGTTATACGCGTAATGCACAGGGGCATACACGTATTACCCAACTGCAATGCCCCTATGCCTTTATGTAACACCCCATTTTTAATATTTAATCGTCAGGACTTTTGGTGCTTGGTTGGCCTTGTTTAAGGCATATGTTTTATTGTTTGTGGTGTTGTGTCTTAGTGGGACGACTAGAATCGGATGCGCTTAGTGATAGTGAGTGTATGGATATTATTATTATTATTATTATTACTACTACTATTATGAATAATATTATTACTATTATTAACATTATAATATTGGTAATTAAAATTAATACTATTATTAACATTATAATATTCATAATTAAAACTAAAATTATTAATATTAATTGGATTAAGGGGTAAATTAGTAAAGGTCTTGGTGAGGTATTTAGAGTAGAATTAGTCTAATCAAGAGATTAGGGTGAAATTAACCGTAAAGAACTTGTGAGAAGAGAAAAGGAGATAGAGAGAAGGAAGAACAACCTAGGGCATAATTCTTGAAGAAATTCGCAGGAATTTTCACCCAAATTCGAGGTAAGGAGGGAGAACGAGTTTAAATTCAGGTGATTTAACATGATGGGTAGTTGGGGAATCCATCCCTCTTAGGGATTTTTGTTGTTATGATGTTTATGACGACTAATCTGTGAAATATGTGATATTTGTTGCAAAATTATGAATGTGATGATAATACTGATGATGTTTTGTTGCCATATTGTTGTTGTTGTTCTGGTTGATTCATAGAATATGAAAATGTTGTTGTTGATGAACAATACGATTTCAGATCTAGATCGAAATTATAGTTTGAATATAGTAACATAGATGAAACATAGATTGATAATATGAGTGTAAAACAAGTGTAGAAACGATTATAGGACTGATATGAATCATGGAAACGAAGGCTATGAGGAACAAATATGGAAATAGGAAAAACAACTAAACAATCGCATGGTTTCTTCCCATACGTGTATGTATCATGTCAATACGCGTATGGAGGAGTGAAGGAAGTAAGTGATACAAGTATTCAAGGGCAATACACGTATTGGGTGCGAGGCTTAAGAGGCAATATGTGTATTAGATGGTCAATACACGTATTGGGGGTAGAGGGGCCAATGTGATACGCGTATGGTGCGTATGACCAATGGTTAGGGCAAAAACGCATAATTTTGCAATTTCTGTCCCGATTTCGCGTGCCTTGCCGATTCTTTTGGTGTTTTGCATTGAGATGAATCTTAAGACATATTTAATCTAAAATTAACATTGAGAGTGAATTAATAATGAGATTGAGTTGGACTTAGTTAGTCGAATAATCGGTTAAATCGCGTGAGGTTGATAATGGTGATTTTTGATGAAACAATTATTGTGTTTTGATCGGATGGATCGTGTAGATGTATAATATGGTGAATAATACATGATTTATGCTTTTATATTGCCATTCATACATTTTTCGAGTTATTGTTGGGATGATTGTGTCGAATGGGCGAATACGATCATCTGTACTCCGTTGTGGAGAGTGTTGGGATAATCATTGCCGAATGGGTGTATGTGATTATCGTGTTCGATTGAATGAACAAAACCTGGTACCACATGCCTTATGTCGTGTTAAGTCACATTGCATAATTATTATTGATTGTTGTTGCATAATTATTGATGTATCTGTTGTTGTGGGATATTGGTGAACTGATTGTAATTGTTGTTGTATGTGAGAAACTACCTTATAGATGTTATATGCATCATTTATATTTGAATTTTTTTTCTCACCCCTTTGTTGTTGTTGATTGTTTATGTGCTTCTTTAAAAGTATAAATGATCCAGGTACTTGAGAATGCATGGAGTCGTGTTGCCTGTTCGAGTCTAGGATGCTCTGATACGTAACACGGGAATGGGGAATTTTCAGTTGTTTAGTTTGGTTTAATTTTTTACATATTTACCTTATGAAAATAGATTTTTGAGGATATTATTGTTGAGATTGGCTTATTGCCTGAGTTGAACTAATTTTGTAATTTTCGCTGTTTTTATTAAAGAACCTATTTTGGATATTGTTGTTGAAAATAATGTGACATTCCACTTTGGAAACTCTAATTTTCATATTAAAACTGTTATTTTATTTATTTGGGAAAGTGGGGTGTTACAATTGGTATCAGAGCAGGTCGATCCATCCGGCCAAATGTTGTGTCGAGTCAGTCCTTAGAATAGGAGTTGTGGTTGTGTTAAAATCCGAAGTGTTTGTGTTTGTTGTATTAGATAGCATGAAGGATTGATGACGCATTTGCTGCTGTTATGCAAGCTATGGCACAAGTTGTTGAGAATATTGGTCCAGCAGTTGGGAATGCTGAGTTTCGTGATATGGATCGGTTCAGAAGTAACAAGCCGCCTACATTTAAAGGAGGTATCTTGGATCCAGAGGCTATACATAAATGGCTGAAGGAAATTGAGAAGATCTTCAGCACCATGGGGTGTAATGATGATCAGAAGGTGAGGTTTGGAACTCACATGATGGAGGGTGAAGCTGAAGTTTGGTGGGACAACAGTCGACATAGGTTGGAGACTGCAGGTACTGCTTACTTGGGTTATGTTCAGAGGCGAGTTTCTGGAGAAGTATTTTCCTGAAGATATTCGCAGTGCTAGAGAGGTTGAATTTCTGGAACTGAAGTAGGATAATAGGACTGTAGCTGAGTATGTCGCGAAGTTTGAAGAGCTGGTGTAGTATTATGCACATTACAACACTGAAGATGTTATGAATTCGAAGTGTTTGAAATTTGAGAATGGGTTGCGTCCTGAGATCAAACAGGGCATTGCTTTCCAGAAGATCAGGAACTATCCAGAGTTGGTGAGTCGGAGCAGAATTTACGATAATGATAACAGGGCTCAGATTGCTCACTACAAAGCGTTGAATGATAAGAAGGGCAATAAGAGGTTTGGGGGTACTCCTTATAGTACTCCGACTAATAAAGGTAAACAGAAGTCTACTGCTGATAAGAAGCCAAGTGGGGGAGAGGCGAATCCCAATCCTGTAAAGTGTTTTAGATATGGAGGCACAAGTCATCGTGCTAACACTTTCCAGAATGAAGTCAAGAAGTACTTCTAGTGTGGGAGAACAGGTCATGTGGTTGCTGATTGTAGGGATATTATGCCTACATGCTTTTATTATGGTGAACAGGGTCATATTAGTACGACTTGTCAGAAACCGAAGAAGACACAGGAAGCTAGTGGTAAAGTGTTGTCCTTAGTGGGAGCCCAATCCACTAATGAGGAACGTTCAGTCAAAGATACTTGCTTTATTAATAGTACTCCTTTGATTGCTATTATTGATACGGGTGCAACACACTCGTTTATTTTTGTTGATTATGTGAAGAGGTTAGGAATTGTCCCGTCTACTCTAGAGCGGAGAATGACAATTGAAACTCCGTCTATTGGTTATGTGGTTACGTTGTTATTATGTTTGAAGTGTCCGCTCAGTATTTTTGATAGGGATTTCAATGTGGATTTGGTTTGTTTGCCACTTGGGAATTTGGATGCTATTTTGGGGATGAATTGGTTGGAGTTCAACCGAGTTTATATCAATTGTTATAGGAAGAAGTTGTTGTTTCTTACTCCTGAAGAGGAAGCGTTGGCTAACTCGTTATCTACAAAAGAGTTGAGAACTTTGTTGGAAGACGAAGCGAAGATGTTTGCATTATTTGCGTCGTTATCTGCTGAAAGTAAAGTATCGGTAAGTGAGTTTCCAGTTGTAAATGAGTTTTCGGAAGTATTTCCTGGTGATATTACGGAATTGCCTCCGACGAGAGAATTTGAATTTACCATTGACCTTATCCTGGTACAAGGCCTATTTTTATGGCACCGTACAGGATGTCTGCGTCAGAATTGACTGAATTGAAATCTCAGATTGGAGAGTTGTTGGATAAGAAATTTATTAGACCAAGTGTGTCGTCGTGGGGAGCTCCAGTGTTGCTAGTAAAGAAGAAGGATGGTAGCATGCGTCTATGTATTGATTACCGTCAGTTGAATAAGGTGACCATTAAGAATAAGTATTCGCTTCCAAGTAACAATGACTTAATGGATCAACTAGTTGGTGCACGTGTTTTTAGTAAGATTAGTCTGAGGTCAGGTTACCATCAGATCCGAATGAAAGAAGGTGATATTCAGAAGACTGCGTTTAACACTCGATATGGACATTATGAATATGATGTGATTCCTTTCGGAGTGTCTAATGCACCTGGTGTGTTTATGCAATATATGAACCACATTTTTCATTCCTATTTAGATTAGTTTGTTGTGGTGTTTATTGACGATATACTGATTTATTCTAAGAGTGAAGATGATCATAAGGAACATTTGAGAGTTTCTTTGCAGGTGTTGAAATACAACAAGTTGTTTGCTAAATTATCGAATTGTGAATTTTGGCTTGATAGTGTGAGTTTCTTAGGTCATTTTATTTCTAGTGATGGTATAGTAGTGGATCCTTCTTAGGTAAGTGTTTTGTTACAATGGGAACCTCTGAAGACTGTAACGGAGATCCGAAGTTTTCTTGGTTTAGCAGGTTATTATCAGAGATTTATTCAGGGGTTTTCTAATTTGGCATTACTGTAAACACCCCAAATTTGCCCTCACCCATTCACACCATGGCTTGTGATCATCTCATATGCATAAACACAACCATATCATCTCACATTTCATTTTTGATTCATTGGATAGTTTCTAAGTCATCTGCACCTAGGGTTTGTGATCTGAGCAATCCCAGAGCTTCTTGAAGCACCCCAAAGGCAACCAATCAATTCAAAGTGGTCCATGTGTGTTCTTATATCATATTTCATCTCCTCAAAGTCAAAAATGCAGAGGAATCACAAGAACTAGGGTTTGAGTGGATGCAGGGCTAGCTTGAACTACCCAGTTGACTGAAAATTAGGGTTTTGGTTTCAGAGGCCATAACCCCAAATTTTTTGGTCATTCTTGTTTCCATTGATCTCTATATGGTATAGGGAGTATGCATATCAATTTTCATGAAGAAATTCCATGGGGAAGTCATCTGATCAAGAGTTGACTTTTCAGACAAGTCAGTGCAAAATCAGGGCATCTGAGGCCCCCAATGACCCAACCAATGGGTGATCTTCATCATTTTGAGTGTATGTGATCTTTATTTGATCAAGGAAGAGGGTTGAAGTTCATGGAAATCAAGAATTTAGGGTTTTTACAAATGTTGACTTTTTGGGCATAGTTGACTTTTCAAGAATGCTTCATTTTAGGTCATTTTTCAAGCCTTGATTCTTGATCCAAAAAGGCTTCAAATGGAAAAACTTTGGTCATGAAAGTTGTAGATCTCATCTTTCCCTTTTCAAAAAGTACAAGAACATGATCAAACTCTTCTTGGATCAAAAGTTATGGCAATGCAAAGTTGGCTAAAATCACTTATTTTCAAGGCATGCCCTAAGTGAGAATTTTGCAAAATCATGGATCAATGACTTTTGCAGCCTCAAGTTCACCTCTAACCAATGTGCCAACATTCTACAAGTCATAAAGTTCAGATTGGACTAGGTATTGCTCATGTTTTATGGTTCATATAACAAGATTTCTCACATGTGAACAAAAGAGCAACAACTTGCAAAATCATCATGATCACTTCCTACAACTTATGACATTGGCTGCTGACTTTGGCTAGCCTTTCCCCTCACCCTTGCTGCGCAGCCCCCATGCTTGTACTTGCCTAGATCATGAGCCATACTTCTCTTACACCAAATTTGACTTTTGAGCAAAAGCAAACTTACCAATCACTATAGGCCAGGTCACATCATCTGACCTATAGGATTAAAATACATTATCATTTTGCAAGCCATTTCATGTACAAGGCAAGGCTGAAGCTCACACATTCATCACATACTCAAACACACTCCCTTTTGCAAAACTTCTTCGAATCTCTCTGTCCAGACTTCAAACATCCAAACCATTTTCACCAATCATCTCACCATGTCTCATTGAGTCAAAAGCAACCTAGAACCAAGCCTGAAACAAGCCATAACACCACTTCACCATTTTCACTCCAACTTGCAGTTTCATTCGAAACTCTCTCCACAGCTCATAAACACCCAAACAAACTCTATAAACCTTCTCTACTCATCATCTGGACCACAAACAACCCTTCACCCTTGCCAGAAACAACCTGAATCACCATTGCCATGTTCAACTGAGCTTGAGCAGAAGTTACTCAAACTCTTCATCCAGCCAACATAAACTCTTCCTAAGCATTCAAGGATCATCAGGAGGCCAAGTAGAGTGGATTTCACCAAGAGAGGAGGTCAGAAAGTAGCTGAGTTGAAAGCTTCGAATCTCAGGTAGCTCAAGAAATATTTTTCCAGAAATCATTTTTTAAGTTCCTAATCTGTTCTATATGTCTTCCTGATCATGAATGTGCTTTTGGTTTTGAAAATGGTGGAGAGATGAGAGTTTACCATGCTTCTGAAACTTTTTGCCCTAGAAATAGATTGCTTCGATTCAGCCATTGTAGGGATGATAAATTTGTTTTGAGTTAGGGTTTTGATTCGTGAGTGAGTGGGGATCATTCCTGTGTTCTTAGATTTCATTTTAAATACGTATGTGGAGAGTTAGCATTTTGGGGTGAACGGAGAAGATGACCGGAACACTGTTCCGGTCATCTGAATGTGTTTAACGGCAGGGTTAGGGTTTTAAGCATTAATTAACAAGTTTGAATTTGAGCCGTGAGATAAGGCGCCAAGTCAATGCGCGCGCTGGCCAGTTTGAACCTCAAGCGTTGGATTGTTTGACTTCTCATTAAATCAGATTAATTCATTTTTTATTTCATTTTCTTTCATTTAACTTGCACATTTATTTTAAAATAGCAAAAAATACATAAAAATTATGAAACTTTTTCCTCTGAGTTTTAATAATTTTTATGACCCAAAAATATTTTTATTTTATTTTTCATCATTAAAAAAGTATTTTTAAATATTTAAAAGATTATTTTTAATTGATTAATGAGAATTAATTAATTAAAAATACTTTTAGGTATTTAAAAATTACAAAAAAATTCATGAAATGTTCTAAGACATTTAGAAACATTGTCCAACCTTCAAACCAAATTTCTTTTTTGATCTTGATGCATTCTAAGAATTTTTCATTGAATTAAATCATTTTTTATGCATTATTTTGATCATGGATTCAAAAATTCATTTCTGCCAATTGGTGAAGGTTGAGACATTGTTTCTTCTTGCATTGTCTTTTGTTTTGCATGTAGTTCCTATGATAAAAAGGCCATGAATTGTTCTTGCATTTTCTAATTGATTGGCATTTATTTTGTTAAGAACCCTAAAAAACCCTAATAACTTAGAAAATTCATATCTTGAGTTTGGTTGAGAGTTGAGAACTCCCCTTTGGGCAGTGGTTGATTATAGGTCTAGGGTTTCTTTGGGTGCCATTTTCCATTTTTTATCATGAGGTTTGCTTCTGTTTTTGGTTTGTGTTTGATGTTTGATCCATGAACCCTAATTTGGGCTTTCTTTTGCATCCCTCTTGCATTTCCTTGCATAACATGACTTGTCTTTGCATTTTGTGCATGCTTATGATTCATTTGACATCTTAAGACATGTAGAAAGCATGTTTGATCATTGCATTGCATATTTGCCATGTCATTTGTCTTGTATGCTTCATAACATTCCATGCTTGTTCATGCTCCTTAACTTGCATCATTTGCATTCATGATCTTGTATGAACATCTCCATGCCTTGTCTCATGTTTGCAGCACCTCATAACATCATAATCATCATCAACATGCTTCTGGTTTTGCTTAGCATCATACCATTTCATCTCATCTTGCATTGCATTGCACTTTCTTTCTAACATTTCAGGTGGTAAGTAAACTTGAGAAGTGAATTTGCCTTCACTTCTCATAACTTTTCTTTTCATCTCTCTTGCATCCATTGCTGCATTTCTATTTGTGTTTGAGTTTGAGCTTGCTCATTCTTCTTCCTCCCACTTTCTTTCTTCAAGTGACTTGACTTCTTGAATGAAGCAAGTCACTTTGCTTCTTTTAATCCTGTTCATCTGCTTCCTGGTGGCTCCTCTGAAGATTGTTCTTGCAAACCTCACAAACCTTAGGACCAACCAAGCATGACAATGAATTAGGGTTTTGATTAGTCCCCCCATAGTTTTACTTTTGTGTCTCTCTTTGAGTCTTCTCTTCTCATCTCATAATCAGAGACTAAACCCTAAAGGCTTTAAGACTTTGTGATTAGGGTTATGCCTGCATCCTTCTCTTAGGATGGAGTGTATAACTCTAATCCTAAGTCTTGAACCCTTAATGTGTTTAAATCTCTTAATCAATTCATCTAATAATCATCAAGACATCACACTTGTAACTTGGGCCTTGCATTAGGGTTCTAATTCTTCCTTAAGTGGTTAAGAAGGACTAACCCTAGTGTTAATGGACAAGTCCCCCTCAAGTTGTCTTACAAACAATAAAAATAATTTCATCATCATATCATTAAATAAAATCCACTTAATCAAAGGCTTGTTTTGTCATGAGTTTAATCCCTAATCATGGATTAAGTTGAGGAGCTTTCCTCAACTTAAACATTCTCATCTATCATCCTTCTTTTAGGATGGTGTAATGGGTCTGTTTAATCCATGATTATGGCTTAGCCTCATTACTCAACACTAAACAAAAATCACAAAAACATCTAAATAATCACAAGTAGGTTAATGATCTTGATCTTACACCAAAGGTGTTTAAGTGTGAGAAGCTGACTTCACACTTAAGGTATTCTCATTACCCCTGATCAGAGGGAAGATGTGATGAGTTTACTAAATCCATTGGTTTAGACTTAAGCTCATTAACTTATGACAAAATCCAAAAACAATAAAAGACTGAAAACTCAAAACACAAACAATAATCGTCTCCTTCGGGATTCTTTTCTCATCTCATTCACTCACAAACGAGAGCTTGCTTCTTCCGTCTAATGCAAGACAGTTTGCACCTGAGCCAGACAGGTCATACACTTGAGCATAGACAAGTAAGCAGTTCACAAGTCAATTCATCTTTCAGTCTCTTTGGGTCGAACTACGGTGTTCTGACTTCCTCATTGCACGAGAGGATACGTAGGCATAACTTAACAGTTATCGAACAAAAGTCTCTGTACATCCCCCCTCCTTCTAGCATCATTTCTTTAAGCCTCATTATCATGAGTAATTCATTCTCATTCCTACACTGACACTTCACTTATGCACTTCACTTCTCATACACTGACACCTGTACATCTTTTCAGTTCTTTTATACACAGATTGCACTGACACTACCCCTTTAAAACACAAATCTTTTAAGCGTGGATCCCGTCGAGTACGACGGACAATCTGGGTGCTAATACCTTCCCAGGTTGTAACCAACCCCCTTTCTCAGTCTCTCTGGTTCGCAAACCGTCCTATCCATATCTTTCTAGGCCTATGCAGCATTGCCTTTCCTCCGGGATAAAAATGCCTAGCTGGCGACTCTATTCATCTCCAGTGAGTTCACGACTGTGTGTTCTCATTGTTCTTTTCGCCGACCGTTCGCGCTTGTACCCGGATGCAAATCTTCGGGAGCGACAGCTTGGCGACTCTGCTGGGGACCCTTATACTGCAACCAGGGCTTCTGGTTCTTTTTGTGGGTTCCTCCTAGCGCTTGATTGATTTGTGTTTACGGGGGTGTTATGTGCTATCTGTGCTTGTATATTTGTTTTGTTTATTGCTTTATGTACAGTTGATTTATTGCTTTCTTTATAGCTTTATATTTTTCATACTGTCATACTGTGCTGGCTGGATCTGTTTTGTTGCCTTGGTGGGTGGGGGTTCTACTGAGAGTCAAGGTCCTATACCTGGGGCCTGAGTGACACCTAGGCTAGAGTGAATCATATTCTTTCCCATTCCATTTCGGTCTGGTGCGGGAATATGAAACACGGTTCAGATATGGGTTTCTTCTTGAGAACTCTGTGTTGCAGATTTCCTGCAATGCTAGGGCTATCTGGGAAGCCTGCTAAGTCTGGATGACCTTTAGTATTGACCTTCAGAAACTGAGGTGAATTAGAGGAGGAACTTTTATGGTTATTGTAAACACTGTACCTCCGGGTTAGAAGTGTTTACACTTCTCATAACTGATCCAAGTCTGAGGATCCTTGTTCTAGATCATCACCTGTGAGGGGGTTGGGCTGTTTACAGGTTTGCAGATACCTTGACCTCAGAATACCCTGTTACTTTGACTTTGTTAAGAATGCTCCATGTTGGACAGTTCTTGTGATTCTAAAACCCTGGACTTGTGGCTCTTTATTTGAGTCCCCTACCCTGGTTACTGGATTTTTAGACCTCCATCTGGATTTCTTGAACACACATGGATCTATACCAAGGCAGTTAATCAGATCCAGCTCAGTCACAAACCTTTGCATTTCATTTGCATACATACTCATTGCATCATATTAACATGTGCTTATTTGTGTTTCAGGGTATCCACCTTCATCTGGTTTTGGTTTTGACCCCCCATCTGCAGTATTGACCTATCTCCACCAGCACCTGCTTCAGCTTGTCAGCCATACTTCAGTTACTTGCACCAGCCAATCAGTGGCTCATTCTTTCAGCATCTTCATCAGCACTCTACTCAGTCTTCAGCATCATGGCTCCAAAGAAAAGCAACATCACTTATCATTTCTTCCAACCAGACTTGTCAGACATCAGGAGGATCCAAACCCTGATCACTCCAGAGCACATACCCTTGTTCAGGGAGAGTTATGGAGATATACTGGACATGGTCATGGATCTGGACCCATCTCAGAGGAGCCTCATCCACACTTGCATTCAGTTTTATGATCCTCCATTGAGATGTTTCACCTTTCAAGACTTTCAGTTGGGGCCTCTTCTGGAAGAATACTCATATTTGGTTGGTTTGCCCATCAAAAGAGAAATCCCATTCAACCCTGAAATGGTCTTTCCTAGCAATGGAGAGGTAGCAAAAGCTTTGCACCTAGAACCTGTATTGATTGAACAACACCTGACCTCTAAAGCTGGGATCCCTGGATTTCATCTGGACTTCCTGATTTCTCAAGCTAGTTTGAAGGCCTCCTTGGGGGAGTGGAAAGCTGTTTGTGCTCTGTTGGCCTTAAGTGTATATGGAATTGTGTTGTTTGCAGATGAGCCCCGTTTCATTAGCAAGAATGCAATCCACTTGTTCGTCCTGAAGAACCCTGTGCCAACTTTACTGGGTGATCTCTATTACTCAGTACATCAGAGAAATGAGAAGCAGAGGGGAAGATTAGTGAGGATTTGTGCTCCATTATTCCATGCTTGGTTTCTCAGGCATCTACCCAGGACAGATGCATTTCTCAATCCTCATCAGCAAAGCAACTGGGCTAAGAGGCTCACTACTCTCACTTCAGCAGATATCAGATGGTGTACTCAAAGCACCAAGGGCAGAGATATAATCACCAGCTGTGGGCACTTTCCCAATGTGCCCTTGGTAGGAGTTAAGGGGAGTATCAACTACAACCCTCTGCTGTTCAAGAGGCAATTGGGCTATGCACTGGTCCACACTCCTAGGGTACAGGATTTGGTTGAGACCCTCTACTGTGAGAACAAGATTAGTTTGACTGTTGTTAGGCAGGCTGCCTGGGCCTGGGATCATGTTCAGACTAAGGGAATCACCATTCTGGGGAAGTGCAATAATGTGGCATCAGTCCAATATTATGAGTGGTCCCATGCTAGGGCCCAATTCTCTGGAATGCCCTTTACCATAGAAGACATGCCTGAGTCATCTTCAGTACCACCCCCTGCCACTATCAGTTTGGAGGAGTTTGAGAGCTTGAAGGAAAGAAATGAGAAGTTAACCCAGGCTTTGCAGAAGACCCTCAGAGAAAGGAGTGAAGGTGTGAGGGAGATTGAAAGACTGGAGAAGTTGAGGGTAGAACACTTGACTAAAATTGAGAAGTCTGGGGAGTATATCAACAAGTCTAAGGCTGGTGAGCAGATTCTGAAGAATGCTTGTAAAGAAGCCCAGTTCCAGAGAGCAAGAACAGACTTGTATTTGAAAGAGAGTCAGGCCAGGTGGGTCCGGATCACTGAGGCCCGTACTCTAGAAGACAAGAGAGCTCAAGACAAGATGGAGCAGATGGAAAAAGCCCTGGCAGCAGCCCAGGAGGAGATATCAGAGCTGAAAATCAAAGCAGGAGTGAAGAGGTCTAAAGACCAAAGTCAAAACAAGAAGTTGACTGCAGCTGTTGCAACAAGAAACCTTCTCATCAGAAATCTCACGGAGCATCCGGCTGATCCTGTGACCGAAGCACTTCTCAAGGAAGTTCGTGAGGATGAGTTTGGCCTTGGAGTTTGATCATTTGCTTGTTGTTGTTCCTTTTCCATGTACTTTTGCTTTTTGTGATGTATTCTGACCCCTTTGAGGGCTTGTGTTGTAAAATGAACAAGTTGTATTATTTCACCTTTGTAATATATTTGTGTTGATTCACATCAAAGCAACTTCAACAGCAGCATCTTCAAGGGTCTGGAAGGGTCAAAACTGAAGGCCAAACCGGATACCTTGAGAACAAATAAGCATAACTGCATTGCATGCTAACCTTTTATTTGTTTTGTAGGGTTTTGTTTTGTTGTTGCTAACCTCTGTTGTGATGTTCAGGAATTATTGCTCGCCGCCGGGTATTTCCTCTCAACAGGCCTCACAGGTATCCAACTAGAAACAACCTTCCGGGAATCCAGATGGATCAGATGCAGCAGGACCTTACGGAGGTCAGAAACCAGATGGCCAACGAAAGGTTGGAGATGAGAACTCAGATAACGCAATTCATGGAAGTGATGAACAATTTAGCTCAAAGCCAGGAGAGGCTCAGAACTTTGGTAGAAGGGAGGAATCAAGAGGAGCCCCATGTGGGAACTGCTGGCACAAGTAACAACGAGAGGGTCCAACCTCATGTCAATCCCCCAGTTTTTGGACCCCATCTCCATCCAGAGGCTAACATCCCAGTCAACATTCAAGGGACAGCCACAGCAGCCAGAGTACTTCAAGAAGATCCTCAGGAGGACCAGTATACAGTAATGGGTGCCGGAGAGGAAACATATGATAGACGATTGGAAGAGATAGCTGAGAAGTTGAGGTCCTTAGAATCTCAAAATTCTTTGGGTTTCGACGTCATGGACATGGGGCTGGTAGAAGGGGTCAGGATTCCCCACAAGTTCAAGCCTCCATGTTTCGAAAAGTATAATGGGACTTCATGCCCCCGGACTCATTTGCAATCATTTCTGGGAAGGCTGAAGGCCTATACAATGGATGAGAAACTTTGGATGTTCTACTTCGAAGATAGCTTGACTGGGGCTTCTAGGGAATGGTATTCCCATCTGACAAGAGCAACTATAAGATGCTGGAAGGACCTGGCAGAGGCCTTCATCAGACAGTATCAGTATAATCTAGATATGGCACCCAACAGGACCCTCCTAATGGGAATGTCACAGTCATCTAGGGAGAGCTTCAGAGAATATGCTCAAAGATGGAGACAATTGGCTGCTGCTGTTCAACCACCAATGTCTGAGAGAGAAATGGCAGACATGTTTATGAACACTCTTCAGGGAACGTATATTGACAGGTTGGCTGCTTTCTCTTCCATCAGCTTCGCAGATGTTGTCATAGCTGGGGAGAGAATTGAAAGCCTGTTAAAGATGGGAAAGATCTCAGACAACGGCGCAAGCTCGTCCAGTAGTACAAGAAAGCCTTTTGCAGGCCCGAGAAGAACTGGCGAGACCAATGCCATTCACACCAACAGGGGTAGGCCCCAATATGCTCAGAGGTCAATAGCAGCAGTCACTATCCCTGCTCCGGCTCATCCACAGCCAGTCTATCAACAAAACTTCCAACAACAACCTCAGTATCAGCAGAATCAGTATCCTCCAAGGAACTTCAACAACAACTCCAACAACAACAATCAACAGAGGCCATTCCAACAAAGGCCATCCCAAGCTAACCGAGTGATCGACCCGATCCCAATGCCGTATGCTGCCTTGCTGCCACAACTTCTGAAACTCAACCTGGTTGAGCTAAGAACGTTGGCACCTCCGGATCCCAACAGTTTACCAAGGAACTATGACTCCAATGCTAGGTGTGCTTTCCATTCAAACGCACCTGGTCACAGTACAGAAAAATGCAGGGCTCTGCATATGAAGGTACAAGACTTGGTAGACTCCAAGGCTCTGAATTTTGCACCTCCGCCCAATGTCAATAAAAACCCTATGCCAAATCATGGTGGTCCTCGAATTAATGCTATTGAAGAAGACCAACCGTCTTATTTAATAACCAGTGTGGATCAGATCAGGACACCATTGGTGGAAATCAAAGCTCAACTCCGCGAAAACCAAATATTTCCAGGATGTGAACTAGGGTGTCCCTATTGCAATATTTCATGGAATGGGTGTGAGGACTTGAGGAATGGCATTGACAGCCTTATTCAGAGTGGCCTGCTACAGATCACTACATCATTTCCGACAAATCCGGCAACTTCATCAACAACGGTTTCAGACCCTCCTACAACTGCAGCAACTATTGTTCCCAACAATTCACCAGCACTATCAACAAGTACTTCACCTGTCCTCCCAAATGATCAGTTTTCAACAGTTCCTCCTGCTACAACTTCAGCTTCATCCCATTTCGAATCTCCATCAACAACAACAACAGTCCTTCCAACAGTACCTCCTACAACACCAGCAATCAATCATGAAGATGTCTCTACTGTTACCATATTCTACGATCCTGAGAATAATTCCGCCTACCATTCAGAAGGTGCTGCTCCCGCCAGAGCACCAGTTACTATCTTTTATGATCCACAAACAATTACAGTCCCTTCAGCAGCAGCAATCAGTCCGGTCACTGTGACGGTGCCTGGACCAGTACCATATGAAAGCAATAGGGCCATCCCTTGGCACTATGGCTCTGACGTGTACTGCGAAGGAAAAAGAATCACTCTGGAAACATCAACACCTGCACCCCAAGTAGATAATGTGGGGGGAGGCGAAGGCTTCACTCGAAGCGGACGTCTCTTTGCTTCACAAGTTCAAAGACCCACAGCCGAAGCAGAAGCTGCTGCCAAGGCAAAGGGAAAAGGCCCGGTGCAGGAAGATCTAGCTGCCAAAGAAGCCCTGAAGACTCCATTTGATCAGGAAGTTGATGAGTTTATGCGGATCATCAAAAAGAGTGACTATAAAATTGTGGATCAACTTCACCAGACGCCATCCAAAATCTCCATCCTCTCACTGCTTATGTGCTCCGAAGCCCATCGGAATGCACTACTTAAAGTCCTGCACGCAGCTTACGTGCCTGAGGAGATTACTGTCAACCAATTGGAAACCGTGGTTGGAAACGTTACTGCTAGCAATGGGCTAGGGTTTACCAATTCTGACTTGACAGCGGATGGCCGCAATCACAACAAAGCCTTGCACATAACCATGGAATGCAAAGGAGCTGTCCTTTCTCATGTGCTGGTGGACACAGGTTCTTCCCTGAATGTCTTACCAAAGAAGGCTCTGGTGAAGCTTGAATATGATGGATTGGCATTGAGACCCAGCAACCTGGTGGTGAGAGCCTTTGATGGTTCTAAGAGATCGGTTCTGGGAGAGATTGAGCTGCCCGTGACAATTGGCCCGCAGACCTTTAAAACTATCTTTTACGTGATGGACATTCAGCCCGCTTACAGCTGTTTGTTGGGTAGACCCTGGATTCACGCCGCTGGCGCAATAACGTCTACCCTTCACCAAAAGTTAAAATTTGAGTGGGAAGGTCAAGTTGTCACAATCTGTGGAGAGGAGGACATTTTTGTTAGCCATCTGGCTACTTATAAATACATTGAGATGGATGGGGAGATCCATGAAACAATGAGCCAAGGTTTTGAAGCCTTGAACGTGAATGAAGCATCTGCTGTATCTGGTACCTCCATGTCATCTTACCAACAAGCCCGGAAGGTTGTTGAAGAAGGAACTGCCCTAGGCTGGGGCAAGGTCTTAGCTGTGGAGGAGAAGAAGGACAAGTTTGGGTTGGGTTACAGACCAACTCAACATCAAGCAAAGGCTGCTGCAGAGCCTGGTTTTGTCAGTGGGGGAATGCTTACCCCCGATGCTATCAACTGTTTGGAAGACGAGCTGGAAGAGGAGCGCAATCTGGAGAATTGGATCCGTCCAAAGATCCCGGGGAGCAGTGTCTCGAACTGGTCTTCCCAGGAAATTATAAGAGTTACTCGATCAGAGTAATTATTATTTCCTGTATTTTTTATAGCATGCATCCAAGTCTTGTATCTTGCCCAAGATGACAAGACTCATTTTGTAACCAGGGCCATCTGTACTTTTGTGCAAACAAGATCAAATTAATGAAATATCAGACATCTTTTTGCAAACGAGTCTTTTTCTTTTCTGCTCACTGTTTTTCCATTTTTCTTTTTGTACAAAAATAAATGGCGGTGTTTTCAAAATGATAACTTCATTTCACTTTTTTTCTAAAGCAAGATTAAAATCAATCACTAAAATGAACCAACTTAACCCTTGCAGAGAGTGCCTTCCTGACAGCACCGACAACAGCACGGCTATGACATCGTATGACTTTGACAATCCAATCGATCAAGCTGATGAAGGGGTTGATGAAGAATATGAGCTTCCTGAAGAGCTAGCCAGGTTGTTGAGACAAGAGGAAAAGGTCATTACTCCTCACCAGGAGGAGATTGAAGTGATTAATCTTGGTACTGACGAAGACGTGAAAGAAGTTAAAATCGGGGCCTGCCTGCAAGACTCAGTGAAGAGACAGCTGATAGATCTGCTTCAAGAGTATGTTGATGTGTTTGCTTGGTCGTATCAAGACATGCCAGGGTTGGATACCGATATAGTTGTGCACAAGCTGCCTCTGAGGGAAGAATGCCCACCAGTGAAACAGAAGCTGCGCCGAACTCGCCCAGACATGGCTATGAAAATCAAGGAAGAGGTACAAAAGCAATGGGACGCCGGGTTCCTTGCTGTGACTAGCTACCCGCCGTGGGTTGCTAATATTGTGCCTGTGCCTAAGAAAGATGGCAAAGTAAGAATGTGTGTTGACTACCGGGATCTGAACAGAGCTAGCCCGAAAGATGACTTCCCATTACCTCACATTGACGTATTGGTGGATAACACAGCTCAGTTTTCGGTATTCTCCTTCATGGATGGATTTTCAAGATACAATCAGATCAAGATGTCACCTGAAGACATGGAGAAGACAACATTCATCACACCTTGGGGCACGTTCTGTTACAAAGTGATGCCATTCGGACTGAAGAATGCTGGTGCCACATATCAACGGGCTATGGTGACATTATTCCACGATATGATCCATAAAGAAATAGAATGTTATGTGGATGATATGATCGCCAAGTCCCTTACAGAGGAAGATCACCTGGTAAATCTGCTCAAGTTATTCAAGCGTCTGAGGAAATACCAATTGAAGCTGAACCCCAACAAATGCACATTCGGGGTGCGATCCGGTAAGCTGCTGGGCTTTATTGTAAGCGAGAAGGGGATTGAGGTTGACCCTGATAAAGTCAAGGCTATACAAGAAATGCCTGCACCTAAAACTGAGAAAGAAGTTCGAGGGTTCTTAGGTCGATTGAACTACATTTCAAGGTTCATATCTCACCTTACAGCAACCTGTGAACCCTTGTTCAAGCTGCTAAGAAAGGAACAAACGGTCAGGTGGAACGAAGATTGCCAGAAGGCTTTTGACAAGATCAAGGAATATCTGCAAGAACCTCCAATCCTTATGCCTCCAGTTGAAGGAAGACCTCTGATCATGTACTTGACAGTATTAGAAGAGTCAATGGGGTGTGTACTAGGTCAGCATGACGAGTTTGGTCGAAAAGAGTATGCAATATACTACCTAAGCAAAAAGTTTACCGACTGTGAACAGCGTTATTCACTGCTCGAGAAAACTTGCTGTGCTTTAGCGTGGGCTGCTCGCCGACTGAGACAGTATATGCTGACCCACACCACCTTATTAATCTCAAAAATGGATCCAGTTAAGTACATTTTCGAGAAGCCAGCTCTTACCGGACGGGTTGCAAGATGGCAGATGATTCTCACAGAATACGACATACAGTACACATCTCAGAAGGCCATCAAGGGCAGTGTACTATCTGAATATCTTGCTGAGCAACCCATTGATGACTACCAGCCTATGAGGTTTGACTTCCCTGATGAAGACATCATGTCCATTAAAGCAAAAGATCACGAAGAGCCTATTCACACTGAAGGGCCTGACCCGGAAGAAGAATGGACTATGATGTTTGATGGGGCTGTTAACATGAATGGCCGTGGCGTTGGTGCAGTACTCATCACACCAAAAGGAGTTCACATGCCTTTCTCGGCAAAACTCACTTTCAACTGCACTAACAACGAAGCTGAATACGAAGCTTGCATTATGGGTCTTGAGGAAGCCATTGACCTCAGGATCAAGACATTGACCGTATTCGGAGATTCAACTTTGGTAGTCAATCAAACCAACGGGAAATGGTACACCCACCAAGATCATCTGATACCTTACAGGGATTATACGAGAAGGTTACTGACTTTCTTTACAACAGTCAAGCTTGAGTATATCCCTCGCGACGAGAATCAGTTTGCAGATGCTCTTGCTACCATTTCATCCATGATCAAAGTTCAAACGGCCAACTTTGTACCTCAGATTTCAGTGTCTAGACTTGACAGACCAACATATGTATTCGCAGCGGATGTTGTAAAAGATGATAAGCCTTGGTTCCATGACATTAAGTGCTTCTTGGAGGATCAGACATACCCGCCTGGGGCATCTTCCAATGATAAGAAGACCTTGAGAAGGCTTGCTGGAAGTTTCTTTCTGAACACTGATGGATCTTTATACAAGAGGAACTTTGATATGGTACTCCTCAGATGCGTTGATAAGACGGAAGCAGATTTGTTGATGCATGAAGTGCACGAAGGATCCTTTGGTACCCATGCAGGAGGGCATGCCATGGCTAAAAAGTTGTTAAGATCAGGCTATTATTGGATTACAATGGATGCAGACTGTTGTGCTTACGCCAGAAAATGTCACAAATGCCAGATCTATGCGGATAAGGTGCATGTGCCTCCCAATCCTTTGAACATCATGTCTTCTCCCTGGCCCTTTGCCATGTGGGGCATTGATATGATTGGCAAGATTGAGCCAACTGCTTCGAACGGCCACAGATTCATCCTGGTCGCCATTGACTATTTCACCAAGTGGGTTGAAGCAGCCTCATATGCAAATGTTACAAGACAAGTGGTAGCCAGATTTCTGAAGAGAGATATCATCTGTCGGTACGGAGTGCCCGAGCGAATCATTACTGATAATGGTTCCAATTTAAACAACAAAATGATGGCAGAGCTGTGCCGGGACTTCAAGATCCAACATCACAATTCTTCTCCTTACAGGCCAAAGATGAACGGCGCTGTTGAGGCAGCAAATAAGAATATCAAGAAGATTGTGCAGAAGATGGTAATCACATACAAAGACTGGCATGAAATGCTACCATTTGCCTTGCATGGGTACCGCACATCAATCAGAACATCCACTGGGGCAACACCGTATCAGCTTGTGTATGGTATGGAAGCAGTCCTACCTGTTGAAGTTGAACTACCCTCGTTACGGGTATTAATGGATGTTAAACTGAGTGAAGCAGAATGGGTTCGGTCCCGATACGAACAACTGAGTCTGATCGAAGAAAAGAGATTGGCTGCAATCTGCCATGGGCAGTTATATCAGAAGAGAATGAAGAAAGCCTTCGATCAGAAAGTCAGGCACCGAGAGTACCAAGTAGGAGATCTTGTGCTGAAAAGAATCCTCCCTCCTCATACAGACTACAGGGGCAAATGGACTCCAAATTATGAAGGACCATTTGTTGTAAAGAAAGTTTTCTCTGGTGGAGCACTGATGCTCAGCACCATGGATGGTGAAGATTTCCCATCCCCTGTGAATTCAGATGCAGTTAAAAAATACTTCGCATAAAATGACCTGCTGGACATAAAAACAGAATGTAAGTCCAGGCAAAAATAGGGCATCCCGGCGAGTCAAAAACAGAATAAAAGACTCGGGCAAAAGTAAGGGAAATAAATGAAAAAATGTACACCCGCTGAGTTGAAAAGCCGCATTGGACAGCTCAGGCAAAAATGGGTATCCCGATGGATTGAAAACCCGAAAGGGCGATCCATGCAAAATAAGGGAATAAGCGAACAACTGCATTCTGAATTCGTCTGTATCACCTACAATTTGGTAAGCTACGAAGGACCAAGCTTCAATCAGAGTCAACTCTCTCCAGAAAGCAAGACGAGAAGAACGTCATTGTCATACGAGTCATAGCAGGAGAGGAAGCTCCTCAAAGCGTCGTCAACACCGCCAGCACTTTATTTCTCAATTTGTAACAATCTCCTCATTTCAGGAGATATGTTTCTTCGACTGTATCTCGCCAATTCAGGGCACATGAATTAATAAAATCAGATTTTTCAGTCATGTTTCGTTCTCACATTTATGTTTTGCAAAGAGTTGTCTGATATCTCTAAAATACAATTGCATAAGTACAGATGCCTTTCTCTAAAAATAAAACACATGCTTACAGGGAATGTGATTATTCTCGAAAGTACTTAACTCCTGTGATGGAATCCAGTAAGGGATACCTCGGGACCTTTGGTACGTTTCCTTATCTTTGTAGGATTGCAGGTATCCAGAACGCAACCTGGGGCATGCAGGTTACGTCTCAGCAAGTAGGCGAATCATTATCAACTCGGTCTATCTTCCGCATGGCACTAGAAGGTGCCCATTTCCCCAGCGGAGCTGCCAAGTCAGCATACATTCAATCTCAGCATCCGAAATGCTCTATCCCCAGCTGAGTTGCTCCCCATTGCTTCCCCCAGCAAAGTTGCCAAATCAACAAACAAGCTTAACACTCAGAATGCTTTATCCCCAGCTGAGTTGCCTCTTGTTGCTCTCC
Organism: Lathyrus aphaca; assembly: GCA_963966055.1. Taxonomy (NCBI): domain Eukaryota; kingdom Viridiplantae; phylum Streptophyta; class Magnoliopsida; order Fabales; family Fabaceae; genus Lathyrus; species Lathyrus aphaca. The sequence goes on from OZ014525.1 coordinate 353,962,575, forward strand.
CCAGCTGAGTTGCCTCTCAATTCCCCAGCCGAGTTGCCACTCTTCCTCAGCAGAATACAGGAATCAGGGAATCATCTCCCCACAGAGCTTCAAGCCTTTATTCAGAAGAGCAGCGCACGGAGAAGTCACAACAGAGTACATAAAGCTTCTACAAACCCCAGCTGGGTCCCGTATTATCAAGGTTATGTCAACCAGTGACATATATCCCCAAGCAGATACCTCATTAGATCTACCAATGATCTCATCCCCAGCTGGGATGTTCACTTCAAGCAGATCAATCCGAGATTTTCACAGCAACGGGATCCGAATCCCGGATCTGTGCCCCTTTGCATAATCGTGGCATCCGCATCATATTCACCCCCCAGAGCGTAGCATTCCGTCTAATACGGAGCATTACGGCAAAAATCAAATGCATAGCATAATCATAAGTCATGTTGTGAATTGAACGCTTGTGAATACAGATTACTTTCCCCAAGAGTCCCCATCAGAGTCCCAGCAAAAGCAGTTGCCCTACAATCACAAACACCCGTATATACACCTTTTGGCACCAGTCCGTGTCATCTTTCCCCAGTAAAGTCGCCTGAACACCCTTTACAAACAAATCACCCTCATTACAGATATAGTCTAGCACCCGTCCGTGTCATATCCCAGCAGAAAGCCAAAGACATCCTCTTTGCACTCACATATACCCATATATACACTTTTCTTGACACCCGTCCGTGTCATATCCCCAGCGCAGTCGCCTAGACTTTGTATAGCAGACACTTGTTAATATTACACTTTTCTTTCTTGGCACTCGTCCGTGTCACTTTCCCCAGCAGTTAAAACACTCATCAATACAATACAATACTCACTACTCATGGTACCCTTATACAGATACTCGTCCGTATCTTGTATACATCATCACTCGCATCCCCACAGATTCGACAATAGTCCTTGTTCTTTGTTAACCAGTTGGTACTCGTCCGTACCATCATCTCAGAACATTGCGTCTAGCGTTTGTTTCTACATGATACTCGTCCGTATCATAGTCTTAAGGATGCTCGTCCGCATCTTTAATCCATACACTGTGTCAAACACTTATGTCTTCTTGAATATAGATACTCGTCCGTGTCTATTATTCCCCAGAAGAGTCCTTTCAGATGCGACACTCGTCCGTGTTCTTTGTTAACCAGTTGATACTCGTCCGTATCATCATCTCTGAACATGTGCCAGTTTGTTTCTACATGATACTCGTCCGTATCATAGTCTTAAGGATGCTCGTCCGCATCTTTAATCTATACACAATACCAAACACTTATACCTTTTGTTTCTTGGATGTAAACGCTCGTCCGTGTTTACATTATCCCCAGTAGATTGCCAACAAATTTATCTTTTTACCTAACACCCGTCCTGTGTTATGATACCTTTGAGAGCAGCCGTACCCTGCTGAGTGGTCGTCCCCCACTTCTTGATGGTCGTCCTCCATCATGCTCATCCGATGGCCGTCCCCATCGTTGATTTTAGCAGCCGTCCCCTGCTAGGTGGTCGTCCTCCACCTCTTGATGATCGTCCTTCATCAACTTTATCCGATGGCCGTCCCCATTGTTGATTTTGGTTATCTGACATTCGTCCTATGTCATGAGAAACCTCGAGAGCAGCCGTCCCCTGCTGAGTGGTCGTCCTCCACTTCTTGATGGTCGTCCTCCATCTTGCTCGTCCGATGGCCGTCCCCATCGTTGACCTGTTCTGTCCGATGGCCGTCCCCATCGTTGATATTTTCGGCAGCCGTACCCTGCCAGGTGGTCGTCCTCCACCTTTGATGGCCGTCCCCATCATTTTTTTATACCCAACAGAGCAGCCGTCCCCTGCTAGGTGATCGTCCTTCGCCTTTGATGGCCGTACCCCATCATCTGTTTATTTCATTCATTCTTTAACCCGATGGCCGTCCCTGTCGTGGTCCCTTTTCCTTTCTTAACCCGATGGCCGTCCCCGTCGTGGTCCCTTTTCCTTTTCAGCCCGATGGCCGTCCCCATCGTTGGTTACTTTACCTTTATGAACTTGATGGCCGTCCCCGTCATGTTTCATTTGTTTCCCAGAGAAATTTTGCAGCTTTATCTTGATGGCCGTCCCCATCATAATATCCTATTGTTCCCCAGCTAGTCGGCCGTCCCCGTCTTAGCTTTACTTTTTATCCCCAGCTAGTCGGCCGTCCCTGTCTTAGCTTTACTCTTTTTTATCCCCAGCATGTCGGCCGTCCCCGTCATTGCTTTATTTCCTGCACTTTACCAGCATGTCGGCCGTCCCCGTCATTGCTCTTTACCCAGCAGTCGTCCTCTGCTCGACGGTCGTCCTCCGTCGCTCGCACTTTACAATATACTTTATTTTGCCTTTACAATCTATATCCCTTTTTCTTCTTCATTCTGTGAGTGCAAATTTTGGACTGTCTTTGGTATTCAACCACAAGTTATCTTGTTTGGCCTGTTAAGCCGTCGCTTACAACCTGCACAGCTAACTCATGTTTGAATAGGGGCAGCTGTAAACACCCCAAATTTGCCCTCACCCATTCACACCATGGCTTGTGATCATCTCATATGCATAAACACAACCATATCATCTCACATTTCATTTTTGATTCACTGGATAGTTTCTAAGTCATCTGCACCTAGGGTTTGTGATCTGAGCAATCCCAGAGCTTCTTGAAGCACCCCAAAGGCAACCAATCAATTCAAAGTGGTCCATGTGTGTTCTTATATCATATTTCATCTCCTCAAAGTCAAAAATGCAGAGGAATCACAAGAACTAGGGTTTGAGTGGATGCAGGGCCAGCTTGAACTACCCAGTTGACTGAAAATTAGGGTTTTGGTTTCAGAGGCCATAACCCCAAATTTTTTGGTCATTCTTGTTTCCATTGATCTCTATATGGTATAGGGAGTATGCATATCAATTTTCATGAAGAAATTCCATGGGGAAGTCATCTGATCAAGAGTTGACTTTTCAGACAAGTCAGTGCAAAATCAGGGCATCTGAGGCCCCCAATGACCCAACCAATGGGTGATCTTCATCATTTTGAGTGTATGTGATCTTTATTTGATCAAGGAAGAGGGTTGAAGTTCATGGAAATCAAGAATTTAGGGTTTTTACAAATGTTGACTTTTTGGGCATAGTTGACTTTTCAAGAATGCTTCATTTTAGGTCATTTTTCAAGCCTTGATTCTTGATCCAAAAAGGCTTCAAATGGAAAAACTTTGGTCATGAAAGTTGTAGATCTCATCTTTCCCTTTTCAAAAAGTACAAGAACATGATCAAACTCTTCTTGGATCAAAAGTTATGGCAATGCAAAGTTGGCTAAAATCACTTATTTTCAAGGCATGCCCTAAGTGAGAATTTTGCAAAATCATGGATCAATGACTTTTGCAGCCTCAAGTTCACCTCTAACCAATGTGCCAACATTCTAAAAGTCATAAAGTTCAGATTGGACTAGGTATTGCTCATGTTTTATGGTTCATATAACAAGATTTCTCACATGTGAACAAAAGAGCAACAACTTGCAAAATCATCATGATCACTTCCTACAACTTATGACATTGGCTGCTGACTTTGGCTAGCCTTTCCCCTCACCCTTGCTGCGCAGCCCCCATGCTTGTACTTGCCTAGATCATGAGCCATACTTCTCTTACACCAAATTTGACTTTTGAGCAAAAGCAAACTTACCAATCACTATAGGCCAGGTCACATCATCTGACCTATAGGATTAAAATACATTATCATTTTGCAAGCCATTTCATGTACAAGGCAAGGCTGAAGCTCACACATTCATCACATACTCAAACACACTCCCTTTTGCAAAACTTCTTCGAATCTCTCTGTCCAGACTTCAAACATCCAAACCATTTTCACCAATCATCTCACCATGTCTCATTGAGTCAAAAGCAACCTAGAACCAAGCCTGAAACAAGCCATAACACCACTTCACCATTTTCACTCCAACTTGCAGTTTCATTCGAAACTCTCTCCACAGCTCATAAACACCCAAACAAACTCCATAAACCTTCTCTACTCATCATCTGGACCACAAACAACCCTTCACCCTTGCCAGAAACAACCTGAATCACCATTGCCATGTTCAACTGAGCTTGAGCAGAAGTTACTCAAACTCTTCATCCAGCCAACATAAACTCTTCCTAAGCATTCAAGGATCATCAGGAGGCCAAGTAGAGTGGATTTCACCAAGAGAGGAGGTCAGAAAGTAGCTGAGTTGAAAGCTTCGAATCTCAGGTAGCTCAAGAAATATTTTTCCAGAAATCATTTTTTAAGTTCCTAATCTGTTCTATATGTCTTCCTGATCATGAATGTGCTTTTGGTTTTGAAAATGGTGGAGAGATGAGAGTTTACCATGCTTCTGAAACTTTTTGCCCTAGAAATAGATTGCTTCGATTCAGCCATTGTAGGGATGATAAATTTGTTTTGAGTTAGGGTTTTGATTCGTGAGTGAGTGGGGATCATTCCTGTGTTCTTAGATTTCATTTTAAATACGTATGTGGAGAGTTAGCATTTTGGGGTGAACGGAGAAGATGACCGGAACACTGTTCCGGTCATCTGAATGTGTTTAACGGCAGGGTTAGGGTTTTAAGCATTAATTAACAAGTTTGAATTTGAGCCGTGAGATAAGGCGCCAAGTCAATGCGCGCGCTGGCCAGTTTGAACCTCAAGCGTTGGATTGTTTGACTTCTCATTAAATCAGATTAATTCATTTTTTATTTCATTTTCTTTCATTTAACTTGCACATTTATTTTAAAATAGCAAAAAATACATAAAAATTATGAAACTTTTTCCTCTGAGTTTTAATAATTTTTATGACCCAAAAATATTTTTATTTTATTTTTCATCATTAAAAAAGTATTTTTAAATATTTAAAAGATTATTTTTAATTGATTAATGAGAATTAATTAATTAAAAATACTTTTAGGTATTTAAAAATTACAAAAAAATTCATGAAATGTTCTAAGACATTTAGAAACATTGTCCAACCTTCAAACCAAATTTCTTTTTTGATCTTGATGCATTCTAAGAATTTTTCATTGAATTAAATCATTTTTTATGCATTATTTTGATCATGGATTCAAAAATTCATTTCTGCCAATTGGTGAAGGTTGAGACATTGTTTCTTCTTGCATTGTCTTTTGTTTTGCATGTAGTTCCTATGATAAAAAGGCCATGAATTGTTCTTGCATTTTCTAATTGATTGGCATTTATTTTGTTAAGAACCCTAAAAAACCCTAATAACTTAGAAAATTCATATCTTGAGTTTGGTTGAGAGTTGAGAACTCCCCTTTGGGCAGTGGTTCATTATAGGTCTAGGGTTTCTTTGGGTGCCATTTTCCATTTTTTATCATGAGGTTTGCTTCTGTTTTTGGTTTGTGTTTGATGTTTGATCCATGAACCCTAATTTGGGCTTTCTTTTGCATCCCTCTTGCATTTCCTTGCATAACATGACTTGTCTTTGCATTTTGTGCATGCTTATGATTCATTTGACATCTTAAGACATGTAGAAAGCATGTTTGATCATTGCATTGCATATTTGCCATGTCATTTGTCTTGTATGCTTCATAACATTCCATGCTTGTTCATGCTCCTTAACTTGCATCATTTGCATTCATGATCTTGTATGAACATCTCCATGCCTTGTCTCATGTTTGCAGCACCTCATAACATCATAATCATCATCAACATGCTTCTGGTTTTGCTTAGCATCATACCATTTCATCTCATCTTGCATTGCATTGCACTTTCTTTCTAACATTTCAGGTGGTAAGTAAACTTGAGAAGTGAATTTGCCTTCACTTCTCATAACTTTTCTTTTCATCTCTCTTGCATCCATTGCTGCATTTCTATTTGTGTTTGAGTTTGAGCTTGCTCATTCTTCTTCCTCCCACTTTCTTTCTTCAAGTGACTTGACTTCTTGAATGAAGCAAGTCACTTTGCTTCTTTTAATCCTGTTCATCTGCTTCCTGGTGGCTCCTCTGAAGATTGTTCTTGCAAACCTCACAAACCTTAGGACCAACCAAGCATGACAATGAATTAGGGTTTTGATTAGTCCCCCCATAGTTTTACTTTTGTGTCTCTCTTTGAGTCTTCTCTTCTCATCTCATAATCAGAGACTAAACCCTAAAGGCTTTAAGACTTTGTGATTAGGGTTATGCCTGCATCCTTCTCTTAGGATGGAGTGTATAACTCTAATCCTAAGTCTTGAACCCTTAATGTGTTTAAATCTCTTAATCAATTCATCTAATAATCATCAAGACATCACACTTGTAACTTGGGCCTTGCATTAGGGTTCTAATTCTTCCTTAAGTGGTTAAGAAGGACTAACCCTAGTGTTAATGGACAAGTCCCCCTCAAGTTGTCTTACAAACAATAAAAATCATTTCATCATCATATCATTAAATAAAATCCACTTAATCAAAGGCTTGTTTTGTCATGAGTTTAATCCCTAATCATGGATTAAGTTGAGGAGCTTTCCTCAACTTAAACATTCTCATCTATCATCCTTCTTTTAGGATGGTGTAATGGGTCTGTTTAATCCATGATTATGGCTTAGCCTCATTACTCAACACTAAACAAAAATCACAAAAACATCTAAATAATCACAAGTAGGTTAATGATCTTGATCTTACACCAAAGGTGTTTAAGTGTGAGAAGCTGACTTCACACTTAAGGTATTCTCATTACCCCTGATCAGAGGGAAGATGTGATGAGTTTACTAAATCCATTGGTTTAGACTTAAGCTCATTAACTTATGACAAAATCCAAAAACAATAAAAGACTGAAAACTCAAAACACAAACAATAATCGTCTCCTTCGGGATTCTTTTCTCATCTCATTCACTCACAAACGAGAGCTTGCTTCTTCCGTCTAATGCAAGACAGTTTGCACCTGAGCCAGACAGGTCATACACTTGAGCATAGACAAGTAAGCAGTTCACAAGTCAATTCATCTTTCAGTCTCTTTGGGTCGAACTACGGTGTTCTGACTTCCTCATTGCACGAGAGGATACGTAGGCATAACTTAACAGTTATCGAACAAAAGTCTCTGTACATCCCCCTCCTTCTAGCATCATTTCTTTAAGCCTCATTATCATGAGTAATTCATTCTCATTCCTACACTGACACTTCACTTATGCACTTCACTTCTCATACACTGACACCTGTACATCTTTTCAGTTCTTTTATACACAGATTGCACTGACACTACCCCTTTAAAACACAAATCTTTTAAGCGTGGATCCCGTCGAGTACGACGGACAATCTGGGTGCTAATACCTTCCCAGGTTGTAACCAACCCCCTTTCTCAGTCTCTCTGGTTCGCAAACCGTCCTATCCATATCTTTCTAGGCCTATGCAGCATTGCCTTTCCTCCGGGATAAAAATGCCTAGCTGGAGACTCTATTCATCTCCAGTGAGTTCACGGCTGTGTGTTCTCATTGTTCTTTTCGCCGACCGTTCGCGCTTGTACCGGGATGCAAATCTTCGGGAGCGACAATTACCATTGACTCAATTAACTAGGAAGAGTCAAATGTTTATTTGGGATGCAACTTGTGAATAAAGTTTTGAAGAATTGAAAACGAAATTGACTACGACACCAGTGTTGGTTTTACCAAGTCCTGATGAACCTTTTGTTGTATATTGTGACGCATCCAAGATGGGACTAGGTGGTGTTTTGATGCAAGACAGTAAGGTGGTAACTTATGCTTCGAGACAGTTGAGAGTGCATGAGAGAAATTATCCGACTCATGATCTTAGGTTAGCTGCAGTGGTTTTTGTGTTGAAGATTTGGAGGCACTATTTGTATGGGTCCAAATTTGAAGTGTTTATTGACCATAAAATCCTGAAGTACTTGTTTGATCAGAAAGAGCTAAATATGAGGCAACGAAGATGGTTGGAATTTCTGAAAGATTATGATTTTAATTTGAGTTATCATCCGGGTAAGGCTAATATTGTAGCAAATGCCTTGAGCCATAATACAATTTATATGTCGGCATTAATGGTGAAAGAATTGGAGTTACTTGAACAATTTATAGATTTGAGTATGGTTTGTGAGACGACACCTGAGAATGTTAGGCTTGGAATGCTGAAAGTAAATAATGACTTTTTAGGTATCATAAAAGAGAATAAGAGGTTTGACGTGAAGTTGGTTGACTTGATGCCTTTAGGAGACAATGATCCTGAGAGTGATTTCCAGGTAGATAATTATGGTGTGTTGAGGTTTCGGGGCAGGATTTATGTACCAGACAATGCTGAGTTGAAGAAGGTTATCTTAGAAGAAAGAAATCATAGTAGATTAAGTATTCATCCAGGAGCTACGAAGATGTATCAGGATTTAAAGAAATTATTTTGGTGGTTTGGTATGAAGATGGATATAGCACAATTTGTGTATGCTTGTTTAGTGTGTCAAAAATCGAAGGTGGAGCATCAGAAGCCTTCGGGAATGATGCAACCGTTAGAGATTCCGGAATGGAAATAGAACAATATTGCTATGGACTTTATGACTAGTTTGCCGAATACTGCGAGAGGATTTGATGCTATTTGGGTGGTTGTGGATAAACTTACAAAATCCACACATTTTATCCCTATTAATATGAGTTTTCCATTAACGAAGTTGGCTGAAATTTATATCAGGGTAATTGTGAAGTTGCATGATGTTCCTTCGAGTATAGTTTTGGATAGAGATCCAGGATTCACTTCTGAATTTTGGAAAAGTTTGCAGGAGGCTTTGGGTTCGAAGTTGAAATTAAGTTCGGCAAGATTTGTTAAGAACTTGTGTGTTAGAACAAGGTGGTGCATGGGATACTCATTTGCCATTGACTGAGTTCACGTACAATAGTAGTTACCCTTCTAGAATCAGAATGGCGCCGTTTGAAGCTTTGTATGGTAGGAGGTGTAGAACGCCTGTATGTTGGTATGAGACTGGTGAAAATGTGGTGCTTGGACCTGAAATTGTACAACAGACTACTGAGGCAATTCAAATGATTAGAGAAAAGATGAAAGCGTCTCAGAGTAGACAGAAGAGCTATCATGATAACCAGAGAAAAGAACTAGATTTTTATGAAGGTGATCATGTGTTTCTGAGGGTAAATCCATTGACAAGTGTTGGACGTGCTTTGAAATCGAAGAAGTTGGATCCTAAGTTCATTGGACCATATCAGATTTTGCAGAAAGTTGGTATTGTTGCTTATAGGGTGGTGTTACCGCCAGAGCTTTCAAACTTTCATGATGTGTTTCATGTATCGCAACTTCGGAAGTATGTGTCGGATCCATCTCATATTATCCAGAGGGATGAGGTGCAGGTTAGGGAAAATCTTATTGTGGAAGCGATGTCGATAAGAATTGAGGACCATAAGATGAAACAAATTAGAGGTAAAGAGATTCCTCTAGTGAGGGTAGCTTAGGGTGGAGCTGCTGGTGGAAGTGTGACCTGGGAGCTAGAAAGAAAGATGCGGGAGTCGTATCCAGAACTGTTCTCATTAGGTACATTTTCGAGGACGAAAATATTCTAAGTACGGGAGAGTTGTAACACCCCATTTTTAATATTTAATCGTCGGGAATTTTGGTGCTTGGTTGGCCTAGTTTAAGGCATATGTTTTATTATTTGCGGTGTTGTGTCTTAGCGGGACAGTTAGAATCGGGTGCGCTTAGTGATAGTGAGTGTATAGATAATAATGAGAAGATCATTTAATTAACTATATTATTATTATTACTATAATGAATAATATTATTAATATTATTAACATTATATATTGGTAATTAAAATTAATATTATTAATATTAATTGGATTAAGGGGTAAATTCGTAAAAGGTCTTGGTGAGGTCTTTAGAGGAGAATTAGTCTAATCAAGAGATTAGGGTGAAATTAACCGTAAAGAACTTGTGAGAAGAGCAAAGGAGATAGAGAGAAGGAAGAACAACCTAGGGCATAATTCTTGAAGAAATTCGCAGGATATTTCACCCAAATTCGAGGTAAGGGGGGAGAACGAGTTTAAATTCAGGTGATTTAACATGATGGGTAGTTGGGGGATCATTCCCTCTTAGGGATTTTTGTTGTTATGATGTTTATGATGAATATGTGATATCTGTTGCGAAATTGTGAATATGATGATAATACTGATGATGTTCTGTTGCCATAGTTTTATTGTTGTTCTGGTTGATTCATAGAATATGCAGATGATGTTGGTGTTGATGAACAGTACGATTTCAGATCTAGATCGAAATTATAGTTTGAATATAGTAACATAGATGAAAGATAGATGAGAATAAAAGTGTAAAACAAGTGTAGAAACAATTATAGGACTGGTATGAATCATGGAAATGAAGGTTATGAGGAACAAATATGGAAATAGAAAGAAAACTCAGAAATCGCATGGTTTCTGCCCATACGCGTATGGATCATGTCAATATGCGTATGGAGGAGTGAGGGAAGCAAGTGATACGCGTATTCAAGGGCAATACACGTATTAGGTGCGAGGCTTAAGAGGAAATACATGTATTAGATGGTCAATACGCGTGTTGGGGGTAAAGGGGCCAATGTGATATGCGTATGGTGCGTATGGGCTAGGGTCTAAATGCGTATTGCCTTTCCAATACGCGTATGACTAGTTATTATGGCAAAAACGCACGATTTTGCGATTTTGTCCTGATTTCGCGTGCCTTGCCGATTCTTTTGGTGTTTTGTGTTGAGATGAATCTTAAGACATGTTTAATCGAGAATTAACATTGAGAGTGAATTAATAATGAGATTGAGTTGGACTTAGTTATTAGAATAACCAGTTAAATTGCGTGAGGTTATTATTGGTGATTTTTGATGAAACAATTATTATGTTTTGATCGGTTTGATCGTGTAGATGTATAATATGGTGAATTATACATTATGTATGCTTTTACATTGCCATGCATACATTTGTCGAGTTATTGTTGGGATGATCGTGTCGGATGGGCGAATACGATCATCCCTACTCCATTGTGGAGAGTGTTAGGATAATCATTGTCGGATGGGTGTATGTGATTATCATGTTCGATTGAATGAACAAAACCTGGTACCACATGCATTGTGTCGTGTTAAGTTACATTGCATAATTACTGTTGATTGTTGTTGCATAATTATTGATGTATCTGTTATTGTGGGATATTGGTGAACTGGTTGTAATTGTTGTTATGTGTGAGAAACTACCTTGTAGATGTTATATGCACCGTTTATATTTGAATTTTACTTCTCACCCCTTTGTTGTTGTTGATTGCGTCTGTGCTTCTTTGGAAGTACATATAATCCAGGTACTTGAGAGTGCGTGGAGTCTTGTTACTTGTTCAAGTCTAGGATGCTATGATACGTAACACGGGAATGGGTAATTTTCTGTTGTTTAATTTGTTTCATTTTGTTACATATCTACCTTATAAAAATAGATTTTTGAGGATATTATTGTTGAGATTGACTTATTGCCTGAGTTGAACTAATTTTGTTATTTCCGCTGTTATTATTAAAGAACCTATTTTGGTTATTGTTGTTGAAAATAATGTGACATTACACTTTGGACAACCTCTTATGCGTATGGGTGGAGCCATTTTCTTCTGAAATTCTCCTCAACACAATTTGATACATGTACCACCTCCCTATACCCATATTTCCCAGTCTCCCTATGCGTAACCTACATATTTGGGAAGATGACGGTGCCAAAAAGCTTCCCCTACACGTAATACCCCTCTATTACATGTATTGACGTAGCTCAATGTAACACCTCCTTCTAACCGACTTTATAAATTAAATCAGAGTTATAAACAATTTCACCAAGACATGGGATAATACATTTTTTAACTTAAATAATCAAATAACAAAACTTCATTAATAAAATACTTCGAAAACAACGCAACGGATTCAACATATTACAACTTTAAAATAACATCAATGCTTGCAACTTTAAACTACTTCAACATGGTTTTCGACATGAAACATCTAAACAAATATTTCGACTAAATAGAAATCCAACATAAAATAAAACATGCGTTCATCCCCCCAAAGTGCTACGTATCAGAGCGACAAGGTTCACAAGGTGCTACCCCAATATTTGCCCTCACCTAGACAAGACATTGTGTACTAAGGTGTCCCAAGAGGTTCACAAGGTTCACAAGGTATCTCAAGAGGTTCACAAGGTTCACAAGGTTCACAATTAGTCAGAAAGTTTGACAATCCCTTCAGACAAAGAATCCTCCTAAGCAATGCATCCTAAATTAGGGTTTTGGATTTCATCAGGCTAAATGGACTTCCAAGGCTTCAATTGAGCTTCATAGAATCCCATATGTCTTCAAGAATACCTATGTCAAGTTTCAAGGCTTTCCCAAAAGGTTTGCTCAGTCAAATGATCAGAAAGGCTAAAATCAGTCAAAGCAGTCAAAAAGTCAAACAGAGGTCAATTGTGGTCAAACCAAAGTCAAACTTCATGATTTTTTGCCAACATCAAGTGTATGAAGTAAAATTCATCATTTGATCAAGGGTTGATCATGATTCATCAAGGAAGTTTCAGATCATCAAGAATCAGGAGTTTCTAAATTAGGGTTTTCACAGGAAAAGTCAACTGAACTTTGACCAGCCATAACTTTCACATGCTTCATCAAAAATTTCCTATCCAAAGCTCATTTTGAAGGAAATTGAATTCTCTACAACTTTTTGTCTCACAAGCCAAGCCCAAAAATGCTTCATTTGGAAGGTATGAGCTAAGACATTATAGGTCATTTTAAAAGTCAACAAAAAGTCAACATCTTCCAAAGACCATAACTTGAGAATGGTAAAAGATATGGTCATGAGACCATAGAGGTTGGTTAGAGGACTCTTTAAGCTTTCCAAAATGTCCAATAACACCTTCATAGCCTTAAAATTGAGGGATTTGTGCCTTTGCAAAGTTGGGAAATTTTTTAGAGGTTTATGAAGCAAATGGGACCTTAGAACCAAATTTCTCCAAGTGGGCTTGCATTTTTATGACCCAAACACTACTATGACATCATGCACGAATTAAAAATCATTTATTCAAATTTTTATTCATTTTATTTTATTTATTATGATTTTATACATTAAAAATCATTTTAAATCAAAATAAAATATAAAAGTTTCAATATTTGATAGGATTTTGGTTCTAGAAATTCTTAAAGGCCATTTAGAGATGATTGAAATCACATAAGATCAGATCAACCAAAAGTAGTAAGAAGATATCAAATTTTATTCAATATTTGAAAGCATATCTTTTTCAATCTCAAGTGATCCACAAGTCCAAAGTAGGGTATGATTTTTTGACCTAATTACACTCACTACATATACATGAAGAGATCATAATGCTGAGGGACGAATTTGGCAGCCTCCAGAACAAAATCACAAGTCAAAATTTCACTCCAAATTTGAAATTCGGTTTCATACATTCAAGCAATTTCAATCACTTTTGAAGGTTGCTTTAGCTTCCTTGAGGTTCACTGATTGTATTTCAATCCTTATATACATCAAAAGCATGATCATAAGCCATAACCGAATCAAAATTGTTCTTGAACTTTTGATTTTTGATTTTTATTATTTATGCATTATTCACTGATTTTGGTTGTTGATTTGTGTTTAGAATGAAGTTTGCAAACTTTCTGGACAATTAGATTGAATGTTTATGACCTAAATCGTAAACGGCCATAGTTAGAGTTTCTGTCCCTCATTTAGGGTTTCACGATTAACCAAATATAAATGAATTTAAAGGACATGGATAGATTGTATGGAGCATGAGGAATTCATTGGTATATCTAATTTGATGAAATTGTACTGTTTGGTTGATGTTTGAGATTCGCAGGTCATAAACATGGAAGAACCCGCAGGTAAATTCGTAAGAGAAAGTGCAGGAATTTTCGCAGAAAAATTGGGGAAGATGAAGTTCAGATGGCGCCAAAATTCAATTCTAAAAGTTGACTTAAAATATAATGTTTGTTTGTTATTTGTATGTTGAATGCATAGTGATAGCTCAGTTGGTTTGTGTGCGTGCATGTGATGTTAATGGTCCTGGGTTTGAATCCCCCCAGGCCATTTTGTGTTGTTTTATTTTTCTGGATTTTTTTGCAAGTTAACCATAAAACCAATTAGACTCCTGGTGTTATCACCAACGCATGTTTGGCCTGGTGGTGAGGTTGCTGGTCTTGTGAATGTAAAGTCTAGGGCCTGGGTTCGAATCCCAACCCCAGGTATGTCCTTTTTCCCATTATTTTCATTATTTTTTGATTTGTTTATTTAATTTAAATAATTCTTTAAATAATAATAATAAAATAAATGTATATATTATTTTCTTTTATAGAAACTTATATTTTTTATATTTCAATTATTTTCTCAAAAAAATATAATTATTATATTTATTTATTATATGTCTATATTATTAAATGTATATATATATATTTTGTAAATAAATTAATTAATATTTCAATTAATAATTAAAACCCTAATTTTTCTTAAATAATATGTAATGCCTAATTTCTAACCCTAAAATTTTTTTGTTAACCCTAATTTTTATTTAATTTTAATATTTAACTTAATTAAATAATTAATCATTTTTTGTTATAAGTAATTATTATTTACTTATTATCATAATTGTTATAATTTTCTTCTAAAAAGTTTTCTAAAATTGTTTATTTAACTTTAAAATAATATTTTCTCTTAAATTTTTATCTTCTTTATATATTTATCAACCCTTTACTTTTATTATTATTATTTCATTATTACTAACCATTTAAATTATTGCTTATTTATTATTATTTATCATTGTTTATATTTCTCGATTATATTGTAACTACCCCGAAGCTTTGTAATAGTTTAGGTTTATATTTTTTTGCTTGATTTTTATTGTGAATATATTAACTGTGTGGTTAGTAACTATAGGGTGTGCATAACATGTTTGTGATTAAAATTAATTTAGAAAATTAATTTAAATAAGATAAATACTTGAAAATAAACACTCGCACACATAAGTCGATCTTTGATCGCCATCCTACACTTTCTAAGGTTACCTCTCATGTTGCCTATTTCTAAGGTCAAGTAAGGTGTCTTAAGCAAAGTCCCTTCATAAAATATCATCAAGTCCCTTCAAATTATAAGATCAAGTCCCTTCGAGGTTGCCTACGATAAATGATCTTGTCCCTTCGAATAAAAGATGATAAGTCCCTACGAATTGCTAAAGACACTTTGAAGTTGCCTAAATTCAGATGTCCCTATACATGTCCCTTCTCACATCCAAGGTAATGACTACCTATTCCTTAATAATAGGGCTAGTCTTACCATTGAAAGAACATATAAGAACAGTAAAAATTTAATATATGGTAGGTTCCTCTTAATTACTTGCTCACCTTTTCAAAATGCTTCATTACACTTCACATTTCAAACAAATTTTCAAAACAAAGTCTTTATATACATCCATACGAGGATCATTATAAAGTACTTAGAAATTTCTTAATCACACACTACACATTTCTCAAAACAATTTAAAGTGAGCTAAGTAACTAAGAGCCCATGGATAACCATGGATATAAAGGGTGCTAACACCTTCCCTTTGTATAACCTACCCCCCGAACTCAAAATCTTTAAAGGTCTTTCCTGTTCTTTTATGTCCTTTCCTTTTGGATAAAATAAAAGTCGGTGGCGACTCTTGCTATCCGCAACATTTATAGAAAGTCAGTTCTCCCACCGTGTTACAGAACTGGCGACTCTGCTGGGGATTACTAATAAAAGAGGGGTACCCTTAGGAATTAGATCACTTTAAATTGTTTGCTTTATTTGCTTTATACTTATTTGTTGGGCTCTTATGTGTGAAAGATCCTAACCCGGATCTAGTGTACCTTAGGTAAATGGCAATAGACCAAGGAAACTGTACGGCGTATACCGATATGGTTGATCTGGTGGCCATAGTTAGTGTGACTTCTTGGTTGGTGCTTATGTTCCTTAAGCAAATTGAGGATAATATGAGGCTGCCATATGTTGTCAATACACTAACTAACTTTTAGAACCCTAGTTATCCCATCTTGGCCTTTAGAAAGTAGTGAGATAACCGGCTTTGGTGAAGACTGAAGTTGGTTGATACTCGATGCTACACTCATTGAGATTCTAAACATGGAGGGTTTTGGTTGGCAAGTAAGTCGCCTACTGAACAACCACCCTTGTGAAGGATCAATGATATTGAGATCCCTTAGAACCTGGTTACTTTATAGGACAGGATGAACCATCTAAACTTCAGGGGAGGGTATCTACCTTTAAACCTCATGCAAGCCTTCAAACCTAGGGCTATTGTGTGATTTGTTTGTGTGTGCCACATGTTTGTGATTGAGCATAACATCATAGCATCATCATGCATCATAAGCATAACATTTTCACTAACCATTTCAAGGGCCAAGGGATTTATCTTTGTTCTTTGTTGCAGGTCATGGCTTCTGCTCGTAGGAACACTATCTGGATCAAATTTGTAGGAATACCTCCTAAGCTTAAGGAATTGGTCTCTCAAGTTTCTGAAAACTCCTAGTTCATCAAGAGGCATGGTCACCTACTGGATCTAGTCACTTCAGGGTTCAATGAAGACATGATGAGTATCCTATTTAAGTTCTTTGATCCTAAACATCATTGCTTCACATTCCCCGACTATCAGCTGGTTCCTACAATGGAGGAGTTCTCCAAACTGTTGGGTATACCTATACTTGATCAGAGACTCTTCACAGGCTTAGAGAAAGAGCCTAAACCTGAAGTCATTGTTGCAGCCCTACATCTGAAGAAATCAGACATTGTCCTAGAAACAAGGGGTGGAGTTAAGGGTATTCTTGCTAAGGTATTGATGGAGAAAGCTCAAGTGTTCCTAAGGGCTATGAGTTATGATGCTTTTGAGGAGATCTTAGCCCTATTGATTTATGGTTTAGTGTTGTTCCCTAATCCAGACCAGTTCATAGACGTACACGCCATCAACATATTTCTGACTCATAATCCAGTGCCTACATTACTTGGAGACATCTTACACTCTCTTCATACCCGTACTACGAAGGCACGAGGAACTCTGATGTGCTGCATACCTCTATTGTCTAGGTGGTTTATTTTTCACCTTCCTCGAACAGTGATGAAGAATGAACAAGGGTTCAGGTGGTCCAAGAGGATTATGTCACTTTCTCATTCAGATATTCATTGGTGTTCTAGATCTATGGAGAATGTTACTATCATTGACCGTTGTGGGGAGTTCCCTAATGTGCCACTCCTTGGCATAAGAGGGGGCATTACCTACAATCCTTCCTTAGCTCTACGTCAATTTGGTTACGCTCGGAGTGATGGTCCTCATGACATGCTTATTCAGGGTATTGTGTTCGACTACGACAACGATCTGCAAGGTTACCGTTAAAGGTTTATACGAGCATGGGGTAAAGTGAACAAGGTTGACATCAAAACTCTCGAACCCAAGTACACTATTCCTATGGAACCTTATCTCAGATGGGTGTGATCTCGTGCTCAGACTCTCATGATACCATATCCTGCTATCCTGCCAGTTACCATGGATCCTGTTGCTGAAGGAGATACTTCTTATATCATTCTTCATTCAGACATGCCCACTAACATGGAGGAGTTAGAAAGGTCCTGGATCCAGTTGAAGGAGCAAAGAGATACTTTTGAGACTCATTACAAAGCAAGTCAAGAAAGAATCCTAGAGCTAACAAAACAACTTCACGAGGAGCGGAATCTCAACTCATACCTCAACACAAAAAGGAAACGTCCATGGGAGACTTAAAACCCCATTTTTTGTATTCATTTCATTTTTGTTGTAAGCCCAAGAGGCAAACAAGTTTATTTGCTTACTAATAAAAGTTTACTTTATGGTTGTTTAAACAAATTTAAATCCTGCGGTCCTTGAAAAAATTGCATACACATTTACATACCATATCATTGCATCACATGTTTATTATGAACAGGTTTCTTATATTCTCGCTGTTTATTTCAGCAGAAATGGCTCTTGAACAGACTGTCAAAGATCTCCAGGCTCATAATGCACAATTCCAAGAGTTGATTCTGAACTTGTCCAAGGGACAAGATGAGTTGAAGACACTGATGGCTAAGAAAAAGAAGAAGACTAGAAGATCAGGAGGCCTTATCAATCTGGGAAGAAGATTCAGAGGTCCTATCAAGACAAAGGAACAGATTGAGGATTTTGAGTCTGAAAATTCTGAGAAAGAGGGAGGTAGTCTTCATGATACTGTGGGAGATTCTAATTCTGAGGCAAATTATTATCATGATCCTGCAAGTTTAGATAATTCTGGTAGATAGAATGAATGCTATAGAGCTACAAAAATCTTCTGGGCTTGATCTTGAAGATCTGAGTTTAGTTTCTGAAGTGGTTATACCTATTGGCTTCAAGGTTCCTGTTTTTGTGGTGTATGATGGTGTCTCATGTCCTAACTTGCATCTGAGATCCTATGTCCGGAGGATTCAACCACATACTGCTGATAAGAAGTTATGGATTCATTTCTTCCAAGAGAGCTTATCAGGATCTCAATTGGAATGGTACTATCAACTGGAGAGTGTTAATATTCGTGATTGGAATGATCTTGCTGAGGCCTTCTACAGGAAATACCAATATAATGCTGATTTAGCACCTACTCGCATGCAGCTCCAAAGCATGTCAATGGGTGCTAAGGAGAGTTTCAAGGAGTATGCCCAAAAATGGAGAGACCTGGCTGGCAGAGTTCAACCTCCTCTGGCTGACAGGGAGCTAGTAGATATGTTTATGAGTACGCTGAATAGTCCTTTCTATAGTCACCTCATTGGAAGTTCATCATCTGGTTTCACCGAACTGATAATGACTAGAGAACGTGTGGAGAGTGATATAAGAAGTGGTAAGATACAGGTGGGTGCCTCTTCATCAAGCATTGCTAAGAAACCCCCTAGTGGAAAGAAGGAGTCTAATGCTGTGTACGGTCAACATAGTCGTAACCGGAGTCACCAATCTGTGGGAGCGATTCACATTTCCAATCCTACTCCTGCAACACCAGAGCCACAACAAAATAATCAACAAAAGCCTAGAAGACAATTCACCAAGATCAACATGTCACTGGCCCAAGCCTTGCAACACATGTTGAAAGGGGAACTCATTACTTTGAAGGACCCTCCTCAGAATCCTAATACTTCCTCTCCTCGATACAATCCTAATGCAAGATGTGCCTATCATTCTAACAGTCCAGGACATGACACCAACAAATGATGGGTGTTGAAAAACAAGATTCAAGACATGATTGAAGCTGGAGAAATTGAATTTGACCCTCATGGGACCCCAAATGTGATTACTGCTCCCATGCCCAATCATGAGAAGACTGTTAATGTTGTTGATGAAGTTTCATATGTTTCCTCAGTAGCAGATGTGACTACTCCCTTATCCATTATCAAGAAGAAGCTGGTGCAGGATGAGTTCTTTCCAGGTTGCAACGAAGACTGTTTTTATTGTGCCTACAAACCCGATAGCTGCTGGAAGTTGAAAGATGGTATTCAACGCCTCATGAACAATTACACTATATTGTTTTAGAGGACACCTTCTGTGGAAAGTATGTGTGAACATCTAACTCAAAGTACGAAGTTTGAGGATGTATCCATGATTGATAAAGGCCCTGTCAAGATCACCTCTAAGGGTCCTGTCAGGATTACTGCTGAAGGCCCTGTGAAGACTGTTACTGAAGCTAGAGTGGCTCCCATGATTATTACCACTCCTGGCCCTGTTCCTTATACTTCTGATAAAGCAATACCCTGAAATTATGGTTCTGATGTTTACATCCATGGTGTCAAGCAAGAACCTCTGACTGATGCACCTGTTACTGATGATAATCTTGATGTTGATAACATTGTTGGATCTAGTAAGATCACCAGAAGTGGAAGAATTTTCTCTCCAAAGGCTACCTCTAAAGATGAAGTTACTCCAACTACTACCTCCAATTCTGGGCCAAGTACTGATGCTCGGGGCAAAGGTCTTGTGGTTGAACCTGTGCAAGCTGAGGCACCAACTGCTGAAAATCTTTCTAAATAGATGGAAGAAGTGCTGAAGATAATTCGCAAGAGTGATTATGATATTGTTGACTAGTTGGGGCATACCCCCTCAAAAATTTCCATGTTATCTTTACTATTGTGTTCTGAGGCTCATGCTAAAGCTTTAATCAAGTTCCTGAAGACTGCTCATGTGCCAAATGAGATTTCTATGGACCAATTTCAGAATTATGTTGCACATCTGACTTATGATAATGGGTTAAGATTTTCTGATGCTGACTTGACTCCTGCCAAGAGAAACCATAACAGAGCTTTGCATATCTCCATTGAATGTAGGGGCACTACCTTGTCTCATGTGCTGGTGGACAATGGTTCTTCATTAAATGTACTCCCCAAGAGGTTCTGGACAAGCTCAATCCCGAGGATGTTGTGTTAAGACCAAGTAATGTAGTAGTGAGGGCCTTTGATGGCTCAAGAAGAGTGGTACATGGAGAAGTAGATCTCCCGATCAAAGTAGGCTCTCAAGTCTTCGACTCTACTTTCTATGTAATGGATATTCGTCCTGCGTACTCCTGTTTGCTTGGGCGCCCCTGGATCCATGGGGCAGGTGCTGTGACTTCCACTTTACATCAGAAGTTGAAATATCCGGTAAAAGGAAAGATTGTCACTGTTTATGGTGAAGAAGAATACATGGTCAGTCATGTGAATACTTTTAAATATGTTGAGGTGGAGGGTGAATAAGTTGAGACTCCTTGCCAGACGTTTGAGGTAGTTCCTTGGGTCGTTCCTGCTACTGAAGCTCCCCATGTTGTTAAAAGAGTTCCTGTGGTTACCAGAGTACCTCCTACAATGGCCTCCCTCAAATATGCTAGAGCTGTGGTTGAAGAAGGTGGTTGTACAATTTGGGGTCAGCTTCCTGACATCCCTTATAAGTCTGACAAGTTTGGTTTGGGTTTCACTGCAGAATCCCAGAAAGTTGTCCGTCGTGCTCGTGCTGTTCGTATCACTAATCAAGGGGTCATAAGAGATCAAATCAATGTTGTGGGTGACTATAGTGAAGACTACAACCTGGATGATTGGATCTTTCCTACCGTGGGTGATGGGCTCAACAACTGGAGGACTGAAGACGTTATTCCTATCTCCTTTAATCAGAAGTAAATACTATTACTGTGTTTTATTTTTAAGTTTGTAATTTTAAACAATTAAACTTTTAAGCCTTGTGCCTTACCCGGGGCACAATGGTATGCTTGTTTCGGGATGTCATTTCATTTGCATACTTCATTCAATAAAAATCAATGGACGTTTCATTTTCGTAAATATTGTGCTCCTTGTCTTTCTTTTATTTTTTATTTCTGTTTTATCAGCTATGTGTTCTTACACACACCCACATCACTAAAATGCAGATCCTCATCCACTCTGGATCCTGTTGATAACAGTTCTACTATTGCCAATTATAATTTCGAGAATCCGATCTATCAAGCTGAAGATGGAAAGGAGGAAGATTGTGAAGTACCTGTAGAGCTTGCTAGGTTATTACAACAAGAAGAGAAAGCTATACATCCACATGAAGAACCAATCGAAGTTGTGAATCTGGGAACTGAAGAAAACAGGAAAGAGGTCAAGATAAGGGCTGAACTAGAAAATGGTGTTAAGAGCAGACTAATTCAGATGTTACGTGATTATGTGGAGATCTTTGCTTGGTCCTATGAAGATATGTCAGGGCTAGATACAGACATTGTGGTTCACCGTTTACCGGTAAAAGAAGATTGTCGTCCAAAGAAGCAGAAGGTTCATCGCATGCGTCCGGAAATGTCAGAAAAGATTAAAGTAGAGGTGATGAAACAATTTGATGCAGGGTTCTTAGCTGTAACTTCCTATCCTCAATGGGTTGCAAACGTGGTACCAGTACCCAAGAAAGATGGTAAAGTACACATGTGTGTGGATTACAGAGATTTGAATAAGGCTAGCCCTAAAGATGACTTTCCACTTCCTCATATTGATGTTCTGGTAGACAACACTGCTCATCATAAGGTATTCTCTTTTATGGATGGTTTCTATGGTTACAATCAAATCAAGATGGCACCTGAAGATATGGAGAAGACTACGTTTGTTACACAGTGGGGCACCTTTTGTTCTAAAGTAATGCCATTTGGTTTGAAGAACGCCGGGGAAACATATCAGCGTGCTATGGTGGCTTTGTTTCACGATATGATTCATCATGAGACATAAGTATATGTGGATGATATGATAGCCAGGTCCCAAAACGAAGAACAACACCTTGATCATCTGCATAAGCTGTTTGAAAGGTTGAAGAAATACAAGCTCAGATTGAACCCAAATAAGTGTACTTTTGGGGTTAGGTCCGGTAAACTCCTAGGTTTCATTGTCAGTGGAAGAGGTATTGAAGTGGATCCTGCAAAAGTAAAATCTATACAAGAGATGCCTGCTCCCCGTACTGAGAAGGAAGTTAGAGGATTCTTAGGATGACTGAATTACATTGCAAGATTTATTTCCCAGTTAACTGCTACCTGTGAGCCAATCTTAAAGTCGTTGAAGAAAGATCAGGCGATGGAATGGAATGATGAGTGCCAGATAGCCTTTGATGAAATCAAGAGATATCTGTTGGAACCTCCAATTTTGATGCCACCAGTTGATAGAAGACCCTTGATTATGTACTTAACAGTGTTAGACAACTCAATGGGGTGTGTGTTGGGGCAACATGACGAGTCTGGTCGAAAAGAGCAGGCAATCTACTATCTTAGCAAAAAGTTTACCGACTGTGAAACAAGATACTCACTGCTCGAGAAAACTTGCTGCGCTTTGGCATGGGCTGCTCGCTGACTAAGACATTATATGTTGACTCATACTACCTTGTTGATTTCAAAGATGGATCCAATCAAGTACATATTCGAGAAACCTGCTTTCTCCGGACGAATAGCGAGATGGCAAATGATTTTAACAGAATATGATATACAGTACACTACTCAGAAAGCCATTAAAGGAAGTGTTGTAGCTGATCATTTAGCTCATCAAGCAGTGGATGATTATCAATCAATGAGTTTTGAGTTCCCTGATGAAGACATTATGATTATTACCAAAGAACCTGGACAATATGACGGACCTGAACAAGGATCCCGATGGACTATGGTTTTTTACGGAGCTTCTAATGCACTTGGTAATGGTGTTGGTGTTGTGATCATTTCCCCTGAAGGTTGTCATACCCCGATTACTGCAAGACTTTGTTTTTATTGTACCAATAACATGGCTGAGTATGAGGCATGTATCCTGGGCATCAAAGCTGCCATTGATATGAAGATTTAGTTCCTGGATGTATATGGAGATTCAGCCCTAGTAGTGAGTCAGATTAAAGGAGATTGGGATACCAAGCATGAAAATCTTATTCCTTATAGAGAGCATGTGTTGTCTTTGATCCCCTATTTTGAAGAGATTACCTTTGGACATATTCCACGAGGAGAAAATCAGTTGGCAGATGCATTAGCCACCATGGCATCTATGTTTGAGATTAGTTGGGATGATGAAGCTCCCAAGATTATTATTGACAGATTTGAGAAGCCTGCATACTGTAATGAGATTGAAACTGAAGAAGCAGAGGAAAAGCCTTGGTTCTATGAAGTGAAAAGATATCTTGAAACTCAGGAGTTCCCTGAAGGGGCATCTGTCAAAGATAAGAAGTTTCTGAGGAGGTTTTCTGCTAAGTTCCTTCTGAGTAATGAGATTTTGTACAAACGCAATCATGATTCAACTTTGCTTAGTTGTGTGGATAAGAAAGAAGAAGCAGAGATTATGGAAGACATGCATGATGGGATCTTTGGCACTCATTCTAGTGGTCATACCATGGCAAATAAGATATTGAGAGCAGGTTATTATTGGTCTACCATGGAAGCTGACTGCTATCAACATTCCAGAACATGTCACAAGTGTCAAATCTATGCTGATAAGGTGCATATACCTCCAGCTCCATTGAATGTGTTGACTGCTCCTTGGCCTTTTGCCATGTGGGGCATTGATATGATTGGTGAGATCAAGCCTACTGCTTCTAATGGGCATCGTTTCATCCTGGTTGCTATTGATTACTTTACAAAATGGGTGGAGGCAACTTCGTTTGCATCTGTTACTAAGAATGTGGTGGCTCGGTTCATTAAGAATAATCTCATATGCAGGTATGGCATTCTTGAGAGGATTATCACCGACAATGGCTCTAATCTGAATAACTCCATGATTACTGATCTCTGCACGCAGTTCAAGATTAAACATCACAACTCTTCTCCGTATCGTTCGAAAATGAATGGGGCAGTAGAAGCTGCTAATAAGAACATTAAGAAGATTCTACAGAAGATGACTGTTACATATAAGGATTGGCATGAGATGTTACCATTTGCTCTTCATGGTTATCGTACTACAATACGTACTTCAACAGGGGCAACCCCATTCTCCTTAGTCTATGGTATGGAAGCAGTTCTGCCCATTGAAGTTCAGATCCCCTCCTTAAGAATCATGAAGGATGCAGGCTTGGATGAAGATGAGTGGATTCAGACTCGACTGGACCAGATAAATTTGATTGACAAGAAAAGGTTGGCAGTTGTTTGTCACGGTCAGATCTACCAGAAACGGATGATCAAAGCTTTTAATAAGAAGGTTAAGCAAAAGGTATATCAGGCTGGTGATTTGGTAATCAAGCGTATCATACTACCATAGGGTGATCCTAGGGGCAAGTGGACTCCTACATATGAAGGACCATTTGTAGTCAAGAGGGTATTCTCAGGAGGTGCCATGATGCTTACTACTATGGATGGTGAAGACTTCCCACAGCCCGTAAACGCAGACATAGTTAAAAAATACTACGCATAAAAAGAGACCCGTTAGGTTGACTGGCCTAGGCAAAAATAAGGGCATCTTGGCGAACCAAAAGGGTTCGGGCAAAAATTAGGGATATATATATATATATATATATATATATATATATATATATATATAAAGTGTACACCCGACAAGTCGAAAACCCTAAAAGGCGGCTTGGGCAAAAAAGGGTATCCCGGTGGATTGAAAACCTGAAAGGGCAATCCAGGAAAAAGTTAGGGATTAAAGCGTATGACTATGTCTCGTTGGATCACCCATGTAGCCCCAACTAGTTGTGTTACCTGACTCAAGTTCGAACAGATAAAGATCAATCCAATCATTTCCATCTCAACAGCAGAAGATGAGATACTTGAAGATAATGGCAATAGTAGAATTGAAACTCAATAGGGTTATTTCTCACATAGCTGTCTTTCTTTTTTTTTGTAAAACTTTTACGACAAATTCCTCTTACTAGGATTTCTGTCTCCTTGTACAAACTTTCTTATGTAGGTCACTTTATAATATAAATAAAATTTCGTCTTTGAATCCAGATTTACTTTGACCTTGTTTACCTAAACGAAAACGTCCATTGGTTGTGTTTGAATGTATGTATGCTTTTGAATTTTATTGATGTTTACCAGAAATGCATAAAATGCAGTAATAGTATTTACTAAGGACGAACGAGGGTAGGAGTTCAACGAAGCTTCGTCGGTTCATCCCCACAAGACAACTACGAATCCCCAACAGAGCGAATCTATCTTTATAGATACTTCGAGTTACATCTCCCCTTGAATTTATGTCCATCTCTTTTATCCTCAGTCAGGATACTCAGGAACTTATTCCGTCAATAGAAGTACGACGAACGAAGACGGGAGGTTATAAATACTATACTATCAAACAAGACGGGAATAAGGTCCTCATATTCTTCAGCAATGAATCAAGATTTATTTTCCCTAGCCAGTAGTTGTTATACAAAGATATCCAGACGCTTCAGGCTGCATGATTCATACATACATCATTTATATCATACCATAACATATCCATAAATGCATAATACATTTACTTAAGTACATCATGCCATGCATGCATACATATTGCATAAACTAACCTTTTCTTTGCAGGATAGTTACAGGCAAATAAACACTATTAACAATTCACAACAGTTCAGAGACGATCTATACGAAGATCTAGTGTTGATACTTAATTCAGGGATAATCGATACGAAGATTCATTTCTGATGATCAATACTCAAGTTGTCCTTGGAAGGGTAAACGGTCTATACGAAGATCTATTACCTCATCCAGGATATTTCCAGAAGAGATAATCGTTACGAAGATTTATTTTTACTGGTCTATTCAACAACTCAAAACAGTTCAAAGACGATCTATACAAAGATCTAGTGCTAATACTTAATTCAGAAAAAAAATCGCCACGAAGATTTGGTTCTGATACTTAAATTAATGTATGTTCTTAGATATGGTTCAGAGACGATCTATACGAAGATCTAAGCCCTGACACTTAATGAAGGATATTCTTTTTCCCCAGAGATAATGAAGAGACGATCTATACGAAGATCTAGTGCTGACATTCAGCTCAAACCATGTTGCATAAACGATTCAGAGACGACCTATACGAAGACCTAGTACTGATATCCAGTATCAACATAAAGATACTATCACCTCCTGATATTATGGATGGCATCTATAAGCCCATCTCCAGGTCTTCCAAGTGGAATCTTCAAGCCCACTTAAGCATATACAACCAATCAGCAGTGTTACTTTACGCACCGGCGTGTGCAAATTTTTGGGCTTTTATGTTCAATCCCCTTCAACCTTCCAGGTCACGAATGGCACATATACCAATCTAACCCCTCAGGTTTCAGAAAATTGAACAGGGGCAGCTGTTACACCCCAAAATTTGCCCTCACCTAGACAAGACATTGTGTACTAAGGTGTCCTAATAGGTTCACAAGGTTCACAATTTATCTCAAGAGGTTCACAAGGTTCACAAGGTTCACAATTAGTCAGAAAGTTTGACAATCCCTTCAGACAAAGCATCCTCCTAAGCAATGCATCATAAATTAGGGTTTTGGATTTCATCAAGCTAAATGGACTTCCAAGGATTCAATTGAGCTTCATAGCATCCCATATGTCTTCAAGAGTCCCTATGTCAAGTTTCAAGGCTTTCCCAAAAGGTTTGCTCAGTCAAATGATCAGAAAGGCTAAAATCAGTCAAAGCAGTCAAAAAGTCAAACTGAGGTCAACTGCGGTCAAACCAAAGTCAAACCTCATGATTTTTTGCCAACATCAAGTGTATGAAGTAAAATTCATCATTTAATCAAGGGTTGATCATGATTCATCAAGGAAGTTTCAGATCATCAAGAATCAGGAGTTTCTAAATTAGGGTTTTCATAGGAAAAGTCAACTGAACTTTGACCAGCCATAACTTTCACATGCTTCATCAAAAATTTCCCATCCAAAGCTCATTTTGAAGGAAATTGAATTCTCTACAACTTTGTGTCTCACAAGCCAAGCTCAAAAATGCTTCATTTGGAAGGTATGAGCTAAGACATTATAGGTCATTTTAAAAGTCAACAAAAAGTCAACATCTTCCAAAGAGCATAACTTAAGAATGGTAAAAGATATGGACATGAGACCACATAGGTTGGTTAGAGGACTATTTAAGCTTTCCAAAATGTCCAAGAACACCTTCATATCCTTAAAATTGAGGGATTTGTGCCTTTGCAAAGTTTGGAAATTTTTGAGAGGTTTATGAAGCAAATGGGACCTTAGAACCAAATTTCTCCAAGTGGGCTTGCATTTTTATGACCCAAACACTACTATGACATCATGCACGAATTAAAAATAATTTATTCAAATTTTTATTCATTTTATTTTATTTATTATGATTTTATACATTAAAAATCATTTTAAATCAAAATAAAATATAAAAGTTTCAATATTTGATAGGATTTTGGTTCTAGAAATTCTTAAAGGCCATTTAGAGATGATTGAAATCACATAAGATCAGATCAACCAAAAGTAGTAAGAAGATATCAAATTTTATTCAATATTTGAAAGCATATCTTTTTCAATCTCAAGTGATCCAAAAGTCCGAAGTAGGGTATGATTTTTTGACCTAATTACACTCACTACATATACATGAAGAGATCACAATGCAGAGGGATGAATTTGGCAGCCTCCAAGAACAAAATCAAAAGTCAAAATTTCACTCCAAATTTGAAATTCGATTTCATACATTCAAGCAATTTCAATCACTTTTGAAGGTTGCTTTAGCTTCCTTGAGGTTCACTGATTGTATTTCAATCCTTATATACATCAAAAGCATGATCATAAGCCATAACCGAATCAGAATTGTTCTTGAACTTTTGATTTTTGATTTTTATTATTTATGCATTATTCACTGATTTTGGTTGTTGATTTGTGTTTAGAATGAAGTTTGCAAGCTTTCTGGACAATTAGATTGAAGGTTTATGACCTAAATTGTAAACGGCCATAGTTAGAGTTTCTGTCCCTCATTTAGGGTTTCACGATTAACCAAATATAAATGAATTTAAAGGACATGGATAGATTGTATGGATCATGAGGTATTCATTGGTATAGCTAATTTGATGAAATTGTACTGTTTGGTTGATGTTTGAGATTCGCAGGTCATAAACATAGAAGAACCCGCAGGTAAATTCGTAAGAGAAAGTGCAGGAATTTTTGCAGGAAAATTGGGGAAGATGAAGTTCAGATGGCGCCAAAATTCAATTCAAAAAGTTGACTTAAAATATAATGTTTGTTTGTTATTTGTATGTTGAATGCGTAGTGATAGCTCAATTGGTTTGTGTGCGTGCATGTGATGTTAATGGTCCTGGGTTCGAATCCCCCCAGGCCATTTTGTGTTGTTTTATTTTTCTGGATTTTTTTTGCAGGTTAACCATAAAACCAATTAGACTCCTGATGTTATCACCAACGCATGCTTGGCCTGGTGGTGAGGTTGCTGGTCTTGTGAATGTAAAGTCTAGGGCCTGGGTTCGAATCCCAGCCCCAGGTATGTCCTTTTTCCCATTATTTTCATTATTTTTTGATTTGTTTATTTAATTTAAATAATTCTTTAAATAATAATAATAAAATAAATGTATATATTATTTTCTTTTATAGAAACTTATATTTTTTATATTTCAATTATTTTCTCAAAAAAATCTAATTATTATATTTATTTTATTATATTTCTATATTATTAAATGTATATATATATTTTGTAAATAAATTAATTAATATTTCAATTAATAATTAAAACCCTAATTTTTATTAAATAATATGTAAACCCTAATTTCTATCCCTAAAATTTTTTTGTTAACCCTAATTTTTATTTAATTTTAATATTTAACTTAATTAAATAATTAATCCTTTTTTGTTATAAGTAATTATTATTTGTTTATTATCATAATTGTTATAATTTTCTTCTAATTTTTTTTCTAAAATTGTTTATTTAACTTTAAAATAATATTTTCTCTTAAATTTTTATCTTCTTTATATTTTTATTAACCCTTTAGCTTTATTATTATTATTTCATTATTACTAACCATTTAAATTATTGCTTATTTATTATTATTATTTATCATTGTTAATATTTCTCGATTATATTGTAACTACCCCGAAGCTTTGTAATAGTTTAGGTTTATATTTTTTTGCTTGATTTTTATTGTGAATATATTAACTGTGTGGTTAGTAACTATAGGGTGTGCATAACATGTTTGTGATTAAAATTGATTTAGAAAATTAATTTAAATAAGATAAATACTTGAAAATAAACACTCACACACATAAGTCGATCTTTGATCGCCATCCTACACTTTCTAAGGTTACCTCTCATGTTGCCTATTTCTAAGGTCAAGTAAGGTGTCTTATGCAAAGTCCCTTCATAAAATATCATCAAGTCCCTTCAAATTATAAGATCAAGTCCCTTCGAGGTTGCCTACGATAAATGATCTTGTCCCTTTGAATAAAAGATGATAAGTCCCTACTGTCGCTCCCCGGATTTCCATCCTGGTACAAACGCGAAAGTAGCGCGGAAAAGAATAGAGTCGCCAGACAGGCATTTTTATCCCGAAGAGAGGGAATGGTAATGCTGCACAAACCAGAAGAAAGAAGAGGAAGGACACGGGTCCTGTGAACCAAAGAGACTGAGTTCGGGAGTCGGTTACGACCTAGGAAGGTATTAGCACCCAGATCGTCCGCCGTACCCGACGGGATCCACGCTTGCAAAGAAATCTGCTTCAAAGGGTGAAGAAATGAAAGCTGCTGCAAAAGAAAAGGAACTGGAACTGGATAAGAAACTGATAAAAGAACTGAATAAGAAGACAAAGAGAAAAATGTAGGGAAAATAAAGATTGTGCTCGAACGGGCCCTACCCCGCTGCCTACGTACCTCATCAGGATAATGAGGATCAGAGACGCCGTAGTTCCCCTAACTAGGGGTAACAAGGAAAATTGCTTGTGAATTAAGGCTTGAACTGCCTATGCCATTGCTCAGGTGTTGCAGACTCGGACGACGAGTGCGTAACCGTCTTGCAAAGTGACAAGTAGGAGAAAGTTTGCGTACAGAGCGGATGAGATGAGAAAAGAATTCCCGAAGGAAAGACGCTTATTATTTGTTTGTGTTTTTTATGAAAGTTTTTATGAGTGGAGTTTGCATAGGTAAGTGTACCTAAGTCTTACTCAATGGGATGTGTACATCTCACATCATCCCGAAATGGAATGCGCAAGAGGCATACCTATCTATGGAGGAAATCCCCAAAGCTAGTCCCACAAGTGAAGGCTCAGACACACTGGCCTATTACCATTATTAAGTATTTTTGGTTTTTATGATTAAGAAGTATTTTTTAGCTTTTCTTTGTGAAGTAATCATGCTAAGACCTATCCACCACGAGGGATAACTTACACCTTGCCCCGAATTGGAACGCGTGCAAGTATCTCATAGCAAAGTCTCATGTCACATGAGAGTACTCAACCTTTATTAAATGAATTAGAATTGAGTTCGAAGATGAGAAGAGAAAACACCAAAGGATCATAAAGGCAAAATTCTAAAAGGGGACTAAAGAATCCTAAGTGTTATCATGCAATGAATGTCCTAAGGGTTAGTGAGGTTTCTATCCTAATGAAGAAGGAAAGAGAAGAAAAGAAGAAGATAGAAGTAAATATGAGAAAGGCCTAAGCCCAACAAGAAAAAGAGTTAGTACAATAAAGAAATGAGAAGAAGATATGAGATGAGATTTGGAGATGTGGAACTCCACTTCCACACCCCACACTTACCATAGCCCCTGCAAGGTTAATAACATGCATACAAGTGAAATGAAATGAACAAAATAACATGCCATCATCATACAAACAGAAGTGAAATGATATGTTCAAGTACTCAATGCAAATGCAAGACAAAAGAATGAAAAATGAAGCATACAAGTTAACATGATGCAACATGAAACAAATGCAAACTTGAGAAAGATGCAAAGCAAATATGCACAAACATGGACTCAATGCACAAAGTCAGAACCAAAACAAATCAAGGAAGAGCTTAAGAATCTGGCAAGATGAAGAGAATGGACACACAAGACCAAACAATCACAATATGGGAGTGAAAGAAGTAAGGAAGTGAGATGGAAACACTTAAGAAATGAAAGGACTTAAAAGTAAGCAAGACACCAAAATTCCAAAGACACAAACCCTATCCTAGGACCAGGGAGGTACCCATACCCCAAAAGAACCCCAAATGAGAAGAAGAAGTTGGCACAAGTGCCCTTCTAAGCTTATAAGAGACCTAATGAGCCAAAAGAAGCAAAATGGGACAAGGTGAGAACAAATATCCACAACAAATCAACCAAGCATCTAAAAATTCCACAACTTAAACCAAATGACCTTTAAACATGGTAAATCAATAAGCCAAAAGGATTTGGAAAGATTCAGAAGCAAACTAGGTCAAATGGAGGCTTAAGCACAAGCTAGGGTTAATAACTTCCAACATAAGTCAAAGGACCAAGACCTAAGAAATAAATTTCTACAAATCAGGGGGAAAATCACACACATACTACACCATCTTAAGAATCCAGATCAAAAAGAATGAAAACAAAATTCAAAATAATGAACTCTATAGAAATTGGACAAGGCAGTGTACTCACAAAAGGATTAAAAAGAAGTTAATTGAAATAAGGAATTAATTATGACACGTGGAAATTAAAAAAATGGAAAATAAAAATGTGGAAAAATAAAAGAGACTCAAAAGATGACTAAAGAATTTTTTTGGAATTTTTTAATGATCAGAACTATTTTATAAAATTAGAAACTAAAATGAATAAAAGAAAACAAATGGAAAAAAAAGAAATTAAAGTGAAATGGAGATGGGGTGTAAATAACATGGACTATACGTTGAATTGTTTGGGCTTAGGTTGACTGGGGGTTTGAAAAGCAACACTGAGGCCCAATTGGCTGCGCTGGTTCATGGACTTATGGTGGAAATTTCATGGAATAAGCTGGAAAAAACAAGAAGCGTGGGATGAATCAGACACATGTGGATGAAGGACTCATTAATTGACGTGGATCCATGGTGCATTGTGAGTGGAAGACGCACACAAGCTACGGTGTGATGCGAAACATATTGAATTAAAATGAAAATAAAAACCTCACGTGGCTGAGAGGGTGTTTAGGGCTAGGTGTCACAATCCTGCGCGTTGGCTGGGAAGATCTAAAGGCCAGAAGATTGTCTTCTTCCTCACAAACCCTAGGTCATCAGTTTCCAGTTTCCGGTGATCGGAGCTAGGGCTCCGGCACCGAAATTCATCACAGACGCACAAACTACAAAATAAATGAACAAAAACGTCCAGATTGACTAATTAAGCTACTCTGAATTCAAAAATGAGATCAAAAACTTCTAAAACTAAATGAATCGAAGGGATCGACGAAAAACAAAGTTGGCCATCAAAAATGAAATCCAGATATCTCATGCTATGATGCATAATTTTCAAAACTATAAAGTGCAGAATGATCAGTGAACTTCACACATCACAAAACACCTCATCAATTTCATTTTTAGATCTTGAGATTTGGAACCATACCTGAGTTGCAGATCTGGATTCAATAAGATAGAAAGCCCAATGATGCGTGCAAATCACTCCACACTCACTCTAGAAGCAAAATAAATGCATCTAAATTCTTTAAATAAGCTGGATCTGAGGCTTTTCTCACACCTGCCCTGAAATGGCAAGCTTGCTGAACTTGAAGGAAAGCTTGAATGAATGGGTGATAAATGATCTTGAGCTTGCCCTGGTCACGAATCCACAATTTGTTTTGAGATTGAATAAGTGTGTGAGAAGATATGAGGGAAAATTCAATTGATGCAAGAACTTGGAAAATGAGAGAATGAGAGAGAGGTTGCCAATTCTGAAACCCTAGCTGCTTAAGTATGATTTCACAAACCCTTGCTGAAAGAATTGAGAAGTTTGCACGTGTGGATCATGAGATATTTGTGATTTTGCATAATTTGAAAATTGTGAGATAAGCATGCCACCCTCATGCCTTGCTTGCATTCTAAGCCCATGTGCAATGCTTTTCCAACCCTTGATCAAAATCCCACAAGTTCTGGCCCTTGGATCAAAACAAACACACACTTCTCATGTTTTGGCCAATTTTGCATTTTTGGAGTGACTTACTTATAGTGCACGAAAATGTGGCTTTCTCTTGAGAAAAATGATCCAAATATGATGTATTTTATCATCGGTATCAAACTTGAACCATACCAAGTCATACAATTAAGTTTTGAACACTCTTGCATTTGGTACATACATGGAAACTTGAATTTGCCCTAGTTTTAGCAAGATTTTCGAAGAGCCTAGGGTTTAAACCATGAATCCCATGAAAATGTAATTGTACTTTTTGAAAATGGGAGCCCTTAATCTCCAACTTTAATGTTTGACTTTGGTCCATTTGAAGAATTTTTGATCATGTTAAGGCCATTTGAAAATTAGGGCAAAAGTTGCCAAATTTGGAAATTCCTTAAAACCAATTTTTCACCAATTTTGCAAAACCCTTCAAATCTCCATGATTCTTGAACTTTGATCATTCCAAACCTCTTATAACATTGTAAGGACCCCTTTTGGCCAAAAAATTTGGGTTAGACCCCTTGAAATCACACAGTTGACTTTTATGGGCACAGTTGACCAATTACTTCATCTGCAAGCAACTGAGGAATTGTCTGACTTCCACATGGAATTTTCTCATGAAAATTGACACCTAGGATCCTATTGACATATAGAAGACTTTTCCCAAATTAAATGGCCAAAGTTGTGAGATTTTGGTGCTTGAATCTCAAACCCTAGTTTAGGTGCCTTGTGTAAGAACTTTGCCTTGTCCTGAGATCTCTGGTGATCATGCAATCTTCTGAGCTTTTTCTAATGGACTTGATCTTGTAAATGTAGTGTAGACTCACCATAGGACTTGTACAAATTCATTAGGACCCTTGTCATGGCTTGTGGTGCCTCAAGAACCTCCACAGATGACCATATGCTTGATGCTAGGACATGAAGAATGTTATGCCTCATCTTTCTATGCTAGGATGCTGAGAAAATGATATGTTCATGATGAATATGATGTGATATGATGATTTAAAATGAAGAGGGCAAATTTGGGGTGTTACAGCTGCCCCTATTCAAACAGTTGTTAATCTGAAAAGGACGGTAGCACGGGCTATCGACCGTTCAAGATAAACTGTGATTGAATACCAAGAAGACCAGAAATTTACACTCTGACGAAGAATGCAACACTGGGAAATAAACCCAACCAAATGACGCTTTGGTGACTGAAGGGGAGAAGAAGCAGACGAGCTTCTTCCAAGTTGAAACTGATATCTGGAACAAGAATACTAAGACAGACGAGTCTTCAAACAATCTTGTGACGTCAGGAGCTGGACATACGAGTCCTCAAACATTTTGCAAAAACATATGACTTGAGACAGATGAGTCTCCTTCGGATACACCTGTGACGCCAGGAGCTGGACATACGAGTCCTCAAACACTGCAAGA
Source organism: Lathyrus aphaca (assembly GCA_963966055.1). Lineage (NCBI taxonomy): Eukaryota > Viridiplantae > Streptophyta > Magnoliopsida > Fabales > Fabaceae > Lathyrus > Lathyrus aphaca. Next base: position 353,997,531 of record OZ014525.1, read on the forward strand.
ACATAAGACTTGAGACAGACGATTCTCCTTCCGATATACCTGTTACGCCAGGACCGGGATGCATTAACGTCTGTGGGATAAACATGCATAATCAAGGTATACGAACCTTCTTCATATATTATCCGTGGATATATGGTATAAGACAGACGAGTCTTCTTCGAGCAAACCTGTTACGCCAGGTGCAACAATAATAATTGGTGCCTGAGACAGACGAGCCTCCTTCGGATAAACCTGTTACGCCAGGACCGGTAACCATTTTGACATTAATTTCCACAGTCAGGATTTTAAACCTCTTCAATACAGACGAGTATTGGATGATCATCAAGATAACACAGACGAGTGTCAAAAGTCAATGATACAGACGAGTATCAGACAATGATCTAAAAAACACAGACGAGCGCTTCAGGCAGTGATGTAGACGAGCATCAACCACTGGTACAGAAGAATACTAGAAATTCAAACACAGACGAGCATTTGAAGTAGCAACAGAAGATCACTAGGATAATCAGCAAATCCACACATATACAGATATAAGCTAACACAGACGAGTGTTGGGGATGATACAGACGAGTATCCAAGCAAAGCAGAAGAGCTATCAGAACAACACAGAAGAGTGCTGGAAATTGCAGACGAGAAATACCAAAGTATCCATATATCAAACACAGACGAGTGTTGAGAATTGCAGACGAGCAATAACAAAAATCATAATTCAAACACAGACGAGTGTTGAGAATTGCAGACGAGCGACAGCCAAAATGATAACACAGACGAGTGTTGGAGATTGCAGACGAGCAACATACAATTGCCTGATTGGCTATAAGAGTTAGAACTCTGCAGGGGAAGACAAGTCAAGAGGCCTGGATACCTAACTCTGACTGAGGTGATGAATACCTGACTGTATCATCAAAATGACCATGAGAATGGCAACTTCGCTGGGGAATATTTCACTAACGGGAGTGAAAATTCAATATGAACTCTGTGGGGAAGAGTCATCTTCAGACTTGGCTGGAGAGATGTTTCAACAATGTTCTGGCTGGGGAATGCATTGTGCTAATTCTGAACTCTGGCTGCGACCCTTGCTGGGGATAGAATTCTGTTTGGGGATGTCAGGCTTTCAGATGCCTGCTGGGCATACTCCACTGGGAAAGAATAAATTGCTTGGGCTGCTTGCCAAGGCTTAGCTGGGGAAACTTCTGCTGAAGATACTCTACTGGGGAAGAATAAATTACTTGGGAGAATGTGACGCCATCCTGCAACCTGCAACAACAGAAAACACAAGTGTGCCCCGGGGATTTGCGATGGTATGATCTGTTCATCCATCGTCACCCGACACTCAAAGAGGGTTTACAGTTTCCCTGCAATGTCATTTTCTTTTAAATCATCAACATGTTTAAATGCAATGCTATTTTTGCCAAAAATTCAGGACATTTTGCAAACAAAAATAAACACACACAGCTTTTTGACTGAATATTCTTTTTATTGAAAGGCCTCTGAATAGGCAAAGATTTACATCAGGAGGCAACCACCTGGAAAAAGGTAGCCACCATAAAATTGAGAAAAGAAACTATCCTAATGGCAATGGACACAACATCCCAATGAGTTCCATTTCTGCTATGACCCGCATGTCTTCGAGATTCTCCATTCTGCTTTTGCTTTCTGAGAGGATGAGGGGACTGTTTCCTATCCTTATGATATTGTCAGGTTGTACGAAACAATGACGTGGTTCAGATTACTCGGATCGCAGTTGTTCGCTTATTCCCTTGTTTTGCGTGGATCGCCCTTTCAGGTTTTCACTCCACCGGGATACCTTTTTTTTGCCTAAGTTGTCCAATGCGGCTTTTCAACTCAGCGGGTGTACATTTTTTTATTTATTTCCCTAACTTTTTCCCGAGCTTTTTATTCTGTTTTTAGCTCGCCGGGATGCCCTTTTTTTTCCTGGACTATAATTCTGTTTTTGTGTCCAGCGGGTCTCTTTATGCGAAGTATTTTTTAACTGTGTCCGAGTTAACAGGGGATTGGAAGTCATCTCCATCCATAGTGGTGAGTATCAGTGCTCCTCCTGAGAAGACTTTCTTCACTATGAATGGTCCTTCGTAGTTTGGGGTCCACTTGCCCCTGTGATCCGAACCTGGAGGAACGATCCTCTTCAATACAAGCTCTCCCACTTGATACTCCCGAGTACGTACTCGTTGGTCGAATGCACGCTTCATACTACTCTGATAAAGCTGACCATGACAGATAGCCGCTAATCTCTTTTCCTCAATTAGATATAGCTGATTATAACGAGCACACTCCCATTAAGCCTCATCAAGCTTTACATCCATCATTACACGCAATGAAGGAATCTCTACTTCAACTGGCAGGACTACTTCCATACCATATACCAGAGAAAAGGGAGTCCCCCCTGTTGATGTCCTGACTGACGTTCGGTACCCATACAATGCAAATGGTAACATCTCATGCCAATCTTTGTAGGTGACAACCATTTTTTGCACAATATTCTTGATATTCTTGTTTGCTGCCTCTACCGCACCATTCATCTTTGGTCGGTAAGGAGAAGAATTGTGATGCTGGATCTTGAAATCCCGGCACAAGTATTCCATCATCTTGTTGTTAAGATTAGAACCATTGTCAGTAATGATCCTTTCAGGCACTCCGTATCTGCATATGATATCTCTTTTCAAGAATCTTGCCACCACTTGACGAGTGACGTTGGCATAAGATGCTGCTTCCACCCATTTGGTAAAGTAATCAATCGCGACCAAGATGAAGCGATGACCATTTGAAGCAGTAGGCTCTATCTTCCCGATCATGTCAATGCCCCACATAGAAAAGGGCCAAGGAGATGACATGACGTTGAGCGGGCTTGGAGGAACATGCACTTTGTATGCATATATCTGGCACTTGTGGCACTTACGAGCGAATGAACAACAGTATGCATCCATTGTCATCCAGTAATACCCTGATCTCGGCAATTTCTTTGCCATAGCATGCCCTCCTGCATGGGTACCGAAAGATCCTTCGTGGACTTCCTGCACTAACAGGCTTGCTTCGTGTCTATCCACGCATCTGAGCAAGACCATGTCGAAGTTTCTCTTGTACAAAACCCCGTCTGTATTCAAGAAGAAGCTAGCAGCAAGTCGCCTCAAGGTCTTCTTGTCATTGGAAGATGCCCCAGTTGGGTATTCTTGCTTTTCCAGGAATAACTTGATATCAAAATACAAAGGTTTCTCGTCAGACACGGCGTCTACAGAGAAGGCATGAGCTGGAGCGTCAAGCCTGGATATGTCAATTCTGGGCACATAATTCCAACACAAGACTTTGATAGACGAAGAAAGAGTGGCCAATGCGTCGGCAAACTGATTTTCATCACGTGGTATGTATTGAAGCTTAACTGTCGTGAAGAACGTCAACAATTTTCTAGCATAATCCCTGTATGGAATTAGATGCTCTTGATGTGTATACCACTTGTCGGTAACTTGGTTAATGACGAGGTCTGAATCTCCGGATATATCGAGGTTCTTAATCCGAAGATTAATGGCCTCCTCTATTCCCATTATGCATGCCTCGTATTCCGCTTCATTGTTGGTGCAGCCAAAAGTAATTCTGGCAGCGAAGGGAAGGTGAACACCTTCGGGAGTTATAAGAATGGCACTAACTCCATGTCCATTGATATTGACTGCCCCATCAAACATCAACTTCCATTTGGATTCAGGGTCTGGCCCCTCCTCCGGAAGTGGTTCCTCGCAATCGTTTGCTTTGAGGTACATGATGTCCTCATCAGGGAAATCAAACGTCATTGGCTGATAGTCATCTTCAAGAGGTTGTTGTGCAAGGTAATCTGACAATACATTTCCCTTGATGGCTTTTTGAGAAGTATACTGTATGTCATACTCTGTTAAGATCATCTGCCACCTAGCAACCCTTCCGGTTAACGCTGGTTTCTCAAAGATGTACTTTACATGATCCATTTTGAAAATGAGCAGTGTGGTATGAGTCAACATGTACTGCCTCAGTCGGCGAGCAACCCATACCAAAGCGCAACAAGTTTTCTCGAGCAGTGAGTAACAGGATTCACAGTCGGTAAACTTTTTGCTAAGGTAATAAATAGCGTACTCTTTTCGACCAGACTCGTCATGTTGGCCTAGAACACACCCCATTGACCCTTCTAGCACGGTCAAGTACATGATTAAAGGTCTTCCTTCAACTGGAGGCATTAGAGTTGGAGGCTCCTGCAAATATTCTTTTATTTTGTCGAAAGCTCTTTGGCAGTCATCGTTCCACCTGACCGTTTGCTCCTTTCTTAGCAATTTGAATATTGGTTCGCACGTGGCAGTTAGATGAGATATGAACCGAGAAATGTAGTTCAACCTCCCTAAAAACCTGCGCACTTCTTTTTCTGTTCTCGGTGCAGGTATATCTTGAATAGCTTTTACTTTGGCAGGATCTACCTCAATTCCTCTCTGACTAACAATGAAACCCAACAGTTTCCCGGAACGCACTCCGAAAGTGCACTTGTTTGGATTCAACCTCAGCTTGTACTTGATCAGTCTATCAAACAGCTTCTTCAGGTTGACCAGATGCTCTTCTTCGTCTCGGGACTTAGCAATCATATCGTCCACATAACACTCAATCTCCTTGTGTATCATGTCATGGAACAATGTGACCATCGCCTGTTGATAAGTTGCCCCGGCGTTCTTCAAACCAAAGGGCATGACCTTATAGCAGAACGTACCCCACGGGGTAATGAACGTTGTCTTCTCCATGTCTTCCAGCGCCATCTTAATCTGGTTATATCCGGAGAAGCCATACATGAAGGAAAATACCGAGAATTGAGTAGTATTGTCTACCAACACGTCGATGTGTGGCAACGGAAAGTCATCTTTTAGGCTTGCTCTATTCAAATCCCGGTAGTCAACACACATCCGGACCTTGCCGTCCTTCTTTGGTACAGGTACAATGTTAGCTATCCAAGGTGGGTAACTAGTTACAGCAAGGAAACCGGCATCCCATTGCTTCTGAACCTCCTCTTTAATCTTCATCGCCATGTCAGGACGAGTTCTTCTCAATTTCTGTTTCACAGGAGGACAGTCTTTTCTCAGAGGTAGCTTATGCACAACGATGTCGGTATCCAACCCTGGCATATCTTGATATGACCAAGCAAAGATATCCACATACTCTCTCAGCATACTGATCAGCTCTTTCTTGACGTCGGCCTGCAGACTGGCCCCAATCTTGATCTCTTTCTTCACATCTTCACTGCCAATGTTGATGATCTCAATTTCTTCTTGATGAGGCTGAATAACCCGTTCCTCTTGTTCCCCTGTGAGTCTCTCCTAGCGCTTGTATGTTTCTGTTTCTTTGGGTGATGTTTGTTTGCTGTGGCTTGTTGTATTGTTGTTTATTTACAGCTTTATTTACAGTTTTCTGTTTTTATTTTCCGCATCATATATATCATACTGGACTGTCTGGACTGGTTTTCTGTTTGGTGGGCTCGGGTGATACTGTTTCTGAGAGATAAGCCAAGTACCCGGCTTGAGTGCACTATAGGATTAGAGTGGACATGTTGTACTCACATGTGACATGATGAGTGGCGATGTGTTTCACGCCCAGATTGCGACCGTCTTGGAAATATCTTGGTTGGAGATTTCCTCCACTTCGGGATAGGACCTTGATAGTTATGTGCATCTGGGGACCGATCATTGAGAACCTTTGTGGAAACAACCCTCTCTAGTGGTGGCAGTGGCAGACCACATTTTGTGGCAAACCCATTCGCACCCGAGGGTCCACTGGGGACTCACATAGGATGGCTTGGTTCTCTTATAGGAACTCAGTCAAAGCATCTGGTCGTATGACATTAGTACTGTATCCTACGGGCTGAATGTACTACTGTTTCTCAATTTCAGCACTCGAAGCTGGGGACTTATAAGGGATGCTTGTTTTTCCCGGACTCAACTGAGGCCTCCCTGAGTAGTACATAATGCCAAACCGATTCCCTGATTTGGACATGAGCCATTTCTCGGAAATGGTGAAAGTATTATTGCTATTCGGATTTGAGAGTCCGTGATGTTTGACCTGGAGCATACCCGTGAGACTGGGAGGGGTTTACAGGTTTGCAGGAACCCTTGACCTCAACATACCTTCACCACCAGTGCAGTCTTATTGTTTTGATCAGGTCTCTATGATCCTGAAGTTCTTGACCTTTGGTTTTCTGGTGGCTATTTCGAGTTATTATACAGAGATCTTGTGGTTACAGACACTCGATTTTTGGCTCAGTACTCCAGATTCCAGGCAGTTTCCAGCTGTGATCCCATGTCTTTGCATCTTTTGCATCATCATATTGCATTTGCATTTGCATATGCATTGCATGTCCTTCTTCCAGAGAGCTCATTCTTCCTCTTTTGTCCATGACCAACCAACTGATTTCTCGGTACTCAGTTTGAATAAGTGGTGACTGTTGGAAGACGACAGAGCATTTGAAGCTAGACTGAGCAGTATCAAGAGGTAAAAGGTCAGATTGGAAGCCGTCAGTAGCTATGTCAGAGAGCAACCGTCAGAATGTTGAGTTTCCACCTGGTTTCACTTCGATGACCAATCCTTTGTATGGTCTTTCTCCTGATGAGGACCTTCCACAAGTGAACAACCTTACTCAAGCTCAGCCTGCACAGACCCCGATCGTGAATCAGAGTATACTTGAACCATCCGTTGTCCAAGGTGGACCTTCATCTTCTTCTGATGCTACGGATTATCAGAGCTTTGCTTTCCCTATGCCGGACTTCCAAGGGGAAATCCCTCTTGTGAAAACCAAGGATCCACCAACTTTTGATCCTGCTGAAAGGTTTCGTGTGTTGGATGAGCAACTCAAAGCCTTAGCAGATCCTGATGCCTTTGGTTTTGATGCTCTAAACCTGTGTTTGGTGTCTGGTCTTGTCATACCTCCAGATTTCAAAAATCCTAAGTTCGAGAAGTACACTGGTGTCAGTTGCCCGAAGCGTCATTTGGTGATGTTCTGCAGAAAGATGACTTCTTATGCCCGCAACGACGAGTTGATGATTCACTATTTTCAGGACAGTTTAAGCAGGGAGTCCCTAAGTTGGTATATGGATTTGGAAAGCAGTCGTATCCGATCTTGGAATGATTTATCCAGAGCTTTCGTAAAGCAATACCAGTACAATGTGGACATGGTGCCCGGTCGCACGCATCTGCAAGACCTATCTCAGAGGAATGGTGAATCTTTCAGAGAATATGAACAGCGGTGGAGAGAATTGGCAGCCCAGGTGCAACCACCACTTTCAGACAGAGAGTTAGTTGACCTGTTCGTGGGCACGTTGCAAGGTCCATAACTGGAAAGAATGAGTAGCATTGGGACAGTAAGTTTCTTTGATTTGATAAAAGTTGGGGTACACATTGAGAGCCTGCTCAAAAGTGGAAAGATCCAGTACTCTTCGAACATCCCAGCTAGTGAAAGTGAGTCTGTTATTAGCTCCCAAGGGGAAGAATGGTATGACGTCAGTGCAGTCATGGCCAATATTGCATATTCTGGACCAACATCTTCTCAGAGATCATCTTTTCATAGGTCTGGTTATTCATATGGACAACAAGAGATGCTCAGAGCACCGTATCAGAAACTGTGGACTCCTCCTCATCCAAATCTGCAAGCTCAGGGTCGAAGACCTCAAAATCAACTTCAGAGCCAGCCGAGGCCTCGCAACAATCTGGAAAGAAGGAACGCTCCTCTTCATCCAGTTCCCATGGCATACAGTGAACTATTGCCACATCTAACTCATAGCTCATTGGTGGTTCCGAAGCCTCTCAAGCCGTTGTCTGAGCCGTACCCTCCAGGGTACAATCCTCATGAGTAGTGTGGGTATTATGGTGGATCGATGGGGCATACAACTGAAGATTGTAAAGCTTTTCAAGCCAAAGTCCAATAGTTGATCGACAAGGGCTACATATCCTTTCCAGAAGGAAGCTTGGTTGTGCACGTCAACCTCTCGCCTGATTAAGTTTAAAGACTTCAGAGGAGCGTCTCCTGATTTCAGTGTCTCAGACAGCAAAATGCATTAGCCACCATGGCATCTATGTTTGAGATTAGCTGGGATGATGAAGCTCCCAAGATTACTATTGACAGATTTGAGAAGCCTGCATACTGTAATGAGATTGACACTAAAGAAGCAGAGGAAAATCCTTGGTTCTATGAAGTGAAAAGATATCTTGAAACTCAGGAGTTCCCTGAAGGGGCATCTGTCAACGATAAGAGGTTTCTGAGGAGGTTTTCTGCTAAGTTCCTTCTGAGTAATGAGATTTTGTACAAATGCAATCATGGTTCAACTTTGCTTCGTTGTGTGGATAAGAAAGAAGCAGCAGAGATTATGGAAGACATGCATGATGGGATCTTTGGCACTCATTCTAGTGGTCATACCATGGCAAAGAAGATATTGAGAGCAGGTTATTATTGGTCTACCATGGAAGTTGACTGCTATCAACATTCCAGAACATGTCACAAGTGTCAAATCTATGCTGATAAGGTGCATATACCTCTAGCTCCATTGAATGTGTTGACTGCTCCTTGGCCTTTTGCCATGTGGGGCATTGATATGATTGGTGAGATCAAGCCTACTACTTCTAATGGGCATCGTTTCATCCTGGTTGCTATTGATTACTTTACAAAATGGGTGGAGGCAGCTTCGTTTGCATCTGTTACTAAGAATGTGGTGGCTCGGTTCATTAAGAATAATCTCATATGGAGGTATGGAATTCCTGAGAGGATTATCACCGACAATGGCTCTAATCTGAATAACTCCATGATTACTGATCTCTGCACACAATTCAAGATTAAACATCACAACTCTTCTCCGTATCGTCCGAAAATGAATGGGGCAGTAAAAGCTGCTAATAAGAACATTAAGAAGATTCTACAGAAGATGACTGTTACATATAAGGATTGGCATGAGATGTTACCATTTTCTCTTCATGGTTATCGTACTACAATATGTACTTCAACAGGGGCAACCCCATTCTCCTTAGTCTATGGTATGGAAGTAGTTCTGCCCATTGAAGTTTAGATCCCCTCCTTAAGAATCATGAAGGATGCAGGCTTGGATGAAGATGAGTGGATTCAGACTCGACTGGACCAGATAAATTTGATTGACGAGAAAAGGTTGGCAGCTGTTTGTCATGGTCAGATGTACCAGAAACGGATGATCAAAGCTTTTAATAAGAAGGTTAAGCAAAAGGTATATCAGGTTGGTGATTTGGTAATCAAGCGTATCATACTACCACAGGGTGATCCTAGGGGCAAGTGGACTCCTACATATGAAGGACCATTTGTAGTCAAGAGGGTATTCTCAGGAGGTGCCATGATGCTTACTACTATGGATGGTGAAGACTTCCCACAGCCCGTAAACGCACACATAGTTAAAAAATACTACGCATAAAAAGAGACCCGCTAGGTTGACTGGACTAGGCAAAAATAAGGGCATCCCGGCAAACCAAAAGGGTTCGGGCAAAAATTAGGGATATATATATAAAAAAAGTGTACACCCGGCAAGTCGAAAACCTGAAAAGGCGACTTGGGCAAAAAAGGGTATCCCGGTGGATTGAAAACCTGAAAGGGCAATCCAGGAAAAAGTTAGGGATTAAAGCGTATGACTATGTCTCGTTGGATCACCCATGTAGCCCCAACTAGTTGTGTTACCTGACTCAAGTTCGAAAAGATAAAGATCAATCCAATCATTTCCATCTCAACAACAGAAGATGAGATACTTGAAGATAATGGCAATAGTAGAATTGAAACTCAATAGGGTTATTTCTCATATAGATGTCTTTCTTTGTTTTTGTAAAACTTTTACGACAAATTCCTCTTACTAGGATTTCTGTCTCCTTGTACAAACTTGCTTATGTAGGTCACTTTATAATATAAATAAAATTCCGTCTTTGAATCCAGATTTACTTTTACCTTGTTTACCTAAACGAAAACATCCATTGGTTGTGTTTGAATGTATGTATGCTTTTGAATATGATTGATGTTTACCAGAAATGCATAAAATGCAGTAATAGTATTTACTAAGGACGAACGAGGGTAGGAGTTCAACGAAGCTTTGCCGGTTCATCCCCACAAGACAACTACGAATCCCCAACAGAGCGAATCTATCTTTATAGATACTTCGAGTTACATCTCCCCTTGAATTTATGTCCATCTCTTTTATCCTCAGTCAGGATACTCAGGAACTTATTCCGTCAATAGAAGTACGACGAACGAAGACGGGAGGTTATAAATATTATACTATCAAACAAGACGGGAACAAGGTCCTCATATTCTTCAGCAATGAATCAGGATTTATTTTCCCTAGCCAGTAGTTGTTATATAAAGATATCCAGACGCTTCAGGCTGCATGATTCATACATACATCATTTATATCATACCATAACATATCCATAAATGCATAATACATTTACTTAAGTACATCATGCCATGCATGCATACATATTGCATAAACTAACCTTTTCTTTGCAGGATAGTTACAGGCAGATAAACACTATTAACAATTCACAACAGTTCAGAGACGATCTATACGAAGATCTAGTGCTGATACTTAATTCAGGGATAATCGCTACGAAGATTCATTTCTGATGATCAATACTAAAGTTGTCCTTGGAAGGGTGTAAACACCCTAAATTTTCCCTCACTCATTTCGCCATGGCTTGTGATTATTTTCATTTGCATAAGTTCAATCATAGCATCTCACATTGCATTTTTACCTCACTGCATTGGTTTAAAGTCATCTGCATCTAGGGTTTGTGATTTGAGCAATCCCTGAGCTATCTGAGCCACTCCAAAGGTATTCAATCATCTCAAGGGGGTCCATGTATATTCAAACATCATATTATATCCTCCCAAGTACAAAGAAGTCAGAAAATCACAAGAACTGAGAAAGGCATGGAAGCAGAGCCAAGCTTAACTGCAAATGACCTAAAATTAGGGTTTTGGTTTCATAGGCCATAACTCCAAATGTTTTGGTCGTTCTTATTTCTATTGGTCTCTATATGATATAAGGATCATGCATACCAATTTTCATGAAGAAATTAAATGGGGAAGGCATCTGATCAAAAGATGACTTCTTGAACAAGTCAGTGCAAAATCAGGGCATCTGAGGCCCCCAATCATCCAACCAAAGGGTCTTCTCCATCATTTTGGATGTATATGATCTTTATTTGATCTTAGAAGAAGTTAGAAGTTCACAAAATTGAAGAATTTCAAGCCATTTGCAAAGTTGCCATTTTGGGAAAGTGACTTGTAATGCAAAATTGCCATTTTGGGAAAGTTTTTCAACCTCCTCTTTTTGATTCAAAAATGCTTCAAATGAAAAATTCTTGGTCATGAAAGTTGTATATTGGATGATTCCCTTTTCAAAAAGTACAAGAACTTGATCTAATTCATCATAGAACTCAAATTATGGCCTTGCAAAGTTGGGAAAAATCACAAAATTTCACTTATGCACCAAAGAGGGAAGTTTGCAAAAACACTTGCCAAAGCCAAATGTGACCTCTAATTGACTTCTAAGCATTTCAAAAACATCACACATGACCTAAAATTCAGAATTGCACAAAGAAATCCCAAGTTTCATGCCTTGAACTTCAAGTAATTCAAAAGGGGCCAAACCTCCCCAAAATTGCAAAATGGATCAAATCTCTTCAGCCACTTGTGCCAGCTACAAACTATGACTTCCATGGACCTCCTTGAAGCAAGCTAACTCGAGCCATGCCTTGAAACAGCCACTGAACCAGCCCATACCTCAAGTACACAAGTTGGTGACATTTTTGCAACTTGCCCATACCAATCAACATAGGCCAGCACCCACCCTCTGACCTATCCAAACATGATATGTGTACCAAAAGGAACCCAACACATAACATAACACAAGCTTAAACCTCCAAGAACACATCATACACAAAAATCCCCAAATTTGCAAAAGCTATCGAATCTCATAACTCAGCCAACAAACATCAAAACTTCTTCCACCATTCAACTACACAATCCTCACTGATCATTTCCCACCCTTCATTTTGCCCTAAAACACTCAGAATCAAAAACAAGATTTCAACATTTCATGAACTGAACTTCTGCCATTTTCATTTTGAGGCCATTTAAACTCCAACCAAGCATCACAAGCTCTTGAGGGGAGTCATTAGAGTGGATTTGAGGCAAAGAACTGGCCAGAAAGCTCCTGTTTTGAAAGCTCAACCTCAGGTAGCCATGGCATTTATTTTTCCAGAACCTTCATTTTATGTTATAGAATGATTCTATGTGTTCCACTGGTTTCCATGATATGATTAGTTTCGAAAATAGTTGAGAAATAAGCATTTCACAAGCTTCTGAAATATTTGCCATGTTTTCCGTTTTGCTTCGATTCATGCTCTTGATGTTGAATAAATGAATTTTGATGGCTGATTCTTGTTGGGGTTGAGGTAAGGATAATTTCTGGAGCTTTAGGGGTCTTGGGGTTGCGTATTGAGTGAGATTGCTTGAGAGGCTAGCCGGAGAAGATGACCGGAACATTGTTCCGGTCACCTGAAAGTGTTTAGGGTTCAGATTAGGGCTTAATGACATAATTAGTGAGTTTGAATGTGAGCCTTGCGCACACTGGTCAATTCCCTCCCCTTTTTATTTGAATTTGGTCCACTGGATTAGTTGACTTTCCTTTTAATTCATTTTAATTATCATTTTAATTACATTTCTTTCTACATTTTATTAAAAATAGTAAAACACTTCTAAAAAAATTTCATTTTTTGCATCATGACTTTAAATATTTTTCCCATTCTGAAAATAATTTTTATTTTATTATTTGCATAAAATTCGTATTTTTAAAATATTTAAATGTTTATTTTAATTGATTAATGGTAATTAATTAATTAAAATAGCATTTAAGTTTCTAAAAATCACCAAAAAAATCACATTGCATTTTGATACATTTAGAAACATTATCAAACCCTTCAAACAAATTTATTTTTGGTTCTTGACCTATTTTGACATTTTTCTTTGAATTTAGGGTCTTTAAAAGTCAATATTTTTGCCCTAACTTAGAAAACTCCTTTCTGCCTAACCATGAAGGGTTTGATGTTGGTTCTTTTTGCATTGTGCTCTTCATGTCATATAGTTTCTAGGATAAAATTGGTTTGAATTTATCTTTCATTTTCAATTTGTGTTGCATTTTTCATTGTGAAGTTCCTTAAAACCCTAGTAAACTTGAGAAAATCATAACTTCCACTAGGTTAAGGGTTAGGTCTCCTCCTTTGGGGTGTGATATCATATGGGTTTAGGGTATCTTTGATTCCATTTTCAATTTTTTATCATGTCATTTGCTTCTGATTTTGAATTTTTCATCTCATGTTGTGCATAAACCCTAATTTTTGCCTTCATTTGCATTCATTCCTCATATGCTTGCATACATGAACTTTCCATGACATTTTGTGCATTCACATGACATCTAAGACATCTTAGGACATGTTAGAATCATGCTTAATCATTTCTTCATTCATTTTCCATTTTATGCTTTCATTTCATCCCATGTGCATTCATGAACTTCCATGCTTCTTACTTGTCCCATTTGCATTCCCATCCCTTGTATGATCATCCACATCTCATGTCTACCATTTGCATCATCTCTTAGCATCATTTACATCTTAATTTGCTTGGCGACTCTGCTGGGGACCCTTATACTATAACCAGGGCTTCTGGTTCTTTTTGTGGGTTCCTCCTAGCGCTTGTTTGATTTGTGATTACTGGGGTGTTATGTGCTATGTGTGTTTATTTAGTTTGCTTTATTTACTGCTTTATGTACAACTTTATTTTATTGCTTTCTTTACAGTCTTTTGCATATACCATACTGTCATTTGCTGGATCTGGTTTTCTTTGGCGGGTGGGGTTCCATTGAGAGTTTAAGGTCCTATACCTGTGACCTGAGTGACACCTAGGCTAGAGTGGTTCATGTTCTTTCCCATTCCATTTCGGTCTGGTGCGGGAATATGAAACACGGTTCAGATGTGGGTTTCTTCTTGAGAACTCTGTGCTACAGATTTCCTGTAGTACTAGGGCTATCTAGGAAGTCTGCTAAGTCTGGATGACCTTTTGTTATGACCTCTAGAAGCTGAGGTGAATTAAAGGAGGAACTTTTATGGTTATTGTAAACACTGTACCTCCGGGTTAGAAGTGTTTACACTTCTCATAACTGATCCAAGTCTGAGGATCCTTGTTCTAGAACATTACATGTGAGGGGGTTTGTTTGTTTACACGTTTGCAGGAACCCATGGCCACATCATACCCTGTTACTTATTATGTTTAAAAGTACTCCACTTTGGACAGTTCTTGTGATTAATCCTGGACATGTGACTCTTTATTTGAGTCCCCCACCCTGGTTACTGGATTTCTGAGCCTTCATCTTAAACCTTTGAACATATATGGACCTTGTATCAAGACAGATAATCAGATCCAGCTTGATCACAAACCCTTGTATACCATTTACATATTCATCATTGCATCATTTAACATTTGTTTATTTGCTTTTTAGGGTATCCATATCATATCTGGTTTGGTTTTGACCCCTTCTTTTGCATAAACCTCTGCTTCAGTTGTCTTCATCAGTTATCTACTTCAGCTATCTTCATCATCATCAACATCAGCCTATCATTGGCTCTTTTCCAGCATCAGTCTGTGGTCTTCATCATCACTTATCTTCAGTTCCTCCAGCAGCACTCATGACTACTCCCAGGAAGAGCAACATATCCTACCACTTTTTTGAGCCTGTGTTGACTGGTATCAGGCAGGTCCAGTCACTTATCACACCTGACCACATCCCATTATTCAGAGAACACTATGGAAGTATCTTAGATATGGTTATGGACCTTGACCCCTCTCAGAGGAGCATGATTCACACATGCTTACAGTTTTATGACCCTCCTTTGAGATGCTTCACCTTTCCAGACTTTCAGCTAGGGCCTCTGCTGGAAGAGTTTTCTTCATTGATTGGAGTACCTATCAGGGGTGGAATCCCTTTCAACCCAGAGATGCCAGCTCCCAGAAATGAAGAGATATCAAAGGCATTGCACCTGGAGCCTGCCTTGATTGAGCAAAGTATGACAACAAAGGCTGGGATCCCTGGTTTGCATTTGGACTTCTTGATTTCTCAGGCCATCCTAAAAGCTTCAATGGGAGTGTGGAGGGCAGTCTTTGCACTATTAGCCCTCAGCATATATGGGGCTATACTGTTTGCAGATGAGCCCAAATTTGTCAGCAAGAATGCCATCCATCTGTTTCTTCTGAAGAACCCAGTACCTACATTACTAGGAGATTTCTATTACTCCATTCATCAGAGGAATGAGAAACAAAGGGGGAAGTTGGTGAGATGTTGTGCTCCTTTGTTTTACACCTGGCTGCTCAGACATCTGCCTAAGTCAGACACCTTTTTGAATCCCCACCAGCAGAAGAATTGGGCTAAGAGGTTCATTGCCTTGACTTCAGATGATATTAGATGGTGCACCCAGGGCACCAATGGCAAGGACATTATCACCAGCTGTGGACAGTACCCAAATGTGCCTCTGATAGGAGTAAAGGGTTGCATCAACTACAATCCTTTGCTGTTTAAGAGACAACTGGGTTATGCCTTGGTCCACCCTCCCAAAGGACAAGATTTAGCTGAGACCCTGTATTGTGAAGTGAAGCCTAATTCAGCTGCTGTCAGACAAGTATCCTGGGCTTGGGACAACATCCAGACAAAAGGGATGGCTATTTTTGGAAGATGTAATAATGTTGCTTCAGCTCAATACTATGACTGGTCCCGTACTAGAGCTCAAATTACCAGAATGCCTTTCATCTTGGAAGACATACCTGGGCCATCTACAATACAACCAGCAGTAACTGTCAGCCTAGAAGAATTTGAGAAGTTGAAGGAAAGGAATGAGAACTTATCTCAAGCCTTGAAGAAGACCCTTTGGGAAAGGAGTGATGGTCGTCTGGACATTGAGAGATTGGAAAAGCTCAGGGTGGAGCATCTTACCAAAATTGAGAAAACAGAGGACTACATCAGGAAAGCAAGGGCTGGGGAACAAATATTGAAGAATGCCTGTAAAGAGGCCAAGATTCAGAAAGCTAGGACTGAGCACTATCTGCAGGAAAGTCAGGCTAGGTGGGTCAGGATCACTGAAGCCCGTACACAAGAAGACCAGAAGACTCAAGCCAAGATTGAACAGCTAGAGGCCAGTGAAAGGAAGCAGCAGGAAGCTTTGTTAGCAGCCCAAAAGGAGATTTCAGAGTTGAAGCTCAGAGCAGGATTGAAGAGATCAAAGGACCAGGACAGGCATAAGAAGCTGACCACTGCCATTGCTACCAGGAACCTCCTTATTAGGACCATTACAGAATGCCCAGCTGGTCCAGTGACTGAGGCACTCCTGAAGGAGGTCAAAGAGGATGAGTTTGGACTGGATGTCTGATTCTTTGTTTGTTGTTGTTTCCATTTGGTGTACTTTCCCTTTTTTTATTATATTTTGACCCTCAATGGGCATGTGTTATAAAGCAACTATGTATTATTCCCCATTGGTAATATATTTTAGTTTGTTTTCCATTTGGGCTTGTCTCTCAACAACATCAAGCATCTTCCTCGAGGTCTGGAAAGGTCAAAACCAAGAACCAAACCGGATACCTTGGAAAACAAATAAGCATACTGCATTGCATACTAACTTTTTGTTTTGTTTTGTAGGTTTTGTTATTATTGTTTCTAAATTTGTTGTGACCTCAGGAAACATTGCTCGTCGCCGAGTGTTCCCTGTTAACCGCACGCACCGGTATCCGACTCGTAACAACCTTCCCGGCATTCAAATGGACCAAGTACAACAGGACCTGACTGAGGTCAGAAATCAGATGGCCAATGAGAGAGTAGAGATGAGAAATCAGATGTCTCAGTTCATGGCAGTGATGACTGGCTTAGCCCAGAGTCAAGAAAGGTTAAGAGAGCTGGTGGAAAGACAAACTCCTGAGGAGCCTCATCTTGGAACAGGAGGAAATAGTAACAATGAACAGGGCCAGCCTCGTATTGACCCACCAGTATTTGGACCTCATCTGGATCCAGAAGTTAACATCCCGAGAAATGTGCAAGGTAATACTGCTGGGGGGAGAATCTTGCAAGAAGATCCCCAAGAAGAACAATTCACTGTTATGGGGGCTGGAGATGAAGTATATGACAGGAGGCTGGACGAAATTGCTGAGAAGTTAGGATCTTTGGAGTCTCATAATTCTTTGGGCTTCGATGTGATGGACATAGGGCTAGTGGATGGGGTGAGAATTCCCCACAAATTCAAACCCCCATGCTTTGAAAAGTACAATGGCACCTCCTGTCCTCGCACTCACCTGCAGTCTTTCTTGGGAAGGCTTAAAGCGTATACCATGGATGAAATGTTGTGGATGTTCTACTTTGAAGACAGTCTGAATGGAGCTTCGAGGGAATGGTATTCACACTTGACCAGAGCTACCATCAGATGCTGGAAAGACTTAGCCAAAGCTTTCATCAGATAATATCAGTACAACCTGGACATGGCTCCCAACAGAACTCTTTTAATGGGCATGTCTCAGTCTTCTAGAGAGAGCTTCAGGGAATATGCCCAAAGGTGGAGACAGCTTGTTGCTGCTGTCCAACTACCCATGTCAGAAAGGGAAATGGCTGACATGTTCATGAATACATTGCAAGGGACCTATATTGATAGATTGGCTGCCTTTTCCTCTACCAGTTTTGTTGATGTGGTCATAGCTGGTGAGAGGATTGAAAGTCTCTTAAAGATGGGCAAAATTTCCGACAGTGGGGCAAGCTCATCCGAAAATCCCAGAAAGCCTTTTGTGGGACCCCGAAGGGCAGGTGAAACAAATTCCATTCATACGAACAGGGGCTGGCCTCAGTATGTTCACCGGTCAGTAGCAGCAGTTACCATTCCAGCTCCAATTCCACAGCAACCATCTTACCCTCAACAACCACAACCGCAGTATCAACAACAAGTTCATTATCCGCAACAAAGGTCGTACAACAACAACAATAACCAACAACAATGTCCTTTCCAGCAAAGACCATCACAGACAAATAGGGTGATTGATCCAATCCTAATGTCGTATGCTGCACTCTTGCCACAACTACTGAAGCTCAACCTAGTTGAGTTAAGGACATTGGCACCTCCAGATCCCACCAACATGCCAAAGAACTATGATGCAAATGCCAGGTGTGCATTCCACTCAAACGCACTGGGGCATAACACTGAAAAATGCAGGGCCCTACAGATGAAAGTCCAAGATCTGGTGGACTCAAAAGCTCTCAACTTTGCACCTCCTCCGAATGTCATAAGAAATCCAATGCCTAGTCACAACGGGCCTAGGATTAATGCTATTGAGGAGGGAAAACCATCCACACTGATTAGTAGTGTTGCACAAATCCGAACACCCTTGGTTGAAATCAAAGCCCAGCTGTTAGAATGCCAAGTGTTCCCCGGATGTGAGCTCGGCTGTGGATATTGCAACATTGCTGTTAATGGATGTGAGAGATTGAGAAACGGCATAGATGGTCTTATTAAGGATGGTATCCTTCAGATTACAACAACAACAACTACAACTCCAACAATTCCTCCATCGACAATCACAGATACTCCTACAACGTCAGCAACCATTGTTCCAACAGATTCTACTACAACTCCAACAACTGCTCAATCAATCACTTCAACAGATACAAGTTCAGTCACCATTCCTTCTACAACGACAACACCCATTGTTCCATCAGTTCCTGCTATAATTTCAACACCTTCTACAACGTCAGCAACAATCAATGAGAGCGTCTCAACGGTTACAATTTACTACGATCATGCAAATGTTCCTACCAACAACTCGCAACAAAATGCTACTCCTGTCAGAGCACCAGTTACCATATACTATGATCCACACACCGTTGTGGTCCCCTCTGCAGTTGCTATCAGCCCGGTCACTATCACAGTGCCTGGGCCAGTTCCTTACGAAAGCAGTAATGCCATCCCTTGGCATTATGGCTCAGATCTATACTGCGAGGGGCAAAAAATCACTTTAGAATCATCAATTTCTTCACCTCAAATAGACAATGTGGGGGGAGGTGGAGGCTTCGCTAGAAGCGGACGCCTCTTCGCCTCACAAATACCAAGACCCGTTGCCGAAGCGGAAGCTGCTGCTAAGGCAAAAGGGAAGATCATGGTGCAAGAAGAACCAGTTGTTAGAGAGGCTTTGAAGACTCCTTTTGATCAGGAAGTTGATGAATTCATGAGAATCATAAAGAAAAGTGATTACAAGGTGGTAGACCAGCTTCACCAAACACCTTCCAAAATCTCCATACTATCATTGCTAATGTGCTCCGAGGCTCATCGGAACGCACTATTAAAAGTCCTGCACGCAGCTTATGTGCCGGAGGAGATTACCGTCAATCAGTTAGAGGCTGTACTTGGAAATGTCAACGCTAGTCATGGACTAGGATTTACCAACACTGATCTGACAGTGGAAGGTCACAATCACAACAAGGCTTTGCACATTACCTTGGAGTGTAAGGGTGCAGTTCTTTCTCACGTACTGGTAGAGACAGGGTCATCACTCAATGTCCTGCCCAAGAAAGCCCTTGTGAAGCTGGAATATGATGGATTGGCATTGCGCCCAAGCAACTTGGTAGTGAGAGCCTTTGATGGTTCTAAAAGACCAGTTCTGGGGGAGATAGAGTTGCCTATAATGATTGGCCCACAGGTTTTCAAAACGACCTTCTTTGTGATGGATATACAGCCTGCCTACAGCTGTCTATTGGGTAGACCATGGATCCACGCCGCTGGCGCCGTGACGTCAACCCTTCACCAGAAGTTAAAATTTGAGTGGGAAGGCCAAGTCATTACTATTTGTGGGGAGGAGGATATTTTTGTTAGCCAGCTGGCTACCTTCAAATACATTGAAATGGATGGGGAGATCCATGAAACCATGAGTCAAGGGTTTGAAGCCCTGAACATCAATGAAACATCTGTTGTGCTAGGGACTTCCATCACATCATATCAGCAAGCCCAGAAGGTTGTTGAGGAAGGTACCGCCCAAGGCTGGGGCAAGTTACTGCCTGTGGAAAGGAAGGAGGACCGATTCGGGTTGGGTTACAAACCAACTCGACAAGATCAACCAGAGGCTGCAAAGGAGCCCAAGTTTGTCAGCGGGGGGATGCTCACCCCAGATGTTGTGAATAGCTTGGAAGATAAGTCAGAAGACGAGCGCAACCTGGAAAGCTGGATACGTCCAAGGATTCCGGGGAACCATGTCTCAAACTGGTCTTCCTAGGAAATTATAAGAGTTACTCCTGTAGAGTAATTATTATTTCCTGTATTTTAAAAGCATGCATCAAGTCCTGCATCTTGCCCAAGATGTTAGGACTCATTTTGTAATCGGGCCATCTTGTATTTTGTGCAAAGATCAATTAATGAACATCAGGACATCTTTTGCAAATGAGTCTTTTCTTTTCCGCTCACTGTTTTTCATTTTTCACTTTTTGTACAAAAATAAAATGGCAATGTTTTCAAAATAATAACTTCATTTTCACTTTTTCTAAGCAAGATAAAAAATGATCACTAAAATGAACAAATCTAAACCCTTGCAGAGAATGCCCTCCAGACTGCACCGACAACAACACTGCTATGACTTCGTATGACTTTAACAATCCGATTAATCAAGCAGATGAAGGGGTTGAAGAAGATTATGAGTTACCTGAAGAGTTAGCCAGGTTGTTGAGACAAGAAGAGAAGGTTATCACTCCTCATCAGGAGGAGGTTGAAACGGTTAATCTTGGTACAAAAGAAGACCTGAAAGAAGTGAAAATCGGGGTCTGCCTTCAAGATTCAGTAAAGGAGCAACTTATTGACATGCTTCGGGAGTATGTGGATGTTTTTGCTTGGTCTTATCAGGACATGCTGATCACACTAAATATCACCGTGTTTCTGACTCCGATTTCGCATGCATTCTTAGCTTTTATTGTTATTTTGTTATGTTATTACTTTGTTTTCTTTTGTTTTCAGGTTTTTATTGTAATCGGGGCTTGAATCGAGAAAAGGAGCGAAAAAGGAGTGGAAATGGACGAAAACCTAGAAATTCAGCGTTTTGCACTTACGACACCCACCGTGGCGGGCGCCATGGGGTTAGCCATGACGTGGCCACGTCTCAAGACCACTCAACAACGGCCAAGACCCACGATCCCCACTCTTCCATTCCCTATTAGTACTATGGCGGGCGCCATAGGCCTGTGGCGGGCGCCACAAGGCAAAAAAGCAGTTCCCTCCACTTTTTAGTGGATGGGCATCCTGGTCATTTCCCGCATTTAGTTTTCCTATAAATAGGACATTAGTTTTTCGTTTTTCTTCATCCAAACTTAGATTTCTCTAGGCGTATATCAGTTTCAAAGCAGTTACCATTCCACATCGGGGTGTTTCTGCAATCGAGTGATTGAGTCTGTAATCTGTCTGTGTGATCGAGTTTTGGAGCACTCTGGAGGAAGTTAATCCTGCCGCCATTTTAATTCCAGTTCGTATTTTACTTTTCCGCATTGCTTTACTTTAATTTATTTCTCACACTGCTTTACTTTCATTTATTATCCGCACTCGCACTTTATTTTATTTATTTCCTGCACTCGCTTTACTTTCGTTTATTATCCGCACTCGCACTAAATTCCTTTATTTTCCGCACTCGCACTAAATTCCTTTACTTTCCGCACTCGCACTAAATTCATTTACTTTCCGCACTCGCACTAAATTACTTTTATGAAAAATTATAAAAAGAACCTTTACTTTATCATGTCTAACTAATTCCATAAAGGTTAGGATGTAAGGATCGTAATTAAACCAGTAATCCGTATAATTGTTCGTGGAAACACTTAAGGGCTATTTTATCTTTCAATTCAATCTAATTGTTTTTAACTATTTCAAAAACAGCCAAAAGCGCTTTGTCTAGTTCATTAGGAGTTTTTAGATTAAAAAGAAAAGAGATTTTAAAACGATTTTCGGACGCGTTAGGAAGTTTAGAGTCTGGTTCGTAAGAACCTCTTTTTGCTAAGAAGTTCAGGTTAAAATACTTTTCAACTTAGTTAAGATACTAAATTTCTTAAAAATAGGTTTACTACTCTAACGCAGTACGCACCTTTTTATCCGTGACAATAGGAGGGGTTGATTAGAGAGTACAACTCAGTTCTGAATACGCGAAAGCGACAGTTCCTGTTAAATTAGTTCTTTTCAAAGGAGAAAATATTGCCCATAAGTAGTTCCATTAACAAGTACTGGATTATCATTGATTACGTGAATTACATTCGAGCCTGTCTTTTTTTATTGTTTAAAATTATTATTTTATTTACCATTGCACCCTTCTTAAAACCCCTTTATTTAGTTGCCTTAGATACACACCATAACAACAGGTACGATAGATTGACACTTGGTCTCTGTGGATTCGACAATCTTTTATATTACTCTGACGTGTTCGTACACTTGCAAAAAACACGCATCAAGTTTTTGGCGCCGTTGCCGGGGACCAATTTCGTCAAATTTCATTACCTTGTAGTTATACCGTTTAGACTAAGGTTGTTACCCACCGGTCAATGCGAAAGACTCGCAGTGCCGGAAGTTTAGTAGACCCTCTAGCTGAACCTGAACGTTACGCTCGCGCATGTTTGTTTTTCCATAGGAATAGGAGAGCTATGGCCGAAGATCAAAACCGAAGACCTATTAAGGACTTCGCCCAACCATCAAACGAGGAACCTAGTTCTAGTATAGTAAACCCCGCTATCCCAGCCAATAATTTTGAACTTAAACCATCCCTGCTGCAATTAGTGCAACGGAGACAATTCGCAGGTCTCGCTACTGATAAACCGAACCAACATTTAAAAAACTTTCTTCAGTTAGCGGACACCTTTAAAACCAATGGAGCTTCTCCTGAGGCGATACGCTTAAGATTATTTCCCTTTTCCCTCAGAGATAAAGCTCTATCTTGGTTAGATTCCCTTCCACCCAATTCTATAACAACTTGGGATGACCTTAGAAAAGTTTTCCTTGCTAGATATTTTCCCCCAAGTAAGACCGCTCTTCTTCGGAACCTAATAACTAGATTTACCCAACACCAAGGAGAGTCATTGTTCGAAGCCTGGGAGAGATATAAAGAACTATTAAGAGCATGCCCACATCATGGCTTAGAGAATTGGCTAATCATCCAAACCTTCTATAATGGACTTCATTATAACACTAAGATGACCATCGACGCTGCCGCTGGTGGCGCACTGATGAACAAACCTTACCCTGAAGCTAGTGCCCTTATCGAGGATATGGCCCAAAACCATCAATCATGGGGAGTAGAACGAGCGATAGTGGAAAAGAAGGAAGCCCAAGGAGGAATACATGAGCTAAGCTCTATAGACATGATGCAAGCTAAAATGGACGTATTGGCCCTTAAAGTCGAACATATGTACACAACTCCGAATACTGTAGCCGCAGTTTCGCCGAATTGTGAGATATGTGGAACGCAAGGACACCAATCCGCCGAATGCAATCTGTTGAATGAGACTAACACTGAGCAAGTGAACTATACCCAAGGGAACCCATTTTCAAACACATATAACCCTGGATGGAGGAATCACCCAAACTTCTCCTACAAAAATAATAACCCTATTCAAAATACTGCACCTCCGAGACAACAAGGTTACCAAGCCCCAAGAACAAATCAACCTATGCAACCTGTACCACCAAGTCCGAGCCTTGATGAAGTTGTAAAATTTTTTATCACCGCTCAAACACAACAAAACAAAGAATTCATGAACCAAAATGTCCATGTTAACGAACTAATTACCCAGTTAGGAACCAAGGTTGATCAAATTATTACTCATAATAAGATGCTTGAAACCCAGATCTCTCAGGTAGCTTTAAACCAAGCCCCTCAGACTACACCTGGAGGACAGTTCCCTGGACAACCTCAACAAAACCCGAAAGGGCAAGCTAATGCCATTACTCTATGAAGTGGAACCGCTTATAAGGAACCTTTGAACCCTAGATTAAGTGAGCCCGAAACTTCTGAGAGGAATGAGGAGAAGGAACCAGAGGAGTCTGAAACCCCGGAAAGTCAAGAAAAAGGAGAAGAACCTAAAAATAAAACCTATGTACCACCACCGCCATACAAACCACCTATACCATACCCCCAAAGATTAAAGAAAACCCAAATTAATAATCAATATCAAAAATTCGTTAAGGTTATAGAAAAACTTCACGTAGAAATCCCCTTTACAGAAGCCATCACCCAAATACCTTCTTACGCTAAGTTTCTCAAAGACATACTTACAAATAAACGTGGACTTGAAGATCCAAAACCCGTGGAATGTAATTCTATTTCCGAAAATAGGTTAGCAAAGAAAGACAAAGATCCCGGAAATTTTTCCATTCCTTGTATTTTGGGAAATCATGTCATCGAAAAAGCTTTTCTAGACTTAGGAGCTAGTGTGAGCTTAATGCCTTTAGCAGTTTGTGAGAGATTAAACTTAGGAGAATTACAACCTACTAAGATGTCACTTCAATTAGCCGATAGATCCGTTAAATACCCTATAGGCATACTTGAAGACATCCCTGTTAGGATAGGTCAGCTGTTTATACCTACTGATTTTGTTGTCATGGACATTAAAGAAGATGACGACATACCAATCCTCCTAGGTAGACCGTTCTTATCGACTGCTGGAGCAGTAATAAATGTTAAAAAAGTAAAACTAACTTTTGAGGTAAGTGACGAGAAGATAGAATTAATACTTTCAAAATTTCTTATGGCACCTGTGATAGGAGATGCTTGTTATGCCTTAGATATCATCGAAGAATGCATTAGGGAATTAGAACAAGAGGAAGAAACTGAATCTATAAAATTGCCATCAACCCTTATTTTGGAAGATGACAATTATAAAAGACCCTACATTGATGATAACCTTCACGAATGCTTATCTCTTACCCCAGATCCTATGCCTTGCCCTATGAAATCGACCGTAAAACTTAAGGAACTGCCTAAAAACCTGAGATATGAATTTCTCGATGAAGATATGAACCATCCAGTTATAGTCAGTGCTACCTTAAACCAAGAAGAAACCGATCAATTATTAGATGTTTTACGAAGGTACCCCTCAGCCTTAGGATATAAGATCTCTGATCTAAAAGGAATAAGCCCATCCGTATGCATGCATCGGATTTTGCTTGAAAAAGATTCAAAACCTTCCAGAGAACACCAACGAAGAATAAATCCTATAATGAGTACTGTAGTTAAGACTGAAGTTCTTAAGTTACTTGAGGCAGGTATAATATATCAGATCTCAGACAGTAAATGGGTGAGTCCTGTGCATGTAGTACCTAAAAAGGGAGGCATCACAGTCGTGCAAAAGGAAAAGGGCAAACCTGTAGCAAAAAGAACCGATGGAGGTTGGCGTATGTGCATAGATTATAGAAAATTAAATAAAGCAACTAGGAAGGACCATTTCCCATTACCATTCATAGACCAAATGTTGGAACGCCTAGCCAGACACTCTTACTTTTGTTACCTAGATGGATATTCAGGATTCTTCCAAATACCTATTCACCCCGAAGATCAAGAAAAAACTACCTTTATATGCCCAGTTGGAAATTTTGCCTATAGAAGAATGCCTTTTGGACTTTGTAATGCTCCTGCCACTTTCCAACGGTGCATGATGTCTATCTTTGCCGACTATTTAGATGGAATCATGGAAGTATTTATGGACAATTGTCGCTCCCACCAAAATGACACCAAGGTCAGAAGGGGTACAGACGCGAACGGTCGGCGAAAGAGGAATGAATAGAATAGAGTCGCCAGCTAGGCATTTTTATCCCGAAGGAAAGGTAATGCTGCATAAACCTAGGAAAAGATATGGATAAGACGGTTGCGAACCAGAGAGACTGAGAAAGGGGGTTGGTTACAACCTGGGAAGGTATTAGCACCCAGATTGTCCGCCGTACTCGACGGGATCCACGCTTAAAAGATTTGTGTTTTAAAGGGGTAGTGTCAGTGCTATCTGTGCATCAAAGCTGGAAAGAATGCAAGTGTCAGTGTAAAAGAAATGTGAAGTGTATAAGAGAAGTGTCAGTGTAAGAACAAGAATGAAATTCTCAAGATAATGAGGATAAAAGAATAATGCTGGAAGGAGCGGGAATATACCGAGACTTTTGTTCGATAACTGTTAAGTTATGCCTACGTATCCTCTCGTGCAATGAGGAAGTCAGAACACCGTAGTTCGACTCAAAGAGACTGAAAGGTAAATTGACTTGTGAAGTGCTCACTTGTCTATGCTCAAGTGTATGAACTGTATGGCTCAGGTGTAAACTGTCTTGCATTAGACGGAAGAAGCAAGTTCTCGTTTGTGAGTGAATGAGATAAGAAAAGAATCCCGGAGGAGACGATTATTGTTTGTTTTTTTGAGTTTTCAGTCTTTTATTGCTTTTGGAAGTTTTTCATAAGAAAATGAGCTTAAGCCTAAACCAATGGGTTAGTAAACTCATCACATACTCCCTCTGATTAGGGGTAATGAGAATACTTTAAGTGTGAAGTCAGCATCTCACACTTAATCACCCTGATGTAGGATTAAGATCATTAACCTACTTGTGATTACTTAGATTTTTTTGTTGTTTTTGTTTAGTGTTAAGTAATGAGATTAAGCCATAATCAAGGATCTAATGGACTCATTACACCATCCTAATAGAGGGATAATAGATGAGAACATTTAAGTTGAGAAAGACTCCTCAACTTGATCCACGATTAGGGATTAACCTCATGACAAAACAAAGCCTTTATTAAATGGATTTTAGTTAATGGTAAGATTAAGAAGTGGATTTTATGATTTGTAAGACAACTTGAGGAGGACTTGTCCATTAACACTAGGGTTAGTCCTTCTTAACCAATTAAGGAAGAATTAGAACCCTAATGCAAGGCCCAAGTTACAAGCTTGATGTCCTGGTGATTATTAAGTGAATTGATTAAAGGATTTAAACACATTAAGGGTTTAACACTTAGGATTAAAGTTATGCACTCCATCCTAATAGAAGGATGCAGACATAAGCTTAATCACAAAGCCTTAAAACCTTTAAGGTTTAGTCCTTAATTATGAGATGAGAGGAGAAGACTCAAAGATGAAACAAAGGTAAAACTAATGGGGGGACTAATAAAAACCTAATTATTATCATGCTTGGTTGTCCTAGGGTTTGTGAGGCTTAAGAGGAGAAAACTTCAGAGAAACCACCAGGAAGCAGATGAAAGGAGCAAGAGAAGCAAAACAACTTGCTTCACTTAAGAAGACAAGTTGCTTGAAGAAAGAAGGTAAGATGAACAAGAATGAACAATCTCAATCCAATACACATACAAAAATGCAGCAATGATGCATAAGAGAGATGAAAAGAGATTGTGAGAAGTGAAGGCAAATTCACTTCTCAATACAACTTACCACCTGAAAAGTTAGTAAAGAAATGAAATGCAATGCAAATGAGATGAAATGTGATGATGCAAACCAAAACCAGAAGCATTAGTGTGATGTTAATGATGCTAAGAGATGATACAAATATGAGGCAAGACATGAGAGAGATCAAACAAACATAAAGATGCAAATGAGGCATGCTTTGAACCATGGAAGTACATGAAAAGTTATGAAATGCAATGGACATATAACATGGCAAATGCAAGATGCAATGATCCAACATGATTCTAACATGTCCTAAGATGTATCATGAATCAAATGAATGCACAAAATGTCATGGAAAATCAATGGATGCAAGCAAATGAGAAATGGATACAAAAGAAGGCACAAATTAGGGTTTCATGCATCATACAAAGCAAAAATCCAAAACCAGAAGAAAACAAAATTATAAAAATTTGGAAATGCAATCAAAGATACCCTAAACCTATACAAACTCACTGCCCAAAGGAGAGGATCCAACTCTTAACCTATTGAAAGTTATGAATTTCCTAAGATTGCTAGGGTTTTGGGGTGTCTCACAAAGAAAAATGCCAAACAAATTGAAAATCCAAGATCAAATCCAACCAATTTTATCCTTTAAACTACATGCTATGCAAAATGCAATGCCAAAAGAATCATCATCCAACTCTCAATGGTTAGGCAGAAAAGAATTTTTGAAGTTTGAAACAAAATATTGCCTAAAAATGAAATTTAATCCAATGAAAATGATCAAAAGTCATCAAGAACAAAAAAGAAATTTGGTTTGAGGGTTGGACAATGTTTCTAAATGTTTTTAGATGCTATGTGAATTTGTTTGGGATTTTTAAATACCTAAATGTATTTTTAATTAATTAATTTCCATTAATTAATTAAAAAATAAACATTTAAATGATTTAAAAATAATTTTTAATGCAAAAAATAAAAATAAAAATATTTTTGTGTTCTGAAAATTCATGAAACCTTTGACAAAAATTTTCATAAATTTTTAATGATTTTAGCTATTTTTAAAAATTCGTGCAAAATAAATCAAAAGAAAATGAAATAAAATTAAATAAAGTGAGAAGTATGCACAATGGAGAGCCAGGATGCAATCTGGGCTGGAAACCATTGACTTGGCGCGCAATCCTACGGCCCAAGTTCATACTTCCTAAATCCTGATTAATTAATTAAATTAAACCTAATTAACAATTAATGACATGATCTCAGCCTTCCAAACGCGCGTGGGAAACTTCATCTGATGGCCTATATTCAAACCTGGTGCCCTAACCCTAATTAACACCTAATCACTTTCAGATCACCGGAGAAGAGCTCCGGTCGCCTTCTCCGGTGACTCCCTCACCTGAAAGTTACCAACTTCCTCCCTAGGCACTTTCTGGAGCTCTAAAGCTCCAGATTCACTCCTCCCACTCCCCTAAGATCAAATCCAACCCCAAACTTCATTTCTTTTCACCCAAAATCAAGATTCGAAGAAAACATCAAAAATGGCAAAAGTTTTAGAAGCTCAGTAAATACTCATCTCTCCACCATTTTCAAAAATACAAAGCTCAGTGTACTCAGGGGAACATGCTTAATCTTTTAATAACTTAAAACAAAGCTTCTGGAAAAATGAATTTCAGTGACTACCTGAGTTGAAGCTTTCAATCCAAGAGCTTCTGGACCAGTTCCTTGCTTCCAATCAACTCTACTGACCTTCCTCAAGTGTTTGCAAAGCTTGTTTGGAGTTTATTTTGGCTAGTTTGTGAGATTGATTGAGTTCTGTTCAAAGAGGGGAAGAAATCGTGTTTTGATTTCAGGGGGTTTCAAGGATGAATGAGGGCAGGGATGTGATCAGGGGAGCATGCTGAGTGATCCTATGAAGTTTGTTTTTATGTTTGATGATTGTGTGAAGTGTTTCGAATGAAAATGCATAAGAGGCATAAACTTGGTGCTATGGCTTGGAGAGAGTTTCAGGCTTGTGTATCTGGTGTGTTATGTTGCATTTGGTCCACTTATCACAACTAGAGAGGTCAGAGGAGTTGGTGTGCCCTATTGTGATTGGTATGGGTCTTTATGCAAAAAGTCAAGCTTTGTGTAAGAGAGGTATGGGTCAATGGTAGGCCAAGTACAAGAGGGGTGTCCTGCACAGCAAGGAATGAGGAGGGCCATGGGATCAGTTTTGAAGCCAATTAACAAATGGATTAGGGTTTGTATGATGTTTTGCAACTTTGTTCAACTTTGGCCCTTTTGAAATTTCTTGATCCACAAGTCATGAAATTGAGTAAACTTTTGATGTATTCTGAATTTTAGGCCTTGGTTTATGTTTTCACAAAGATTAGAAGTCCATTTGATAGCACAATTTGTCTTGGCAAGTGGTTTTGCAACTTTGCCTCTTTGGTAGAAAACTTGAAATTATGTGATTTTTCCCAACTTTGACAAGCCATAACTTTTGATCCAAAATGAATTAGAATGAGTTCTTGTACTTTTTGAAAAGGGAATGATCCATTCTACAACTTTCATGACCAAAGTTTTCTCATTTGAAGCATTTTTGAATCAAAAATCAAGCGTTGAAAAAGTTTCCCAAAATGGCAAGTTTCCATTACAAGTCATTTTCCCAAAAAGGCAACTTTGAAAATGGCTTGAAATTCCTCAATTTTGTGAACTTCTAACATCTTCTATGATCAAATAAAGATCATATTCATTCAAAATGATGAAGAACACCCTTTGGTTGGGTCATTGGGGGCCTCAGATGCCCTGATTTTACACTGACTTGCTCAAGAAGTCAACTCTTGATTGGATGCCTTCCCCATGGAATTTCTTCATGAAAATTGATATGCATGATCCTTATACCATATAGAGACCAATAGAAACAATAATGACCAAAAAATTTGGAGTTATGGCCTCTGAAACCAAAACCCTAATTCTAGGTCATCTATGCAGTTAAACCTGGCTCTGCTTCCATGCCATTCTCAGTCCTTGTGATTTTTTGACTTTCTTGAATTTATGGGGATACAATATGATGCTTGAACATACATGGACCCTTTTGAAGTGATTGAATACCTTTGGAGTGGCTCAAATGGCTCTTGGACTGCTCAGATCACAAACCCTAGATGCAGATGACTTAGAAACAATGTAGTGAAACAAAAATGCAATATGAGATGCTATGATTGAACTTATGCATATGAAGATATCACAAGCCATGGTGTGAATGGGTGAGGGAAAATTTGGGGTGTTTACAACAATTTCTCAGTTTGTGGGTCAGATATCAAAAATTGTCTTATCAACCTTGAGAAAATCCTAGAGAGATGTGTGGAGGTAAACCTTGTGCTAAATTGGGAAAAATGTCATTTCATGGTCATCGAAGGGATTGTTTTAGGACATATAGTTTTCGAAAAAGGTATAGAGGTAGATAAAGCTAAAATAGAAGTCATAGAGAATCTAAAACCGCCGAAGACTATCAGGGAGATAAGAAGTTTTCTTGGACATGCCGGATTTTACCGATGTTTTATCAAGGATTTCTCCAAAATAACAAAGCCCTTAACTGGTCTTTTAATGAAAGATGTTGAATTCATCTTCGATGAAAAATGTACTGAAGCATTTAATCTTCTGAAGCAAGCTCTGATTTCAGCACCTATAATGAAACCCCCTGATTGGTCAGAACCGTTTGAGATAATGTGTGACGCCAGTGATTATGTTGTTGGAGCCGTTCTAGGTCAGAGAAAAGACAAAAAGTTACACGTAATTTATTATGCCAGTAGAACCCTAGACGCTGCACAGCTCAACTACGCAACAACCGAAAAAGAGCTCCTAGCTGTAGTTTTTGCCATAGACAAATTTAGATCTTATCTAGTAGGAGCCAAAATTATAGTTTACACCGACCATGCTGCCATTCGTTACTTACTAAGTAAAAAGGATGCCAAGCCTAGGTTACTTCGATGGATTCTATTATTGCAAGAGTTTGATTTGGATATCCGTGATAAGAAAGGCACTGATAATGTTGTAGCTGATCACCTATCTAGGCTAGAATACCTGAAACCTGACTCAGTACCCATAAATGACGATTTTGCCTATGATAGACTGATAGCCCAACTAGAAACTATTGAATATGATAACCCAGACCTACATGAGCATTCTCATAAATCCTTAGCTATAAGTAATGTACCTTGGTATGCAAACTTTGTTAATTACCTAGCCGCTGACATCATACCCCCTTGTCGCTCCCACCAAATGACACATGGCCAGAAAGGGTACAGACGCGAACGGTCGGCGAAAGGGGAGAGAACACACAAGGGTGAACTCAAGAGAAAAGAGTCGCCAGCTAGGCATTTTTATCCCGGAGGAAAGGTAATGCTGCATAGACCTAGAAAGATATGGATAAGACGGCTGCGAACCAGAGAGACTGAGAAAGGGGGTTGGTTACAACCTGGGAAGGTATTAGCACCCAGATTGTACGCCGTACTCGACGGGATCCACGCTTAAAAGATTTGTGTTTCAAAGGGGTAGTGTCAGTGCAATTTGTGTATCAAAGCTGGAAAAGAATGCAAGTGTCATTGTAAAAGAAATGTGAAGTGTACAAGAGAAGTGTCAGTGTAGGAACAAGAGTGAAATGCTCAAGATCATGAGGCTAAAAGAATGATGCTGGAAAGAGGGGGAATATACAGAGACTTTTGTCCGATAACTGTTAAGTTATGCCTACGTATCCTCTCGTGCAATGAGGAAGTCAGAACACCGTAGTTCGACTCAAAGAGACTAAAAGATAAATTGACTGATGAACTGCTCACTTGTCTATGCTCAAGTGTATGACCTGTCTGGCTCAGGCGCTAACTGTCTTGCATTAGACGGAAGAAGCGGTTCTCGTTTGTGAGTGAATGAGGTGAGAAAAGAATCCCGGAGGAGACGATTATTGTTTGTTTTTTGTGTTTTGAATCTTTTATTGCTTTTTGGAGTTTGTCATAGGAAAATGAGCTTAAGCCTAAACCAGGGGTTAGTAAACTCATCACATCCTCCCTCTGATTAGGGGTAATGAGAATACCTTAAGTATGAAGTAAGCACTTCACACTTAATCACCATGATGTAGGATTAAGATCATTAACCTACTTGTGATTATTTAGATGTTTTTGTTGTTTTTTGTTTAGTGTTAAGTAATGAGATTAAGCCATAATCAAAGATTTAATGGACTCATTACACCATCCTAATAGAAGGATAATAGATGAGAACATTTAAGATGAGGAAGATACCTCAACTTAATCCATGATTAGAGATTAACCTCATGACAAAACAAAGCCTTTATTAGAGTGGATTTTAGTTAATGGTAAGATGAAGAAGTGGATTTTATGATTTGTAAGACAACTCTAGGGGGACTTGTCCATTAACACTAGGGTTAGTCCTTCTTAACCAATTAAGGAAGAATTAGAACCCTAATGCAAGGCCCAAGTTACAAGCTTGATGTCTTAATGATTATTAGATGGATTGATTAAAGGATTTAAACACATCAAGGGTTTAACACTTAGGATTAAAGTTATACACTCCATCCTAACAGAAGGATGCAGGCATAAGCTTAATCACAAAGCCTTAAAACCTTTAGGGTTTAGTCCTTGATTATGAGATAAGAAGAGAAGACTCATAGATGACACAAAGGAAAAAAACTAAATGGGGGGCTAATCAATCCCTAATTGTTATCATGCTTGGTTGTTCCTAGGGTTTATGAAGCTTGCAAGAGATCTTCAAGAGAGAAGCCACCAGGAAAGAAGCAGATGAAATGAGGGGGAAGCAGAGAGAAGCAAAACAACTTGCTTCACTTAAGAAGACAAGTTGCTTGAAGAAAGAAAGTAGGAAAGAGCAAGAATGAGGAAGCTCACACAAAAAAACAAGATAAAATGCAGCAATGATGCAAGAGAGGGATGAGAAGAGATTGTGAGAAGTGAAGGCAAATTCACTTCTCAAAACAACTTACCACCTGAAAAGTTAGCAAAAGAAATGAAGTGTAATGCAAATGAGATGAAATGCCATGGTGAAAACCAAAACCAGAAGGATAAACATGATTTTAATTATGCTAAGAGATGATGCAAACACATGACAAGGGATGAGAGTGATCATACAAGGATA
This sequence comes from Lathyrus aphaca, assembly GCA_963966055.1. NCBI lineage: Eukaryota > Viridiplantae > Streptophyta > Magnoliopsida > Fabales > Fabaceae > Lathyrus > Lathyrus aphaca. The sequence continues at coordinate 354,031,139 of OZ014525.1, forward strand.
TGGATGCAGATGGAGCATGCTTTGAACCATAAAGACTCATGAATGTTTATGAAATGAGAAGAACATATAATAAGGCAAATGAAAGATGCAATGATCAAACATGATTCTAATGTGTCCTAAGATGTATTATGAATCATGTGGATGCACAAAATGTCATTGCAAGTTCTTAAATGCAAGCAAATGAGAGATGGATGCAAAGGAAGGCACAAATTAGGGTTTATGATCAACACACAAAGCAAAATTCAAAATCAGAAGCAAATGACATGACAAAAAATTGAAAATGGGATCAAAGGAAACCTAACCCTACACAAGTTCACTGCCCAAAGGAGGGGACCTAACTCTTAAACTAGTGAAAGTTATGAATTTCTTAAGTCAATTAGGGTTTTAAGGTACCTCACAATGAAAAATGCTAAACAAATTGAAAATGGAAGATCAATTCAAACCAAATTTATCCTATAAACTACATGCTATGAAGGATGCAATGCATGAAGAACCATCATCAAACTCTCAATGGTTAGGCAGAATGGATTTTTTAAAGTTTGAACAAAAATATTGCCTTTAAATGAATTTAATTCCAATGAAAATTGTCAAAATAGGACAAGAACCAAAAAGAAATTTGTTTTGAGAGTTTGATAATGTTTCTAAATGTTTTGGAATGCAATGTGAATTTTTTTGTGATTTTTAAATACCTAAATGTAAATGGGAGGTTTCGAAACAGGGACTTTCTGGCTGCTTCTTTGGTCCAAACAAGCTCCAATGATCCTCCCCAGAAGTTTGTGATGCTTAGCTGGAGTTTATATGGTATCTAGAGGAAGTTTGCAGAAGCTCAGGTCAATGGAGGAAGGAAATCGTGTTTTTGATGTGGGAGGTTTCAGGCCAAAACAATGGTTGGGAAATGGTCAGAGGATCATGGTGAGTGATTTTGTGAAGTTTGTTTTGATGTTTGAAGCCTGTGTATTGAGTTTCGAAACAAAATGCATAAGCGGTGAGTTTTGGGAACTATGGCTTATGGGAGAGATCAAGCTGTGTTGTGCTATGTGTTGAGTCTCATTTTGTCCATGTATCAAGCTTGGATAGGTCAGAGAGTTGTTGCTGGCCTAGCTTGATTGGTATGGGCCATTTTGCATAAAGTCAAATTTTTGTGTAATAGAAGGTATGGGCTATTTCAGTCAAGGTACAAGGGCATGTCTGCTGCAGCTTGAATCAAGGCTGTCCATGGAAATGTGTTTGAGGCAATGCAGCAAGTGGATTAGGGTTTATGTGATGTTTTGCAAATTTCACAAAGTTTTGCCCTTTTGTGATTACTTGAAGCATAAGTCATGAAAATGGGAGGTTCTTTGGTGCATTCTGATTTTTAGGTCATGGTTCATGTTTATGTAATGCATAGAAGTCAATTTGAAGTCACATAAAGGCTTGGCATGAGGTTTTGCAACTTTGCCTCTTTGGTACAAAAGTGAAAATTAAGTGATTTTTGCCAACTTTGACAAGCCATAACTTTTGATCCAAAATTAATTAGAATGAGTTCTTGTACTTTTTGAAAATGGAATGATCCAATCTACAACTTTCATGACCAAAGTTTTCTCATTTGAGGCATTTTTGAATCAAAAAGAGGAGGTTGAAAAAACTTTCCCAAAATAACAAGTTTACATTATAAGTCACTTTCCCAAAAAGGCAACTTTGCAAATGGCTTGAAATTATTCAATTTTGTGAACTTCTAACACCTTCTATGATCAAATAAAGATCATACACATTCAAAATGATGGAGAACACCCTTTGGTTGGGTCATTGGGGGCCTCAGATGCCCTGATTTTGCACTGACTTGCTCAAGAAGTCAACTCTTGATTAGATGTCTTCCCCATGGAATTTCTTCATGAAAATTGATATTCATGATCCTTATAACATATAGAGACCAATAGAAACAAGAATGACCAAAAAATTTGGAGTTATGGCCTCTGAAACCAAAACCCTAATTCTAGGTCATCTGTGCAGTTAAACCTGGCTCTGCTTCCATGCCTTCCTCAGTTCTTGTGATTCTTTGACTTTCTTGACTTTGAGAGGATATAACATGATGCTTGAACATACATGGACCCCTTTGAAGTTATTGATGACCTTTTGAGTGGCTCAAATGGCTCAGGGATGGCTCAGATCACAAACCCTAGATGCAGATGACTTAGGAACAATGCAGTGAAGCAAAAGTGCAATATGAGATGCTATGATTGAACTTATGCATATGAAAAGATCACACGCCATGGTGAAATGGGTGAGGGAAAATTTGGGGTGTTTACACCCCTGATCTAAACTACCACCGGAAGAAGAAGTTCTACAGTGATGTGAGAAACTTCTATTGGGACGAGCCGTTTCTTTTCAAGAGAGGTAAAGATGGCATTTTCCGCCGTTGTGTTCCAGAAGAAGAGGTAAATAATATAATTGTGCATTGTCACTCTGCACCCTATGGTGGACATGCGAGCACATCTAAGACCTACACCAAGATTCTTCAAGCTGGCCTATTCTGGCCTACTATGTGGCGTGATGTCCATGCTTTCATTGTCAAGTGTGACAGATGCCAACGCACAGGAAATATTTCAAGACGTAATGAAATGTCGTTAAGAAATATCCAAGAAGTAGAACTCTTTGACGTATGGGGTATAGACTTTATGGGACCGTTCCCACCATCTTTTGGAAATCAGTACATCTTAGTAGCGGTTGACTACGTGTCTAAATGGATTGAAGCTATCGCCGCACCCACGAACGACACCAGAGTAGTCATCAAATTATTCAAAAACTATATATTTCCCAGGTTTGGAACCCCCCGTTTAGTCATAAGTGATGGAGGATCACACTTCATATCGAGAATATTTGATAAACTTTTAAGCAAGTATGGAGTTAAGCATAGAGTAGAAACACCATACCACCCACAGACCAATGGACAAGTGGAAGTATCTAATAGGGAGATCAAACAAATTCTTGAGAAGACTGTCTCTATATCTAGAAAGGATTGGTCGCAGAAACTTCACGAAGCATTATGGGCCTATAGAACCGCTTTCAAAACTCCTATAGGAACAACCCCTTATCAACTAGTCTATGGAAAATCATGTCACTTACCTTTTGAGTTAGAGCATAAGGCCTATTGGGCCATCAAAACTTTGAATTTGGATTACTTGACTGTTGGTGAAAAACGTATCCTTGATATCCACAAATTAGAAGAGCTCAGACAATCCACCTACGAAAATGCCATCATATACAAAGAAAGAACAAAAGCTTGGCATGACAAAAGAATCATAAGAAGAGACTTCAAAATAGGCGATCCTGTTCTCTTGTTCGATTCTAGGTTACGACTTTTTCCAGGAAAGCTTCGTTCGAGATGGACTGGCCCTTTCGAAGTATCTAAGATCCTAAGATCCGGTGCTATTGAAATCAAGAACCAAACATGTAAACCGTTCATCGTCAATGGACAGAGGTTGAAGCCCTACGAAGGAGGTGACATCCCAACAACATACACCTGTCATACTCCGAGTGATCCACCATATCCTTCCAATGATGTATAAAAATCGGTCGTCGAGCTAATGACGTTAAACAAGCGCTGCATGGGAGGCAACCCATGGTTTTCTTATTTATGTACTTTTTATTTATTTTTACTTTATTTTAATTTGTTTATTTTTATGTCAGGACTAACGATTGAATGTTTTATGTGCTTTCAGGACTTGTTTGCTAACCTTGTACAAAATGCAGAACCCTGATGACATGCACGTGGCCTTTAGAGACGACGCACAGAGAGAGCGTTACTATGTCCACATGAGACGCCCTATGGCTCCTACCAGGTACCCTGACCATGACTGCATGGATGCCTTGGGGATAGAGCCAAGCGTCAGATTCTTATGCCATGAACTTCAGTGGGACCAGTTTGACGATAGGAACAACACTTACAGGAACTTAACTCTTGAGTTCCTCAGCTCGTTTCATCATGACCCTTGGGCTGGACCCGATGGACTCGCTGTTTTCAAGTTATTCGGGATTGACTACTCCTTCTCTCACAAAGAGTTTGGTGATTTGCTAGGTTTCCAGACTACTCCTGATGCTATTCCAGAGACATCGATGGGGTATTTTATGAGCAAAGAAGTGGAAAAGTTTTGGTCTAAAATATCAGGTGGAGGAAGCCAAGATCCTTCCACCCAGTTTTCTCAGGTAATCCACAACCCTGCGTTAAGGTACTTCCAGATGATTCTAGCGCATTCCTTCCTAGGTTTGCCAGATACAGAGACCCTGCTAAGTGAAGAGGAGATTTTCCTACTGTTTTGTGCGACTCAGTCTCGCTCAGTTGCTTGTGGCAACTTTCTGTTGAAGGGCCTTGCTAGTGTTGCCAGATCATCCGTAGGCATCATACATGTCGGTGGGATTGTTACACAGATAGCTACTGCTTTGGTTTTGTCTCGCAAATTATTGCACCTCATGACCTTCTGCTGCTACACCACCCTGGATGTTGATTTTTGTCTTGACAGATGACTGATGAGGAGGGCTTCTTTTGAGCCCAACACGTTTAGATTACTGATCGACGGCGAAGCGATACATTACTTTACATTACCAGATCCGCTGATGACCAGTGTCCATGATCCTGCAAATTGGAGTTATGCTCTAGAGGGTTATGGAGAGACTGTCGAAGAGCCGAAATCGCCTACCGCCGCTGAGTACACTCCTACACCTCTTACTCCCCGAATCACTGTTATGTCTAATAATATGTCTCTGCAGCAGCCTGACCTACAAACCCAGATTTATGAGCTCCGTAAGGAGACTGCCCTGCTCAAGCAGGAAGTGGCGGACTTGGAATTACAGATTCAGGTTTCTGATCTCACTCATGCCTCAAAGGCCGATGCTCTATATCAGGAGATTGAAGAGCTTTAGAGGGAGATAGCTGAGATTCGTGGATCAAGCCAGGAGGAGAAGCCTACCACATGATTCGTTCTACACTGACGATATTACCCTAGTATTTAATTTTTTTTTCATGCTTTATTTTATTTATCGCATCTCCAGACATATCTTACATTCTTGCATCTATTTATATTTTCTTGTACTTTGAATTCCTCTTATATAAACATATTATGCACTAATGTCGATTTTTCTCTTTTCTTTTTTATTTTAATTATTTTATTTTTTGTAGTGCAAAGAAAAAAATATATAAGACAAAAATATTTTCATTTTTGTCTTCATAAAAAAATATGCAAGCCTCATGCCTTGAAAAGGAGAAGAAAACGCTATCCAGACCCCCCGAAGACCGGAGGTGCAAAGAAGGCCCAAAGGAGGATTTAAAAAAATCCAAGGCCCAGGAAATAGCCTTGTGGCGGGCGCCACAAGCCCATGGCGGGCGCCATGGCGTTCTCCCCTATTTCGGGGCTGAACTCCCATTTTCACCATTTTCATACCTTCCTTCTCCAAAAACCCATTTTTGCAACTTTCAAAAACCTCCTTGAACCCCATTAAAGCTCCCCCATTTCCAAAATACCCACCATCCATAAAACCTATCCAAAATCCATTTTCATTTTCATCCACCACAAACCATAAAAATCAAAACTTTATCATTTCTCTCATAAAACCATTTTTCTACCATTTTCACTTCCTTAGGAGCAATCAACAATGGAGTTCAATGGATTTCTTCTTCGTGATGGAAGACCGGGCGATAGGCAACGGAAAATTATTCAGAGGCTTCAGAGTCGAGAAATTCTCTCGACTAGGTACATCGACGATAACTGTCTGTATGCTTTGGGTATTTATCATAGTGTTTTTAATTTATTAGATTTTTTAGGCTTGCATAATATTTTCGTTAATCAGGAACCTACCTATGAGAGACTGACAATTGATTTTTTAAGTTCTTTGATATACATTGTCAGTCCTAACACTGCTAGCACAGTCGGTACTGTTATTTTTAGACTGTTTGGAATTGAATATGAATTCAGTACCAACGAGCTAGCAGGCTTGTTAGGAATCCCTCATAGGGAAGGTGCGATTTGTAAGGCATCTTTGGATGCGGAATGGTCGGCCGAGGTATTTTCCTTCTGGAAAAAGCTTTCAAGTACTTCAATTAATTCTTTTGAAGGGATACTTGCGTCGACCATTCACAACCCGACCATAAGAGTTTTCAGACATCTTTTGGCATGTACTTTTTTTGGCCGGGAAAGTCCAAACAAGGTGAATGCTAGAGAACTCCTATTTTTGCAAGGATGCCTCACTAGAACCCATATCAATCCGGTCCCGTTTATGCTTGCACACATGGCTTTACTTACTAATAAAACAGGACCGATTGTTTTTGGAGGGCTTGTTACGTCTATTGTTCGGGCTCTTGGCCTGAACGATGAGATAGCTACACTTGAACCACTACCTCCTCGCACAATTAATTTAAAATTTCTGAAAGACATGAAATTGTGCCGAACGAGGAGAGAAGGTGGTTATGAGTTGCTTTATCATGCAGTAGATGTACTGATGTACGTATTGAAAGGAACTGGACCTATGATCTGAATGCTCCACCTGTTTTGGGTCCACTTCCTCCTAATATTCCTGATGGGGAGGCACATGACACTGATGAAGAGTATGATCGGAGAGAGCAGTCTCCCATCCCTCACATGTCCCCCCATCGTCCTTCACAGTCACACACCGCACCATCTTCCTCTAACCCTGTTGCAGGTGCTGCTCCTGGATTCTATGTCACCGAGGAGATGTGGCGTGATATGACAGCTAGAGAGGAAAGGAGAGACGACCTTCTCTCTACTATTTCACAACAACTGACGGACAACATGAGCTTTATGCAACAATCGCGATTGGTTTCGGATCGTGCTTATAGCAACGTTTGCCATGCCTTGAATGATATCTCATTAGAGCAGAACCGTCAGAGAGAGTTCAACAGCCGGCACTACCAGCTTGTAGAGGCTACTCAGGGTTCTATCTTAGGTAACCTTCGAGAGGTCCGGAGTGCTCAGGCTGCCTTATCAGCACGACTCGACCGGAGGGACCAGCATCGTAGTAGATCCCGTCGTTCCAGACCATCACAGCAGGACGGCGAGGGCACCAGTGCTCCTCCTCAGTAGTCTTTTTCAGGTTACCCCCCTTATCTTATTTCGAAACATTGGGGACAATGTTCGATTTAAGTGTGGGAGGGGATTTTATTGCTTTCTGTCATTTCCCTTTTTAGTTAATTATTTCCTTTCGGTTATTTCCCTTTTCAGTAATTTATTTAGTTTAATTTTCTTAGATAATGCATGAGTCTGACGAGTCACCAGTATAATGTATTTTTAGTTCATCTTCATTTTTTCCCATTTCCTTAGCCTTACCAGAAAAATTTTAAAAAGAAAATAATGTTGTTTCACATGTTTTTTGGGCTTTGAGACAGGTTTAGATTAGGATATGGTGACTTAAGTCAACTTTTTGAAACATCAGCACCATTTTAGCACCATAGACCTCTTGAATATAGAAATCACTCCTAAACCCCACCACCATGGCCTTTATTATCATTCAAAAAAAATTTCCTAAGTAGTTTATTTTAGCAGTCAGCTCCGGCCTAAGCATGCTCTACGTAGGGGGCCGATGAACATAAGTGAATGATCCAGTGCTAATAAAAAAAAAAGGCAAACTCTGGGATAGGTGACCCTCACAAAGTCATTTAACCCGAAAAAAGAGAAGAAAAAAATTTTGCCACAAAAAGAAAAAATTGCAGTCACCTATTGTTAGTTGGTTCAGAGGTATCTGACACTGAACTTGGTAGGGCGGATTACGATCCGATCCCCCGCAGCTACAATTAGGTCAAATAAAACAGGTTTACACATGCTTATGTGCCAGAAACCTTATGTTTTGGATCAGAATCACTAACCGGTCACTCTACTATGAAGCATGTACGGATAACGGGCTTAATGTGATTGCGCCTGAATGAAAAGGACACAAAAAGATGAAAAGATAGGCCTAGGTATTGTGGGATGATATGGAGTGGTTAATATAGGATTGAAGTTTGTGATTGTGTTACTATGGTACCCTTGGTTCACTTAGTTAGTACCTGTCACTACATCCTGACTTAAACTTAGAAGCCCTTTAGCCCAAAGACACGTGTTGACACCATATTTTCTTGAGCTTTAATGTTTGCTTGAGGACAAGAAAAGGTTTAAGTGTGGGAGAATTTGATCACACTAAATTTCACCGTGTTTCTGACTCCGATTTCGCATGCATTCTTAGCTTTTATTGTTATTTTGTTATGTTATTACTTTTTTTTCTTTTGTTTTCAGGTTTTTATTGTAATCGGGGCTTGAATCGAGAAAAGGAGCGAAAAAGGAGTGGAAACGGACGAAAACCTAGAAATTCAGTATTTTGCACTTACGGCACCCACCGTGGCGGGCGCCATGGGGTTAGCCATGACGTGGCCACGTCTCAAGACAACTCCACAACTGCCAAGACCCACGATCCCCACTCTTCCATTCCCTATTAGTACTATGGCGGGCGCCACAAGGCAATAAAGTAGTTCCCTCCACTTTTTAGTGGAGGGGCTTCCTGGTCATTTCCCGCATTTAGTTTTCCTATAAATAGGACTTTAGTTTTTCGTTTTTCTTCATCCAAACTTAGATTTCTCTAGGCATATATCAGTTTCAAAGCAGTTACCATTCCACATCGGGGTGTTTCTGCAATCGAGTGATCGAGTCTGTAATCTGTCTGTGTGATCGAGTTTTGGAGCACTCTGGAGGAAGTTAATCCTGCCGCCATTTTAATTCCAGTTCGTATTTTACTTTTCCGCATTGCTTTACTTTAATTTATTTCTCGCACTGCTTTACTTTCATTTATTATCTGCACTCGCACTTTATTTTATTTATTTCCTGCACTCGCTTTACTTTCGTTTATTATCCGCACTCGCACTAAATTCCTTTATTTTCCGCACTCGCACTAAATTCCTTTACTTTCCGCACTTGCACTAAATTCATTTACTTTCCGCACTCGCACTAAATTACTTTTATGAAAAATTATAAAAAGAACCTTTACTTTATCATGTCTAACTAATTCCATAAAGGTTAGGATGTAAGGATCGTAATTAAACCAGTAATCCGTATAATTGTTCGTGGAAACACTTAAGGGCTATTTTATCTTTCAATTCAATCTAATTGTTTTTAACTATTTCAAAAACAGCCAAAAGCGCTTTGTTTAGTTCATTAGGAGTTTTTAGATTAAAAAGAAAAGAGATTTTAAAACGATTTTCGGACGCGTTAGGAAGTTTAGAGTCTGGTTCGTAAGAACCTCTTTTTGCTAAGAAGTTCAGGTTAAAATACTTTTCAACTTAGTTAAGATACTACATTTCTTAAAAATAGGTTTACTACTCTAATGCAGTATGCACCTTTTTATCCGTGACAATAGGAGGGGTTGATTAGAGAGTACAACTCGGTTCTGAATACGCGAAAGCGACAGTTCCTGTTAAATTAGTTCTTTTCAAAGGAGAAAACATTGCCCATAAGTAGTTCCATTAACAAGTACTGGATTATCATTGATTACGTGAATTACATTCGAGCCTGTCTTTGTTTATTGTTTAAAATTATTATTTTATTTACCATTGCACCCTTCTTAAAACCCCTTTATTTAGTTGCCTTAGATACACACCATAACAACAGGTACGATAGATTGACACATGGTCTCTGTGGATTCGACAATCTTTTATATTACTCTGACGTGTTCGTACACTTGCGAAAAACACGCATCACATGCCAGGGTTGGACACCGACATTATTACGCACAAGCTGCCTCTAAAAGAAGAATGTCCGCCGTTAAAATAGAAGTTGCGCCGTACTCGCCCAGATATGGCAATGAAGATAAAAGAAGAGGTACAAAAACAGTGGGACGCCAGTTTCCTTGCTGTGACTAGCTATCCGCCGTGGGTTGCTAACATTGTACCTGTGCCTAAGAAGGATGGCAAGGTGAGGATGTGTGTGGATTACCGGGACCTGAACAGAGCCAGCCCGAAAGATGACTTCCCTTTACCTCACATTGATGTATTGGTCGACAATACGGCTCAGTTCTCAATGTTCTCCTTCATGGATGGATTTTCAGGATATAATCAGATCAAAATGTCACCAGAAGACATGGAGAAGACAACTTTCATCACACCCTGGGGCACATTTTGTTATAAGGTTATGCCATTCGGATTGAAGAATGCTGGTGCCACTTATCAACGGGCTATGGTAACATTATTCCATGACATGATCCACAAAGAAATTGAATGTTATGTGGATGGCATGATTGCCAAGTCCCTCACAGAAGAAGACCACCTGATGAATCTTTTGAAGTTATTCAAGCGTCTGAGGAAGTAGCAACTGAAGTTAAACCCCAACAAGTGTACATTCAGAGTGCGATCCGGTAAGCTGCTGGGATTTATTGTAAGTGAGAAAGGAATTGAAGTTGACCCTAATAAAGTCAAAGCTATTCAAGAAATGCCTGCACCAAAGACTGAAAAAGAAGTTCAGGGGTTCTTAGGAAGATTGAACTACATTTCACGGTTCATATCTCACCTTACGGCAACCTGTGAGCCTTTGTTCAAGTTGTTAAGAAAAGAACAAACAGTCAGGTGGAATGAAGACTGCCAGAGGGCTTTTGAAAAAATCAAGGAATACTTACAAGAGCCTCCGATCCTTATGCCTCCAGTTGAGGGAAGACCTCTAATAATGTACTTGACAATATTAGAAGATTCAATGGGGTGTGTGCTGGGCCAGCATGACGAGTCTGGTCGAAAAGAGTATGCAATATACTACCTAAGCAAAAAGTTTACCGACTGTGAACAACGTTATTCACTGCTCGAGAAAACATGCTATGCTTTAGTGTGGGCTGCTCGCCGACTAAGGCAGTATATGTTAACCCACACTACCCTATTGATCTCAAAGATGGACCCAGTTAAGTACATATTTAAGAAGCCATCACTTATCAGACGGGTTGCAAGATGGCAAATGATCCTCACAGAATATGACATTCAATACACATCTCAAAAAGCCATCAAGGGCAGTGTGTTGTCTGATTATCTTGTTGAGCAACCCATTGATGATTACCAGCCTATGAGATTTGACTTCCCTGATGAAGACATCATGTTCATAAAAGCAAAAGACCATGAAGAGCCTATTCACACTGAAGGGCCTGACCCAGAAGAAGAATGGACAATGATGTTTGATGAGGCTGTTAACATGAATGGTCGTGGTGTTGGTGCAGTACTCATTACACCTAAAGGAGTTCACATGCCATTCTCGGCAAAACTCACCTTTAACTGCACTAACAACAAAGCTGAATACGAAGCTTGTATTATGGGTCTTGAGGAAGCCATTGACCTCAGGATCAAGACTTTAACTGTATTCGGAGATTCAGCTCTGGTAATCAACCAAACCAACGGCAAATGGTATACTCACCATGATCATCTGATACCCTACCGGGACTATACAAGAAGGTTGCTTACTTACTTCACTACAGTCAAGCTTGAGTATATCCCTCGAGATGAAAATCAGTTTGCAGATGCTTTGGCTACCATTTCCTCCATGATCAAAGTTCAAGCTGCCAACTTTGTGCCTCGGATTTCAGTATCCAGACATGACAGACCAACATACGTATTCTCTGCAGACCTTGCTAAAGATGATAAGCCTTGGTTCTATGACATCAAATGCTTCTTGGAGGATCAAACATACCCACCTGGGGCATCTTCCAATGATAAGAAGACATTAAGAAGGCTGGCTGGTAGTTTCTTCCTGAATGCTGATGGTTCCTTGTACAAGAGAAACTTTGATATGGTACTCCTCAGATGTGTTGATAAGACAGAGGCAGACTTGTTGATGCACGAAGTGCACGAAGGATCTTTTGGTACCCATGCTGGAGGGCATGCTATGGCTAAAAAGTTGTTAAGATCAGGCTACTACTGGATCACAATGGATGCAGATTGTTGTGCTTATGCCAGGAAGTGCCATAAATGCCAGATTTATGCAGATAAAGTGCATGTGCCTCCGAATCCTCTGAATGTGATGTCTTCACCTTGGCCCTTTTCCATGTGGGGCATTGATATGATTGGCAAGATTGAACCGACTGCTTGAAATGGTCACAGATTCATCCTGGTAGCCATTGACTATTTCACCAAATGGGTCGAAGCAACTTCGTATGAAAATGTCACCAGGCAAGTGGTAGCCAGATTCCTAAAGAGAGACATCATCTGTCAGTATGGAGTACCCGAGCGAATCATTACTGATAAATAAAATGATGGCAGAACTGTGGCGGGACTTCAAGATCCAACACCACAATTCTTCTCCTTACAGGAAAAAGATGAATGGCGTTGTTGAGGCAGCTAACAAGAATATCAAGAAGATTGTGCAGAAAATGATGGTCACCTATAAAGACTGGCATGAAATGCTACCATTTGCCTTGCATGGGTACCGTACCTCAATCAGAACATCCACTGGGGCAACACCGTATCAACTTGTGTATGGTATGGAGGTAGTCCTACCTGTTGAAGTTGAATTACCCTCCTTACGGGTACTAATGGATGTCAAGCTGAATGAAGCAGAGTGGGTCTGATCCCGGTACGAACAATTGAGTTTGATCGAAGAAAAGAGATTAGCTGCAATTTGTCATGGGCAGCTGTATCAGAAAAGAATGAAGAAAGCCTTCGATCAGTGCTTCGGGAGTACCAAGTAGGAGATCTTGTGCTGAAAAGACTCCTCCCTCCTCATACACACCACAGGGGCAAGTGGACTCCGAATTACGATGGTCCATTCATAGTAAAGAAAGTATTTTCTGGCGGAGCACTGATGCTCAGTACTATGGATGGTGAAGACTTCCTGTCCCCTGTGAATTCAGATGCAGTTAAAAAATACTTCGGATAAAATGACCCGCTGGATATAAAAACAGAATGTAAGTCCAAGAAAAAATAGGGCATCCCAGCGAGTCAAAAACAGAATAAAAAGACTCGGGCAAAAATAAGGGAAAATAAATAAAAAAATGTACACCCGCTGAGTTGAAAAGCCACATTGGACAACTCAGGCAAAAATGGGTATCCCGGTGGATTGAAAACCTAAAAGGACGATCCACACAAAATAAGGGAATAAGCGAATGACTGCATTCTGAATTCGTCTGTATCACTCGCAACATGGCGAACTTTGAAAGGTTAAAGCATCGGTTAGAATCAACCTTCTTCAGAAAGCAAGACGAGAAGAGTGTCAAATGTCATACGGGTCATAGCAAGGGGAAGCACACTGAAGCGTCATCAACATTGCCAGCATCTTTTTGTTTATTTGTAACAATCTCCTCATTTCAGGGGATTTGTTTCTTTGACTGTACTCTCCAATTTAGGGCACCCCAAATTAATAAAATCAGATCTTCAGTCACATTTTGTCTCGTACATTTTATCTTTATTTGCAAAAATGTCCGATGTCCTTAATATAATGGTTGCGTAAAATACAGATGCGTCTTTTCTAAATTACATGCTTGTAGGAAATATATTTACTCCTGGGAGCATCTAAACTCCTGTAATGGAATCCAATAAGGGATACCTCGGGGTACTTGTACCTTTCTTTGTCAATACAAGATTGCAGGAATTCAAAATGCAGCATGGGGCATGAGAGCTTCTCCCCAGCAAGCTGCCATATCGTTACATACTCTGCACATCTTCCAAATAGCACCAGAGATGCTTTCTCCCCAGCCAGGTGCAAAGACAGGTAATCATCTCCCCACAAAGTTTCAACCTCTATCTAGAAGAGCAATGTATGAAGATCTCACGACAAAGTGGCGGAAGCTTCCACAAGACCCCAGCTGGGCTCCTGATTGCCAAGATAGGTCTATCAGTGACTTATTTCCCCAAGCAGAGTCATACAGATATACCAATGATCTTTTCCCCCCAGCTGGGATGTTCCTTTCAAGCAGATCAGCCAAAGATCTTCACCACAGCGGGATCCGTATCCCGGATCGGTATCTTTGCATAAACATAGCATTCGCATCATACTTTCCCCAGAGCTAGCATTCCATCCAATACGGAGCATTACGGCAAAAATCAAACATATTGCATGATCATGAGCCATGTCTTGAATCAAACACCTGTAAAAACCGACAATATCACGTCAACAATATACAAAATACCTCTCAATATCCCCGGCAGAAAGCCAAAGCGTCCCTTTGCACTCACAAAAACATATTAATACACTCTCCTGACACCCGTCTGTGTAACTTATCCCCAGCGTAGTTGCCTAAACACTTTGTAAACCCAAACATTTGTTTGTAATATACTTATACTTGTTTGTTCACACAGGTACTCGTCCGTATCTTGTATACACCTCTCATTTCCCCTCAGAGTCAACACTCGTCCGTGTTCTTTGTTAACCAGTTGATACTCGTCCGTATCATCATCTCTGAACATGCGTCAGCATTTGTTTCTACCGATACTCGTCCGTATCAAAGTCTTAAGGATGCCCGTCCGCATCTTTAATCTATACACAACGTCAACACTTATCCCCTTTTCTTTCTTGAATTTAGACACTCGTCCGTGTCTACCATTCCCCAGAAGAGTCTCCAGCAGATCCCAATAGGTTATTTCCTTTCTATCTGACATTTGTCCTATGTCATGATACTTCCGACAGCCGTACCCTGCCAGGTGATCGTCCTTCACCTTTTGATGATCGTCCTTCATCATTTCCCCCAACGGAGTCTCCATTATTGGAACCCTTTTCTATCTGACATTCGTCCTATGTCGTGATATTTTTAGCAGTCGTCCCCTGCTAGGTGATCGTCCTTCACCTCTTGATGATCGTCCTTCATCATACTTATCCGATGGCCGTCCCCATCGCCGACTCTTTCTATCCGACATTCGTCCTATGTCGTGATGTTTTCAGCAACCGTACCTTGCCAGGTGATCGTCCTTCACCTTGGATGACCGTCCCTCATCATTGTCCCCGGCAGAGCAGCCGTCCCCTGCTAGGTGATCGTCCTTCACCTTTGGTGACCGTACCTCATCATTTATTTCGTTTATGCTTTGAACCTGATGGTCGTCCCCATCATTTACTTTACCTTTAATCCCCAAAGAATTTTGTCCTTTACCTGATGGCCGTCCCCATCATGATCTTTTATTTCCCCAGCATGTTGGTCGTCCCCGTCATTGCTTTATCCCCAGCAGTCGTCCTCTGCTCGATGGTCGTCTTCCGTCACCCGCACTTTATAATCATATCTTACTTTCTTTTACAATCTATATCCCTTTTCTTCTTCATTCAGTGAGTACAAATTTTGGACCATCTTTGGTATTCAACCACAAGTTATCTTGTTTGTCTATTAAGCCGTTGCTTACATCCTGCACAGCTAATTCATGTTTGAATAGGGGCAGCTGTAAACACCCCAAATTTGCCCTCACTCATTTCACCATGGCTTGTGATTCTTTTCATTTGCATAAGTTCAATCATAGCATATCACATTGCATTTTTACCTCACTGCATTGGTTTAAAGTCATCTGCATCTAGGGTTTGTGATTTGAGCAATCCCTGAGCTATCTGAGCCACTCCAAAGGTCTTCAATCATCTCAAGGGGGTATATGTATGTTCAAGCATTATATTATATCCTCCCAATAACAAAGAAGTCATAAAATCACAAGAACTGAGAAAGGCATGGAAGCAGAGCCAAGCTTAACTGCAGATGACCTAAAATTAGGGTTTTGGTTTCAGAGGTCATAACTCCAAATTTTTTGGTCATTCTTATTTATATTGGTATCTATATGATATAAGGATCATGCATACCAATTTTCATGAAGAAATTCAATGGGGAAGGCATCTGATCAAAAGATGACTTCTTGAACAAGTCAGTGCAAAATCAGGGAATCTGAGGCCCCCAATCATCCAACCAAAGGGTCTTCTCCATCATTTTGGATGTATATGATCTTTATTTGATTTTAGAAGAAGTTATAAGTTCACAAAATTGAAGAATTTCAAGCCATTTGCAAAGTTGCCATTTTGGGAAAGTGACTTGTAATGCAAAATTGCCTTTTTGGGAAAGTTTTTCAACCTCCTCTTTTTGATTCAAAAATGCTTCAAATGAAAAATTCTTGGTCATGAAAGTTGTAGATTGGATCATTACCTTTTCAAAAAGTACAAGAACTTGATCTAATTCATCATAGAACTCAAGTTATGGCCTTGCAAAGTTGGGAAAAATCATAAAATTTCACTTATGCACCAAAGAGGGAAGTTTGCAAAAACACTTGCCAAAGCCAAATGTGACCTCTAATTGACTTCTAAGCATTGCACAAACATGACACATGACCTAAAATTCAGAATTGCACAAAGAAATCCCAAGTTTCATGCCTTGAACTTCAAGTAATTCAAAAGGGGCCAAACTTCCCCAAAATTGCAAAATGGATCAAATCTCTTCAGCCACTTGTGCCAGCTACAAACTATGACTTCCATGGACCTCCTTGAAGCAAGCTGACTCGAGCCATGCCTTGAAACAGCCACTGAACCAGCCCATACCTCAAGTACACATATTGGTGACATTTTTGCAACTTGCCCATACCAATCAACATAGGCCAGCACCCACCCTCTGACCTATCCAAACATGATATGTGTACCAAAAGGAACCCAACACATAACATAACACAAGCTAAAACCTCCAAGAACACATCATACACAAAAATCCCCAAATTTGCAAAAGCTATCGAATCTCATAACTCAGCCAACAAACATCAAAACTTCTTCCACCATTCAACTACACAATCCTCACTGATCATTTCCCACCCTTCATTTTGCCCAAAAACACCCAGAATCAAAAACACGATTTCAACATTTCATGAACTGAGCTTCTGCCATTTTCATTTTGAGGCCATTTAAACTCCAACCAAGCATCACAAGCTCTTGAGGGGAGTCATTAGAGTGGATTTGAGGCGAAGAACTGGCCAGAAAGCTCCTGTTTTGAAAGCTCAACCTCAGGTAGCCATGGCATTTATTTTTCCAGAACCTTCATTTTATGTTATAGAATGATTCTATGTGTTCCACTGGTTGCCATGATATGATTAGTTTCGAAAATAGTTGAGAAATAAGCATTTCACAAGCTTCTGAAATTTTTGCCATGTTTTCCGTTTTGCTTCGATTCATGCTCTTGATGTTGAATAAATGAATTTTGATGGCTGATTCTTGTTGGGGTTGAGGTAAGGATCATTTCTGGAGCTTTAGGGGTCTTGGAGTTGCGTATTGAGTGAGATTGCTTGAGAGGCTAGCCGGAGAAGATGACCGGAACACTGTTTCGGTCACCTGAAAGTGTTTAGGGTTCTGATTAGGGCTTAATGACATAATTAGTGTGTTTGAATGTGAGTCGTCCATTTGCGCGCGCTGGTCAATTCCCTCCCCTTTTTATTTGAGTCTGGTCCACTGGATTAGTTGACTTTCCTTTTAATTCATTTTAATTATCATTTTAATTACATTTCTTTCTACATTTTATTAAAAATAGTAAAACACTTCTAAAAAAATTTCATTTTTTGCATCATGACTTTAAATATTTTTCCCATTCTGAAAATAATATTTATTTTATTTTTTGCATAAAATTCGTATTTTTAAAATATTTAAATATTTATTTTAATTGATTAATGGTAATTAATTAATTAAAATAGCATTTAAGTTTCTAAAAATCACCAAAAAAATCACATTGCATTTTGATACATTTAGAAACATTATCAAACCCTTCAAACAAATTTCTTTTTGGTTCTTGACCTATTTTGACATTTTTCTTTGGATTTAGGGTCTTTAAAAGTCAATATTTTTGCCCTAACTTAGAAAAATCCTTTCTGCCTAACCATGAAGGGTTTGATGTTGGTTCTTTTTGCATTGTGCTCTTCATGTCATTTAGTTTCTAGGATAAAATTGGTTTGAATTTATCTTTCATTTTCAATTTGTGTTGCATTTTTCATTGTGAAGTGCCTTAAAACCCTAAGAAACTTGAGAAAATCATAACTTCCATTAGGTTAAGGGTTAGGTCTCCTCCTTTGGTGTGTGATATCATATGGGTTTAGGGTATCTTTGATTCCATTTTAAATTTTTTATCATGTCATTTGCTTCTGATTTTGAATTTTTCATCTCATGTTGTGCATAAACCCTAATTTTTGCCTTCATTTGCATTCATTCCTCATATGCTTGCATACATGAACTTGCCATGACATTTTGTACATTCACATGACTTCTAAGACATCTTAGGACATGTTAGAATCATGCTTAATCATTTCTTCATTCATTTTCCATGTTATGCTTTCATTTCATCCCATGTGCATTCATGAACTTCCATGCTTCTTACTTGTCCCATTTGCATTCCCATCCCTTGTATGATCATCCACATCTCATGTCTACCATTTGCATCATCTCTTAGCATCATTTACATCTTAATTTGCTTCTGGTTTTGGTTTACATCATTGCATACTTTTCATTTTCATTTCATTTTCATTTCCTTTTACTAACTTTTCAGGTGGTAAGCGTTTGAGAAGTGAATTTGCCTTCACTTCTCACAATATCTTCTCATTTCTCTTATGCATCATTTCTGAATTTTTACTTGTGAATTAGAGTGAGCTTGCTCATTCATGCTCCTTCTCCTCTTTATTTCTTCAAGCAACTTATCTTCTTAAGTGAAGTAAGTTGTCTTGCTTCTTGCTGCTTCTTTTCCTTCCATCCTGCTTCTTCCTTGGTGGCCCTCTTGAAGATCTTCTTGCAAGCCTCATAAACCCTAGGAATATCCAAGCATGATCACAATTAGGGTTTGATTAGTCCCCCATTAGCTTTACCTTTGTGTCATCTTTTGAGTCTTCTCTTCTCATCTCATAATCAAGGACTAAACCTTAAAGGTTTTAAGGCTTTGTGATTAGGTTTATACCTGCATCTTTCTATTAGGATGGAGTGTATAACTTTAATCCTAAGTGTTAAACCCTTCATGTTGTTTGAATCCTTTAATCAATTCATTTAATAATCATCAAAACACCAAGCTTGTAACTTGGGCCTTGCATTAGGGTTCTAATTCTTCCTTAACTGGTTAAGAAGGACTAACCCTAGTGTTAATGGACAAGTCCCCCTCAAGTTGTCTTACAAATTCTAAAATCCACTTCTTAATCTTATCATTAACTAAAATCCATCTTTAATAAAGGCTTTGTTATGTCATGAGGTTAATCTCTAGTCATGGATTAAGTTGAGGACCCTTCCTCAGCTTAAATGTTCTCATCTATTATCCTTCTATTAGGATGGTGTAATGAGTCCATTAAATCCTTGATTATGGCTTAAACTCATTACTTAACACTAAAAAAAAACTCCAAAACACATCTAAATAAATGCAAGTAGGTTAATGATCTTAATCTTACATAATGGTGATTAAGTGTGAGGTGTTTACCTCATACTTAAGGTATTCTCATTACCCCTAATCAGAGGGAAGATGTGATGAGTGTATTAACCCTTAGTTTAGGCTTAAGCTCATTTTCTTATGACAAGCTCCAAAAAGAAATAAAAGACTAAAAACACCAAAAACAAATAATAATCGTCTCCTCCGGGATTCATTTCTCACCTCATTCACTCATAAACGAGAACTCGCTTCTTCCGTCTAATGCAAGACAGTTTGCACCTGAGCCAGACAGGTCATACACTTGAGCATAGACAAGTAAGTAGTTCACTCAGTCAATTTATTTCCCAGTCTCTTTGAGTCGAACTACGGTGTTCTGACTTCCTCATTGCACGAGAGGATACGTAGGCATAACTTGACGGTTATCGAACAAAAGTCTCTGTATATCCCCCCTCTTCCAGCATTATTCTTTGAGCCTCATAGTCTTGAGCTTTGCATTCTTTCCCTACACTGACACTCTTTCATTTCACTTCACATTTCTTTTACAGTGATACTTGCATTCTTTTTCCAGCTTTTGTACACAAAATAGCACAGACACTCCCCCTTTTAAAAACAAATCTTTTAAGTGTGGATCCCGTCGAGTACGGCGGACAATCTGGGTGCTAATACGTTCCCAGGTTGTAAACCAACCCCCTTTCTCAGTTTCTCTGGTTCGCAACCGTCTTATCCTTCTTTTCTTAGGTTTATGCAGCATTACCTTTCCTTCGGGATAAAAAATGCCTAGCTGGCGACTCTTTTCTTTTCAGTTCACCTTTGTGTGTTCTCCCTCTCTTCCGCCGACCGTTCGCGTCTGTACCCCTCTTGACCTGGTGTCATTTGGTGGGAGCGACAAAGGGTAAACGGTCTATACGAAGATCTATTACCTCATCCAGGATATTTCCAGAAGAGATAATCGTTACGAAGATTTATTTCTACTGGTCTATTCAACAACTCAAAACAGTTCAGAGACGATCTATACAAAGATCTAGTGCTGATACTTAATTCAGAAAAAAATCGCCACGAAGATTTGGTTCTGATACTTAAATTAAAGTATGTTCTTAGATATGGTTCAGAGACGATCTATACGAAGATCTAAGCCCTGACACTTAATGAAGGATATTCTTTTTCCCCAAAGATAATGCAGAGACGATCTATACGAAGATCTAGTGCTGACATTCAGCTCAAACCATGTTGGATAAACGATTCAGAGACGGCCTATACGAAGACCTAGTACTGATATCCAGTATCAACATAAAGATATTATCACCTCCTGATATTATGGATGGCATCTATAAGCCCATCTCCAGGTCTTCCAAGTGGAATCTTCAAGCCCACTTAAGCATATACAACCAATCAGCAGTGTTACTTTACGCACCGACGAGTGCAAATTTTTGGGCTTTTGTGTTCAATCCCCTTCAACCTTCCAGGTCACGAATGGCACATATACCAATCTAACCCCTCAGGTTTCAGAAAATTGAACAGGGGCAGCTGTTGCACCCCAAAATTTGCCCTCACCTAGACAAGAAATTGTGTACTAAGGTGTCCTAAGAGGTTCACAAGGTTCACAAGTTATATCAAGAGGTTCACAAGGTTCACAATTAGTCAGAAAGTTTGACAATCCCTTCAGACAAAGCATCCTCCTAAGCAATGCATCCTAAATTAGGGTTTTGGATTTCATCAGGCTAAATGGACTTCCAAGGCTTCAATTGAGCTTCATAGCATCCCATATGTCTTCAAGAATCCCTATGTCAAGTTTCAAGGCTTTCCCAAAAGGTTTGCTCAGTCAAATGATCAGAAAGGCTAAAATCAGTCAAAGCAGTCAAAATGTCAAACTGAGGTCAACTGTGGTCAAACCAAAGTCAAACTTCATGATTTTTTGCCAACATCAAGTGTATGAAGTAAAATTCATCATTTTATCAAGGGTTGATCATGATTCATCAAGGAAGTTTCAGATCATCAAGAATCAGGAGTTTCTAAATTAGGGTTTTCATAGGAAAAGTCAACTGAACTTTGACCAGCCATAACTTTCACATGCTTCATCAAAAATTTCCCATACAAAGCTCATTTTTAATGAAATTGAATTCTCTACAACTTTGTGTCTCACAAGCCAAGCCCAAAAATGCTTCATTTGGAAGGTTTGAGCTAAGACATTATAGGTCATTTTAAAAGTCAACAAAAAGTCAACATCTTCCAAAGAGCATAACTTAAGAATGGTAAAAGATATGGACATGAGACCACAGAGGTTGGTTAGAGGACTCTTTAATCTTTCCAAATGTCCAAGAACACCTTCATATCCTTAAAATTGAGGGATTTGTGCCTTTGCAAAGTTTGGAAAGTTTTGAGAGGTTTATGAAGCAAATGGGACCTTAGAACCAAATTTCTCCAAGTGGGCTTGCATTTTTATGACCCAAACACTACTATGACATCATGCACGAATTAAAAATCATTTATTCAAATTTTTATTCATTTTATTTTATTAATTATGATTTTATACATTAAAAATCATTTTAAATCAAAATAAAATATAAAAGTTTCAATATTTGATAGGATTTTGGTTCTAGAAATTCTTAAAGGCCATTTAGAGATGATTGAAATCACATAAGATCAGATCAACCAAAAGTAGTAAGAAGATATCAATTTTTTTTCAATATTTGAAAGCATATCTTTTTCAATCTCAACTGATCCAAAAGTCCAAAGTAGGGTATGATTTTTTGACCTAATTACACTCACTACATATACATGAAGAGATCACAATACTGAGGGACGAATTTGGCAGCCTCCAAGAACAAAATCAAAAGTCAAAATTTCACTCCAAATTTGAAATTCGGTTTCATACATTCAAGCAATTTCAATCACTTTTGAAGGTTGCTTTAGCTTCCTTGAGGTTCACTGATTGTATTTCAATCCTTATATACATCAAAAGCATGATCATAAGCCATAACCGAATCAGAATTGTTCTTGAACTTTTGATTTTTGATTTTTATTATTTATGCATTATTCACTGATTTTGGTTGTTGATCTGTGTTTAGAATGAAGTTTGCAAGCTTTCTGGACAATTAGATTGAAGGTTTATGACCTAAATCGTAAACGGCCATAGTTAGGGTTTCTGTCCCTCATTTAGGGTTTCACGATTAACCAAATATAAATGAATTTAAAGGACATGGATAGATTGTATGGATCATGAGGAATTCATTGGTATAGCTAATTTGATGAAATTGTACTGTTTGGTTGATGTTTGAGATTCGCAGGTCATAAACATGGAAGAACCCACAGGTAAATTCGTAAGAGAAAGTGCAGGAATTTTCGCAGGAAAATTGGGGAAGATGAAGTTCAGATGGCGCCAAAATTCAATTAAAAAAGTTGACTTAAAATATAATGTTTGTTTTTTATTTGTATGTTGAATGCGTAGTGATAGCTCAATTGGTTTGTGTGCGTGCATGTGATGTTAATGGTCCTGGGTTCGAATCCCCCCAGGCCATTTTGTGTTGTTTTATTTTTCTGGATTTTTTTTGCAGGTTAACCATAAAACCAATTAGACTCCTGATGTTATCACCAACGCATGCTTGGCCTGGTGGTGAGGTTGCTGGTCTTTTGAATGTAAAGCCTAGGGCCTGGGTTCGAATCCCAGCCCCAGGTATGTCATTTTTCCCATTATTTTAATTATTTTTTGATTTGTTTATTTAATTTAAATAATTCTTTAAATAATAATAATAAAATAAATGTATATATTATTTTCTTTTATAGAAACTTATATTTTTTATATTTCAATTATTTTCTCAAAAAAATCTAATTATTATATTTATTTTATTATATGTCTATATTATTAAATGTATATATATATTTTGTAAATAAATAAATTAATATTTCAATTAATAATTAAAACCCTAATTTTTCTTAAATAATATGTTAACCTTAATTTCTAACCCTAAATTTTTTTTGTTAACCCTAATTTTTATTTAATTTTAATATTTAACTTAATTAAATAATTAATCATTTTTTGTTATAAGTAATTATTATTTGTTTATTATCATAATTGTTATAATTTTCTTCTAAAATTTTTTCTAAAATTGTTTATTTAACTTTAAAATAATATTTTCTCTTAAATTTTTATCTTCTTTATATTTTTATTAACCCTTTACTTTTATTATTATTATTTCATTATTACTAACCATTTAAATTATTGCTTATTTATTATTATTATTTATCATTGTTTATATATCTCGATTATATTGTAACTACCCTGAAGCTTTGTAATAGTTTAGGTTTATATTTTTTTGCTTGATTTTTATTGTGAATATATTAACTGTGTGGTTAGTAACTATAGGGTGTGCATAACATGTTTGTGATTAAAATTGATTTAGAAAATTAATTTAAATAAGATAAATACTTGAAAATAAACACTCACACACATAAGTCGATCTTTGATCGTCATCCTACACTTTCTAAGGTTACCTCTCATGTTACCTATTTCTAAGGTCAAGTAAGGTGTCTTAAGCAAAGTCCCTTCATAAAATATCATCAAGTCCCTTCAAATTATAAGATCAAGTCCCTTCGAGGTTGGCTACGATAAATGATCTTGTCCCTTCGAATAAAAGATGATAAGTCCCTACTGTCGCTCCCCGAATTTCCATCCTGGTACAAACGCGAAAGTGGCGCGGAAAAGAATAGAGTCGCCAGCCAGGCATTTTTATCCCGAAGAGAGGGAATGGTAATGCTGCACAAACCAAAAGAAAGAAGAGGAAAACACGGGTCCTGCGAACCAAAGAGACTGAGTTCGGGAGTCGGTTACGACCTGGGAAGGTATTAGCACCCAGATCGTCTGCCGTACCCGACGGGATCCACGCTTGCAAAGAAATCTGCTTCAAAGGGTGAAGAAATGAAAGTTGCTGCAAAAGAAAAGGAATTGGAACTGGATAAGAAACTGAGAAAAGGACTGAATAAGAAGACAAAGAGAAAAATGTAGGAAAAATAAAGATTGTGCTCGAATGGGCCCTACCCCGCTGCCTACGTACCTCATCAGGATAATGAGGATCAGAGACGACGTAGTTCCCCTAACTAGGGATAACAAGGAAAATTGCTTGTGAATTAAGGCTTGAACTGCCTATGCCATTGCTCAGGTGTTGTAGACTCGGACGACGAGTGCGTAACCGTCTTGCAAAGTGACAAGTAGGAGCAAGTTCACGTACGGAGCGAATGATATGAGAAAAGAATTCCCGAAGGAAAGACGCTTATTGTTTGTTTGTGTTTTTTATGAAAGTTTTTATGAGTGGAGTTTGCATAGGTAAGTGTACCTAAGTCTTACTCAATGGGATGTGTACATCTCACATCATCCCGAAATGGAATGCGCAAGAAGCACACCTATCTATGGAGGAAATCCCCAAAGCTAGTCCCACAAGTGAAGGCTCAGACACACTGGCCTATTACCATTATTAAGTATTTTTGGTTTTTATGATTAAGAAGTATTTTTTAGCTTTTCTTTGTGAAGTACTCATGCTAAGACCTATCCACCACGAGGGATAACTTACACCTCGCCCCGAAACGGAACGCGTGCAAGTATCTCATAGCAAAGTCTCATGTCACATGAGAGTACTCAACCTTTATTAAATGAATTAGAATTGAGTTCGAAGATGAAAAGAGAAAACACCAAAGGATCATAAAGGCAAAATTCTATAAAGGGACTAAAGAATCCTAAGTGTTATCATGCAATGGATATCCTAAGGGTTAGTGAGGTTTCTATCCTAATGAAAAAGGAAGGAGAAGAAAAGAAGTAGATAGAAGAAAAGATGAGAAAGGCCTAAGCCCAACAAGAAAAAGAGTTAGTACAATAAAGAAATGAGAAGAAGATATGAGATGAGATTTGGAGATGTGGAACTCAACTTCCACACCCCACACTTACCATAGCCCCTGCAAGGTTAGTAACATGCATACAAGTGAAATGAAATGAACAAAATAACATGCCATCATCATACAAACATAAGTGAAATGATATGTACAAGTACTCAATGCATATGCAAGACAAAAGAATGAGAGATGAAGCATACAAGTTAACATGATGCAACATGAAACAAATGCAAACTTGAGAAAGATGCAAAGCAAATATGCATAAACATGGACTCAATGCACAAAGTCAGAACCAAAACAAATCAAGGAAGAGCTTAAGAAGCTGGCAAGATGAAGAGAATGGACACACAAGACCAAACAATCACAATATGGGAGTGAAAGAAGTAAGGAAGTGAGATGGAAACACTTAAGAAATGAAAGGACTTAAAAGTAAGCAAGACACCAAAATTCCAAAGACACAAACCCTATCCTAGGACCAGGGAGGTAACCATACCCCAAAAGAACCCCAAATGAGAAGAAGAAGTTGGCACAAGTGCCCTTCTAAGCTTATAAGAGACCTAATGAGCCAAAAGAAGCAAAATGGGACAAGATGAGAACAAAAATCCACAACAAATCAACCAAGCATCAAAAAATTCCACAACTTAAACCAAATGACCTTTAAACATGGTAAATAAATAATCCAAAAGGATTTGGAAAGATTCAGAAGCAAACTAGGTCAAATGGAGGCTTAAACACAAGCTAGGGTTAATAACTTCCAACATAAGTCAAAGGACCAAGACCTAAGAAATAAATTTCTACAAATCAGGGGGAAAATCACACACATACTACACAATCTTAAGAATCCAGAGCAAAAAGAATGAAAACAAAATTCAAAATAATGAACTCTATAGAAATTGGACAAGGCAATGTACTCACAAAAGGATTAAAAAGAAGTTAATTGAAATAAGGAATTAATTATGACACGTGGAAATTAAAAAAATGGAAAATAAAAATGTGGAAAAATAAAAGAGACTCAAAAGATGACTCAAGAATTTTTTTGGAATTTTTTAATGATCATAACTATTTTATAAAATTAGAAACTAAAATGAATAAAAGAAAACAAATGGAAAAAAAGAAATTAAAGTGAAATGGAGATGGGGTGTAAATAGCATGGACTATACGTTGAATTGTTTGGGCTTAGGTTGACTGAGGGTGTGAAAAGCAACACTGAGGCCCAATTGGCTGCGTTGGTTCATGGAATTATGGTGGAAATTTTATGGTATAAGCTGGAAAAACCAAGAGGCGTGGGATGAATCAGACGCATGTGGATGAAGGACTCATTAATTGACGTGGATCCATGGTGCATTGTGAGTGGAAGACGCACACAAGCTACGGTGTGATGCGAAACAAATTGAATTAAAATGAAAATAAAAACCTCACGTGGTTGAGAGGGTGTTTAGGGCTAGGTGTCACAATCTTGCGCGTTGGCTGAGAAGATCTAAAGGCCAGAAGATTGTCTTCTTCCTCACAAACCCTAGGTCATCAGTCACAACCCTTTCATCAAGTCAGACAAACCAGTGTCACACGATTTGTTCAAAAAATCAAAGCAAAAAAAAGAGAAATAAAAGCCCGCTAAGTCGCCAAAAAAAAAGCATGAATACAATGACTTAGGCAAAAGTTAGGGCATCCCGCTGGACTTCAAAATCGAAAAAAATTCAAAAAAAGAATCAGTCCAGGCAAAAGTTAGGGATTAGAAATCAGAAAGAAAAAGTTTGATTAGAACAAAGTCGTGTGACCAGACATAAAGACAAAGGGGTGACTGTTACTCCAAGAAACCTCATTGGTGTTTAAACCGTCAACGTCATTGGTTCCTCAATCATTACAAAACCCTTTCGAGAGGTGAGCGCTTAGGGAAAATTAGCTGAACGTAGGACTGGAGAACATCAAGAAGAATGGGTGGGCAGCGATAAACTTTGAGCCATAAATCCTTCTTTCTAAAACCGTGAGCCAGACCACGTCATAACCCTTGAAAGTCATAATTGAATCAGGTTCAATTCTGAAAGCATACTACGACAAGGTTGCGTAAACTGACTCCTAAAGGTTTGCTAACTCAGCACTACGTTTGGACTAATGGTCCATTTGTCACACACTGTCACAGCATTAAAACAATAAATTTTCAAAACTTGCATGTGAACTGCATTAAAATTACCATTTATAAATGAACAATTTTAATTGCAAGTCAGTCTGTGTCACCAGGGAAGTTCCTACAAAGGGCAATCAGAGGAGAATTTGATCATTCAACAGTGATGACCAGAATCAAGAGCATCTTGTTAGCGTATGAATCAGAAGCATGTTATCCAATGGTTTTGTCAACCAAGGAATCTGTCAGGGTAAAGCGAGTTCCCAAGCATCAGTTGATTGAGGAGCATCATTCAAGAGTCAGTTGATCAGAGCTGAATCTGCCAAACAGGGGCAGGCCACCCGGTTTTTCTGTTGACCAAGGATATATTCTTCCAATGCTCAGTCGGAATGAGTCAAGTCGCTTCCACGCTCATACCGGGGCAGAACACTTCCAGAGATCGCTAAGTGCAACTTTCCTTGAGAGAACATCCATGTCTGCCATGCCAGAAATTGGATAATCAGAGGCAGTATGTTCAGAGACTCACCCAAGCAGGGGCAACTTTAGCTTCACAAAGCAAGTTATATCAGCAATCTCTAAGTTCAAGACGAGTATCGGGAGATCGTGTTACCCACCCTCGCCTTTGTCACCCTTCTCAGCCAGAAGCCTTGTCACATAGGACGTTTCTTCCCTTCCTTGGGAGTTTTTGTAGCTTTTCATAAGCATTGCATAAATCATTTGCATACATTAATCATGTCACTTTGCTCGAGCATATAGAGCATGCGCATCATTTGCATCGAGCATAACCCCGTATCTTCAATCTCATATCTGGGCCTCGTAACCCCAACGTCTTGACATTTCAAAGTCCAGTTCTCGTCTGGAAAACCATTTCAAAGTCCAGTGCTCGTTTGGAAAACCTCGCCAAAGTCCAGTTCTCGTCTGGCAAACCTTTCCAAAGTCCAGTTCTCGTCTGGCAAACCATTTCAAAGTCCAGTTCTCGTCTGGAAAACCAACCCAGAGTCCAGTTCTCGTCTGGCCAACCAACTTCAAATACCAGTTCTCGTCTGGTAGGCAAATATTTTAACCAGTTCTCGTCTGGTCACCTTTTCATTTAGCCCATTGAACGCCAGTTCTCATCTGGCAGTCATTCTTTTTCAGAGTCAATTCTCGTTTGACAATGAACCCAAGGAGTCAGTTCTCGTCTGATGACTTATTCTTTGCCCGTCAGTTCTCGTCTGTTGGCCTACCTCTAATAAACCAGTTCTCGTCTGGTAATTCACCTTCAAAGTCCAATTGCTTGGCAACCAAAACAAAAATATCAAAATCTCTCAGCCTGGCCTTACGCCTAGCCATCCTTGTTTCAGCTCCCATAGCTTGCATCTTCATTTCCTTAGCATCATGAGCATACGTCTACATCTTGCACCATTCGCATTGCATCTCCGTGCTGCATGGATTCCGTTTTCTCTCTGGTGTGGGGCAGATTTGTCACAAGACGTAATCTGGGGAAGTTATCTCAAGATCTGTTGAATTTCTGTGAGAGTTTGAAGACACTGGGGCAATTCTGGATGCCATGTCTTCTGTAAAATCCTCTAAGGGCAATCTTTTGAAGATGATGCAGTATGGTATAATTGAGGAGTTAAGGGAATGCTTGTTCACTCTTGATAATCAGTATGCAACTGTCGAGCTCAGGTGTTTGGAGCACCGAGTTAATTTTCAGGGAATGTCTGATATTTCTTTTCCCAGCATGGCATTGGAAGTTTATTTCTTCCCCGAGCATAAGATCTCCCTTCAGCCAACAAGGTTTCCTTGTGAGGAGTTGGTTATTTGCTTTCAGTCAAAGTCCAATTCTCATTGGCATATCTTACTTGGTACATATTCTGACTCGACTTGATCAACATTCTCCAGCAAAGTCTCTCCACAGCAGAGCATTGCCAAATATTTTCCTCAGCCATGTCAGAGGGTTGATGTTTCCCCAGCAGGGTCGCCAGCTGTCGCTCCCCGGATTTCCATCCTGCTACAAACGCGAAAGTGGCGCGGAAAAGAATAGAGTCTCCAGCCAAGCATTTTTATCCCGAAGAGAGGGAATGGTAATGCTGCATAAACCAGAAGAAAGAAGAGGAAGGACACGGGTCCTGCGAACCAAAGAGACTGAGTTCGGGAGTCGGTTACGACCTGGGAAGGTATTAGCACCCAGATCGTCTGCCGTACCCGACGGGATCCACGTTTGTAAAGAAATCTGCTTCAAAGGGTGAAGAAATGAAAGCTGCTGCAAAAGAAAAGGAACTGGAACTTGATAAGAAACTGAGAAAAGAACTGAATAAGAAGACAAAGAGAAAAATGTAGGAAAAATAAAGATTGTGCTCGAACGGGCCCTACCCCGCTGCCTACGTACCTCATAAGGATAATGAGGATCAGAGACGCCGTAGTTCCCCTAACTAAGGGTAACAAGGAAAATTGCTTGTGAATTAAGGCTTGAACTGCCTATGCCATTGCTCAGGTGTTGCAGACTCGGACGACGAGTGCGTAACCGTCTTGCAAAGTGACAAGTAGGAGCAAGTTCGCGTACGGAGCGAATGAGATGAGAAAAGAATTCCCGAAGGAAAGACGCTTATTGTTTGTTTGTGTTTTTTATGAAAGTTTTTATGAGTGGAGTTTGCATAGGTAAGTGTACCTAAGTCTTACTCAATGGGATGTGTACATCTTACATCATCCCGAAATGGAATGCGCAAGAGGCACACCTATCTATGGAGGAAATCCCCAAAGCTAGTCCCACAAGTGAAGGCTCAGACACACTGGCCTATTACCATTATTAAGTATTTTTGGTTTTTATGATTAAGAAGTATTTTTTAGCTTTTCTTTGTGAAGTACTCATGCTAAGACCTATCCACCACGAGGGACAACTTACACCTCGCCCTGAAACGGAACGCGTGCAAGTATCTCATAGAAAAGTCTCATGTCACATGAGAGTACTCAACCTTTATTAAATGAATTAGAATTGAGTTCGGAGATGAGAAGAGAAAACACCAAAGGATCATAAAGGCAAAATTCTAAAAGGGGACTAAAGAATCCTAAGTGTTATCATGCAATGGATGTCCTAAGGGTTAGTGAGGTTTCTATCCTAATGAAGAATGAAGGAGAAGAAAAGAAGAAGATAGAAGAAAATATAAGAAAGTCCTAACCCCAACAAGCAAAAGAGTTAGTACAAGAAAGATATGAGATGAGATTTGGAGATGTTGAACTCAACTTCCACACCCGACACTTACCATAGCCCCTGCAAGGTTAGTAACATGCATACAAGTTAAATGAAATGAACAAAATAACATGCCATCATCATACAAACAGAAGTGAAATGATATGTACAAGTACTCAATGCAAATGCAAGACAAAAGAATGAGAGATGAAGCATACAAGTTAACATGACGCAACATGAAAAAAATGCAAACTTGAGAAAGATGCAAAGCAAATATGCACAAACATGGACTCAATGCACAAAGTCAGAACCAAAACAAATCAAGGAAGAGCTTAAGAAGCTGACAAGATGAAGAGAATGGACACACAAGACCAAACAATCACAATATGGGAGTGAAAGAAGTAAGGAAGTGAGATGGAAACACTTAAGAAATGAAAGGACTTAAAAGTAAGCAAGACACCAAAATTCCAAAGACACAAACCCTATTCTAGGACCAGAGAGGTACCCATACCCCAAATGAGAAGAAGAAGTTGGCACAAGTACCCTTCTAAGCTTATAAGAGACCTAATGAGCCAAAAGAAGCAAAATGGGACAAGGTGAGAACAAAAATCCACAACAAATCAACCAAGCATCTAAAAATTCCACAACTTAAACCAAATGACCTTTAAACATGGTAAATCAATAAGCCAAAAGGATTTGGAAAGATTCAGAAGCAAACTAGGTCAAATGGAGGCTTAAACACAAGCTAGGGTTAATAACTTCCAACATAAGTCAAAGGACCAAGACCTAAGAAATAAATTTCTACAAATCAGGGGGAAAATCACACACATACTACACCATCTTAAGAAACCATAGAAAAAAGAATGAAAACAAAATTCAAAATAATGAACTCTATAGAAATTGGACAAGGCAGTGAACTCACAAAAGGATTAAAAAGAAGTTAATTGAAATAAGGAATTAATTATGACACGTGGAAATTAAAAAAAATGGAAAATAAAAATGTGGAAAAATAAAAGAGACTCAAAAGATGACTCAAGAATTTGTTTGGAATTTTTTAATGATCAGAACTATTTTATAAAATTAGAAACTAAAATGAATAAAAGAAAACAAATGGAAAAAAAAGAAATTAAAGTCAAATGGAGATGGGGTGTAAATAGCATGGACTATACGTTGAATTGTTTGGGCTTAGGTTGACTGGGGTGTGAAAAGCAACACTGAGGCCCAATTGGCTGCACTGGTTCATGGACGTATGGTGGAAATTTCATGGAATAAGCTGGAAAAAACAAGAAGCGTGGGATGAATCAGACGCATGTGGATGAAGGACTCATTAATTGATGTGGATCCATGGTGCATTGTGAGTGGAAGACGCACACAAGCTACGGTGTGATGCGAAATAGATTGAATTAAAATGAAAATAAAAACCTCACGTGGTTGAGAGGGTGTTTAGGGCTAGGTGTCACAATCCTGCGTGTTGGCTGGGACGATCTAAAGGCCAGAAGATTGTCTTCTTCCTCACAAACCCTAGGTCATCAGTTTCCAGTTTCCGGTGACCGGAGCTAGGGCTTTGGCACCAGAATTCATCACAGACGCACAAACCACAAAATAAATGAACAAAAACGTCCAGATTGACTAATTAAGCTACCCTGAATTCAAAAATGAGATCAAAAACTTCTAAAACTCAATGAATCGAAGGGATCGAAGAAAAACAAAGTTGACCATCAAAACTGAAATCCAGATATCTCATGCTATGATGCATCATTTTCAAAACTATAAAGTGCAGAATGATCAGTGAACTTCACACATCACAAAACACCTCATCAATTTCATTTTTAGATCTTGAGATTTGGAACCATACCTGAGTTGCAGATCTGGATTCAATAAGATAGAAAGCCCAATGATGCGTGCAAATCACTCCACACTCACTCTAGATGCAAAATAAATGCATCTAAAGTCTTTAAATAAGCTGGATCTGAGGCTTTTCTCACACCTGCCCTGAAATGGCAAGCTTGTTGAACTTGAAGGAAAGCTTGAATGAATGGGTGATAAATGATCTTGAGCTTGCCCTGGTCACGAATCCACAATTTGTTTTGAGATTGAACAAGTGTGTGAGAAGATATGAGGGAAAATTCAATTGATGCAAGAACTTGGAAAATGAGAGAATGATAGAGAGGTTGCCAATTCTGAAACCCTAGCTGCTTAAGTATGATTTCACAAACCCTTGCTGAAAGAATTGAGAAGTTTGCATGTGTGGATCATGAGATATTTGTGATTTTGCATAATTTGCAAATTGTGAGATAAGCATGCCACCCTCATGCCCTGCTTGCATTCTCAGCCCATGTGCAATGCTTTTCCAACCCTTGATCAAAATCCCACAAGTTCTGGCCCTTGGATCAAAGCAAACACACACTTCTCATGTTTTGGCCAATTTTGCATTTTTGGAGTGACTTACTTATAGTGCACTAAAATGTGGCTTTCTCTTGAGAAAAATTATCCAAATATGATGTATTTTATCATTGGTATCAAACTTGAACCATACCAAGTCATACAATTAAGTTTTGAACACTCTTGCATTTGGTACATGCATGAAAACTTGAATTTGCCCTAGTTTTAGCAAGATTTTCGAAGAGCCTAGGGAGAAAACCATGAATCCCATGAAAATATACTTGTACTTTTTGAAAATGGGATCCCTTAATCTCCAACTTTCATGTTTGACTTTGGTCCATTTGAAGAATTTTTGATCATGTTAAGGCCATTTGAAAATTAGGGCAAAAGTTGCCAAATTTGGAAATTCCTTAAAACCAATTTTTTACCAATTTTGTAAAACCTTTCAAATCTCCATGATTCTTGAACTTTGATCATTCCAAACCTCTTATAACATTGTAAGGACCCCTCTTGGCCAAAAACTTTGGGTTAGACCCCTTGAAATCACACAGTTGACTTTTTATGGGCACAGTTGACCAATTACTTCATCTGCAAGCAACTGAGAAATTGTCTGACTTCCACATGGAATTTTCTCATGAAAATTGACACATAGGATCCTATTGACATATAGAATACTTTTCCCAAATTAAATGGCCAAAGTTGTGAGATTTTGGTGCTTGAATCTCAAACCCTAGTTTAGGTGCCTTGTGTAGGAATTTTTCCTTGTCCTGAGATCTCTGGTGATCATGCAATCTTCTGAGCTTTTGCCAATGGACTTTATCTTGTAAATGGAGTGTAGACTCACCATAGGACTTGTAAAAATTCATTGGGACCCTTGTCATGGCTTGTGGTGTCTCAAGAACCTCCACAGATGACCATATGCTTGATGCTAGGACATGAAGAATGTTATGCCTCATCTTTCTATGCTAGGATGCTGAGAAAATGATATGTTCATGATGAATATGATATGATATGATGCTTTAAAATGAAGAGGGCAAATTTGGGGTGTTACACCTACGAATTGCTAAAGACACTTTGCAGTTGCCTAAATTCAGATGTCCCTATACATGTCCCTTCTCACATCCAAGGTAATGACTACCTATTCCTTAATAATAGGGTTAGTATTACCATTGAAAGAACATATAAGAACATTAAAGATTTAATATAGGGTAGGTTCCTCTTAATTACTTGCTCACCTTTTCAAAATTCTTCATTACACTTCACATTTCAAACAAATTTTCAAAACAAAGTCTTTATATACATCCATACGAGTATCATTATAAAGTACTTAGAAATTTCTTAATCACACACTACACATTTCTCAAAACAATTTAAAGTGAGCTAAGTAACTAAGAGCCCATGGATAACCATGGATATAAAGGGTGCTAACACCTTCCCTTTGTATAACCTACCCCCCGAACTCAAAATCTTTAAAGGTCTTTCCTATTCTTTTATGTCCTTTCCTTTTGGATAAAATAAAAGTCGGTGGCGACTCTTGCTATCCGCAACATTTATAGAAAGTCAGTTCTCCCACCGTGTTACAGTAAGTGCCTGGCTTAACAAACAAACAAGATAACTTGTGGTTGAATACCAAAGACAGTCCGAAATTTGCACTCGCTGGGGAGAAGAAGAAAAGGGATATAAATTGTAAAAGATAGTATAGTATGATTATCAAATGAAGGCGATGGAGGACGACCATCGAGTAGAGGATGACTTCTGGGGATAAAATGGAGAGTTAAGTAATGACGGGGACGGCCGACAGGCTGGGGAAATGAAGAAACCGCGACGGGGACGGCCATCGGGTAATAAAATTCTTTGGGGATTCAGACAAGCATAGATGGGGACGGCCATTAGGCTTGGAAAGTAAAGTAAACAATGATGGGGACGGCCATCGGGTTAAATAATAAATGAAATATTGATGAGGGATAGTCATCAAAGGTGAAGGACGGTCACCTAGCAGGGGACAACTGCTGAAAATATCACGACATATGACGAATGTCAGATATAAAAGATCAACGATGGGGACGACCATCGGGTAAACATGATGAAGGAAGATCATCAAGAGGTGAAGGACGATCACCTAGCAGGGTACGACTACTCTCGGGATTATCACGACACAGGATGAATGTCGGATAACGAGATCAACGATGGGGACGACCATCAGATAAATGATGAGGGACGGTCATCAAAAGGGTGAAGGACAATCATATAGCAGGGGACGGCTATTAAAAATATCACGACATAAGACGAATTCCGGATAAAAAGTTTCGATAATGGAGATTCCACTGGGGAAAAGTACGAGGGACGGTCATCCAAAGGTGAAGGACGATCACCTGGCAGGGGACGGCTGCCGAAGATATCCCGACAAAGGACGAATGTCAGATAGAACAAATTTGTTTTGTTGACGACTTACTGGGGAATGGTAAACACGGACGAGTGCTTACGCCTTCAAAAATAAAAGATATAAGTTTTTGACAATGTGTATAAATTAAAGATGCGGACGAGCATCCTTAGGACCATGATACAGACGAGTATCGGCAGAAACAAATGATGACACGGGTTCAAAGATGATGATACGAACGAGTATCAACCGGTTAGGCAAGGAACATGGACGAGTGTCGAATCTGCTGAGGAGTGATATATACAAGATATGTATGAGTATCACAAGACTTCTGTATATGTATGTATAAGTATTGATCTGTTGGTGAAGTATGTGCAAGACACAGATGAGTGTTTAAATTGCTGGGGAAGTATGACACGGACGAATTTCAAAACGAATACGTACAAGTTATGAAAAAATATATGTATTTGAGAGTGCAAAGATGATGCTTTGGCTTTTATCTACAGGGGATATGAGTTCCGTACATTGTTGATGAAGTATTGATGGTATTTGCAGGTGACTGGCTCGAACCTAGCTTGTGATCATGCAAATGTTTGATTTTTGCCGTAATGCTCCGTATTAGACAGAATGCTACACTTATTTCGGTGGATATGATGCAAATTCTATGATTATGCAAATGTGAAGCTCGATCCGAGATTCGGATCTTGCGGGGATACAGATCCCTGGTTGATCTGTTTGGAGGAATAACCCGGCTGAGGGAAGAGATCATTGATGGATCTGTTCGGTGGGGTAACTCTGCTTGGGGAAATAGATCATTGGTAGATCTATCTGGAGGGATAATTCCTTAATGGTGATGAGGAAGTTCTAGTAAATCAGCTGGGGATGTGCTTCGGGTACTTCCCTATTGGGGAGGCAATTCTGTGAGGAATCAACTCCACCAACTCCGCTAAGGATGAGAGAAATTTGGTATCTCTGTGGGGAATGGAAGGTTCTTTGATCACTTTGCCGTGAAATAATTGTCAGGCACTGCTCGGGAGGTCCTGCGAGGGGTGGAAATAACTTCTGGGAAGTAGTATGTTGGGGATTCAATGCTCGATATGCCCCATGTTGCGTATTGAATACCTGCAACCTGTTAAGACAAAGGAAAACGCACAAGTGTCCTGAGGCATCCCTAACCGGATTCCGACATAGGAGTTAGATTTACCTGAAAGTAATATATTTCCTGCAAGCATTTAAAAATGGCTCATTTGTTTTATGCAAGTGTTGTATTATGAACTTTGGACATTTTGCAAACGAAACAAAAATGTACAAAACAAAGTGTGGCTGAAAACTCTGATTTTATTAATTTGGGTGCCCTGAATTGGCAAGTACAATCAAAGAAGCGAATCCCCTAGAATGAGGAGATTACTGTAAAATTGAGAAAATAAAAGTGTTGGCAATGTTGAAGATGACACTTCAGTGAGCTTCCTTTCCTATGACCTGTATGACCTTGACGCTCTTCTTATCTTGCTTTCTGAAGAAGGCTGATTCTGACCGATGCTTTTCCCTTTCGAAGCTTGCCATGTTGTGAATGATACAGACGAATTCAAAATGCAATTGTTCGCTCATTCCCTGATTTTGCGTGGATCTCCCTTTCGGGTTTTCAATCCACCGGGATACCCATTTTTGCCTGAGCTGTCCAATGCGGCTTTTCAACTCAGCGGGTGTAAATTTTTTTAATTTTTCCCTTATTTTTGCCCGAATCTTTTATTCTGTTTTTGACTCGCCGGGACACCCTATTTTTTCCTGTACTTACATTCTGTTTTTATGTCCAGCGGGTCATTTTATGCGAAGTATTTTTTAACTGCATCTGAATTCACAGGAGACGGGAAGTCTTCACCATCCATGGTTGCGAGCATCAGTGCTCCACCTGAGAAGACTTTGGTTATGACATAGGGATCTTCATAATTTGGTGTCCACTTGCCCATGTGGTCTGTATGAGGAGGAAGGATTCTCTTCAGAACAAGCTCTCCTACTTGGTATTCCCAAGGTCTGACTTTCTGATCGAAGGCTTTCTTCATTCGCTTCTGATATAACTGCCCATGACAGATGGCAGCTAATCTTTTCTCTTCGATCAGATTCAGTTGATTGTACCGAGACCAGACCCATTCTGTTTCATCCAACTTCACATCCATCAATACCCGTAAGGAGGGTAGCTCAACTTCAACAGGTAGGACAACTTCCATACCGTACACACGCTGATAAGGCGTTTCCCCAGTAGATTTTCTGATTGAGGTTCGGTACCCATGCAAGGCAAATGGTAGCATTTCATGCCAGTCTTTATAGGTAACCACCATCTTTTGCACAATCTTCTTGATGTTCTTGTTAGCTGCCTTAACATCACCGTTCATCTTTGGCCTGTAAGGAGAAGAGTTGTGATGTTGGATTTTGATGTCCCGACACAGTTCGACCATCATTTTGTTGTTCAAATTGGAACCATTATCAGTAATGATTCTCTCGGGAACTCCATATCGACAAATGATGTCTCTTTTCAGAAATCTGGCTACCACTTGTTTGGTGACGTTTGCATACGAAGCTGCTTCGACCCATTTGGTGAAGTAATCAATGGCTACCAGGATGAACCGATGACCATTTGAAGTAGTTGGTTCAATCTTTCCAATCATGTCAATGCCCCACATGGCTAAGGGCTAAGGTGAAGACATCACGTTCAAAGGATTTGGAGGCACATGCACTTTATCTGCGTAGATCTGGAACTTGTGGAACTTTTTGGCATATGCACAACAGTTTGCATCCATTGTGATCCAGTAGTAACCCGATCTTAACAATTTCTTTGCCATTGCATGTCCTCCGACATGGGTACCGAAAGAACCTTCATGTACTTCGTGCATCAGGAGGTCTGCTTCCTTCTTGTCAACACATCTGAGCAGGACCATGTCGAAGTTTCGCTTGTATAACGAACCATCAGCATTGAGGAAGAAACTGTCGGCCAACCTTCTTAATGTCTTCATATCATTGGATGATGCCCCCGGTGGGTACGTCTGATTCTCTAAGAAGTATTTGATGTCGTGGAACCAAGGTTTGTCATCACTAGCAATGTCCACGGAGAATACATATGCCGGTCGGTCTATTATGGACACCAAAATCCGAGGTACATAATTGGCAGCTTGAACTTTGATCATGGAGGAAATGGTAGCTAAAACGTCTTCAAACTGATTCTCATCTCGAGGGATGTATTCAAGCTTGATTGTTGTGAAAAAAGTCAGTAATCTCCTCGTATAGTCATGGTATGGAATCAGATGCTCCTGATGAGTGTACCATTTGTCGTTGGTCTGATTGATTACCAAAGCTGAATCTCCGAATACATTTAAGGTTTTGATCCTGACGTCAATGGCTTCCTCAAGACCCATGATACAGGCTTCGTATTCTGCTTCGTTGTTAGTGCAGGAAAAGGTGAGTTTTGTCGAGAAAGGCATGTGAACTCCTTCAGGTGTAATGAGCACTGCACCAACTCCACGACCATTCATATTGACAGCCCCGTCAAACATCATAGTCCATTCTTCTTCTGGGTCAGGCCCTTCAGTGTGAACTGGCTCTTCACAATCTTTTGCTTTTAAGTACATGATGTCTTCATCAGGGAAGTCAAATCTCATGGGCTGGTAATCATCAATGGGTTGCTCAACTAGATAGTCAGACAGTACACTGCCCTTGATGGCCTTTTGAGACGTGTACTGAATGTCATATTTTGTCAGAATCATTTGCCATCTTGCAACCCTTCCGGTAAGTGCTGGCTTCTCAAATATGTACTTGACGGGGTCCAATTTTAAGATCAACAAGGTAGTGTGAGTTAGCATATACTGTCTTAGTCGGCGAGCAGCCCACGCTAAAGCACAACAAGTTTTCTCGAACAGTGAATAACGTTGTTCACAGTCGGTAAAATATTTGCTTAGGTAGTATATTGTATACTCTTTTCGATCAGACTCGTCATGCTGGCCCAACACACACCCCATTGACCCTTCTAATACTGTAAGGTACATTATCAGAGGTCATCCTTCAATCGAAGGCATGAGAATTGGAGGTTCTTGCAGGTACTCCTTGATCTTGTCAAAAGCTTTCTGACAATCGTCGTTCCACCTTACTGTTTGTTCCTTCCTTAAAAGTTTGAACAAGGGTTCACAAGTTGCAGTGAGGTAAGATATGAACCTTGAAATTTAGTTCAATCTACCTAAGAACCCTCAAACTTCTTTCTCGGTCTTAGGTGCAGGCATTTCCTGAATGGCTTTGACTTTGTCGGGATCAACCTCAATTCCCTTTTTACTTACAATAAATACCAGCAGCTTACCGGAACGTACCCCAAATGTGCATTTATAGGGGTTCAATTTCAGCTGATCTTTCCTCAGACACTTGAACAACTTCAGCAGATTCACTAGATGATCTTTTTCAGTAAGGGACTTGGCAATCATGTCATCCACGTAACATTCGATTTCTTTGTGGATCATATCATGGAATAATGTTACCATAGCCCGTTGATAAGTTGCACCGGTGTTTTTTAGTCCAAACAGCATTACCTTGTAACAAAATGTGGCCCAAGGTGTGATGAAAGTTGTTTTCTCCATGTCTTCGGGTGACATCTTAATCTGATTGTATCCAGAAAATCCATCCATGAAAGAAAATACCGAGAACTGAGTTGTGTTGTCCACCAATACATCAATGTGAGGTAATGGGAAATCATCCTTCGGGCTAGCTCTGTTCAGGTCCCGGTAATCCACACACATATGCACCTTGCCATCCTTCTTAGGCACGGGTACAATGTTAGCAACCCACGGCGGGTAACTAGTTACAGCAAGGAAACCGGCGTCCCACTGTTTTTGTACTTCTTCCTTAATCTTCATGGCCATATCTGGGCGAGTACGGCGTAGCTTTTGTTTAACTGGAGGGCAATCTTCTTTCAAGGGTAGCCTGTGCATGACAATATTCGTATCTAGACCCGACATATCTTGATAGGACCAAGCAAAGACGTCGACATATTCCCGCTGCATACTGATGAGCTGTTCCTTTACTGGAGCTTGCAGAATGGCCCCAATCTTCACTTCCTTCAAATCTTCCTCGGTACCAAGATTAACAGTTTCAATTTCCTCCTGATGAGGAGTAATCACTTTCTCTTATTGCCTCAACAACCTGGATAACTCTTCAGGCAACTCATAGTCTTCATCAACCCCTTCATCTGCTTGATTAATTGGATTGTCGAAGTCATACAAGGTCATAACAGTGCTGTTGTCAGTGCAATCTGGAGGATAATCTCTACAAGGGTTGAGATTTGTTCTTTTTAGTGATCAATTTTAATCTTGTTCAGAAAAAATGAAGTTATTTATTTTGAAATCATTGCCATTTTATTGTTTTGTGCGAAAAATAACAAAAATGAAAAGACAGTGAGCAGAAAAGAAAATTGTTTGCAAAAGATGTCCATTGTTCATTGATATTCCATTTGCAAAAAAAAAAATATGGCCCTATTACAAAATGAGTCCTGACACCTTGGGCAAGATGCAGGACTTGATGCATGCTAAAGGCAGGAAATAATAATTACTCTGCAGGAGTAACTCTTATAATTTCCTGGGAAGACCAGTTAAGAACTTGTTGGCCCGGGATTCTTGGACGAATACAGCTCTCTAGGTTTAGGTCGCTTTGAGCCTCGTCTTCCATGTTATTGATAGCATCTGGGGTTAACATCCCCCACTTATGAACTTGGGCTCCTTAGCAGCCTCTGCTTGATCTTGTCAGAATGGTTGGTAACCCAACCCAAATTTGTCCTCCTTCTTCTCCACAGGTAGCAGCTTGCCCCAACCTTGTGCGTTTCCATCTACAACAACCTTCTGAGCTTGTTGATAGGAGACAATTGAAGTACCCATCCTATCCTCCTTGGATGCAGCAAATACTTCAGTTGTCGCCTCATTGACGTTCAGTGCTTCGAAACCTTGGCTCATGGTCTCGTGGATTTCACCATCCATCTCAATGTATTTGTAGGTGGCCAGATGGCTAACAAAAATATCCTCTTCACCACAGATTGTGATAATTTTCCCTTCCCACTCATATTTTAATTTCTGGTGAAGGGTCGATGTAACTGAGCCAACGGCGTGAATCCATGGTCGACCCAACAAACAACTGTAGGCCGGCTGAATGTCCATCACATAGAAAGTAGTTTGAAAGACCTGTGGGCCTCTCCAAGAACAGACCTCTTGGAACCATCAAAAACTCTAACCACCAGATTTCTTGGTCGGAGAGCTATACCGTCATAATCAAGCTTAACAAGGGATTTCTTTGGCAAGACATTGAGTGAAGACCCAATGTCAACTAGAACATGTGAGAGTACAACCTCTTTACACTCTAGAGTGATGTGTAAAGCTTTGTTATGGTGACGACCTTCCATTGTCAAATCAGCATTGGTGAAGCCTAGTCCATGACTAGTATTAACATTAGACACCACTATCTCTAGCTGATTCACCGTGATCTCCTCGGGCACGTAGGCTGCGTGCAGGACTTTAAGTAATGCATCCCGATGAGCTTCGGAACACAATAACAATGATAAAATGGAGATCTTGGAAGGAGTCTGGTGGAGCTGATCTACAATCTTGTAGTCTCTTCTCTTGATTATCCTCATAAATTCATCCACGTCTTGATCAAAGGATGTTTTATGGGCTTCTTTCAAAACTGGTTCTTCTGGCACCACATTTTTACCTTTGGCTTTGGCAGCAGCCTCTGCCTCAGTATTAACTCTTGGAACTTGTGACGTGAAGAGGCGTCCGCTTCGGGTGAAGCCTCCGCCTCCCCCGACATTATCCACCTATGGTGTATGAGCTGAAGAATCAAGAAGGACTCTCTCCCTGTTGCAGTAGAGGTCTGAACCATAGTGCCATGGTACAACATTATCTTTTTCATATGGAATGGGTCCAGGTACCGTGATGGTGACTGGACTAACTACAGCGGAAGTAGGAACTGTTATAGTCTGTGGATTGTAATATATGGTGACAGGATTTCTGACCGGTGGTGGTGATGGTGAATGACTGAAGTTGGGTTGTTGTTGGGATTGTTGCTGAAAATTGCTGGAGTCGGGGACCGTTGCCGGGTCGTAATTTATGGTGATTGTGGAGACGTCGTTGTTAATGGCTGCTGTAGTTTTTGAAGCGGATGCGGTCGAACTAGTGTTTGTTGAAGTGGTGGAAGAGATTATTGTTGATTTTGTAGACGAGTCTGTTGGAACTATTGTCTTTGAAGTTGTAGTAGGGGTGCTTGTTGTTGCTGTAGTAGGAATTGCTGATGTTATAGAAACCGTTGATGCTATCTACAGGATACCTTCTTTGATAAGGTCATTGATGCCATTTCTCAAGCTCGTACACCCATTGACGGAAACTTTGCAAGATTCACAGCAGGCCTCACAACCTGGGAACACCTGGCATTTTAAAAGTTGAGCTTTAACCTCTGCCAGAGGTGTTTGAATGCTTACAGTATCTTCAATTAAGTTCATGGGTTGATCCTCCTCAATTGCATTTATCCTGGGCCCACCATGGTTGGGCATAGGATTCTTCGTGACATTAGGAGGTGGTGCAAAATTTAAAGCCTTTGAATCAACTAGATCCTGGACCTTCATATGCAAAGCTCTGCACCTTTCTATGGTATGGCCAGGTGCATTAGAATGGAAGGCACATCTGGCATTGACGTCGTAATTCCGTGGAAGGTTCTGAGGATCTGGTGGAGCCAGAGTCCTGAATTCAATAAGATTCAGCTTCAGAAGTTGTGGCAACAAAG
This sequence comes from Lathyrus aphaca, assembly GCA_963966055.1. Classification (NCBI taxonomy): domain Eukaryota; kingdom Viridiplantae; phylum Streptophyta; class Magnoliopsida; order Fabales; family Fabaceae; genus Lathyrus; species Lathyrus aphaca. The sequence goes on from OZ014525.1 coordinate 354,074,168, forward strand.
TGGCATAGGGCATTGGTATAGGCTCAATTACCCTATTGACTTGAGATGGCCTTTGCTGGAAAGGACGTTGCTGTTGGTTGTTATTGTTGTTGTTGTAGGACCTTTGTTGAGGAAAATTTTGTTGAGGGAACTGTTGTGGTTGTGGAGTGTATTGTTGTTGAGGAGGTGGAGTAGGAATTGTGACAGTGGCAATTGATCTTGGCATATACTAGGGCCTTCCTCTGCCCATGTGTATTGAGTTATTTTCACCCGACCATCGAGGCCCTGCAAATGGTTTCCTTGTGCTGCTAGAGCTGGCGCCGTTATCAGAAATCTTTCCCATTTTCAATAAACTCTCAATCCTTTCTCCAGCTATGACCACATCTGCAAAGCTAGTGGAAGAGAAAGCAGCCAACCCATCAATGTATGTCCCCTGGAGGGTGTTCATAAACATATCTGCCATTTCTCTTTCCGAAATTGGAGGTTGAACGGCAGCAGCTAATTGCCTCCATCTCTGAGCATACTCTCTGAAGCTTTCCCTGGAGGATTGTGACATACCCATTAGAAGTGTCCTGTTAGGAGCCATGTCTAGATTGTATTGGTATTGGCGTATGAAAGCCTCGGCCAAATCTTTCCAATTTTTGATTGTTGCCCTAGTCAGATTAGAGTACCACTCACGGGATACCCCTGTCAAGCTATCCTCAAAATAAAACATCCATAGCTTTTCATCCATAGTGTAAGCCTTTAGTCTTCCCAGGAAATATTGAAGATGGGTGCGAGGGCAAGATGTTCCATTATATCTTTCAAAGAAGGGAGGTTTGAATTTGTGAGGAATTCTAACTCTCTCTACCAGCCCCATATCCATAACATCAAACCCTAAGGAGTTTTGAGACTCAGAGATCTTAACTTTTCTGCTATCTCGTCCAGCCGACGATCATAGACTTCATCTCCTACTCCAACTACAGTGAATTATTCCCCCTGAGGGTCCTCTTGCAAGGCACGCCCTCCAGTATTACCCTGGGTATTCCTGATAGCATTAATGTCAGGGTTAAGATGAGGTCCAAACTTCAGGGGATCAGTACGAGGTTGTACATGATCATTGTTGCTGGTACCCCTATACCTGGGTGGTTTTCTTAAGGAGTTTGCCGCTCGACCAACTCTCTTAATCTTTCTTGGCTTTGGGCCAACCCAGTCATTACTGCCATGAACTGGTTCATCTGTGCCCTCATTTCAGTTCTTTCATTAGCCATCTGGGTTCTCACATCAGTCAAATCTTGTTGAACCTGGTCCATTTGTAAGCTCGGAAGGTTGTTTCTTGTAGGATACCGGTGAACTCTGTTGATGAGGAAGACTCTCCTACGAGCAATGTTTCCTGAAACTACAACAAAGTGAGAAACAACAACAAAAATACCTACAAAACAAAGAATGAGGTTAGTATGCAATGCAGTATGTCTATTTGTCTTCAAAGGGTATCCGATTTGGTTCTTTGGTTTTGACCTTCCAGACCTCGAGGAATAATGATGTTGAAGAGAAATGAAGCCCATAGAATAACACATAAACCATATATTACAAATGCAAAGGTACATAGTTTTGTGATTACAACAAGTTCCCATGATGGGTCAAAATACAACAAAATCAACAAAAGTACAAACAAAATGAAGTACAAATACAAAGAAATTAAACATCCAGCCCATAATCATCCTCTCTAACTTCCTTCAGGAGAGCATCAGTTACTGGGCCAACTGGATGCTCTGTGATGGTCCTGATAAGAAGGTCCATGGTGGCAATAGCATTTGTCAACTTCTTATGCTTGTCTTGGTCTTTTGATCTCTTCAACCCCACCCGAAGTTTCAACTCAGAGATTTCCTTCTGTGCTGCTAACAAGGCTTCCTGATTCTTCTTCTCATTATCTTCCAATTGCTATATCTTAGCCTGGGTCTTCTGATCTTCCTGTGAACGAGCTTTAGTAATTATGATCCATCTAGCCTGACTCTCTTCCAAGTAGTGCTCAACTCTGGCCTTCTGAATCTTGGCTTCTTTGCAAGCATTCTTCAATACCAACTCCCCTGCCTGGGCTCTTCTGATGTAATCATCTGTCTTCTCAATCTTGGTCATATGCTCGATCCGGAGCCTCTCTAATCTCTCATTGTCCAGACGACTATCATTCCTCTCCCAGAGGGTCTTCTTTAGAGCTTCAGACAACTGAGTATTCCTCTCTTTCAACTTCTCAAATTCCTCTAAACTGACTGTAGCTACAGGCTCTACTGCTGATGGTCCAGGCACATCTTCCAAGGTGAATGGCATGCGGGTGATTTGTCCTCTGATACGTGACCAATCAACATACTGAGCTGAAACTATGTTATTACAATTTCAAAGAATAACAATCCCTTTTGTTTGAATACTATCCCAAGCCCAGGCTGCTTGTCGGACAATGGCATGGTTATGCTGAATGTCACAATAAAGGGTTTCTAATAAGTCCTGCTCTCTTGGTGGATATACAAGGGCATACCCTAATTGTCTTTTGAACAACAAAGGATTGTAGTTGATGCAACCATTCACTCCAATCAGAGACACATTGGGATACTGCCCACAACTGGTGATGATATCTCTGGCCTTGGTGCTCTGAGTGCACCATCTGATGTCTTCAGAAGTGAGAGCAATCATTCTCTTAGCCCAATTTCTTGACTGGTGAGGATTCAAGAAAGCTTCTGACTTTGGCAAGTATCTCAATAACCAGCAGTAGAAGAGAGGTGCACAACATCTGACTAATCTTCCCCTCTGCTTCTCATTCCTTTGATGCACTGAGTAGTAGAAATCCCCTAGCAAGGTGGGAACTGGATTCTTCAGCAAGAAAAGATGGATAGCATTCTTGCTTATAAACTTAGGCTCGTCTACAAACAAGATGATACCATATATGCTAAGGGCCAGGAGAGCACAAATAGTGTCCCACTTCCCTACTGCAGCATGATTGGTGGCCTGAGTAATCAAGAAGTCCAAATGGAGGTCTGGGATTCCAGCCTTGGTAGACATATTCTGATCAATGATGGTGGTCTCCAAATGCAGAGCCTTAGCTATATCCTCATTCCTGGGAGCAGCCATCTCAGGGTTGAAAGGAATCCCCCTCCTGATGGGGACACCCAACAACATGGAAAACTCCTCTAACAAAGGACCCAGCTGAATGTCTGGAAAAGTAAAACATCTGAGAGGAGGGTCATAAAACTACAGACAAGTGTGGATCATACTCCTCTGTGATGCATCTAAGTCCATGATCATGTCCATGATACCACCATAATGTTCCCTGAATAAAGGGACATGATCAGGAGTGATGAGTGTCTGAATCTGCCTGATGCTTGCTAGGGAAGGCTCAAAGAAATGGTAGGTAATGTTGCTCTTCCTGGATGGGTCCTTGCTGACAATGGATGCTGAAGGAGAGGATTGAGGAGAAACACTGGTGAAGACAACTGAGGAAGGTGCTGAAGAGAATCTCTGATGAAGATGGCTGATGAATATATCTGATGAAGATGAACAGTCAAAACCAAACCAAAGATAAGATGTGGATACCCTGTAAAACAAATAGACAAATGTTAAAATGATGCAAATGATATATGCAGAATGATATGCAAGGGTTTGTGATCAAGTGCTGGATATGTTATCTTCCTTGATAAGGTCCATGTGTGTTCATAAGTCCAGATGGAGGCTTAGAAAACCAGTAACCAGGTGGGGGACTCAAATAAAGAGCCACAAGTCCAGGGTTTCACAAGAACAGTCCAAAATGATGTAACCTTAAAAAAAATAGTAACAGGGTATGATGAGGCCAAGAGTTCCTGCAAACCTGTAAACATCCCAACCCCCTCACATGTAGTGTTTTAGAACAACGATCCTCAAACTTGGATCAGTTATGAGAAGTGTAAACATTTCTAACCCGGAGGTACATTGTTTACATTAATCATAAAGGATCCTCCTCTAATTCACCTCAGATGCTGAAGGTTATCTAAAAGGTCATCCAGACATAGCAGGCTTCCCAGATAGCCCTAGTACTACAGGAAATCCGTAGCACAGAGTTCTCAAGAAGAAACCCATGTCTGAACCGTGTTTCATATTCCCGCCCCAGACCGAAATGGAATGGGAAAGAATATGAAGACACTCTATCCTATGTGTCACTCAAGCTCCCGGTATGGAACCTTACTCACTGAATATCCCTCCCACCAAGACAAACAAGAGACCAAGCACATGACATGATGACAATAATATTAAATGCATAAAAACAGTAATTGAAAGCAACAAATAAGGCTATACAGAAAGCAATAAATAAAGCGATAAACAAAAAGCACAAGTAGCACATAACACCCCCATAAACACAAATCAAACAAGCGCTAGGAGAAACCCACATAAAGAACCAGAAGCCCTGGTTGCAAGATAAGAATCCCCAACAGAGTCACCAAGTTGTCGTTCCCCCGAAAAGACACCAGGGTCCCAAGATGGAGACGCGAACGGTCGGCGAAAGAGATAGAATGAAAATGAATTGAATAGAGTCGCCAACTAGGCATTTTTATCCCGAAGGAAAAGTAATACTGCATAAACCTAGAAAGAGATGGATAAGACAGTTGCGAACCAGAGAAACTGAGAAAGGGGGTTGGTTACAACCTAGGAAGGTATTAGCACCCGGATTGTCCGTCGTACTCGATGGGATCCATGCTTACAAGATTTTGTTTAAAGGGGTAGTGTATGTGATGTCTGTATGCAAAAGCTAAGAATGAATGTACAAGTGTCAGTGCAAAAGAAAGTGAAATGCTCAGGAACTGAGGCTTAGAAAAGAATGATGAAAGAGGGGGATGACAAAGAGACTTTTGTTCAATAACTGTTAAGTTATGCCTACGTATCCTCGCGTGCAATGAGGAAGTCAGAACACCGTAGTTCGACTCAAAGAGACTAAAAATAAATTGACTGTGAACTGCTTACTTGTCTATGCTCAAGTGTATGACTCGTCTGGCTCGAGTGCTAACTGTCTTGAATTATACGGAAGAAGGAAGTTCTCGTTTATGAATGAGTGTGATGAGAAAAGAATCCTGAAGGAGATGATTATTGTTTGTTTTTGATATTTTTCAGTTTTGTTATTTTTTTTTGGTGTTTTGCATAAGTTAATGAGCTTAAGCCTAAATCAAGGGTTTGTAAACTCATTATATCCTCCCTGATTAGGGATAATGAGCATACATAAGTATGAGATAAGCATCTCAACTTAATTACCATAATGATGTAGGATTAAGATCATTAACCTACTTGTGATTATTAAGTGTTTTTGGTTTTTGTTTAGTGTTAAGTAATGAGTTTAATCTCTAATCATAGATTAGTGAACTCATTACACCATCCTAATAGAAGGATAATAGATGAGAACACTTAAGCTGAGGAAGATACCTCAATTTAATCTATGGTTAGGGATTAAATTAATTATATAACAAGCCTTTATTAATTGGATTTTAATTAAGGGATAAGATTAAGAAATGAATTTTATGATTTGTAAGACAACTTTAGGGGGACTTGTCCATTAAACACTAGGGTTAGTCCCTTTTAACCATAAGGAAGAGATAGAACCCTAATGTAAGGCCCAAGTTACAAGATGAAGTCTTAGTGATTATTAATATGATTTGCTTAAAAGGTTTAAACAAATTAAAGGTTTAACACTTAGGATTAAAGTTGTACACTCCATCCTAAGAGAAGGATGCAGGCATAACCCTAATTCCAAAGTCCTAAAACTTTAAGAGTTTAGTCTCTGATTAGTGAGATGAGAAGAGAGACTCAAGGAGACTCAAAGGTAAAAGACTAAGGGGGACTAAAAACAACCCTAAACATTATCATGCTTGGATGTCCTATGGTTTATGAGGCTTAAGAGAAAGAATCTTCAAGAAGGCCACCATGGAAGAAGCAGATGGAAAGAGAAGGAAGCAGAAGAATAAGTTACTTACTTCCTGAAGAAGATACGTAACTTAAAGGAAGAAAGTGAGAAAGATGGAACATAAGTGAACAAATTCACTTCAAAGACAAGTAAATGATGCAAATGAGGAGAAGAGGAAAGGTGGGAGGTGAAGGCAAATCCACCTCCCACAATAACTTACCAAAAGTTCCTGAAAAGTTAGTATGAATGCATAAGACAAAAAGCATACAGAAATGAGTTGCAATGAGATGAAATGACCAAAGTCTGAAGTGATTATGCAATGAAAATGGCATATGAGATGATGTAATGTCATACAATATGCATATGAATGATCATACAAAGATGAGATGTCATGAAAGCATGCTTAGAAGCTTGAAAACACATGGATGTTTATGAAATGAAATGAATGCAAGACATGGAAAATGAATGAAGAAATGATCAAGCAATGTTCTAACATGTCCTAAGATGTCTAAGATGACATATGAATGCTTGAAATGTCATGGCAAGTTCATGTGATGATGCTATGCAAAGAAGAATGCAAATGAACATGAGAAATTAGGGTTTTATGAACATATGCGATGCAAATGGATAAAACAGAAACATACAACATGATAAAAAATTGAAATCAAGCTCAAACAAACCCTAAACCTATATAAGATCAAACCCCAAAGGAGAAGGTCAAAAGCTAAACCTATTGAAAGTTATGATTTTTCTAAGTTTGCTAGGGTTTTTGGGTGATTCTCAAAGGAAAATGCAAATCAATTTGAAAATTCAAGATAAATTCATGAGGCAAATATCCTAGAAACTTCATGCAATACGTGAAATAATGCAAGAAGAATCACGTTCAAACTCTTCTTGGTTACGCAAAAATGATTTTTCAAAGATAGGGTTAAAAATTGTGATTTTAAAGAACCCGAATTCAAAGAAAAATTTGAAATTATGATCAAGCCTAAAAAGAAATTTGTATGAAGAGTTTGAAAATGTTTTTAAATGCATTAGAATGGTTCATGATTTTTTTGGTAATTTTTAGAAACCTAAATGCATTTTTAATTAATTAAAATACTTTAATTAATTTAAAATAACATTTAAATATTTTAAAAATACTTTTTAAATGAAAAAAATAAAATAAAAATCATTTTCAAGTTGAGAAAAATATTTAAAATCAGAATGCAAAGTTTCATATTTTTTGAAGGTGTTTTGGTATTTTTAATAAATTATGCAAAAGAAATGAATTAAAATGAAAATAAAATGAATAAAAATGGGAAGTAATCAGATCCAGTGGATGAGATTCAAACTGGGGAAATGGGAGTTGACTGCGCGCGTTTTTGAATGGCTGGGATTGTTTCTGGCTAATTATTATTAATTAAATTAAATAAACAGGATTAGGGTTAAGTGGATTCATCTGGGCCGTCTACACGCTAATTAAAACAAGATCCAAGGGTGGGAAATCAATCTGGGCAGCTAACCCTAATTAGGGTTCTAATGATTTTCAGGTGACCGGAGCTAGCTCCGGTCATCTTCTCCGGCCACTCAAAATCTCAACTTCTTCCCTAGGTCAAATTAGAACCTCTAAAGCTCCATAAATGATCTTCTACCCTCCCTAAACAAGAGTCCATCATCATATAACATTTATATTTCATCAAAAGATGGAATCGAATCAAACAAGATTTTCGGGAAAACTTTCAGAACATCCATACATGCTCATTTCTCAATCATTTTCAAAATTTAACATATTAGTGTGATCTAGAGAATATATAGAATCATTCTAAAACTTAAAAGTGTGTTTCTGGAAATTTTGTTCTTGAGGTATACCTGAGTTGAAGTTTTTTAGTTTGGAGCTTTCTGACCTTTCCTATGATGCAAATCAACCCCAATGAGCTCCCTGATGATGTTGCAATGCTTAGAACAAGTTTGTGATGGCTATTTTAAAGTGTTTGGTTCTGGTTTTACAGAAATCGTATTTTTAGTTTGGGAGGTTTCAAGCCATTTTGAGGGTTGCTTTGTGTTCTATGAGTGATTTGAAGATGATTGGTGAAGTTTATTTTGATGTTTGATGGTTGTGTTTTGAGTTTCGAAGAAGGGAAGGTTTTGACAATTTTTCTGAATTCTGAGCTCTCCAATGTTTCAGGCTTGAATGTGTTACGAAATGAGCTCCTTAGGGTTTGCATAAGAGGTTGTGATTGGTCAGAGAGTGGGTGGTGGCTCAGTTTGATTGGTATGGGAGGAAATGCAAAAATGTCCACTTATGTGTACATGAGGTATGGGTCAATGCAACATGGGATTCTGAGCATATATTGCCTCTGCATGCTTCATGGAGGGCCCTTGGATCAAAGAAAGGCAGCTGTGATGCTTGGATGAAGAGATGGCAAGCTTTATGCAACTTGGCCATTTTGAAATTTCTTGTGAATTAAGTCACCAAAACCCTAGGTTCAAGGCATAATTCTGAGCTTTGAAGGTTGCTTTGACTTGTTATGACATAATTGAGCACATTAGAGGTCACTTAGAAGCTTGAAATGCCAATATGCAAAAATCCCTCTTTGACATGAACTTGAAAATTATGTGATTTTTGCCAACTTTGAAAGGCCATATCTTGAGTTCTAGGATGAATCAAGACATGTTCTTGTACTTTTTTAAAAGGGAAAAACCTAATCTACAAATTTTATGCCCAAGAATTTTTCATTTGAAGCATTTTTGGTCATGAAAGATGAGGATGGAAATCTTTCCCAAAATGGAAAGTTTCCATTACAAGTCATTTCCAAAAATGACAAGTTTGCGATTGGCTCAAAATTCTTCAATATTGTGAACTTCCTGTAGCGGTAAAATCGTGAGTGTAAGCTATTGATTAACTTAACTCGATGTACACAGAGTCGCCACCGCGCTTTTATTTATTTCCAAAAGGAAAAAGGTAAAAGAACGAATAAAAACCTAAGGGAATCTAAAAGCAAAAGCTAAAAGAAACAAACAGAGAACGGGTAAGGGGATTGGTTACGAACCAGGAAGGTTTTAGGCACCCGACTCGTCCGTGGTACTCCACGGGAGCCCTTTGACATATTTATTGCTTTTTGGTTTGAAATTGGTTTGCTTGAAAATGATTGAAGAGATGAGGAGAAGAATGTTTTTTAATGATTTTGTGTTTGATGAGGTTTTAACGCCTCATGCCTACGTACCCACAAAGTGCAATGCGAGATCAAAACCTCGTAGTTCGTGGTACAAAATTTGAAAAGAAACCATGAGTTGCATTAAATTTAAAATGTAGAGATAAGTCGTCATTCTTTAGCGAATAATTCCGCTAGAAATAATGAATCATATCTAAACATATGAAAAGAAAAGGTGCACAAAAGGCACAAAAGCAATTGAGTGAGTTTTGAGTTTTTTAAAGTATTTAAGAAAAGAATTTCAATATATTTACATGGATTAACATTTATTTAAGAAAACAAAGTGAAAAAAGTTAAAATCACTTGACATAAGTCAAAGTTTGATTATGAAAGCATTTGAAGTTTGAAAACAAAGAAGATTTTTGAAATAGGGAGAAGTTTTGAAAATCTAAGAATAGGGAGAAGATGAAGGGACTATCCTAATACTTGAATTAAAAGTTAAGAGAAAAGCGATCAAACCATATTGTGCACATTTCTTCAAAGTAACCGGAATTCCATCTTCAAAGACCAAGGAGATAACTTGAGGCCAAAGTTTCCAATCCATCACAACTTGAGCAAAGGTAGAGATCCTAAAATCTAAGTCCATATTCCAAAGCTAAGGATAGTAACCATAGTCCGAAATTAAAGTCACCAATCTTTTTAATGTTTAATCCTTTATTAGTGTTTTGGTATCCAAATGGACAAAATAAAAATCACAAGCAACAATATAAACATAAACAATATGATATATGATATGATAAAAGCATAATAAAGAGATAAGGAACGAGGAATTGAAATAAAAGGATAAGGTGCGAGAGATTAAATTTAAACGGATTATAATATTCACATTATTATAATATTTACAATATAAGTGGTATGATGAACTTAATCAAGCACAACCACGAAAAGAAAAATAAAATCGAGGCAACCGGATCCAAGTGGATCTTAATCCGAATCGGGACAACTTTAGGTCTATGTTAAGCAATCGCCGAGTAATTTACGAAGTAATTACCCTACAAATGAGGCCGGCCACCACTAATTAAAGTGGAAAATATTCGTGTTAATACATGTTAGAGAAACGATATTATGGATCGTTCTCCGAAAACATGCCACACTAAAAGAAAGAGAACGGTCTAATCTTAATCGAGATTTTCATTGAATTTATCGAAGGCAACCTATCACGATCTCAAAGTATGGAGAATGATCCAAATGATCATTCATCCATAGATTTGAAATAATGAAGATTAAACCGATCGGAAATCAACAATCTACGAATCGGAGATTGTCATCGACCAAAAAGAAGAGATGAATAAAAATGGATCTAAAAGTAGGTCCATAAAAGAATTAAAATGTTTTTAAATCATTTTTCTTAAAATCTCTTTTAATATACTTTTTCTAAAATATAATTTCCAAAACCTTTCCTAAAATATATTCTAAAACTTTTTCTAAAATATATTTCTAAAATCTTTTCTAAAACATTATTCTAAAATCTCTTATATCAAAAATAGAATATAAACAAAATCATTTAAAAATATATAAAGAAAATTAAAAGAAATGAAAAGGGGGAGGGAGAAGCTGCGCATAGCAGGGAGGTTGGATCAGCAAACTGGATCCAAAAATCCAAGTCCAAACACTCACATCCTCTTTCTTAAAATTAAATGAAGCAAAAATAAAGAAAAAAAAGAAAACAGAAGATGCTACATCTTCTTCTCCAAACGCGCAAACATGGCGGAGACAGGGGAATATCACACGCGGAATCTCTCACCTTCACGAAATCAAACAAATTAACAAATCTCTTCTTCTTCTTTCGCGATCTTCAATTCTTCTTCTTCTTTAGAAATTGCGGAATCCTATTTCAAATTCAACCTAAATTGATTTGTGATTTCTTATGGATATCAGTTATCGAAACCTAAAATTGAAGGTGATGAAAGGAGAAAGGGGGATTTTGGAGAGTTGGACAATTGAATAAGAATTGGATTTTGACAGGGTATCTTGGGGCTTTTGAAGCTTGAGAAATTTGAATGGAATGGTTGGTTTAAATAGAGGAATGGATGGAGTATGAGATGTCGTTTTGTATCAATTCGAATTGCGTTTGGGAGGTCACGGTATTTGCGTGTCTTGCTGAGTTTTGATTTTGAGTTTTTTCTTTCATTTCTGCGTTTTGCTCTTATTTTATTTGCATTTTGATTGTGTGAATTTCAGGTGTTTGTGTTTCATGTGCGGATTGCGTTTGCTGTGGGCCTGCTGCTGTTTTTTTTCCGCGTGTTGTATGCGTGCTGCTGGGATCACATGATGGATGCGTGGGCAAAAGGCTGTGCGGCTGAGGTTTGTTTTGCACATGCTGGAGCTTATGTGAGCTGAGGCGAAGCTGTTTTGTTTGATGGGAAAGGCTTTGGCTGGAAAGGCCGTACGGATTGTGGGTTGTGGTGATGTTGTACGCGCGTGAAGGTGTTTTGGGCTTACGCGTGAGGAGCTTGCATTTTGCTTGGGGGTCTGTTCAGCGTGAGGCTTGCTGCGAACTTGGGATGCGGCTGTTGGGCGTGTGGAAAAGCTGGCTTGGCTGAAGTGACTTGAGGTACAGCTGATGAAGTGAGCTTTTGTTCGTTGCTTGTGCCAAGGCTGATGCGGCTTGTGGGAAATTGCTTGGGCGTGGAAAGCTGAAGTCAAGTGGGGCCTATTGAATTGCAGCTTGACTTGTGATGCAAAAGGCTGGAAAAGTTGGAAAGTGTGGCTGATTGGAAAATGGCTTGTGACTAAGTCATCACTTTTTTTGTAAAAACAAATTGTAATGTGGGCTGAAACAAATATTGGATTTTTTATGTGTTTATTATTTTGGTAAAAGAAAAATAATGGAAGTGATAAGAAAAGTTAGAAAAAACAATAAAGATATAAAAAAGGAAAGATAATGGATTTAAAAAAAGAAAATAATTGGAAATGATTATATGGAATGATTTAGTCGGATAAAAAAATGGATAACGGACATATGGATAATATTTGGATAATGTGGTTTGGTAAAAAAAATCGAAAAAAATGGATAATGACAAATGGTCATAAAAAGGGTATACGGATGGATAAATGGATACAAAAAATGGTTTAATCGGAAAGAAAATGGATATGAAATGATAATTTTTAAGGCCCACCACAAACTTCTTGATTTTTCTTGCACAAGCCTCTAATGAAAGCAGCCATTACTAAACCACTGATCAATTTGCCAATTCAACCACAGCCACTGAAATCATCTGAAAACTTCCTTGATTATTTGAATGCGTGTTGAGGAAAATAAATCCACAGACGAATCAATAATGCACTGATGAACTGATGCATATTCAAACCAAACCTCGCACAAAACATTGTCTGATAACTGATGACTTTTGTACACAGCACAACCTGAACTTTTGAAAACGCATCGTCTAAACCACTGGCACACACAACTGGCAGTCAGAACAATTTTCTGATAGTTTGACCAATATTAGGTCAAACGTCCACTTAGATCGAATTGTGACTGAACCAACGCTTCTGAATTGAAATTAACTGTCTTATCTTCGCAAACCTGCAACACAGAGAAGAAGAAGAACACTGCAGCATATTTTTGGTATTTTGGTTAGAAGTCAATAAATATAAAAAAATATAAAGAAGTAAAAACAATGGTGATCCCCTGCGAAGCATAGACCCTTCACCTGAGAGAAACTCGAAAGCCAGTGTGATCTTGTTTGTATGCAAAAATGCAAATGAAATGCGAAGAAATCTTAGGGAAAAAATTAGGGTGTTACAGCTGCCCCTATTTAAGTTTCTTCAATCCGGAGATATGAAGATCGACATCTTCGTCTCTACAAGATGGGAGAGACTTAAATACAGAAAACCCAATTTTTGTCCTAAGAGAACAAGATATGAGATGAATATGATATGCAAACCCAAGATCTCCGTGGGGAAAATATGACCACCAGAGAAAAACAAAAACTTGGGGACACAGAAGAAAATCCCGCTGGGGAAACAACAGACAACAAAAGAGTCACCAGGAAAATAAATCACTGGATAACAGACTCCACTTGGGAAAAGATATGATATAATCAAGAACAAAATTCCACCAGGGAAAATAAACACCCTACCAGGAACTATCAACCAAACAAAATATTCGAATCCAAGAATGGAGAAATACTGAGTTGGATAAGAATCATCAACTACCTGTTTACTGGGTAGGAAACATAAAGGACTCGACTATCGATTTACTGGATAGGAGCAAAATACAGAGAGATAATCCTCAATAACCTTTTTACTGGGCATAAAAAGTTTCAAACTACCTGATTTACTGGGTAGAAAACATAAAGGACTCGACTATCGATTTACTGGATAGGAGCAAAATAAAGAGGGATAACCTCCATTACCTTTTTACTGGGCAGAAAAATTCTCAACTACCTGATTTACTGGGTAGGAGCATGATCAACTACCTGATTTACTGGGTAGGAACTTGATCAAAGGAAAAAAGCTTCTATTACCGTTTTACTGGGTAAGAAGAAAATATATGATTCTATTACCTTTTTACTGGGTAAGAGGAAAATATCTCGACTACCGGATTTACTGGGTAGAACAAATTCTCAACTACCTGATTTACTGGGTAGGAGCTCAAGCAAAGGAAACAATAAACTCTATTACCTTTTTACTGGGTAAGAGGATAAAATATCGACTACCGAATTTACTGGGCAGGAGTACAAGTAAAAGAACTTGATCAATTTGGTAATATTACCCACTATCGATTACTGATAGCTTAATTCCAAAGTAATATACTCGAGCTGGAGAAAATGTTGCCCACTATCAAACAATGATAGCTTAATTCCAAAGCAATATATCCACAAAAGGGGACCAAAGTTCAATCCAAGAACAAATTGGAGAGAAACGGTCAAACAAGACTCATCCCGAGGAGGAAATATCTCAACTGGGGAAAATTCCATCCAGATAATAAACTGGAGAGGAAGCTAAATCAAAATCATCCACGAGAAACAAACTCAGTGGGGAATTAGAAATGATTAACTCTTTCTGCTTAATGGTCGACACTCTAAGCTTGAGAGGAATATGACACACACACTCTGTGGGGAAATCCACACCAAAGAGCAGATAACAATGATAAACGCAAGAATGCAAGCAAACAATGCTATGCTTATGCGTATGAATATGCTGAAAAAACAGACATAAAGATAAGAAACGGGTGACATGAACACCACAACAACCAGATACTCGGCTAATCCTAAGGAAACAATGCAGGGAAACATGCTGGAGATTCAACTTGAAATCTTGCAGGGGAATATCATAAGCCATCAAAGGAATAAAATCCTACTACAAGGCTTAAATCATGATGAGACAACATCTGTTAGGAATGTCATCCTGCTGAGGAAAGGTAATAATCTGCTGAGGATGGAAGTATTCTTGATAAAAATCAAACTTCACGAGGAATAACTGTCATACCACTCCTACTCCACCTGGGGATAGAGTGCGAGACCTGCTGAAAATCACATAGGAACCTGTCGGAAATCAACACATGCAGACCTACTGGGGATCCATATGGGGATATCAGAAGTTAACATCATAGCCAATACAATTACGAGGGATTTTAAATTAATACCCACCATCAGGTAAAAGAAAACCTCTAAACTGACTGATATATCAATACTTCTATATTCAAGGATGCAAACAAATCAAGCTGAGGAGCAAAAGCTCAGCTGGGGATTCCCAATACTTCTCAATTTAAAGGTAACTTGCTGAGGAAGAGATCAAAACTCAGCTAGGGATTCTTAAGAACATCCCTTCCAACAACTCTTCTGGGGAATACATACAATCTCCATTCATGCTTATTGTTGGGGAACAAAACATCATTAACATCAACCCGTCAAGACTATCCAGGAACTTCGCATGGATACAACCGAATCAAACCCTGCTTTGGGAAAGACGAGTTACACACATCCAGACTTTACCATCCTTGGAATCACTATTGATATCCTTTCTTTGTTCATATATCAAAAGAAAAATGTTTTTATAATCTTCAAAGATTAAATTTATTAAATTTGTTTCAAAAATCATCATCAACAATAAATTGAAATTTTGTAAATAGAAACAATATAAAGAATTGCAAACAATTGGATAAAAGCTCAAATTCATTGAAAGAATGGTAGTCAGCAAATGGCATGACTCCATGGATCATTACAAGTTTGAAAAATGGTAAATACATGGAAAAAGGGATACATTGAGATACAATGATCACTATTCTCCCTATCAACTTTGAACTCCACTGGGTCCGAAACTTTAGTCAAGATGAATGAATAAGAATCTTTGATGAATAATTCTTCTAAGGGATAGAATCTGAAATCCTCGGTTCCTACAAGTGATTCAGTCTGTCGACGCAGTTACTTGCCATGATCCCTAACTTTTGCCTAGATTGCCCTTTCGGGTTTTCAATCTACCAGGATAATTATTTCTGTTTTTGTCTCTAATTTTTTCCTGGACCGCTCTTTCGGGTTTTCAATCCACCGAGACGCTCATTTTTGCCTAAGCCGCCCTTTCAGGTTTTCAACTTAGCGAGCTGTTCTTTTATTTTATTTTTTAGGCGAAGTATTTCTTGACTGCATCCGCATTCATAGAGCGAGTGATCTCCTCACTATCCATAGTTGCAAGAATTAATGAACTGCCAGAGAAGGCTTTCTTAACAACATATGGACCATCATAGTTCGGAGTCCACTTGCCCCGAGAATCTTTAAGGAAAGACTGAATCTTTTTGAGCACGAGGTCGCCTTCTCTGAATACACGAGGTTTGACCTTCTTGTCAAAAGCTTTCTTCATCCTTTGCTGGTACAACCGACCATGACACAAAGCTGTTATTCTTTTTTCTTCAATCAAATTCAACTGATCAAACCTACTCTGACACCATTTAGCCTCAGTCAACTTGGCTTCCATCAGAACTCTCATTGATGGGATCTCAACTTCGACCGGGAGCACTGCTTCTGTACCATAAACAAGTGAGAAAGGGGTTGCCCCTGTTGAAGTGCGGACAGATGTACGATACCCATGCAAAGCAAAAGGGAGCATCTCATGCCAGTCCTTTTACGTCACAACCATCTTCTAGATGATCTTCTTAATATTCTTATTCGCAGCTTCAACAACCCCATTCATCTTCAGTCTATAAGGAGAGGAATTATGGTGTTGAATCTTGAATTCTTCACAAAGCTCTTTCATCATCTTATTATTCAAGTTCGAACCATTATCAGTAATGATTCTATTCGGAACACCATATCTACAGATAATGTTATTCTTGATAAACCGAACCACAACTTGCTTGGTCACATTAACATACGATGCCGCTTCCACCCACTTGGTGAAGTAGTCAATTGCCACAAGAATAAAGCGATGTCCATTCGAAGCCTTGGGTTCAATCATACCAATCATATCAATTCCCCACATAGAGAAAGGCCATGGGGAGGAAATCACATTGAGATAAGCTGGTGGCACATGAATCTTATCAGCATACACTTGACACTTATGGCACTTTTTCACATACTTGCAACAATCAGATTCCATTGTCAGCCAATAGTAACCTGCTCTCAACATCTTTTTAGCCATTGCATGCCCATTAGCATGAGTACCAAAAGATCCTTCATGAATTTCTTTCATTAACATGTCTGCTTCGTGTTTATCCACGCATCTGAGCAAGACCATGTCAAAATTTCTCTTATAAAGCACATTTCCATTCAGGAAGAAATTGCCTGCCAATCTCCTCAAAGTCCTCTTATCTTTATCGGATGCCCCAAGCGGGTATTCTTGACTCTGGAGGAAACATTTAATATCATGATACCAAGGCTTGTCATCATGGACCTCTTCAACTACAAACACATGAGCTGGTCTTTCAAGTCGCATCACACTGATTATGGGAACATCATTCCACTGATGCACCTTTATCATAGAAGCTATAGTTGCTAAAGCATCCGCCATCTGATTCTCGTCACGAGGAACATAATGAAACTCAACTTTAGTGAAAAAGGTTGATATCTTCCTGGCATAATCTCTATAAGGGATCAAGTGGGGTTGATGAGTTACCCACGTGCCCTGGATCTGATTAATTACCAAAGCAGAATCTCCATACACATCAAGATGCTTAATCCTCAGATCAATAGCTTCCTCAAGACCCATAATACAGGCTTCATACTCAGCTTCATTATTGGTACAAGGAAAAGTCAACCTCGCGGCAAAAGGGATATGTGAACCATGGGGAGTAATGATCATTGCCCCAATTCCTCTTCCACATGCATTCACAGCACCATCAAAAACTAAACCCCATCGAGATCCAGGCTCCGGCCCTTCCTCAATCAAAGGTTCATCACAATCTTTCACTTTTAAAAACATCACATCCTCATCTGGAAAATCAAACTTGATAGGTTGGTAATCATCAATCGGTTGATGTGCCAAATGGTCAGCCAAGATACTACCTTTTATAGCTTTTTAAGCTCGGTACTCGATATCATATTCTGATAATAACATTTGCCAACGAGCAATCCTCCCAGTCAAAGCAGGCTTTTCAAAAATATACTTGATTGAATCCATTTTAGAGATCAACCAAGTTGTATGATTCAGCATATACTGGCGAAGACGCTTTGCAGCCCAAGCTAAGGCGCAACAAGTTTTTTCTAGCATGGAATACCGAGACTCACAATCAGTGAATTTCTTACTCAAGTAGTAAATTGCATATTCTTTTCTTCCAGATTCATCTTGCTGACCAAGCACACAACCCATGGAATCTTCCAACACAGTCAACTACATGATCATCGGTCTACCTTCCACCGGAGGAGACAAGATAGGAGGTTCAAGCAGATATTCTTTGATACTTTCGAATGCCTTCTGACAATAATCTGTCCAGACACAACCTTTATCTTTCCGAAGCAACTTGAAAATCGGAGCACATGTGGCAGTCATGTGAGAGATAAACCTCGAAATATAATTCAAACGGCCCAAGAATCCTCTTACTTGTTTTTCGGTTCTTGGAGCTGGCATTTCCTGAATAGCTTTCACTTTATCAGGAACAACTTCAATTCCTCTTTGGCTGACAATGAAACCCAATAACTTTCCAGAACGTACACCAAATGTGCACTTGTTCGGATTCAAACGAAGCTTATACTTCCTTAATATCTGAAACAACTTCAGCAAATGTTCAACATGATCCTCTTCAGTCTTCGACTTAGCTATCATATCATCAACATATGCCTCGATTTCTTTATGTATCATATCATGGAAAAGTGTGGTCATAGCTCTTTGGTACGTCGCACCAGCATTCTACAATCCAAAGGGCATCACTCTGTAACAGAATGTTCCCCATGGTGTAATAAATGTGGTCTTTTCCATGTCCTCGGGTGCCATCTTTATTTGATTATAACCGGAAAATCCGTCCATAAAAGAGAACACATCAAACTTAGCCGTATTATCTACCAACATATAAATGTGTGGTAATGGAAAATCATCTTTCGGACTGGCTTTGTTCAAATCTCTGTAATCAACGCACATTCGGACTTTTCCGTCTTTCTTCGGAACAGGAACGATATTGGCCACCCATTCAGGATAAGTTGACGTCACAAGAAAACCTGCATCGATCTGCTTTTGAACCTCCTCTTTGATCTTTACTTCCATGTCAGGATGAGTTCTTCTGAGCTTCTGCTTTACAGGTGGACATTCAGGCTTCAAAGACAATCTATGCTCCACAATATCAGTATCAAGACCTGGCATGTCTTGATAAGACCAAGCAAATACATCAACATACTCTCTGAGAAGTTCTACAATCCTCTTCTTAACATCAGGACCAAGCAATGCTCCAACTTTGACTTCTTTCTTTTCATCTTCAGAACCCAAGTTGACCATCTCTATAGACTCCCCATGAGGCTGAATAATCTTCTCCTCGTGCTCAAGCAACCGAGAAATTTCATCAGGAATCTCTTTAACATCCTCTTCCTCAGCTTCAAACACAGGGAATTCAAAGTTGGGAGAGGGCATAGGATCATTGTTTTCAATGGGTTTATCAATCAATCTGCACAATGATTTATTTTTATTTTAGAGTATGAACAAAAGTGCAAACATTATGCAGATAAACAATCATTATTATTTGGGTTTTTTATGTTACCATTTTTCAGAATAAAGCAAAAAGGAAAAACACATATGGAAATCAAAATAGCATTTTATTGATGATGATAAAATTTGAAACAAAGCCCGACAAACATCACTTTCACCTTGGGCAGAGTGAAAGGATTTTTGAAAGAAAATAAAACAAATTACTTTGAAGCATGAACAACAAAAGGAACATCAACAGTGTAAACACCCCAAATTTTCCCTCACCCATTCACACCATGGCTTGTGATCTTTTCATATGCATAAATTCAATCATAGCATCTCATACCACATTTTTGATTCACTGCATTGATTCAAAGTCATCTGCATCTAGGGTTTGTGATTTGAGTTATCCAAGAGTCATTTGAGCCACTCCAAAGGTCTTCAATCACTTCAAAGGGTTCCATGTGTGTTCAAGCATCATATTATATCCTCACAAAGTCAATAAAGTCAAAAGATCACAAGAACTGGGAAAGGCATGGAAGCAGAGCCAGGTTTAATTGCACATATGACCTAGAATTAGGGTTTTGGTTTCAAAGGCCATAACTCCAAATTTTTTGGTCATTCTTGTTTCTATTGGTCTCGATATGTTATAAGGATCATGTATATCAAGTTTCATGAAGAAATTCCATGGGGAAGGCACCTAATCAGGAGTTGACTTCTTGAACAAGTCAGTGCAAAATCAGGGCATCTGAGGCCCCCAATGACCCAACCAAGGGGTGTTCTTCATCATTTTGATTGTTTATGAACTTTATTTGATCATAGAAGATGTTGGAAGTTCACAAAATTGAAGAATTTCAAGCCATTTGCAAAGTTGCCTTTTTGGGAAAATGACTTGTAATGGAACTTGCCATTTTGGGAAACTTTTTCAACCCTTTCTTTTTGATTCAAAAATGATTCAAATGGGAAAACTTTGGTCATGAAAGTTGTAGAATGGATCATTCCCTTTTCAAAAAGTACAAGAACTCATTCTAATTCATTTTGGATCAAAAGTTATGGCTTGTCAAAGTTGGGAAAAATCACATAATTTCAAGTTATGTACCAAAGAGGCAAAGTTGCAAAATCCCTTGCCAAGGAAAAATGAGACCTCAAAGTGACTTCTAATCCTTGCACAAACATAAACCATTGCCTAAAATTCAGAATGCACCAAGAGTTTGTCCATTTTCATGACTTGTGGATCAAGAAACTTCAAAAGGGCCAAAATTGAACAAAGTTGCAAAACATCATACAAACCCTAATCCACTTGCTAATTGGCTTCAAAACTGATCCCATGGTTCTCCTCATTCCTTGCTGCGTAGGACACCCCTTTGTCCTTGGCCTATCAATGACCCATACCTCTCTTACACAAAACTTGGACTTTTTGCAAAAGACCCATACCAATCAAGCTAGGCCACACCAACTCCTCTGACCTATCCAAGAGTGATAAGTGGACAAAAAGAGACATAACACAACACACAACACAAGCTGAAAACCTCAGATTGCCATAGTTATCAAAAATCCCCCCACTTGCAAAACCTTTCGAATCTCTCAGCTCACTCAACCATTCTTCAAACCAACTTCACCATTGATCTCAAAATGACTCACTGATCACAAACCAACCACTGAAACAGCCAAAAGCACCCCATAAACCAAACACGATTTCTGACCAGTTGGCTTGCAAACTCCCAAATCAGCCAAAAGAAATTCCTTCCAAGCATTAAGACTTCATCAGGAGCTCAAGAGGAGTGGTTTGCACCAAAAGAGAAGGCCTGAAAGTCCCAAACTGAGAAAGCTCAAGCTCAGGTACCTTCAGAAAATGATTTTTATTTTATTTTTTGCATTGAAAATTATTTTTAAATTATTTAAATGTTTATTTTTAATTAATTAATGAAAATTAATTAATTAAAAATACATTTAGGTATTTAAAAATCACCAAAAAATTCACATAGCATTTAAAAACATTTAGAGACATTGTCCAACTCTCAAACCAAATTTCTTTTTTGTTCTTGATGCCTTTTGATCATTTTCATTGGATTTAATTTCATTTTAAGGCAATATTTTGTTTCAAACTTCAAAAATTCCTTTCTGCCTAACCATTGAGAGTTGGATGATGATTCTTTTGGCATTGCATCTTGCATAGCATGTAGTTTATAGGATAAATTTGATTTGAATTGATCTTGCATTTTCAATTTGTTTAGCATTTTTCTTAGTGAAGTACCCCAAAACCCTAGCAATCTTAGGAAATTCATAACTTTCAATAGGTTAAGAGTTGGATCCTCTCCTTTGGGCAGTGAGTTTGTATAGGATTAGGGTATCTTTGATTGAATTTTCAAATTTTTATCATGTTGTTTGCTTCTGGTTTTGGATTTTTGCTTTGCATGATGCATGTAACCCTAATTTGTGCCATCCTCTGCATCCATTTTTCATTTGCTTGCATCCATTGACTTGCCATGACATTTTGTGCATTCTTTTGATTCATAATACATCTTAGGATATATTAGAACCATGTTTGATCATTGCATCTTTCATTTGACATGTTGTATATCCATTACATTTTATAACTTTTCATGAACTTTCATGGTTCAAAACATGCCTCATTTGCATCCTTATGCTTGTATGATCATTCTCATCTCTTGTCATGTGTTTGCATCATCTCTTAGCATCATTAACATCATGTTTATGCTTCTGGTTTTGGTTTGCATCATGGCCTTGCATCTCATTCTCATTGTGTTTCATTTTCTTATGCTAACATTTCAGGGGGTAAGTTGCTTGAGAAGTGAATTTGCCTTCACTTCTCACAATCTCTTTTCATCTCTTTCATACTTTCTTTGCTGCATTTTGTATGTGTTTTAGAGTGAGCTTGCTCATTCATGCTCTTCTCCTCTTTCTTTCTTCAAGCAACTTGTCTTCTTAAGTGAAGCAAGTTGTTTTGCTTCTCTTTGATTCTTGCTCTTTTCATCTGCTTCCTTCCTGGTGGTTTCTCTGAAGATCTTTCTCTCTTGAGCCTCATAAACCCTAGGAACAACCAA
Organism: Lathyrus aphaca; assembly: GCA_963966055.1. Classification (NCBI taxonomy): domain Eukaryota; kingdom Viridiplantae; phylum Streptophyta; class Magnoliopsida; order Fabales; family Fabaceae; genus Lathyrus; species Lathyrus aphaca. Next base: position 354,096,346 of record OZ014525.1, read on the forward strand.
GCATGATAACAATTAGGGTTTGATTAGTCCCCCATTTAGTTTTCCCTTTGTGTCATCTTTGAGTCTTCTCTTCTCATCTCATAATCCAGGACTAAACCCTAAAGGTTTTAAGGCTTTGTGATTAAGCTTATGCCTGCATCCTTCTATTAGGATGGAGTGTATAACTTTAATCCTAAGTGTTAAACCCTTAATGTGTTTAAGCCCTTTAATCAATCCATCTAATAATCACTAAGACATCAAACTTGTAACTTGGGCCTTGCATTAGGGTTCTAATTATTCCTTAATTGGTTAAGAAGGACTAACCCTAGTGTTAATGGACAAGTCCCCCTCAAGTTGTCTTACAAACCATAAAAATCACTTCTTCATCTTACCATTAACTAAAACCCACTTTAATAAAGGCTTTGTTTTGTCATGAGGTTAATCCCTAATCATGGATTAAGTTGAGGTATCTTCCTCAGCTTAAATGCTCTCATATATTATCCTTCTATTAGGATGGTGTAATGAGTCCATTAAATCCTTGATTATGGCTTAAACTCATTACTTAACACTAAACAAAAACAGCAAAAACATCTAAATAATCACAAGTAGGTTAATGATCTTAATCCTACTTCAGGGTGATTAAGTGTGAGATGCTGACTTCACACTTAAGGTATTCTCATTACCCCTAATCGGAGGGAGGATGTGATGAGTTTACTAACCCATTGGTTTAGGCTTAAGCTCATTAACTTATGACACATTTCCAAAAGCAATAAAAGACTGAAAACACAGAAACAAACAATAATCGTCTCCTATGGGATTCTTTTCTCATCTCATTCACTCATAAACGAGAACTTGCTTCTTCCGTCAAACGCAAGACAGTTTGCACCTGAGCCAGACAGGTCATACACTTGAGCATAGACAAGTAAGCAGTTCACAAGTCAATTTATATCTTCAGTCTCTTTGAGTCGAACTACGGTGTTCTGACTTCCTCATTGCACGAGAGGATACGTAGGCATAACTTAACAGTTATCGAACAAAAGTCTCTGTATATTCCCCCCTCTTCCAGTATTATTCTTCAAGCCTCATGGTCATGAGCATTTCATTCTTGTTCTTACACTGACACTTCACTTATACACTTCACATTTCTTTTACACTGACACTTGCATTCTTTCCAGTTTTGATACACAAATTGCACTGACACTACCCCTTTAAAACACAAATCTTTTAAGCGTGGATCTCGTCGAGTACGACGGACAATCTGGGTGCTAATACCTTCCCAGGTTGTAACCAACCCCATTTCTCAGTCTCTCTGGTTCGCAACCGTCTTATCCATATCTTTCTAAGTCTATGCAGCATTACCTTTCCTCCGGGATAAAAATGCCTAACCGGCGACTCTTTTCTCTTGAGTTCACCCTTGTGTGTTCTCTCTCCTTTCGCCGACCGTTCGCGTATGTACCCCATTTGACTTAGCCTCATTTGGTGGGAGCGAGAAACAGCAATCCAATTCTGGCAAATCTTTCCATGCGTAACAAAGTCAGGCATTTCTTCATCTTCATCATCTTCGATGATGGCAGCAGCGGAATGATTGTTGATAAATCCAACACTTCGGAAACCTTCTTGAATAGTCTTTGGGTCATTGAGAACTGCACCTGGTGCAAAGCCGATACCAAATCCTTCCTTGTTGTCGACTGCATCAATAATTCGTTCCCAACCATCAGACTGACCAGCTTCAAGCACTCGCAGAGCATCCTTGAAAGAAGACATGGGCATGGCATTCTTCTTAGCAACATTATCCACAACAGAAAGAGCTTGAAACGAAGTTCCCACCTCTTTTTCAGCATCAATATAGGAGAAAGAAGACAAATTGCTCACAAGCATCGCCCTTTCACCTCCAATGGTCACCAATTTCCCCTCTTTCACAAACTTCAACTTCTGATGAAGAGTGGATGTCACAGCTCCTGCCTCATGGATCCAGGGTCTTTCGAGGAGACAACTGTAAGCGGGATGTATATCCATTACTTGAAAAGTAATCTTGAATATAAACGGTCCAATAAGAATAGGGAGATCCACTTCACCAATCACCGTCTTCTTCGATCCGTCAAACGCTTTCACAATAATCCCATTATGCCTCATGGGAGCACCTTGATACGCAAGCTTTGACAAAGTCGATTTTGGCATCACGTTCAAAGAAGATCCAGTATCAACTAGCACCTTGGACATAGCATCTTCCTGACAATTTACCGAAATATGCAACGCCAAGTTATGATTCCTTCCTTCTTCAGGCAAATCATCATCACAGAAGCTTAAATTGTTGCAAGATGTGATATTAGCCACAATACTATCAAATTGATCAACAGTCACATCCTGGTCAACATAAGCTTGATCAAGAATCTTCTGCAAAGACTGCCTATGAGCCTCAGAACACATCAAGAGTGATAAAACTGATATCTTCGACGGAGTATGCAACAACTTCTCGGTAATGTTGTACTCGCTCTTCTTTATCAATTTTAACACCTCATATTCACTATTACCAGATTGGCCTGATTGGACAACAACATCCATAATCTGTTTACTTGCACTTGTATCTTCAACTCTCTTCGGAGGGTCTGGAGCATACACTCTACCACTTCGAGTAACCTTTGTCACATCAGCAATGCTAACCACAGACTTTGGAGTAGGAATAGGAACTTCCCTACCATTTTCTATCATCGTAACATTATACCGGTACGGAACAGCTTTATCAGACTCATATGGCATTGGACCAGGCACATTAATCACCAATGAAGTAACAGCAGTTTTGCGACTATCAAAAGAAATAACCACCCTCTCAGGAATAGTCCTCTCAGGAAGGTTAAACTGAGGCATAATAACATTCACTTCATTCTTATATTCATCTCTTTTTGCTGTCACTTCGATCAACTTATCATCCATCATCTTTTGAATATCTCTCTTAACAATCACGCAACCACGAGGATTCACCGAGCAAATACAACATCCAACATAATCGTGATCAATATCGTGATATTCACTTAAGAAAGCATGCATCTCAACCAAAGACCTTCGAATATGACGGACCTCATAGATTTTGAACAAACCAGGACAACCATCAACCATATTCACAGACGCATTACCATCCTTCGGCAAAGGATTTTTCTGCACATTTGGATTAACATCATTAAAATACAGAACATTGTTCCTCATCAATTTCTGTACTTCAAACTTCAATGGATAACAATTCTCAACATCGTGCCCCGGGGCACCTTGATGAAAAGCACAATGAGCCTCTGGCTTATACCACCATGGGATGGTCTCTGGAACTGGAGGCGGAGGACGGGTTTGCACAAGATTCTTTGCAATCAAAGACGGAAGCAAGTCCGCATACGACATCGGAATAGGATCAAAACTTGGCTTAGCCCGAGCCTGTTGATTACCACCTTGTTGCACAGAAGGTTGTTGATAACGAGGTTGGTACTTTGGAACTGCTGACATAGTTGAAGCCACATTAATCATCGGAGTTACAGAAGCTACATGCTGCGAATGGTGGTTCCCACGATTGTGATGTCTTCTATAACTTTCACGGGATACTGCATTAGTCTCATTTTCTTTCTTTTTCCCAATGTTGAACCTTCTAGAGCTTGAACCATTACTATTATCTTGACTCAACCGTCCCTCACGGACACCTTCTTCTAAACGCATCCCCATGCTCACCATTTCAGTAAAATCAGAAGGAGCGCTTGCTATCATCCTTTCATAATAAAACGAAACCAAAGTCTTCAAGAAGATCTTTGTCATTTCTTTTTCTTCCAGCGGAGGAACAATCTGGGCTGCCAGCTCGCGCCATCTCTGCGCATATTCTTTAAAAGTATCTTTGTCCTTCTGGGACATACCACGAAGTTGATCTCTATCTGGCGCCATATCAACGTTATACTTGTATTGCCGCACAAAAGCTTCTCCCAAATCATTGAAGGTCTTGATTTGGCTATTATCCAAGCTCATATACCACCTCATGGGTGCACCGGTCAAACTATCCTGGAAATAGTGAATCAACAGCTTATCATTATCAGTCTGAGCAGACATTTTTCTTGCATACATAGTCAAATGGCTCAACGGACAAGTGTTGCCTTTGTACTTCTCAAACTCAGGCAATTTGAATTTGTAAGGAACTTTAACATTAGGGACCAGACAAAGGTCATAAGCATCTTTTCCGAACAAATCCTTATGCTTCAGAGCTCTCATCTCCCTCTGTATCTCAACAAAGCGTCCCTGGAAGTCATCAAGTCTTTCAGTAACTCCAGCACCTTCACTGGGCTCAGCATGGTAAATCATTTCATCATGGTGCGGAATAGTGTGTACCATAGGCGGTGCAATAGTCACAATTGGAGGAAGAGTAGTCAACATTGGTGGGAGAGTGTTAAATGCAGCAGTCTCAGGATGATGAGGAGGACGATAACCAGCAGGAATAAAATCAACTGGCATGCCCCAAAGTGTGCTAGCAGGCATACGATAGCAAGGAGAAATAACAGTCTCAACAGGAATTGATGCGGTAACAATCTCGGAGATGACGGTATTCTGAACAGGAGAATTAGGAGGTGGCTGATTCTGAGCAGCCACCAAATTTTCCATCATAGCAGAAACTCTTTCCAAGCTTTCCCTCAGATAAGTAACCTCTTCGCGCGGCTCGCGATTCTCTTGTTGTAAAGTTTCCATCACTCTTCTCTGATTAGCTCGAGTATCAAATCGGTGAGTCAGCTTGACAGGAGAACTGAATGAAGGCCAAGAAACAACATAAGATCCCTGGAGAACACTCAAAAAGCAAGACAAATGCGGGTATGATGCATGGTATGCGTATGCAAATGCAAAGATTTCAAAGGATTATAAGATAACTTGCAATATTCATAAAGAGACATTTTTGAAGTACTAAAAAAAAACTCATTCTCATTAAGATCAAAGTGAGGATTACAAGTGAAGTACAAACATCAATAATCCTAATACATAAGAGGAAAAGTAAACTAGGCCTAGGGAATCATATCCGAAGAAGTTCCGAATCCTGGCTGATACTTCATGCGAATCCTCTTGATCTCATTCTTGTACCGATCTTCCATATCTTCCTTATCCTTCACTAACTTGTCAACAATGGCCTTCCAAGCACCGGAAGTAGGAGGAATAGTAGATGGAGTACTAGAGGAAGATAAATCCTCTCTTGGCCTCTTCGTGACACGCCTCTCAAGTAGCTCAATGAGATCATCCTTCTCCTTTAGCTGCTCCTGCATAGTAGTCCTCTCAAGTAGCCATTCTTCTTTTTCTTTCTTCATCTTGTCTAACTCTTCTTGCAGAGCCACCTTCTCATCAACGGGAGGTAGAAAAGCAGACAATGGCAATATGGGAAACATAGGCTCCTCAGGTGGATAAGGCATCTTAAGCTTGGAAGCTCTAGATCGAACCCACTGGATATAACATTCGGAAGGAGGAAGGTGTTGTCTTCCCAATTGACTCTTCTCTTTCCGGTGAACCGCATGCCAAGAATGAGCAATCCTTTTCTTCATTTTTACATGATCAACACCATTAAGAAAGAAGAAACGGGATAAGGAAAGATTGTTTGGTATGTCCTTCAAACAATATCCGAACTGTCGTCTAGCAAGAATGGGGTTGTAGCTAATTCCCCCACGTGTACCAAGAAGAGGTACATTAGGAAATTCTCTGCAACTGTCAATAAGCACTCCAGTGTCATAATGAGAACTATACCATGTCATGTCCTTATGAGAAAGTGACATCAACCTTTGAGACCATCTTCGATTCTCTCTATTGTCCTTGAAGACATCCGACTTCGGTAGGTGCGAAATAAACCACCTAAAAAGAAGAGGCGCACAACATACAATCTCTCCGTCGCCTTTGGAGGTCCTATAGTGAAAAGCATGATACATATCTCCAAGCAAAGTAGGCACCGGGTTCTTCTTCAAGAAGATCTGAATAGCATTCTCATCCACAATACCATCCAAGTTCGGAAACAAGACAATCCCGTAAATAAGCAAAGCAAGAATAGCCTCAAATGCATCCTTATGACCCAAAGTAAGTGAAGTAGAAGCCTTTCCCATCAAGAACTTAGCATTAATACCACGAACACTCCCCTTTGGAAGAAACTTCCCATTAAGATCGGACTCCTTAAGAAAAAGTGCTTTGGCGATGACCTTAATAGTAAGCTCCTTCTCTAGACCAGTGAAGAGAAACTCCTTGTCCAGAATAGGCAAACCTAACCAATGAGAATATCCTCCAAAGTCGGCACAAGCGGATAATCTGGAGAAGTAAAACAACCAAAGCTCCTAGCTTTCTCAACTCTACTACATTAGGATTCTTGAAGGTGTACTTCTTTGTGTTCCTCCTTTCAAAAGTCATAACCATGGACATCTGAAATTTTGCAAAAGTTCCTTATAAGTCCTTTGAAATCTTACAAACAATGCTCATGAATGTATGATGGCATGTATGTAACAACCACAAACAAGATCACACAAGGCACACGGGCTTAGGTTCTGAGTCACGAGCATGAAGTCGAGGTAATAGAACACCAACCCACACAGGTAAGTACTAAGGTTTTGTCTTCATTGCACCTGCAGAAAACCAAAAGGGTGCTAACAGAGGTGCCCGGAGTTAACAACCATCTTTAGAACATCATCGGTACGTTGGATTACTCCCCAACCGATAACATTCTTAAAATAGACCTCGTCCGAGTGTAGTATCGCGTGACAACCACCTTAGGTTTACACCCAGACAGTTTCCGCACTACGTTCCTAAATTGGCTTGGATGGGTTAAGGGTTCTAAGGTCCTTAGTATGATCAGCTCAAGGTCGGAAAATAATGCCACGTACGATTACTCGTCATGACATTGATAGTCCAAGAGAGCCTAACCGAGTGGAGATTATCAAATTGATATCGCTTTGGACTACTCCATCGCGTATCGCTTCGAATATCGCCGTCCTATCATAAGTGTCACTCAGATCCGGGTTAGAATCTATCTCACACAGAGGATCACCAAAGCTGAAACAGATGTCGCTCCCGATAAATGAGACTGACCCAAATAAAGGTACAGACGCGAACGGTCGACGAAAGGAGGATGTGAGAACACACAGGAGTGAACTCACAGAAAAAGGAAAGAGTCGCCAGCTAGGCATTTTTATCCCAGAGGAAAGGTAATGCTGCATAAACCTAAGAAAAGATATGGATAAGACGGTTGTGAACCAGAGAGACTGAGAAAGGGGGTCGGTTACAACCTGGGAAGGGATTGGCACCCAGATTGTCCGTCGTACTCGATGGGATCCACGCTTAAAATATTTGTGTTTTAAAGGGGGAGTGTCAGTGCAATTTGTGTATAAAAGAGCTGGAAAAGGATGTACAGGTGTCTGTGTAAAAGAAGTGTAAAGTGGATTATGTGAAGTGTCAGTGTAAGAACAAGAGTGAAATGCTCATGATAATGAGGCTAAGAAAATAATGCTGGAAAGAGGGGGAATATACAGAGACTTTTGTTCGATAACCGTTAAGTTATGCCTACGTATCCTCTCGTGCAATGAGGAAGTCAGAACACCGTAGTTCGACCCAAAGAGACTGAAAGATAAATTGACTTGTGAACTGCTTACTTGCCTATGCTCAAGTGTATGACCTGTCTGGCTCAGGTGCAAACTGTCTTGCATTAGACGGAAGAAGCAAGTTCTCGGTTATGAGTGAATGAGATGAGAAAAGAATCCCGAAGGAGACGATTATTGTTTGTTTTTGATATTTTCAGTCTTTTATTAATTTTGAAAGTGTGTCATAAGTTAATGAGCTCAAGCCTAAACCAATGGATTAGTAAACTCATCACATCCTCCCTCTGATTAGGGGTAATGAGAATACCTTAAGTGTGAAGTCAGCTTCTCACACTTAATCACCAGGGTGCAGGATTGAGATCATTAACCTACTTGTGATTATTTAGATGTTTTTGGTGTTTTTGTTTAGTGTTAAGTAATGAGATTAAGCCATAATCAAGGATTAAACAGACTCATTACACCATCCTAATAGAAGGATAATAGATGAGAGTGTTTAAGCTGAGGAATGCTCCTCAACTTAATCCATGATTAGGGATTAAACTCATGACAAAACAAAGCCTTTATTAAGTGGATTTTAGTTAATGATAAGATGATGAAGTGAGTTTTAGGGTTTGTAAGACAACTTGAGGGGGACTTGTCCATTAACACTAGGGTTAGTCCTTCTTAACCAATTAAGGAAGAATTAGAACCCTAATGCAAGGCCCAAGTTACAAGCTTGATGTCTTGATGATTATTAGGTGAATTGATTAAAGGATTTAAACACATTAAGGGTTTAACACTTAGGATTAAAGTTATACACTCCATCCTAATAGAAGGATGCAGGCATAAGCTTAATCACAAAGCCTTAAAACCTTTAGGGTTTAGTCCTTGATTGTGAGATGAGAGGAGAAGACTCAAAGATGACACAAAGGTAAAAATAATGGGGGACTAATCAAACCCTAATTATTGTCATGCTTGGTTGTTCCTAGGGTTTATGAGGTCTGCAAGAAAGTCTTCAGAGGAACCACCAGGAAGGAAGCAGATGAAAGGAGCCAAGAGAAGCAAAGTAACTTGCTTCACTTAAGAAGACAAGTCACTTGAAGGAAGAAAGTAAGATGAAGAAGAATGAGCAAGCTCAATCTCAAACACAAGACCAAAAATTCAGCAATGATGCATAAGAGGGATGAAAAGAAATTGTGAGAAGTGAAGGCAAATTCACTTCTCAAAGTGACTTACCACCTGAAAAGTTAGTGAAAGAAATGCAATGCAATGCAAAATGAGATGAAATGGATGATGCAAACCAAAACCAGAAGCATATATGACAGGATAATGATGCTATGAGATGATGCAAACATGAAACAAGGCATGGGGATGATCATACAAACATGTGGATGCAAGAGAAACATGCTTAGAACCATGATTATACATGAAAAGTTATGAAATGCAAATGACATACATCATGGCAAATGCAAGAAGCAATGATCAAACATGATTCTAATATGTCTTAAGATGTCTAATGAATCAAATGGATGCATAAAATGTCATGGCAAGTCATGGTATGCAAACAAATGGAAGATGAATGCAAAAGGAAGCCCAAATTAGGGTTTATGATCAATGCACCAAACAAAAACCAAAACCAGAAGCAAACATCAAGATAAAAAATTGAAAATGCATCCAAGGGAACCCTAAACCTATACAAACTCACTGCCCAAAGGAGGGGTTCTAACTCTTAACCTAATGAGGGTTATGAATTTCTTAAGAATGCTAGGGTCTTAAGGTACCTTGTCAAGAAAAAATGTCAAAAAAATTAAAAATGCAAAATCAAATCATGCCAATTTAAACCTACAAACTACATGATATGCAAGATACAATGCAAAAAGAATCAAAGTCCAACTCTCAATGGTTAGGCAGAAATGAATTTTGGAAGATTGAATCAAAATATTGCCTTGAAATGAAATTAATTCCATGGAAAATTGTCAAAAGATATCAAGATCAAAAAAGAAATTTGGTTTGAAGGTTGGACAATGTTTCTAAATGGTTTTAAAGGTTTCATGAATTTTTTTGTGATTTTTAAATACCTAAAAGTATTTTTAATTAATTAATTCTCATTAATTAATTAAAAATAAACTTTTAAATGATTTAAAAATATTTTTTAATGCAAAAAATAAAAATAAAAATGTTTTTGGTTTCTGAAAATTAATAAAAACTTACATAAAAATTTCCAGAATTTTTAAAGATGTTTTGCTATTTTTAATAAAATGAAGAAAACAAATGCAATTAAATGAAAAATAAAATGAATTAAAATTGAAAATGAGAAAGTCAGCAAGATCAATGGCTAGAATTCAAACTCACACGCGCGGGAGTGGACCTGGCGCGCATCTGGACGGCCAAAATTCAAATTCACGCAATTAAGACTAAACCCTAATTAATTAACCCTAATGACTTTCAGGCGACCGGAACACTGTTCCGGTCGTCTTCTCCGGCAATCCAAATCTCTAACTCTCTCTACACGCAATAAAAATGAAATCTAACTGCCCAGAATTCATCCCCATTCAAAACTGAATCAAAACCCCCTAACAAACATCATTTTTCATTCATCAATCAGCCAAATCGAAGCAAAACATTCCTAGGGCAAAAAGTTTCAGAGCATTCATACATCCTGGTTTCTCAACCATTTTAAAAAATAATCATATCCCCATGATCAGGGGAGTGCATAGAAGCATTTAAGAACTTAAAATGGAGTTTCTGGAAAAAAAGTTTGAGATGGCTACCTGAACTGAAGCTTTGGTTTCTGGTACTTTCTGGCTGGTTTCTTGCTTTCAATCAACTCCACTGGACCCCCTGAGAAGCTTTCAATGCTTGTTTGAAGTTTATAATGGATGGTTTGAGAGATGGCAGAAGTTCTGTTCAATGGAAGGTGGTGATCGTGTTTTTGTTTCAATGAGTTTCAGGCTATGGTGAGGGGTGGTTTGCGACCAGGGAAGTGTGCTGAGTTGATTTGTGAAGTTGGTTTGTATGTTTGAGGCTTGTGCTGAGTGTTTCGAAGAGTTTTGCAAATGGGGTGGAAAATGAGAATGCTGAGTTCTGGATACTTTCAGGCTTGTGTTGTGTGTGCTTTGGCTTGCTTTTTGCTTGTATAAACTAATGGGATTGGTCAGATGAGTTGATGTGTGCTTTTGTGATTGGTATGGCTCAAGTTGCCAAAATGTCAAAGTTGTGTAAGAGAGGCATGGGCTACTTTCTAGCCAAGGACAGATGGGGTGTCCTGCGCAACAAGATGTGTGGAGAGCCCTTGGATTGTTTGTGAAGTCAGCAAGCAAGTGGATTCATACTTGAGTGAGTTTTTGCAACTTGCCTCACTTTTGCTTCTTATGAGATTTCTTGCTCCATAGGCCATAAAAATGAGTGATCCCTTGGCCCATTCTGAAATTTAGAGGTCATATGATCATGTTGTGAGGAAATGATACACATTTGAGGCCTTTAGAACACTTGAACAAACCATTTTGCAAAATGTCCCTTTGGTAGAAAACTTCAAATTTTGTGATTTTAACCAACTTTGACAATCCATAACTTTTGATCCAAGATGAATTAGGTCATGTTCTTGTACTTTTTGAAAAGGTAATGATCCATTCTACAACTTTCATGACCAAAGTTTTTCCATTTGAAGCATTTTTGAATCAAAAAGTAAAGGTTGAAAAAGTTTCCTAAAATGGCAATTTCATTAAAAAGTCAACTTTCCCAAAAAAGTCAACTTTGCAAAAGACTTGAAATTCTTCAATTTTGTGAACTTCCAACTTCTTCTATGATCAAATAAAGATCATATACAATCAAAATGATGAAGAACACCCTTTGGTTGGGTCATTGGGGGCCTCAGATGCCCTGATTTTACACTGACTTGCCTAGAAAGTCAACCCTTGATCAGATGACTTCCCCATTGAATTTTTTCATGAAAATTGATATGCATGCTCCCTATACCATATAGAGACCAATAGAAACAAGAATGACCAAAAAAATTGGAGTTATGGCCTTTGAAACCAAAACCCTAATTCTAGGTCATCTGTGCAGTCAAACCTGGCTCTGCTTCTATACCATTCTCAGTTCTTGTGATTCTTTGACATTCTTGACTCTGAGTGGATATAATGTGATGTTTGAACATGCATGGACCCCTTTGAAGTGATTGATGACCTTTGGAGTGGCTCAAGAAGCTCTTGGATTGCTCAGATCACAAACCCTAAATGCAGATGACTTTGAACCAATGCAATGAATCAAAAATGTGATATGAGATGCTATGATTGGATTTATGCATATGAAGTGATCACAAGCCATGGTGTGAATGGGTGAGGGAAAATTTGGGGTGTTTACAACAGAACAACCAAATAACAAACAAATCAAACCAAAGCAGTAAATAAATCAAAGTAGGCTGAATCTGCTTAGAGATTACTCCCCAGCAGAGTCGCCACTTTTCTGTAGCGGTAAAATCGTGAGTGTAAGCTATTGATTAACTTAACTCGATGTACATAGAGTCGCCACCGCGCTTTTATTTATTTCCAAAAGGAAAAAGGTAAAAGAAAGAATAAAAACCTAAGGGAATCTAAAAGCAAAAGGTAAAAGAAACAAACAGAGAACGGGTAAGGGGATTGGTTACGAACCGGGAAGGTTTTAGGCACCCGACTCGTCCGTGGTACTCCACGGGAGCCCTTTGACATATTTATTGCTTTTTGGTTTGAAATTGGTTTTCTTGAAAATGATTGAAGAGATGAGGAGAAGAATGTTTTTTAATGATTTTGTGTTTGATGAGGTTTTAACGCCTCATGCCTACGTACCCACAAAGTGCAATGCGAGATCAAAACCTCGTAGTTCGTGGTACAAAATTTGAAAAGAAACAATGAGTTGCATTAATTTTAAAATGTAGAGATAAGTCGTCATTCTTTAGCGAATAATTCCGCTAGAAAGAATGAATCATATCTAAACATATGAAAAGAAAAGGTGCACAAAAGGCACAAAAACAATTGAGTGAGTTTTGAGTTTTTTAAAGTATGTAAGAAAAGAATTTCAATATATTTACATGGATTAACATTTATTTAAGAAAACAAAGTGAAAAAAGTTAAAATCACTTGACATAAGTCAAAGTTTGATTATGAAAGCATTTGAAGTTTGAAAACAAAGAAGATTTTTGAAATAGGGAGAAGTTTTGAAAATCTAAGAATAGGGAGAAGATGAAGGGACTATCCTAATACTTGAATTAAAAGTTAAAAGAAAAGCGATCAAACCATATTGTGCACATTTCTTCAAAGTAACCGGAATTCCATCTTCAAAGACCAATGAGATAACTTGAGGCCAAAGTTTCCAATCCATCACAACTTGAGCAAAGGTAGAGATCCTAAAATCTAAGTCCATATTCCAAAGCTAAGGATAGTAACCATAGTCCGAAATTAAAGTCACCAATCTTTTTAATGTTTAATCCTTTATTAGTGTTTCGTATCCAAATGGACAAAATAAAAATCACAAGCAACAATATAAACATAAACAATATGATATATGATATGATAAAAGCATAATAAAGAGATAAGGAACGAGGAATTGAAATAAAAGGATAAGGTGCGAGAGATTAAATTTAAACGGATTATAATATTCACATTATTATAATATTTACAATATAAGTGGTATGATGAACTTAATCAAGCACAACCACGAAAAGAAAAATAAAATCGAGGCAACCGGATCAAAGTGGATATTAATCCGAATCGGGACAACTTTAGGTCTATGTTAAGCAATCGCCGAGTAATTTACGAAGTAATTACCCTACAAATGAGGCCGGCCACCACTAATTAAAGTGGAAAATATTCGTGTTAATACATGTTAGAGAAACGATATTATGGATCGTTCTCCGAAAACATGCCACACTAAAAGAAAGAGAACGGTCTAATCTTAATCGAGATTTTCGTTGAATTTATCGAAGGCAACCTATCACGATCTCAAAGTATGGAGAATGATCCAAATGATCATTCATCCATAGATTTGAAATAATGAAGATTAAACCGATCGGAAATCAACAATCTACGAATCGGAGATTGTCATCGACCAAAAAGAAGAGATGAAGAAAAATGGATCTAAAAGTAGGTCCATAAAAGAATTAAAATGTTTTTAAATCATTTTTCTTAAAATCTCTTTTAATATACTTTTTCTAAAATATAATTTCCAAAACCTTTCCTAAAATATATTCTAAAGCTTTTTCTAAAATATATTTCTAAAATCTTTTCTAAAACATTATTCTAAAATCTCTTATATCAAAAAAAGAATATAAACAAAATCATTTAAAAATATATAAAGAAAATTAAAAGAAATGAAAAGGGGGAGGGAGAAGCTGCGCATAGCAGGGAGGTTGGATCAGCAAACTAGATACAAAAATCCAAGTCCAAACACTCACATCATCTTTCTTAAAATTAAATGAAGCAAAAATAAAGAAAAAAAAGAAAACAGAAGATGCTACATCTTCTTCTCCAAACGCGCAAACATGGCGGAGACAGGGGAATATCACACGCGGAATCTCTCACCTTCACGAAATCAAACAAATTAACAAATCTCTTCTTCTTCTTTCGCGATCTACAATTCTTCTTCTTCTTTCGAAATTGCGGAATCCTATTTCAAATTCAACCTAAATTGATTTTTGATTTCTTGTGGATATCAGTTATCGAAACCTAAAATTGAAGGTGATGAAAGGAGAAATGGGGATTTTGGAGAGTTGGACAATTGAATCAGAATTGGATTTTGACAGGGTATCTTGGGGCTTTTGAAGCTTGAGAAATTTTAATGGAATGGTTGGTTTAAATAGAGGAATGGATGGAGTATGAGATGTCGTTTTATATCAATTCGAATTGCGTTTGGGAGGTCACGGTATTTGCGTGTCTTGCTGAGTTTTGATTTTGAGTTTTTTCTTTCATTTCTGCGTTTTGCTTTTCTTTTATTTGCGTTTTGATTGTGTGAATTTCAGGTGTTTGCGTTTCATGTGCGGATTGCGTTTGCTGTGGGCCTGCTGCTGTTTATTTTCCGCGTGTTGTATGCGTGCTGCTGGGATCACATGATGGATGCGTGGGCAAAAGGCTGTGCGGCTGAGGTTTGTTTTGCACATGCTGGAGATGATGTGAGCTGAGGCGAAGCTGTTTTGTTTGATGGGCAAGGCTTTGGCTGGAAAGGCCGTACGGATTGTGGGTTGTGGTGATGTTGTACGCGCGTGAAGGTGTTTTGGGCTTACGCGTGAGGAGCTTTCATTTTGCTTGGGGGCCTATTCAGCGCGAGGCTTGCTGCGAACTTGGGATGCGGCTGTTGGGCGTGTGGAAAAGCTGGCTTGGCTAAAGTGACTTGAGGTATAGCTGATGAAGTGAGCTTTTGTTCGTTGCTTGTGCCAAGGCTGATGCGGCTTGTGGGAAATTTCTTGGGCGTGGAAAGCTGAAGTCAAGTGGGGCCTATTGAATTGCAGCTTGACTTGTGATGCAAAAGGCTGGAAAAGTTGGAAAGTGTGGCTGATTGGAAAATGGCTTGTGACTAAGTCATCACTTTTTTTGTAAAAACAAATTGTAATGTGGGCTGAAACAAATATTGGATTTTTTATGTGTTTATTATTTTGGTAAAAGAAAAATAATGGAAGTGATAAGAAAAGTTAGAAAAAACAATAAAGATATAAAAAAGGAAAGATAATGGATTTAAAAAAAGAAAATAATTGGAAATGATTATATGGAACGATTTAGTCGGATAAAAAAAATGGATAACGGACATATGGATAATATTTGGATAATGTGGTTTGGTAAAAAAAATCGAAAAAAATGGATAATGAAAAATGGTCATAAAAAGGGTATACGGATGGATAAATGGATACAAAAAATGGTTTAATCGGAAAGAAAATGGATATGAAATGATAATTTTTAAGGCCCACCACAAACTTTTTGAATTTTTCATCTTCCAACTTTTTAATGCAATGGGGCCCACGTGTTTATTCTTTTAATTTATCATTAGTGGCTCCATTACCACTCATTTCCCCTAATCATTCATCTTCTTCAAACTTCATTCTCTAAAAACCCTAACCTCCATTTTTTCTTCTCCACAAAAGCTCCCATTTCTCCAACACCCACTCACTAAAACACCATACCCCTTTCACAAAAAGTGTTCTCCTTGCCTCCATCGTCACTTCTACGATGACGGATTTCACTAATCTCTCTGTCAGATTGTGTGTCTATCTTTTTGCAAGTAATAACAATACCTCCTCGCAGAGATACCGGAAAGAGTGTCGCTGAATCTTCTCGCCCCCGTAAGCGAGCACACCGAATGCCAAATGCCCACGGCATTTTATTTGAGAATCTGGAGCACCAAGCCAAATACTCAAAGTTGGTAAGGCGTAAGTTGATACCGGCTAGGTATATGTGTAATGATACTCTTGAAAATCTAGGGCTTAAATTTGAGGTACATAGAATGTTTCACAATATTGGTATGCTCAATTTTATGCTTTATGAAGCGCCGACTTTCGAGCGCATAACATTGGAATTTTTGAGTTCCTTGCAATTTCAGCTTAAGCACAGGTGGACAGGGTCAGATACAGAGTACTACGGTACTTTGAAGTTTCGCCTCTTTGACACTGATCATGTGTTGTCGGTTGCTGATTTGGGAAAGATGTTAGATCTTCCAATCTACGGGCCTGGTGCACCGCCGAGTACATTTGTTGTAGGAGAATTCTGGAGAGATATCACCAGCAGTACCGATTATGTCGCATCAGCAGCAAAGGCTTCGGGGATTCATAACCCGTGCTTTAGGTATGCTCATAAGGGGTTGGCTTATACCCTTTTCTGCCGAGGCGATAGCACAGGAGTAGCTACGCAGAGAGAGTTGTACTTCCTATATGGTATGGCCAATGATGAGCTGATTAACGTTGCGGCCTTCGCAGCAGACCACCTCAAGCGGGTAGCCAATGCTGCCTCTGGTGAGATCTCTGTAGGAGGGATGATAACGCAAATTGCTGAAAAACTTGGTTATGGTGAGAGGTTGCTTGAAGTACCTGCAGTGGTAGGTAAGAATAAAATTGATCTAGACACCCTAACCAACCAAGGTATGATTAAGAGTTGTCATAATTATTACTCTGTGCTGACCCGTAACCGGCATTTGATATCTTTTCCTGCTCCTAATTTGATTACCATAGACAATAGAGCTAACTGGTTGTATGAGGACCCTATGCAGGGCGGCAACGATCAGTTTGATGAATATTTTTCAGGTGAGGAGGATGAGGGGAACCAAGCTGAGGAGGTCCCTATTCAAACTGCCGGCGGCTCATCAAACCAAGAAACCGGTCAGTGGAGCGTGACCAAGGAAGAATGGGACGAAATGATAAGAGAGCAGACCCGACAAGGGGACCTCATCGATGAGTTGCATGAGTGGATGCAACAGATGAGGCTGCATGGATTTCCTCCAGCTCAGTGATGGTTGTGAGTTCCCTCCGACATTGGTTCTTCAACAGTGTGGACACTGTTGAGTTCAAGTGTGGGGGGTTTAGTTTTCATGTTTTCCTTTTGTTTTGTTTTTATCTGTATTTATTTCTAGTAGTGTCGGCTTGAAAATTATAGCTATAAGTTATTTGAAAAAAAAAACACCCCTGAGTTGACCTGTTGTGTTGTTGCGAGTGAATAATGAGAAAGTATATAGGATTTGAGTGAAAAGAAACCCGATGAGCAAAAATGAAAAAATTTTGATGTTTAGGTATAACATGAACACACTGAGTCTCCTGAATTAGGAACGACTCCAACGTGTAGATTCGTGCCATGGTACTTTGATCTGAGAAGTAAACCCGAAGTAGTTTCTACTGACATATCTGGCTTTATCTATAATAATTGTGTGTGCAGAGTTGATCCAAAAGAAAAAAGGCTTGAGGGCACCGGGAAAAAAAATATGAATAAAAACATTAGAACGATCGATCCTTCTAAGTTGGGTAGCCCTCACCCGGTTATTCAACCTAACGGCGATTGAACATAAATGTTTCCCTTAAGGGACAAAGAAATATCGGTGCCAACAATAAAAAAGGGATCAATTTTGTACACACAGTGAAAATCATAAGAAGCCTTAAAAAGGATTGTCCGAATGAAAAGGGTGGAAAATCGAAACATAAGACCTAAGCCCGAAGCATAGTCGGAGAGGTTACCGAAAAGGAGATTCAGTTCCGGGGTTTTCCGTGGTTTAGTGTTTGTGTGATACCTTTACAGAGAGAGAAGTACCAAAAGAACTTGTTGGGTGACTTGAAACGAAAATCCACGTATGAGTATCGTAATTCATCTCGCTAGTGTTTGAATGTGTAAATACAGGATCTTTTCTTGAGGTCAAGCAAAAGTTCAAGTTCGGGGGAGTTTGATCAGTGATCTTTAGTTGTAGTTTTCAAGCCGTTTTTCATTGTCCTTTGCGTATAATTTCGTTTGTTTGAAGTATTTCGTTCACGTTTTTGTCGTAGTTTTCTTAATGTAGCATGCAAGTTTAGTTTTAATCTTTTTATCTATTTTTATCTTTGGTATGTGTTATGTGGGTGTTTTTGATGTGTTTTCAGGTCAACATCTAATCGGTTGTTCGAAGCTTTTGAAAAGATGATCAGAGCGTGAAAAATAACAACAAAATAGGATATCAGAAGCACAACACGGGTGCCAGTGTTGTACAACACGGCCCGTGTTGTGAAGGCCTGCTGGAGAGGGAATTTGTGGAAGAAAAGGAGGAAACCAGTGTTGTGACACGGGTGCCCGTGTTGTACAACACGGCCCGTGTCATGGCATCTGAAGAAGAGGATTTGTTGAGAAGACACAGAGACACAACACGGGTGCCCGTGTTGCACAACACGGCCCGTGTTGTGGAAACCAGAAAAAAGTCTGATATTTTTATGTTGCTGCGAGGGCATTCTGGACTTTTCGTGGTGTTTTTGGAAGACTGATTTATATTAGATGATTAAGACTGTAATAGACGAACTTTTTGATTTGGGGATTTTGAGATTGAACGATAACGGGAGAAGAATGATTGATCAAGAGCGGAAGCGATTGACGATCCAACCGATTCTACGTTAATTGTAATGTCTCTATATTATTGCTCTGCTTTTATTTTCGTTATGAACATGAGTGGCTAAACCCCCCAATGCCATGGGGTGTCCCTGATTTGCTTTATGTAATGACAATTTGAATTCTTAATTTTGAGATTATGCGTTTAAATTCGTTTCTTTATTTTATGCAACGTTCTTAATGCTTTGTCTTTGTTGGAAAATTGGATAATTGATCGTAGTTAGGATTTGGTCTGACCAACCATCCTAACCTTGTTGTATAATTTTTATCACGGTAAATATTACCGAGGAATTGGAATATCCTATGAAAACCATTTTATGTCAGGATTATTGCTTGATATTCTTCCTTGCCCATTGAGGAATCAAGGTCAAGGAAGAATACCAAAGGTTTCTCTCTAAAGGAATTTTGGAAAAACATTTTTGAACATAGGAAAGATACTTTTTTGAAGCATGTCTCTGTAAAATTGAGAAATTATTAAGTCATTGCATTGCAGATTATACACCGTCCCTGGCATTATTCTCATATAAGTGAAATCTCTGTTTTCGTTTACGTTTTAGTAATTTTAATTTTATTTAATCTAAAAGAAAACTTCCAACCATAACTTTTGTCCAATTGAAATCAATCCATTAGAACTTATTTCATTACGCAGTCCTTGAGATCGATATTTGGGATAACTCCCTTCTATTACTACATCGGTAAAAATAGTACACTTGCTATTTTCTGATCAGTAGTGATGTTGGATTTTGAAGTCCTGGCAAAGTTCTGCCATCATCTTGTTGTTCAAATTGGAACCATTATCAGTAATGATTTGCTCGGGAACTCCATATCAACATATGATATCCCTTTTCAGAGATCTAGCTACCACTTGTCTGGTGACGTTTAGATATGAAGTCGCTTCAACCCATTTGGTGAAGTAATCAATGGCTACCAGGATGAACCTGTGACCATTTGAAGCAGTCGGTTCAATCTTTCCAATCATATCAATGCCCCACATGGCAAAGGGCCAAGGTGAAGACATCACGTTCAAAGGATTCAGAGGCACATGTACTTTATCTGTGTAGATCTGGCATTTGTGGCATTTTCTGGCATATGCACAATAGTCTGCATCCATTGTGATCCAGTAGTAACCTGATCTTAACAATTTATTTGCCATTGCATGTCCCCCGGCATGGGTACCGAAAGAGCCTTCATGTACTTCGTGCATCAGTAGGTCTGCTTCCTTCTTGTCAACACATTTGAGCAAGACCATGTCGAAGTTTCGCTTGTACAAAGAGCCATCAGTATTGAGGAAGAAACTGCTGGCTAGCCTTCTTAACGTATTCTTATCGTTTGATGATTCCCCAGGTGGGTATGTTTGATTTTCCAAGAAGCATTTGATGTCATGGTACCAAGGCTTGTTGTCACTAGCGGTGTCTACAGGGAATACATATGTCGGTCTGTCCAGTCTGGAAACCAAAATTCGAGGTACATAATTGGCAGTCTGTACTTTGATCATGGATGAAATAGTAGCCAAAGCGTCCGCAAACTGATTCTCATCTCGAGGGATGTATTCAAGCTTTACTGTTGTGAAGAAGGTCAACAATCTCCTCGTATAGTCACGGTAGGGAATCAGATGCTCCTGATGAGTGTACCACTTGCCGTTGATCTGGTTGATTACCAAAGCTGAATCTCCGAATACATTCAAGGTTTTGATCCTGAGGTCAATGGCTTCCTCAAGACCCATGATACAAGCTTTGTATTCTGCTTCGTCGTTAGTGCAAGCAAAGGTGAGTTTTGCTGAGAAAGGCATATGAACTCCCTTGGGTGTGATAAGCACTGCACCAATTCCACGACCGTTACAATTAACTGCCCTGTCAAACATCATAGTCCATGCTTCTTTTGGGTCAGGCCTTTCACTGTGAATAGGCTCTTCAAAATATTTTGCTTTCAAGAACATGATGTCTTCATCAGGGAAGTCAAATCTCATAGGTTGGTAATCATCAATGGGTTGCTCAGCCAGATAGTCAGACAATACACTGCCCTTGATGGCTTTCTGAGAGGTGTACTGAATGTCAAATTCTGTTAGAATCATTTGCCATCTTGCAACCCTTCCGGTAAGTGTTGGCTTCTCAAATATGTACTTGACTGGATCCACCTTTGAGATCAATAAGGTAGTGTGAGTCAACATATACTGTCTTAGTCGGCGAGCAACCCACACTAAAGCACAACAAGTTTTCTCGAGCAGTGAATATCGTTGTTCACAGTCAGTAAACTTTTTGCTTAGGTAGTATATTGCATACTCTTTTCGACCAGACTCGTCATACTGGCCCAACACACACCCCTTCGACTCTTCTAAAACTGTCAGATACATGATTAGAGGCCTTCCTTCGATCGGAGGCATGAGAATTGGAGGTTCTTGCAGATATTCTTTGATCTTGTCAAAAGATCTTTGACAATCATCGTTCCACCTGACTGTTTGCTCTTTTCTTAACAGCTTGAACAATGATTCGCAGGTTGTAGTGAGATGAGATATGAACCTTGAGATGTAGTTCAATCTACCTAGGAACCCTCGAACTTCTTTCTCAGTCTTAGGTGCAGGAATTTCCTGAATAGCTTTGACTTTATCGAGATCAACCTCAATTCCCCTCTCACTTAAAATAAAACCCAGCAACTTACCGGAACGTACTCCGAATGTGCATTTGTTGGGGTTCAACTTTAACTGGTACTTTCTCAGACGCTTGAACAATTTCAGCAGATTCACCAAATGATCTTCTTCTGTAAGGGAATTGGCGATCATATCATCCACATAACACTCGATTTCTTTGTGGATCATATCGTGGAAAAATGTTACCATAGCCCGTTGATAAGTTGCGCCGGCATTTTTTAGACCAAGCGGCATTACCTTGTAACAGAATGTGCCCCAAGGTGTGATGAAAGTTGTCTTCTCCATGTCTTCTGGTGACATCTTAATCTGATTGTATCCCGAAAATCCGACCATGAAAGAAAATACTAAGAACTGAGCCGTGTTGTCTACCAATACATTAATGTGAGGTAATGGGAAGTAATCCTTCGGGCTAGCTCTGTTCAGGTCCCGGTAATCCACACACATATGTACCTTGCCATCCTTCTTAGGTACGGGTACAATATTAGCAACCCACGGCGGGTAACTAGTTACAGCGAGAAAACCGACATCCCACTACTTTTGTACTTCCTCTTTAATCTTCATGGCCATATCTGGGCGAGTACGGCGTAAGTTCTGTTTGACAGGCGGACAATCTTCTTTCAGTGGCAATCTGTGCATGACAATATCCGTATCTAGACCTGGCATATCTTGATAGGACCAAGCAAAGACGTCAACATATTCCCGAGGCATACTGATGAGTTGTTCTTTCACTGGAGCTTGCAGACTGGCCACGACCTTCACTTCCTTCACATCTTCCTCGGTACCAAGATTTATAGTTTCAACCTCCTCCTGATGAGGATCAATCACTTTTTCCTCTAGTCTCAATGTTGCACCCCAAAATTTGCCCTCTGTTTTTAACTCTAACCGACTTTTTGTTTCGCATTCATTTGCATCATCTTCATAGCATAGCATGTATTTCGTCTTAATATTAGCCGGAATATTTTCTCGGAATTTATAGACAGACTGGTCAAATTAATTTTTTAAATGTGTCTAAAATCAGTGAACGAAAAAATATCGCATTTAAATTTGCAAATGTCAGTACTATTAATCTACGGCTCATGTAGATTAACCTGACATGCTAAAAATATTTTTACGACTATTTTTGGTCGTATGTTGATCATCCTGAGCAGTTTAAATGGTCATAACTTTTATTTCAAAATCCGACTAAACGCTGTATTTTTCCGAGTCATTTATTTCGCGCTGATTATTTTGACATGTTCATTTTATTTTTTCGAGCATTTTAGCACCCGACTTTTATTTTTTTGAGTCTGTTTATTTTTACATTGGGCCTAGAGTGAATAAATAGGTTAATTAGTTTTTATTTTAATTTTAACTATTTTTATTAAACTTTATTTAATTATTTATATTAATATTTTATTGGATTCTAAAATATATATTTAGGCCCATTATACTAACCCTAATTGGTCCTATATATACTAACAAATGGAGACAGAAAAAAGGAAGAAAAAAAGACATTTCGCAGCGGATCTAAATTACACACTCTTTCCAGTTTATCCATATTACTCATTGTTATGAACGATAATTTTTTTTATACTGCATATCATTATTACTATTCATTATTATCATATTATTCTATCATGATATGTTACTTCTTATTACTTTTGGACGTGGTAATAGTACCGATTGTGGATTTAGTTTTGTAGTAATTTCTATATAACATTATAAACCATCATTTGTTTTTTTGAAGTTTATAAATCGTCATTGTTAACCTACAGGTACATAGTCACTTTTTTTATTTGTTATTTTATATATAATACATAATAGATATCGTATATGATATAATATATATATATATATATATATATATATATATATATATATATATATATATATATATATATATATATATATATATATATATATATATATATATATATATATATATAATATTTGTTAATATAATATTAGAATATATAATATTTATAATATATAACTATTTTGTTAAATAAGTTTTATTTTATTTTAAAATTTGATTATTTTGTTCGGATTGGACCGTGTCGATACGTCGTTCGCGCATCTGGGTGTATGAGGCGTGACACTTGTGTATATCCGATCCAATTGCGATGATCGCAATTTTGCGTTAGCAACGTCGTTGTTTTTTTTAAATTCATATTATTTTTATTTTTATGTATATATTTAGATCTGCACAGATAACTGACTACCCTGATTTTTTCATAAACCTTGACAATTTCGCCACAAACTCTAAATCTCAAACCTTAACAAACCTGTTATTATTTCTTGTTTACGCTCATGTTTATGTTATTCATACACTGTAATTGTTTCTCCCTTGTAATATTTTAAGTTTTAACTTATAATATTTTAAGTTTTATTTTTCGCCATCTTTATTATGTATCTGCCCCAAAGCGTTGTAATAGTTAGAATTTTATTTTCTGCCATTTATTTTTCTGCCATTTTATTTTTCTGTCATTTAAATTCCTGCCATTTATCTTATATTAACTGCGTGGTTTAGTAATGAAGGGCGTGAAAACCTATTAAATTAATTATTTAATATTTTTCTATAATCTTTATATTTTTTTGTAAATAAATGCTAATTATTTTTATAAACTTATTTTATTACTTATTTATAACAATAAATCTTTATTTTATAAATACTAACTCTTTTATTATTTTGTATATATTAAATTAATTTTTTTTCTCTAAAATTTTTTCAATAACATTTTGTCAATAATATTTTATATATTAATAGTATTTTATTATAATAGTAATAATCATATAGTGTAAATAATTAAAAGTTTTTCTCAATAATCTTTAATTGTTTTTCTCTAAACTTAATTCCTTTTTTTCATTAATTCTAATAACTTCTAAAAAATCTAACTTGTCTAACCTAAACTTTTTCTTTTTAATTAAATGTTTAATTGTTATTTCTTTAATTTATTTTAACTTTATTATTATTATAATTATTATTATTGCTTTATTGTTATTATTGCTTTATTATTTTTGCTTCATTATTATTATTATTATTATTATTATTATTATTATTATTGCTTATTTATTATTTTATTATACCTATTATTCTTGTTTTATAATTTATTTTTATCCTACTATTATGTATTTGCCAAAGCCTTGTAATAGTTTATAGATTTATTTTTCCGTCTTTATTTTCTTTGTAAATATTTAACTGCGTGGTTAGTAATTTAGGGAGTGCAAAACTAACTGTAAATAATTGAACTTAGAAAATTAAATACAAGACAAATATTTGAAAAATAACACTCACACACGTAAGTCGATCTTTGATCGCCATCTGTATTTCCTGGGGTATTCCTCTTGGTTGCCTTATTTAAAATGGTCAAGTCCCTCGAATATAGGGGTGTCTTAAGCAAAGTCCCTTCATAAAATCATCAAGTCCCTACAGTTTAAAAGATCAAGTCCCTTCGAGATTGCCTATGGAATAATGATCTTGTCCCTTCGAATAAATGATGATAGTCCCTACAAATTGCTAAAGACATCCCTTAAGTTGCCTTCTATGACCATACAATGACCCTACGCTTGTCCCTTAACACATCCAAGGTAATGACTACCTATTCCTTAATAATAGGGATAGTCTTACCATTAAAATAACATACAAGAACATGAAAGACTTAATCTAGGGTAGGTACCTCTTAGTTGCTTGCTCACATTTCAAAATACTTTTTACACCTCACTTTCCTAAACATTTTTCAAAACAAGGCTTTGTATACATCCATACGAGGATCATTACAAAGTACTTAGAAAAATTTCTAATCACACACTAAACACTTTTCAAAAACAATTTAAGTGAGCTAAGTAACTAAGAGCCCATGGATAACCATGTATATAAAGGGTGCTAACACCTTCCCTTTATATAACCTACCCCTCGAACACAAGTCTTTTAAAATAGGTCTTTCCTGTTCTTTTATGTCCTTTCCATTTGGATAAAATAAAAGTCGGTGGCGACTCTTGCTATCCGCAACATTTATAAAAAGTCAGTTCTCCCACCATGTTACACTCAACAACCTGGAAAACTCTTCAGCCAACTCATAGTCTTCATCAACCCCTTCATCCGCTTGATTAATTAGATTATCGAAGTCATACAAGGTCATAACAATGTTGTTATCGGTGCAATCTAGAGGATTATCTCTGCAAGGGTTGAGATTTGTTCATTTTAGTGATTGATTTTAATCTTGTTTAGAAAAAAGTGTGAATGGAGTTATTATTTTGACAACATTGTCATTTATTGCTTTGTGCGAAAATAACAAAAATGAAAGACAGTGAGCGGATAAAGAAGATCGTTTGCAAAGGATGTCCATTTGTTCATTAATCATTCATTTGCACAAAATACAAATATGGCCTATTACAAAATGAGTCCTGACACCTTGGGCAAGATGCAGGACTTGATGCATGCTTAAATAGGAAATAATAATTACTCTGCAGAAGTAATCCTTATAATTTCCTGGGAAGACCAGTTAAGGACTTGTTGGCCTGGGACCTTTGGACGAATCCAGCTCTCTAGGTTGAAGTCACTTTCAGCCTCGTCTTCCATATTGTTGATTGCATCCGGGGTTAGCATTCCTCCACTGATAAACTTGGGAGCTTCAGCAGCCTCCTCTTGGACCTGTCAGGATGGTTGGTAACCCAACCCGAACTTGTCTTCCTTGATTTGGACTTGCAGCAGCTTGCCCCAGCCCTGGGCATTCCCGTCTTCAACAACCTTCCGAGCTTGCTTATAAGAGGAGATCGAAGTACCAAACACTTCAGCTGTTGCTTCATTGACATTGAGGGCCTCAAACCCTTGGCTCATTGTCTCATGGATTTCTCTGTCCATCTCAATATATTTGTAAGTAGCTAGATGACTAACGAAGGTATACTCTTCCCCACAGATTCTGATGACTTGACCCTCCCATTCATATTTCAACTTCTTGTGAAAGGTCGACGTTACAGCGCCAGTGGCATGAATTCATGGCCGACCCAACAAACAACTATATGCAGGCAGAATGTCCATCACGTAGAAGACAGTTTTGAAGATTTGTGGGCCAATCACCACAGGCAGCTCAATCTCCCCAAGAACCATTCTTTTAGAGCCGTCAAAGGCTCTCACTACCAGGTTACTTGGACGTAAAGCAAGACCATCATATTCCATTTTGACCTAGGCTTTCTTTGGAAGAACATTGAGAGAAGACCTAGTGTCAACACAGAGATGAGAGAGAACAACACCTTTACACTCCAAGGTGATGTGTAAAGCCTTATTATGATTACGACCCTCCGTAGTTAGGTCAGTATCAGTAAAACCTAGCCCATGGCTAGTATTGACATTTGAAACCACCGTTTCTAGCTGATTAATTGTAATCTCTTCTGGCACGTAAGCTGCGTGCAGGACTTTGAGAAGTGCATTCCTATGAGCTTCGGAACACATCAACAGTGATAGAATAGAGATTTTGGAGGGGGTCTGATGGAGATGGTCCACAACCTTGTAGTCACTCTTCTTGATTATTCTCATGAACTTTTCTAGATCCTGTTGTAAACACCCCAAATTTGCCCTCACCCATTCACACCATGGCTTGTGATCATTTCATATGCATAAACTCAATCATAGCATCTCATATCACAATTTTGATTCATTGCATTAGTTCAAAGTCATCTGCATCTAGGGTTTGTGATCTGAGCAATCCAAGAGCTTCTTGAGCCACTCCAAAGGCCATCAATCACTTCAAAGGGGTCCATATATGTTCAAGTATCATATTATATCCTCTCAAAGTCAAGAATGTCAAAAAATCACAAGAACTGAGAATGGCATGGAAGCAGAGCCAGGTTTGACTGCACAAATGACCTAGAATTAGGGTTTTGGTTTCAAAGGCCATAACTCCAAATTTTTTGGTCATTCTTGTTTCCATTGGTCTCTATATGGTATAGGGAGTATGCATATCAATTTTTATGAAGAAATTCCATAGGGAAGTCATCTGATCAAGAGTTGACTTTTCAAGCAAGTTAGTGCAAAATCAGGGCATCTGAGGCCCCCAATGACCCAACCAAAGGGTGTTCTTCATCATTTTGATTGTGTATGATCTTTATTTGATCATAGAAGATGTTGGAAGTTCACAAAATTGAAGAATTTCAAGTCTTTTGCAAAGTTGACTTTTTGGGAAAGTTTGACTTTTGATGAAATTGCCATTTTTGGAACCTTTTTCAACCTTTACTTTTTGATTCAAAAATGCTTCAAATGGAAAAACTTTGGTCATGAAAGTTGTAGAATGGATCATTCCCTTTTCAAAAAGTACAAGAACATGACCTAATTCATTTTGGATCAAAAGTTATGGCTTGTCAAAGTTGGGAAAAATCACAAAATTTGAAGTTTTCTACCAAAGAGGCAAAGTTGCAAATTCACTTGTCAAGGCAAATTGAGCTATCAAAAAAACTTCTAATCTTCACACAAACATGTACCAAGACCTAAAAGTCAGATTGCACCAAAGGATCACTCATTTCTATGGCTTATGGAGCAAGATTTCTCAAAGGAAGCAAAAGTGAGGCAAGTTGCAAAAACTCACTCAAGTGTGAATCCACTTGCTGGCTGACATCAGAACCAATCCTATGGCTCTCCACATATCTTGCTGCGCAGGACACCCCATCTGTCCTTGGCTAGCAAGTAGCCCATGCCTCTCTTACACAAACTTGACATTTTGGCAACTTGAGCCATACCAATCACTAAAGCACACATCAACTCATCTGACCAATCCCATTAGTTTATGCAAACAAAAAGCAAGCCAAAGCACATTCAACACAAGCCTGAAACACTCTCCCACACAGCTCTCTCATTTTCACACCATTTTGCAAAAGCATTCGAAACTGATTGTACAAGCTACAAACATACAAACCAACTTCACAAACATACTCAGCACACTTTCCTGGACACAAAGCACCCATCACCATTGCCTAAAACTCCCAGAATCACAAACACGATTTCCACCCCACCTTGAACAGAACTTCTGCCATCTCTCAAACCATCCATTATAAACTTCAAACAAGCATTGAAAGCTTCTCAGGAGGTCCAGTAGAGTTGACTGCAAGCAAGAAACCAGCCAGATAGTGCCAGAAACCAAAGCTTCAGTTCAGGTAGCCATCTCAAACTTTTTTTCCAGGAACTCCATTTTAAGTTCTTAAATGCTTCTATGCACTCCCCTGATCATGGGGATGTGATTATTTTTGAAAATGGTTGAGAAACCAGCATGTATGAACTGTCTGAAACTTTTTGCCCTAAATGAGTTTTGCTTCGATTTGGCTGATTGATGAATGAAAAATGATGTTTATTAGGGGGTTTTGATTCAGTGTTGAATGGGGATGAATTCTGGGCAGTTAGATTTCATTTTTATTACGTGTAGAGAGAGTTAGAGGTTTGGGCTTGCCGGAGAAGACGACCGGAACAGTGTTCCGGTCGTCTGAAAGTCATTAGGGCATTTAATTAGGGTTTAATCATAATTAGGAGATTTTGAATCTCAGCCCTTGGATATGGCGCCAAGTCAATTCGCGCGCGTGTAGGTTTAAATGCTGGCCTTTGATCTTGCTGACTTTTCTTTTTTTTCAGTTTTATTTCATTTTTATTTCATTAAATTTCATTTGTTTTGTTTAATTTATTTAAAATAGCAAAAATCATTTAAAAATTCTGAAATTTTTTACATAATCTTTTATTAATTTTCAGAAACCAAAAACGTTTTTATTTTTATTTTTTGCATTAAAAAATATTTTTAAATCATTTAAAAGTTTATTTTTAATTAATTAATGAGAATTAATTAATTAAAAATACTTTTAGGTATTTAAAAATCACCAAAAAATTCATGAAACCTTTAAAACCATTTAGAAACATTGTCCAACCCTCAAACCAAATTTCTTTTTTGATCTTGATGTCTTTTGACAATTTTTCATGGAATTAAAATCATTTCAAGGCAATATCTTGTCCCAAACTTCCAAAATTCATTTCTGCCTAACCATTGAGAGTTGGACTTTGATTCTTTTTGCATTGTGTCTTGCATATCATGTAGTTTGTAGGTTTAAATTGGCATGATTTGATTTTGCATTTTCAATTTGTTTGACATTTTTCTTGACAAGGTACCTTAAAACCCTAGCAATATTAAGAAATTCATAACCCTCATTAGGTTAAGAGTTAGAACCCCTCCTTTGGGAAGTGAGTTTGTATAGGTTTAGGTTTCCCTTGGATGCATTTTCAAATTTTTATCTTGATGTTTGCTTCTGATTTTGGTTTTTGTTTGGTGCATTGATCATAAACCCTAATTTGGGCTTCCTTTTGCATCCATCTTGTATTTGCTTGCATACCATGACTTGTCATGACATTTTATGCATCCATTTGATTCATAAGACATCTTAAGACATGTTAGATTCATGTTTGAGCATTGCATCTTTCATTTGTCATGTTGTATGTCATTTACCTTTCATAACTTTTCATGTTTGTTCATGATTCTAAACTTGCTTCATTTGCATCCATAGGTTTGTATGATCATCCCCATGCTTTATTTCATGCTTGCATCATCTCATAGCATCATTAGCATCATGTGTATGCTTCTGGTTTTGATTTGCATTATGTCATTTCATCTCATCTTGCATTGTATTGCATTCCTTTCATTAACTTTTCAGGTGGTAAGTAACTTTGAGAAGTGAATTTGCCTTCACTTCTCACAATTTCTTTTCATCTCTCTTATGCATCATTGCTGCATTTTATCTTGTGTTTGAGATTGAGCTTGCTCTTTCTTCTTCTTCTTACTTTCTTTCTTCAAGTGACTTGTCTTCCTAAATGAAGCAAGTTACTTTGCTTCTCTTTGCTCCTTTCATCTGCTTCCTGGTGGTTTCTCTGAAGACTTTCTTGTAAACCTCATGAACCCTAGGAACAACCAAGAATGACGATAATTAGGGTTTGATTAGTCCCCCATTTAGCTTTTACCTTTGTGTCTCATTGAGTCTTCTCTTCTCATCTCATAATCAGGGACTAAACCTTAAAGGCTTTAAGGCTTTGTGATTAAGCTTATGCCTGCATCCTTCTATTAGGATGGAGTGTATAACTTTAATCCTAAGTGTTAAACCCTTAATGTGTTTAAATCCTTTAATCAATTCACTTAATAATCATCAAGACATCAAGCTTGTAACTTGGGCCTTGCATTAGGGTTCTAATTCTTCCTTAATTGGTTAAGAAGGACTAACCCTAGTGTTAATGGACAAGTCCCCCTCAAGTTGTCTTACAAATCATAAAATCCACTTCATCATCTTATCATTAATTAAAATCCATTTAATAAAGGCTTTGTTTTGTCATGAGTTTAATCCCTAATCATGGATTAAGTTGAGGAGCTTTCCTCAGCTTAAACACTCTCATCTATTATCCTTCTATTAGGATGGTGTAATGAGTCTGTTTAATCCTTGATTATGGCTTAATCTCATTACTCAACACTAAACAAAAACAACAAAAACATCTAAATAATCACAAGTAGGTTAATGATCTTAATCCTGCATCAAAGGTGATTAAGTGTGAGAAACTGACTTCACATTTAAGGTATTCTCATTACCCCTAATCAGAGGGAAGATGTGATGAGTTTACTAATCCATTGATTTAGACTTAAGCTCATTAACTTATGACAAATCCAAAAAGCAATAAAAGACTGAAAATACAAAAACAAACCATAAACGTCTCCTCCGGGATTCTTTTCTCATCATCTTCACTCATAAACGAGAACTTGCTTCTTCCGTCTAATGCAAGACAGTTTGCACCTGAGCCAGACAGGTCTTTCACTTGAGCATAGGCAAGTAAGCAGTTCACAAGTCAATTTACCTTTCAGTCTCTTTGGGTCAAACTACGGTGTTCTGACTTCCTCATTGCACGAGAGGATATGTAGGCATAACTTAACAGTTATCGAACAAAAGTCTCTGTATATTCCCCCTCTTTCCAGTATTATTTTTTTAGCCTCATGATCTTGAGCATTTTATTCTTGTTCTCACACTGACACTGTATATTTATACACTTCACACTTCATTACACTGACACTTGTACATTCTTTCCAGCTTTGATACACAGATTGCACTAACACTACCCCTTTAAAACACAAATCTTTTAAGCGTGGATCCCGTCGAGTACGACGGACAATCTGGGTGCTAATACCTTCCCAGGTTGTAACCAACCCCCTTTCTCAGTCTCTCTGGTTCGCAACCGTCTTATCCATATCTTTCTTAGGTTTATGCAGCATTACCTTTCCTTCGGGATAAAAATGCCTAGCTGGCGACTCTATTCATTCCCTGTGAGTTCACTCCTGTGTGTTCTCACACCCTCCTTTCGCCGACCGTTCGCGTCTGTACCTTTATTTGGGCCATTCCCATTTATCGGGAGCGACAGCTTGGCGACTCTGCTGGGGACTCTTATACTGTAACCAGGGCTTCTAGTTCTTTTTGTGGGTTCCTCCTAGCGCTTGTTTGATTTGTGTTTACTGGGGTGTTATGTGCTATTTGTGTTTGTATATTTTGTTTTATTTATTGCCTTATGTACAGTTGTTTTACTTCTTTCTTTATAGCTTTACATATATCATACTGTCATATTATTCTGGCTGGATCTGGTTCTGTTGCTTTGGTGGGTGGGTGTTCTATTGAGAGTTTAAGGTCCTACACCTGGGACCTGAGTGACACCTAGGCTAGAGTGGTTCAAGTTCTTTCCCATTCCATTTCGGTCTGGTGCGGGAATATGAAACATGGTTCAGATATGGGTTTCTTCTTGAGAACTCTGTGCTACAGATTTCCTATAGTGTTAGGGCTATCTGGGAAGCCTGCTAAGTCTGGATGACCTTTAGTATTGACCTTCAGAAACTGAGGTGAATTAGAGGAGGATCTTTTATGGTTATTGTAAACACTGTACCTCCGGGTTAGAAGTGTTTACACTTCTCATAACTGATCCAAGTCTGAGGATCCTTGTTTTAGAACATCACCTGTGAGGGGGTTGGGTTGTTTGCAGGTTTGAAGGTACCCTTGACCTCAGCATACCCTGATACTTTAATTTGAGAATGCTTCACTTTGGACAGTTCTTGTGATTTAACCCTGGATATGTGACTCTTTATTTGAGTCCCCCACCTTGGTTACTGGACTTCTGAACCTACATCTGGATTTCTTGAACATACATGGACCTATATCAAGGCAGTAATCAGATCCAGCTTGATCACAAACCCTTGCATATCATTTGCATACATCATCATTGCATCATTTAACATGTGTTTATTTGTTTTTCAGGGTATCCATATTACATTTTGTCTTGGTTTTGACCCCTTCATCTGCATAGACCTATCTTCACCAGTATCTGCTTCAGCTATCCTCAT
This sequence comes from Lathyrus aphaca, assembly GCA_963966055.1. Classification (NCBI taxonomy): domain Eukaryota; kingdom Viridiplantae; phylum Streptophyta; class Magnoliopsida; order Fabales; family Fabaceae; genus Lathyrus; species Lathyrus aphaca. The sequence continues at coordinate 354,128,951 of OZ014525.1, forward strand.
CAGCTACCTGCTTCAGTCACCTGCATCACCAGTCTCAGCCTGTCAGTGGCCCCTCTTCTAGTATCAGTCACCATCATCAGCATCTGTTTCAGCTTTTCTTCAGCAACATGGCACCTAAGAAGAGCAACATCTCCTATCATTTCTTTGAGCCTGAGCTAGCTGGCATCAGGAAGGTCCAGGCCCTGATTACTCCAGACCATATACCACTATTCAGAGAACATTATGGAGGCATCCTTGATGTGGTTATGGATCTGGACCCTTCCCAGAGGAGCTTGATTCATACATGCCTGCAGTTCTATGATCCCCCTCTGAGGTGCTTCACCTTCCAGGATTTTCAGTTGGGACCCTTGTTGGAAGAGTATTCATCACTGATTGGTGTACTTATCAGGGGTGGAGTCCCCTTCAACCCTGAGATGGCTTTCCCTAGTAATGAAGAGGTGGCAAAGGCATTGTATCTGGAACCAGTTCTGATTGGGCAGAACATGACAGCAAAGGCTGGAATCTCTGGTCTACACTTGGATTTCTTGACCTCTCAGGCTATTCTGAAGGCTTCCTTGGGGGAGTGGAAGGCAGTATGTGCATTATTAGCCCTAAGCATATATGGGGTTATATTATTTGCAGATGAGCCTAAGTTTATTAGCAAGAATGCAATCCATCTTTTCATTTTGAGGAACCCAGTGCCCACTTTACTGGGAGATTTCTACTACTCTGTTCACCAAAGGAATGAAAAGCAAAGGGGAAGATTGGTGAGATGCTGTGCTCCCCTATTCCATACCTGGCTGCTCAAACACTTGCCCAAAACGGATGCATTCTTGAATCCTCACCAACAAAAGAATTGGGCTAGAAGACTCATTGCTTTAACCTCAGCTGACATCAGGTGGTGCACTCAGAGCACCAAAGGCAGGGACATCACTACTAGTTGTGGGCAGTTCCCCAATGTACCTCTGATAGGAGTGAAGGGTTGCATCAACTACAACCCTCTGCTATTCAAAAGAAAATTGGGCTATGCATTGGTCCACCCTCCTAGAGCACAAGATCTAGCTGAGACCCTTTATTGTGAGATCAAGCCTAATCTGGCTATTGTCAGGAAAGCATCCTGGGCTTGGGACAATGTCCAGACTAAAGGGATGGCCATTCTTGGGAGATGCAACAATGTGGCCTCAGCTCAGTACTATGAGTGGTCTCATGCCAGGGCACAAATTTCTGGGATGCCCTTCACCATTGAAGATGTGCCTGGACCATCCTCAGCACCACCTCCTGCCACTGCCAGTTTAGAGGAGTTTGAGAAACTGAAAGAGAGGAATGAGAATCTGACTCAGGCTCTACAGAAGACCCTCTGGGAGAGGAGTGACGGTCGGCTGGACATTGAGAGGTTAGAAAAGCTAAAGGTGGAGCATCTAGCCAGGATTGAGAAGTCAGAAGATTACATTAAGAAGTCAAGGGCTGGAGAGCAGATTTTGAAGAATGCCTGCAAAGAGGCTCAGTTTCAGAAGGCCAGAACTAATCTCTATCTGAAAGAGAGCCAAGCTAGGTGGGTCAGGATCACTGAAGCTCGCACTCAGGAGGATAAGAGAACTCAGGACAAGATTGAGCAGTTGGAGGCTAATGCAAAGGAGCAGCAGGAAGCCCTAGTAGCAGCCCAGAGGGAGATCTCAGAATTGAAACTCAGAGCTGGTGTGAAGAGGTCAAAGGACCAGGGCAGACATAAGAAGCTAGCCACTACTATCACCACCAGGAATCTTCTCATCAGGAACCTCACAGAGCATCCAGCTAATCCTGTGACTGAAGCACTTTTGAAGGAAGTTCAGGAGGTTGAGTTTGGTCTTGGTGTCTGAATTTTGCTTGTTGTTGCTTTCATTTCATGTACTTTTCTTTTCTTATGTTGTATTTTTGACCCCTCAGAGGGCATGTATTGTAAAAAACAAACTATGTATCTTTCACTTTGTTGTAATATATTCATTGGTTTGTTTCATTTGAATCTTTCACTCCTAAGCAACATCAAACAGCATCTTCCTCAGGGTCTGGAAAGGTCAAAACCAAATGCCAAGCCGGATAGCTTGGAAACAAATAAGCATACTGCATTGCATACTAACCTTTTGTTTTGTTTTGTAGGTATTTTTGTTTTGTTGTTACTAACTCTGTTGTGGTTCAGGAACTATTGCTCGACGTCGGGTGTTCCCACTCAACCGTCCACACAGATATCCCACCCGCAACAACCTTCCGGGTATACAAATGGACCAAGTACAGCAGGACCTTACAGAGGTCAGGACTCAAATGGCCAATGAGAGACTGGAAATGAGAAATCAGATGACCCAGTTTATGGAGGTGATGAATGGATTGGCACAGAGCCAAGAGAGATTAAGGGCATTAGTAGAAAGGCAGACCCAGGAGGAACCCCATCTAGGGACTGGGGGAACGAGCAACAATGAAAGAGTTCAGCCTCATGTTAATCCTCCAGTGTATGGACCCCACCTTCATCCAGAGATCAACATCCCTGCTAATGTGCAAGGGAATGCCACTGCAGGCAGAGTATTACAGGAAGACCCCCAGGAAGATCAATTTACTGTGATGGGAGCTGGGGATGAAGCCTATGACAGAAGGCTAGATTAAATTGCTGAGAAACTGAGATCCCTGGAGTCCCAGAATTCTCTGGGATTTGATGTTATGGACATGGGTCTAGTGGACGGGGTAAGGATTCCCCACAAGTTTAAACCTCCGTGCTTTGAGAAGTACAATGGAACTTCCTGTCCACGAACCCACTTACAATCCTTTTTGGGGAGGCTGAAGGCATATACCATGGATGAAAAGCTATGGATGTTTTATTTTGAAGATAGCTTAACAGGAGCTTCAAGGGAATGGTACTCTCACTTGACTAGAGCAACCATTAGATGCTGGAAGGACCTGGCTGAGGCCTTTATCAGACAATACCAGTACAACTTGGATATGGCTCCCAATAGGACCCTCCTGATGGGAATGTCTCAATCATCCAGGGAAAGCTTCCGGGAGTACGCCCAGAGGTGGAGACAGCTTGCTGCTGCTGTCCAGCCACCCATGTCAGAGAGGGAAATGGCTGATATGTTTATGAACACCCTCCAGGGGACATACATTGACAGGCTAGCTGCCTTTTCTTCCACTAGCTTTGCTGACGTGGTCATAGCCGGGGAAAGAATTGAGAGCCTATTAAAGATGGGCAAGATTTCTGAAAATGGTGCGAGCTCGTCCAGCAACCCCAGAAAACCTTTTGTAGGTCCAAGAAGAACTGGTGAGACCAATTCTATTCAGGCCAGCAGGGGCAGACCACAATATGTTCATAGGTCAGTGGCAGCAGTCACCATTCCCTCTCCAATGCCTCAGCAACCATCATATCAACCACAACAACAAACCCATTACCAGCAACAAACTCAGTATCCTCCTCAGAGAAACTACAACAACAACAACAACAGTCAGCAAAGACCATTCCAACAGAGACCATCTCAGGCCAATAGGGTGATTGATCCAATCCCTATGCCCTATGCCGCTTTACTGCCACAACTCCTGAAGCTCAACCTGGTTGAGTTGAGGACGTTGGCACCACCAGATCCTTCCAGTTTGCCAAGAAATTACGACACCAACGCCAAATGCGCTTTTCATTCTAACGCACCTGGCCACAATACAGAGAAGTGTAGGGCTTTATAGATGAAGGTGCAGGATCTAGTGGATTCCAAAGCTCTAAACTTTGCACCCCCGCCAAATGTCAACAAGAACCCTATGCCCAACCATGGAGGGCCCAAAATCAATGCTATTGAAGAAGATAAGCCGTCTTACTTGATAACCAGTGTGGGGCAGATTCGGACACCTTTGGTAGAGATTAAAGCTCAACTCCTTGAATGTCAAATGTTCCCGGGATGTGAGCTAGGATGTGCTTATTGCAACATTTCAGTAAATGGGTGTGATAACTTGAGAAGTGGCATAGATGGTCTCATCCAGAGTGGTCTGCTTCAAATCACAACATCAATACCTACCAATCCAGCAATCTCCTTAACAACAGTTCCAGAATCTCCTACAACTGCAGCAACAATAATTTCAAACAATTCTTCAGTTTCATCAACAAATGCGTCGTCTGTCACTTCAACGGACCAAATATCAACAAACATCTCTTCTACAACTTCAGCACCCCTTCATTCAGAATCTCCTACAACAGCAACACTCATCCAGCCAACAGTGTCTCCTACAACATCAACAGCAAATAATGAAAGCGTCTCAACGGTTACAATATATTATGATCCTGCAAATGATTCTGCCTACAACTTACAGAATGCCGCTCCTGTCAGAGCACCAGTTACAATATACTATGATCCACATACTATCATGGTCCCTTCTGCAGTTGCTGTCAGTCTAGTCACTATCACAGTGCCTGGGCCAGTTCCTTATGAAAGCAGTAATTCCATCCCTTGGCATTACGGCTCCGATCTATACTGCGAAGGACAGAAAATCACTCTTGAATCATCAACTTCTTCACCACAAATAGACAATGTGGGGGAGGCGGAGGCTTCACTCGAAGCGGACGTCTTTTTGCCCCACAAATTCCAAGACCCATTGCTGAAGCAGAAGCTGCTGCCAAGGCAAAAGGAAAGAGCATGGTGCAGGAAGAACAAGTTGCTAAAGAAGCTTCAAAGACCCCTTTTGATCAAGAGGTTGATGAATTCATGAGAATCATCAAGAAAAATGATTACAAGATAGTGGACCAGCTTCACCAGACACCTTCCAAGATCTCCATTTTATCATTGCTAATGTGCTCCGAGGCTCATCGGAACGCACTATTAAAAGTCTTGCACGCAGCTTATGTGCCAGAGGAGATTACCGTCAATCAGTTAGAGGCTGTGGTTGGAAATGTTAACGCTAGTAATGGACTAGGATTTACCAACACTGATTTGACTACGGAAGGCCGCAATCACAACAAGGCTTTGCACATTACCTTGGAGTGTAAGGGTGCAGTTCTTTCCCATGTACTGGTAGACACAGGGTCATCCCTCAATGTCTTACCTAAAAAAGCCCTTGTGAAGCTGGAGTATGAAGGACTGGCATTACGTCCCAGCAACTTGGTAGTGAGAGCCTTTGACGGTTCTAAGAGATCAGTTCTGGGAGAAATTGAGTTGCCTATAACGATTGGCCCACAGACTTTCAAAACGACCTTCTTCGTGATGGATATACAGCCTGCCTACAGCTGTCTATTGGGTAGACCATGGATACACGCCGCTGGCGCCGTGACCTCAACCCTTCACCAGAAGTTAAAATTCGAGTGGGAGGGCCAAGTCGTTACTATTTGTGGAGAAGAGGACATTTTTGTTAGCCATCTGGCTACATACAAATACATTGAGATGGATGGGGAGATCCACGAAACTATGAGTCAAGGGTTTGAGGCCTTGAACATAAATGAAGCTTCCGCTGTACCTGGAACCTCAATGACATCTTATCAGCAAGCCCGAAAGGTTGTTGAAGAAGGGACCGCTCAAGGCTGGGGCAAGCTGTTGCCCGTGGAAAAGAAAGAGGACAGATTTGGGTTGGGTTAAAAACCAACTCAACAAGATCAAGCAGAGGCTGCTAAGAAGCCCAATTTTGTCAGTGGGGGGATGCTCACCCCTGATGCTGTAAACAACTTGGAAGATGAGTCGGAAGATGAGCGCAACCTGGAGAGCTGGATACGTCCAAGGACCCCGGGGAGCCGTATCTCAAACTGGTCTTCCCAGGAAATTATAAGGGTTACTCCTGCAGAGTAATTATTATTTCCTGTATATTTTAAGCATGCATCAAGTCTTGCATCTTGCCCAAGATGACAAGACTCATTTTGTAATCGGGCCATCTGTAATTTTGTGCAAATAGATCAATCAATGATAATCAGACATCTTTTGCAAATGAGTCTTTTTCTTTTCCGCTCACTGTTTTTCCATTTTTCTTTTTGTACAAAAATAAATGGCAATGTTTTCAAAATGACAACTTCATTTCACTTTTTCTAAACAAGAATAAAATCAATCACTAAAATGAATAATCTAAACCCTTGCAGAGAGTGCCTTTCGGACTGCACCGACAACAGCACAACTATGGCTTCGTATGACTTTGGCAATCCAATCAATCAAGCTGATGAAGGGGTTGAAGAAGATTATGAGCTTCCTGAAGAGCTAGCCAGGTTGTTAAGGGAAGAGGAGAAGGTTATCACTCCTCATCAGGAGGAGGTCGAAACGATTAATCTTGGTACAGATGAAAATGTGAAAGAAGTCAAAATCGGGGCCTGCTTACAAGACTCAGTGAAGAGACAACTGATTGACCTGCTTCATGAATATGTGGATGTGTTTTCTTGGTCTTATCAGGATATGCCAGGGTTGGACACCGATATCGTCATGCACAAGCTGCCATTAAAAGAAGACTGCCCGCCAGTAAAGCAGAAGTTGCGCCGTACTCGCCCGGATATGGCAATGAAGATAAAGGAAGAGGTACAAAAGCAGTGGGACGCCGGATTCCTCGCTGTAACTAGCTATCCACCGTGGGTTGCTAATATAGTACCTGTGCCTAAGAAAGACGACAAGGTAAGGATGTGTGTTGACTACCGGGATCTGAACAGAGCCAGCCCGAAAGATGATTTCCCATTACCTCACATTGATGTATTGGTTGATAATACGGCTCAGTTCTCGGTGTTCTCCTTCATGGACGGATTTTCAGGATACAACCAGATCAAGATGTCACCTGAAGACATGGAGAAGACAACCTTCATCACCCCCTGGGGCACTTTCTGTTATAAGGTGATGCCATTCGGATTGAAGAATGCAGGAGCAACATATCAACGGGCTATGGTAACATTATTCCACGATATGATCCATAAAGAAATCGAGTGTTATGTGGATGACATGATTGCCAAGTCCCTCACAGAAGAAGACCACCTGGTGAATCTGTTGAAGCTATTCAAGCGTCTGAGGAAGTACCAACTGAAATTGAACCCCAACAAGTGCACATTTGGGGTACGGTCTGGTAAGCTGCTGGGATTTATTGTAAGCGAGAAAGGGATTGAAGTTGACCCTGATAAAGTTAAAGCCATTCAAGAAATGCCTGCACCAAAGTCTGAAAAAGAAGTTCGAGGGTTTCTAGGTAGATTGAACTACATCTCAAGGTTCATATCTCACCTTACTGCAACCTGTGAACCCTTGTTCAAGCTGTTAAGAAAAGAACAAACGGTCAGGTGGAACGAAGACTGCCAAAGGGCTTTTGACAATATCAAGGAGTACTTACAAGAGCCACCAATCCTTATGCCTCCAGTTGAAGTAAGACCTCTGATAATGTACTTGACAGTATTAGAAGAGTCAATGGGGTGTGTGCTGGGCCAGCATGACGAGTCTGGTCGAAAAGAGTATGCAATATACTACCTGAGCAAAAAGTTTACCGACTGTGAACAACGTTATTCACTGCTCGAGAAAACTTGCTGTGCTTTATCGTGGGCTGCTCGCCGACTGAGACAGTATATGTTGACCCACACTACTTTATTGATATCCAAAATGGACCCAGTTAAGTACATTTTCGAGAAGCCAGCTCTTACCGGACGGGTTGCAAGATGGCAGATGATCCTCACAGAATATGACATCCAGTACACATCTCAGAAAGCCATCAAGGGCAGTGTATTGTCTGATTATCTTGCTGAGCAACCTATTGATGATTACCAGCCTATGAGATTTGACTTCCCTGATGAAGACATCATGTTCATAAAAGCAAAAGATCATGAAGAGCCTATTCACACTGAAGGGCCTGACCCGGAAGAAGAATGGACTATGATGTTTGATGGGGCTGTCAACATGAATGGTCGTGGTGTTGGTGCAGTACTCATTACGCCTAAGGGAGTTCACATGCCTTTCTCGGCAAAGCTCACCTTCAACTGCACTAACAACGAAGCTGAATACGAAGCTTGCATTATGGGTCTTGAGGAAGCCATTGACCTCAGGATCAAAACATTGACTGTATTCGGAGATTCAGCTCTGGTAGTTAATCAAACCAACGGAAAATGGTACACCCACCAGGATCATCTGATACCTTACAAGGATTATACAAGAAGGTTGTTAACTTTCTTCACAACGGTCAAGCTTGAGTATATCCCTCGGGACGAGAATCAGTTTGTAGATGCTCTGGCTACCATTTCATCCATGATCAAAGTTCAAGCTGCCAACTTTGTACCTCAGATTTCAGTATCCAGACTTGACAGACCAGCATATGTGTTCGCAGCAGACGTTGTCAAAGACGATAAGCCTTGGTTCCATGACATTAAGTGCTTCTTGGAGGATCAAACATACCCTCCTGGGGCATCTTCCAATGATAAGAAGACTTTAAGAAGGCTTGCTGGCAGTTTCTTTCTGAACACTGATGGTTCCCTGTACAAGAGAAACTTCGATATGGTGCTCCTCAGATGCGTTGATAGAAAAGAAGCAGACTTGTTGATGCACGAGGTGCACAAAGGATCCTTTGGTACCCATGCAGGAGGGCATGCCATGGCTAAGAAATTGCTAAGATCAGGTTATTACTGGATCACAATGGATGCCGACTGTTGTGCCTATGCCAGAAAATGCCAGATCTATGCGGATAAGGTGCATGTGCCTCCCAATCCTTTGAACGTGATGTCTTCACCCTGGCCCTTTGCTATGTGGGGCATTGATATGATTGGCAAGATTGAACCGACTGCTTCAAATGGCCACAGATTCATCCTGGTTGCCATTGACTACTTCACCAAGTGGGTCGAAGCAGCTTCATATGCAAACGTTACAAGGAAAGTGGTAGCCAGATTTCTGAAGAGAGATATCATCTGTCGATACGGAGTTCCCGAGCGAATCATTACTGATAATGGTTCCAACTTAAACAATAAAATGATGGCAGAACTGTGCCGGGACTTCAAGATTCAACACCACAATTCTTCTCCTTACAGGCCAAAGATGAATGGCGCTGTTGAGGCAACTAATAAGAATATCAAGAAGGTTGTGCAGAAGATGGTAGTCACCTACAAAGACTGGCATGAAATGCTACCATTCGCCTTGCATGGGTACCGTACGTCAATCAGAACATCCACTGGGGCAACACCGTATCAGCTTGTGTATGGTATGGAAGCGGTCCTACCTGTTGAAGTTGAGTTACCCTCCCTACGAGTACTGATGGATGTTAAGCTAAGAGAAGCATAATGGGTCCGATCCCGATACGAGCAACTGAGTCTGATTGAAGAGAAAAGATTGGCTGCAATCTGTCATGGGCAGTTGTATCAGAAAAGAATGAAGAAAGCCTTCGATCAGAAAGTCAGGCTCCGAGAGTACCAAGTGGGAGATCTGGTGTTGAGGAGAATCCTCCCTCCTCATACAGACCACAGGGGCAAATGGACTCCAAACTATGAAGGACCATTCGTGGTAAAGAAAGTTTTCTCCGGTGGAGCACTGATGCTCAACACTATGGATGGTGAAGACTTCCTGTCCCCTGTGAATTCAGATGCAGTTAAAAAATACTTCGCATAAAAATGACCCGCTGGACATAAAAACAGAATGTAAGTCCAGGCAAAAATAGGGCATCCCGGCGAGTCAAAAACAAAATAAAAGACTCGGGCAAAAAATAAGGGAAAATAACCAAAAAAATGTACACCCGCTAAGTTGAAAAGCCGCATTGGACAACTCAGGCAAAAATGGGTATCCCGATGGATTGAAAACCCGAAAGGGCAATCCATGCAAAATAAGGGAATAAGCGAACAACTGCATTTTGAATTCGTCTGTATCACCCACAACTTGGTAAGCTTCGAAAGGATCAAGCTTCTATCAGAATCAACCTTCTTCAGAAAGCAAGACGAGAAGAACGTCAAAAGTCATACGAGTCATAGAAAAAGGGGAAGCTCCTTGAAGCGTCGTCAACATTGCCAACATTTTGCTTCTCAATTTGTAACAATCTCCTCATTTTAGGGGATCTGTTTCTCTGACTGTATCTCGCCAATTCAGAGCGTATAAATCAATAAAATCAGATTTTCAGTCATGTTCTGTCTCGTACATTTTATTTTCATTTGCAAAATGTCTGATGTCCATAAGATACTGATTGCATAAATACAGATGCTTCTCTTAAAACACATGCTTGCAGGAAATATACTTACTCCCGGGGGTGTCTGAACTCCTATGATGGAGTCCGGTAAGGGATACCTCGGGATTACTTGTACGTTTCTCTATCTTTTCAGGATTGCAGGCATTCAAAGCACAACATGAGGCATGAAAGTTTCATCCCAGCAAGCTGGAAAATCAACACTCAGTCTTAGCACCCAAATTGTTTTCTCCCCAGCTGAGTTGCCACTTGTTATCTCTCCCCAGCCGAGGTGCCAATCATTCTTCCTCCCCAGCCGAGTATAAAAGTCAGGGAACCACTTCCCCACAGAGTCTCAGCCTCTATCCAGAAGAGCAGCACACGAAAAAATCACAACAGAGTGACGAAAGCTTCTACAAACCCCAGCTGGGTCCTTCATTTACGGGAATAGGTCTATCATTGACCCATTTCCCCAAGCAGAATCATCTCATCAGATCTACCAATGATCTCATCCCCAGCTGGGATGTCCACTTCAAACAGATCGACCAAAGATCTTCACAACAACGGGATCCGAATCCCGGATCGGTATCTTTTGCATAATCATGGCATTCGCATCATATTCACCCCACAAAGCGTAGCATTCCGTCTAATACAGAGCATTACGGCAAAAATCAAACATGTTGCATAATCATAAGTCATGGTCTGAATCAAACACTTGTGAATAATGACAATCCATCAACAATATACAGAATGCTCCCCAGACTCCCCAATAGAGAGCTAAAGCTAAAGCAGTTGCCTTACATTCACAAACATCAATACATACTCCTTGTGACACCCGTCCGTGTCATATCCCCAGCAGAAAGCCAAAGCGTCCCCTTTGCGCTCACAGATACTTATATATAACCTTCTTGACACCCGTCCGTGTCACCACCCCCAGCATATTTACCTAAACACTTTGTAAAGCATATACTTGTTTATAATATACCTCTTGACACTCGTCCGTGTCACTCTCTCCAGCAGGTTGAACACTCAAATATACACTACTCATAGTTGTTTTACTTATACGGATACCTGTCTGTATCCTGTATACATCATTTATATCCCCACAGATTCGACACTCGTCCGTGTTCTTTGTTAACCAGTTGGTACTCGTCCGTACCATCATCTCAGAACATGCGTCTAGCGTTTTTTTCTACCTGATACTCGTCCGTATCATAGTCTTAAGGATGCTCTTCCGCATCTTTAATCCATACACTGTGTCAAACACTTTTCGTATTCTTGAAATTAGACACTCGTCTGTGTCTACCTTTCCCCAGAAGAGTCCCCTCAGATTAAACACTTGTCCATGTTCCTTGTTAACCAGTTGATACTCGTCCGTATCATCATCTCTGAACACGTGTCAGTATTTGTTTCTACCTGATACTCGTCCGTATCATAGTCTTAAGGATGCTCGTCCGCATCTTTAATCTATACACAACACCAAACACTTATACCTTTTAGTTCTTGGATATAAACACTCGTTCGTGTTTACTATTCCCCATTAGATCGCCAACAAAGCAAAACTTCTTTTGTTATCTGACATTCTTCCTATGTCATGATGAACCCTGAGAGCAGCCGTACCCTGCTAGGTGATCGTCCTTCACCTCTTGATGATCGTCCTTCATCATGCTCATCCGATGGCCGTCCCCATCGTTGATCTTTTCTATCCGACATTCGTCCTATGTCGTGATATTTAGCAGCTGTCCCCTGCTAGGTGATCGTCCTTCACCTTTTGATGATCGTCCTTCATCATTTTATCCGATGGCCGTCCCCATCGTTGATCTTTTTTACCTGACATTCGTCCTATGTCATAGTAAACTTTGAGAGCAGCCGTACCCTGCTAGGTGATCGTCCTTCACCTCTTGATGATCGTCCTTCATCATGCTCGTCCGATGGCCGTCCCCATCGTTGACCTTTTATCCGGCATTCGTCCTATGTCGCGATACTTTCGGCAGCCGTACCCTGCCAGGTGATCGTCCTTCACCTTAGATGACCGTCCCTCATCTTAACCCTTTCAGAGCAGCCGTCCCCTGCTAGGTGATCGTCCTTCACCTTTGATGACCGTCCCTCATCATTATTTCATTTATTCTTTAACCCGATGGTCGTCCCCGTCGTGGTCCCTTTTCCTTTTCCTGATGATCGTCCTTCATCAGTTTAGCCCGATGGCCGTCCCCATCGTTGGTTACTTTACTTTATGAACTTGATGGCCGTCCCCATCATTTTTCATTAATCCCCAGAGAATCTTACAGCTTTACTTGATGGCCTTCCCCATCATAATCCCTTTTATCCCCAGCATGTCGGCCGTCCCCGTCATCGCTTTATTTCCCGCACTTTTCCCAGCGTGTCGGCCGTCCCCGTCATTGCTATTTCCCCAGCAGTCGTCCTCTGCTCGACGGCCGTCCTCCGTCGCCCACACTTTATATTATACTTTATTTTCTTTTACAATCTATATCCCTTTTCTTCTTCATTCTGTGAGTGCAAATTTTGGACTGTCTTTGGTATTCAACCACAAGTTATCTTGTTTGCCTGTTAAGCCGTTGCTTACATCCTGCACAACTAACTCATGCTTGAATAGGGGCAGATGTAAACACCCCAAATTTGCCCTCACCCATTCACACCATGGCTTGTGATCATTTCATATGCATAAACTCAATCATAGCATCTCATATCACATTTTTGATTCATTGCATTAGTTCAAAGTCATCTGCATCTAGGGTTTGTGATCTGAGCAATCCAAGAGCTTCTTGAGCCACTCCAAAGGCCATCAATCACTTCAAAGGGGTCCATATATGTTCAAGTATCATATTATATCCTCTCAAAGTCAATAATGTCAAAAAATCACAAGAACTGAGAATGGCATGGAAGCAGAGCCAGGTTTGACTGCACAGATGACCTAGAATTAGGGTTTTGGTTTCAAAGGCCATAACTCCAAATTTTTTGGTCATTCTTGTTTCCATTGGTCTCTATATGGTATAGGGAGTATGCATATCAATTTTCATGAAGAAATTCCATGGGGAAGTCATCTGATCAAGAGTTGACTTTTCAAGCAAGTCAGTGCAAAATCAGGGCATCTGAGGCCCCCAATGACCCAACCAAAGGGTGTTCTTCATCATTTTGATTGTGTATGATCTTTATTTGATAATATAAGATGTTGGAAGTTCACAAAATTGAAGAATTTCAAGTCTTTTGCAAAGTTGACTTTTTGGGAAAGTTTGACTTTTGATGAAATTGCCATTTTTGGAACCTTTTTCAACCTTTACTTTTTGATTCAAAAATGCTTCAAATGGAAAAACTTTGGTCATGAAAGTTTTAGAATGGATCATTCCCTTTTCAAAAAGTACAAGAACATGACCTAATTCATTTTGGATCAAAAGTTATGGCTTGTCAAAGTTGGCAAAAATCACAAAATTTGAAGTTTTCTACCAAAGAGGCAAAGTTGCAAATTCACTTGTCAAGGCAAATTGAGCTATCAAACAAACTTCTAATCTTCACACAAACATGTACCAAGACCTAAAAGTCAGATTGCACCAAAGGATCACTCATTTCTATGGCTTATGGAGCAAGATTTCTCAAAGGAAGCAAAAGTGAGGCAAGTTGCAAAAACTCAATCAAGTGTGAATCCACTTGCTGGCTGACATCAGAACCAATCCTATGGCTCTCCACACATCTTGCTACGCAGGACACCCCATCTGTCCTTGGCTAGCAAGTAGCCCATGCCTCTCTTACACAAACTTGACATTTTGGCAACTTGAGCCATACCAATCACTAAAGCACACATCAACTTATCTGACCAATCCCATTAGTTTATGCAAACAAAAAGCAAGCCAAAGCACATACAACACAAGCCTGAAACACTCTCCAACACAGCTCTCTCATTTTCACACCATTTTGCAAAAGCATTCGAAACTGATTGTACAAGCTACAAACATACAAACCAACTTCACAAACATACTCAGCACACTTTCCTGGACACAAAGCACCCATCACCATTGCCTAAAACTCCCAGAATCACAAACACGATTTCCACCCCACCTTGAACAGAACTTCTGCCATCTCTCAAACCATCCATTATAAACTTCAAACAAGCATTGAAAGCTTCTCAGGAGGTCCAGTAGAGTTGACTGCAAGCAAGAAACCAGCCAGATAGTGCCAGAAACCAAAGCTTCAGTTCAGGTAGCCATCTCAAACTTTTTTTCCAGGAACTCCATTTTAAGTTCTTAAATGCTTCTATGCACTCCCCTGATCATGGGGATGTGATTATTTTTGAAAATGGTTGAGAAACCAGCATGTATGAACTGTCTGAAACTCTTTGCCCTAAATGAGTTTTGCTTCGATTTGGCTGATTGATGAATGAAAAATGATGTTTATTAGGGGGTTTTGATTCAGTGTTGAATGGGGATGAATTCTGGGCAGTTAGATTTCATTTTTATTACGTGTAGAGAGAGTTAGAGGTTTGGGCTTGCCGGAGAAGACGACCGGAACAGTGTTCCGGTCGTCTGAAAGTCATTAGGGCATTTAATTAGGGTTTAATCATAATTAGGAGATTTTGAATCTCAGCCCTTGGATATGGCGCCAAGTCAATTCGCGCGCGTGTAGGTTTAAATGCTGGCCTTTGATCTTGCTGACTTTTCTTTTTTTTCAGTTTTATTTCATTTTTATTTCATTAAATTTCATTTGTTTTGTTTAATTTATTTAAAATAGCAAAAATCATTTAAAAATTCTGAAATTTTTTACATAATCTTTTATTAATTTTCAGAAACCAAAAACGTTTTTATTTTTATTTTTTGCATTAAAAAATATTTTTAAATCATTTAAAAGTTTATTTTTAATTAATTAATGAGAATTAATTAATTAAAAATACTTTTAGGTATTTAAAAATCACCAAAAAATTCATGAAACCTTTAAAACCATTTAGAAACATTGTCCAACCCTCAAACCAAATTTCTTTTTTGATCTTGATGTCTTATGACAATTTTTCATGGAATTAAAATCATTTCAAGGCAATATCTTGTCCCAAACTTCCAAAATTCATTTCTGCCTAACCATTGAGAGTTGGACTTTGATTCTTTTTGCATTGTGTCTTGCATATCATGTAGTTTGTAGGTTTAAATTGGCATGATTTGATTTTGCATTTTCAATTTGTTTGACATTTTTCTTGACAAGGTACCTTAAAACCCTAGCAATATTAAGAAATTCATAACCCTCATTAGGTTAAGAGTTAGAACCCCTCCTTTGGGCAGTGAGTTTGTATAGGTTTAGGTTTCCCTTGGATGCATTTTCAAATTTTTATCTTGATGTTTGCTTCTGATTTTGGTTTTTGTTTGGTGCATTGATCATAAACCCTAATTTGGGCTTCCTTTTGCATCCATCTTGTATTTGCTTGCATACCATGACTTGTCATGACATTTTATGCATCCATTTGATTCATAAGACATCTTAAGACATGTTAGATTCATGTTTGAGCATTGCATCTTTCATTTGTCATGTTGTATGTCATTTACCTTTCATAACTTTTCATGTTTGTTCATGATTCTAAACTTGCTTCATTTGCATCCATAGGTTTGTATGATCATCCCCATGCTTTATTTCATGCTTGCATCATCTCATAGCATCATTAGCATCATGTGTATGCTTCTGGTTTTGATTTGCATTATGTCATTTCATCTCATCTTGCATTGTATTGCATTCCTTTCATTAACTTTTCAGGTGGTAAGTAACTTTGAGAAGTGAATTTGCCTTCACTTCTCACAATTTCTTTTCATCTCTCTTATGCATCATTTCTGCATTTTATCTTGTGTTTGAGATTGAGCTTGCTCTTTCTTCTTCTTCTTACTTTCTTTCTTCAAGTGACTTGTCTTCCTAAATGAAGCAAGTTACTTTGCTTCTCTTTGCTCCTTTCATCTGCTTCCTGGTGGTTTCTCTGAAGACTTTCTTGCAAACTTCATGAACCCTAGGAACAACCAAGAATGAAAATAATTAGGATTTGATTAGTCCCCCATTTAGCTTTTACCTTTGTGTCTCATTGAGTCTTCTCTTCTCATCTCATAATCAGGGACTAAACCTTAAAGGCTTTAAGGCTTTGTGATTAAGCTTATGCCTGCATCCTTCTATTAGGATGGAGTGTATAACTTTAATCCTAAATGTTAAACCCTTAATGTGTTTAAATCCTTTAATCAATTCACTTAATAATCATCAAGACATCAAGCTTGTAACTTGGGCCTTGCATTAGGGTTCTAATTCTTCCTTAATTGGTTAAGAAGGACTAACCCTAGTGTTAATGGACAAGTCCCCCTCAAGTTGTCTTACAAATCATAAAATCCACTTCATCATCTTATCATTAATTAAAATCCATTTAATAAAGGCTTTGTTTTGTCATGAGTTTAATCCCTAATCATGGATTAAGTTGAGGAGCTTTCCTCAGCTTAAACACTCTCATCTATTATCCTTCTATTAGGATGGTGTAATGAGTCTGTTTAATCCTTGATTATGGCTTAATCTCATTACTCAACACTAAACAAAAACAACAAAGACATCTAAATAATCACAAGTAGGTTAATGATCTTAATCTTGCATCAAAGGTGATTAAGTGTGAGAAACTGACTTCACATTTAAGGTATTCTCATTACCCCTAATCAGAGGGAAGATGTGATGAGTTTACTAATACATTGATTTAGACTTAAGCTCATTAACTTATGACAAATCCAAAAAGCAATAAAAGACTGAAAATACAAAAACAAACCATAAACGTCTCCTCCGGGATTCTTTTCTCATCATCTTCACTCATAAACGAGAACTTGCTTCTTCCGTCTAATGCAAGACAGTTTGCACCTGAGCCAGACAGGTCTTTCACTTGAGCATAGGCAAGTAAGCAGTTCACAAGTCAATTTACCTTTCAGTCTCTTTGGGTCGAACTACGGTGTTCTGACTTCCTCATTGCACGAGAGGATACGTAGGCATAACTTAACAGTTATCGAACAAAAGTCTCTGTATATTCCCCCTCTTTCCAGTATTATTCTTTTAGCCTCATGATCTTGAGCATTTTATTCTTGTTCTCACACTGACACTGTATATTTATACACTTCACACTTCTTTACACTGACACTTGTACATTCTTTCCAGCTTTGATACACAGATTGCACTGACACTACCCCTTTAAAACACAAATCTTTTAAGCGTGGATCCCGTCGAGTACGACGGTCAATCTGGGTGCTAATACCTTCCCAGGTTGTAACCAACCCCCTTTCCCAGTCTCTCTGGTTCGCAACCGTCTTATCCATATCTTTCTTAGGTTTATGCAGCATTACCTTTCCTTCGGGATAAAAATGCCTAGCTGGCGACTCTATTCATTCCCTGTGAGTTCACTCCTGTGTGTTCTCACACCCTCCTTTCGCCGACCGTTCGCGTCTGTACCTTTATTTGGGCCATTCCCATTTATCGGGAGCGACACCTGTTCAAAGGATGTCTTCTGAGCTTCCTTGTCAATAGGCTCTTCAGGCACCACACTTTTACCATTAGCCTTGGCAGTAGCTTCTGCTTCAGCATTGGTTCTTGAGAATTGTGATGCAAAGAGACGTCCGCTTCGAGTGAAGCCTTCGCCTCCCACCACATTATCAATATATGGTGTAGAAGTGTCAAGAGTGACTTTCTTTCCGTCGCAATATAAACCTAATCCATAGTGCACATGCACGACACTGCTGTTATCATATGGAACTAGTCCAGGCACTATGATAGTAATTGAACTGATCGCCGCGGAAGAAGGAATTGAGACAGTCTGAGGTTCATAATAAATCATGACAGGACGTCTGACCGGAGATGGTGCAGGTGATGAAGGTTGCTGCTGTTGATGGAGTTGTTGATTGTTGAAAGAATCTGGAATGTGGATTGTTGCAGGATCATAGTAAATAGTCACTGTGGAAATGTCTTCATTGATGGTTGTTGTTGTTGTAGAAGGATGTGTTGATACACTATGGAAATGTCTTCACTGTGTAAATATACTAACTGACTTTTAGAACCCTAGTTATCCCATCTTGGCCTTTAGAAAGTAGTGAGATAGCCGACTTTGGTGAAGACTGAAGTTGGTTGATACTCGATACTACGCTCATTGAGATCCTAAATTTGGAGGGTTTTGGTTGGCTAGTAAGTTTCCTACTGAACAACGACCCTTGGGAAGGATCAATGATATTGAGATCCCTTAGAACCTGGTTACTTTTGTAGGATAGGATGAACCATCTAAACCTCAGGGGAGGGTACTTACCTTTAAACCTCATGCAAGCCTTCAAACCAAGTGCTATTGTGTGACTTGTTTGTGTGTGCCACATGTTTGTGATTGAGCATAACATCATGACATCATGCATCATAAGCATAGCATTTCCACTAACCATTTCAAGGACCAAAGGATTTATCTTTGTTCTTTGTTGCAGGTCTTGGCTTCTGTTCGTAGGAATACTATTCGGATCAACTTTGTAGGAATACCTCCTAAGCTTAAAGAATTGGTCTCTCAAGTTTCTGAAAACTCCCAATTCATCAAGAGGCATGGTCACCTACTGGATTTAGTCACTTCAGGTTTCAATGAAGACGTGATGAGTGTCCTATTTCAGTTCTTTGATCCTAAACATCATTGCTTCACATTCCCCGACTACCAGCTGGTTCCTACAATGGAAGAATTCTCCAAACTACTGGGTATACCTATCCTTGATCAGAGACCCTTCACAGGCTTAGAGAAGGAGCCTAAACCTGAAGTCATTGTTGCGGCCTTATATCTGAAAAAATCAGACATTGTCCTAGAAACAAGAAGTGGAGTTAAGGGTATCCTTGCTAAGGTATTGATGGAGAAAGCTCAAGTTTTCCTGAAGGCTATGATTTATGATGCTTTTGAGGAGATCCTAGCCCTATTGATCTATGGCTTAGTATTGTTCCCTAATCCAGACCAGTTTATAAACGTGCATGCCATCAACATATTTCTGACTCGCAATCCAGTGCCTACATTACTTGGAGACATCTTACATTATCTAGGTGGTTTATTTCTCACCTTCCTCGATCAGTGATGAAGAATGAACAAGGGTTCAGGTGTTCTAAGAGAATCATGTCACTTTCTCATTCAGACATTCATTGGTGCTCTCGATCTATGGAGAATGTTACTATCATTGACCGTTATGGGGAATTCCCTAATGTGCCACTTCTAGGCATACGAGATGGCATTACCTACAACCCTTCTTTAGCTCTACGTCAGTTTGGTTATGCTCAAAGTAATGGTCCTCATGACATGCTTATTCAGGGTATTATGTTCGACTATGACAACGATCTTCAAGGTTACCGTCAAAGGTTTATACGAGCTTGGAACAAGGTGAACAAGATTGATAGCAACACTTTGGAGCCAAAGTATTCTATTCCTATGAAGCCTTATCTCAGATGGGTTCGATCTCGTGCTCAGACTCTTATGATGCCATATCTTTTTGTTCTACCAGTCACTATGGAGCCTGTTGCTGAAGGAGACGTTTCTTATACCATCCTTCATCCAGACATGCCCACTGATTTGGAAGAACTGCAAAAATTCTGGATTCAGTTGAAGGAGCAAAGGGATACTTTTGAGACTCATTTTAGAGCTGGTCAAGAAAGAATTCTGAAATTAACAAGGCAGATTCACGAGGAACGAAACCTCAACAAATATCTCCATACAAAAAGGAAACGTTCATGGGAGACTTAAAACCCCATATATTTATTTTTGTTCTTCATTAAACATTTACTAATAAAAATTTGTTTTTTGTTTTTCTTTAAACAAATTTAAATCCTGCGGTCCTTGAAAACATTGCATATGCATCTACATACCATATCATTGCATGACAGGTTTCTATAGCAAGTTTCTCAATCTCCTTGTTGTTTATTTCAGCATAAATGGCTCTCGAACAAACTGTCAAGGATCTCAAGGCTCAGAATGCTCAGTTCCAAGAAGTGATCCTGAATTTGTCCAAGGGGCAAGAAGAGTTGAAAGCATTCCTCTCTAAGGATATGAAAATGAAGAATCCTGAATATAACAAGGATAATCAGTTGGAACAACTGCAAGCTGAGATGACAGAAATGAGGATCCAGATGAATGACCAGGTGGCTCTTATTCAAAGTTTAGCTCAGGGGAAAGAAGAGTTAAGAACCTTTGTCCACAAATTTCAAAGTAATGAAGTCAGGAATCTAATTGTCAGTCAACCTTTGTTAAAACAAGCTGACTTGGTTGAAAGGAAGATGAGGATAAAAGAAGGTAAGAGATAGGTTGCCACTGATTGTTCTTCAGTTGAAGAAAAAAGACCAGGTAAGGTTAATCCACCTTGTAAACACCCCAAATTTGCCCTCACTCATTTCACCATGGCTTGTGATTCTTTTCATATTGCATAAGTTCAATCATATCATCTCATAGTGCATTTTTGCTTCACTGCATTGGTTCTGAGTCATCTGCATCTAGGGTTTGTGATCTGAGCAATCCAAGAGCCATCTGAGCCACTCCAAGAGTCTCCAATCACCTCAAGAGGGTCCATGTGAGTTCAATCATCATATTATATCCTCCCAAGATCAAGAAAGTCAGAAAATCACAAGAACTGAGGAAGGCATGGAAGCAGAGCCAGGTTTAACTACACAGATGACCTAAAATTAGGGTTTTGGTTTCAGAGGCCATAACTCCAAATTTTTTGGTCATTCGTGTTTCTATTGGTCTCTATATGATATGAGGATCATGCATACCAATTTTCATGAAGAAATTCAAGGCGAAAGGCATCTGATCAATAGATGACTTCTTGAACAAGTCAGTACAAAATCAGGGCATCTGAGGCCCCCAATCATCCAACCAAAGGGTCTTCTCCATCATTTTGGATGTATATGATCTTTATTTGATCTTAGAAGAAGTTAGAAGTTCACAAAATTGAAGAATTTCAAGCCATTTGCAAAGTTGCCATTTTGGGAAAGTGACTTGTAATGCAAACTTGCCATTTTAGGAAAGTTTTTCAACCTCCTCTTTTTGATTCAAATATGCTTCAAATGAAAAATTCTTGGTCATGAAAGTTGTAGATTAGATCATTCCCTTTTCAAAAAGTACAAGAACTTGATCTAATTCATCATAGAACTCAAGTTATGGCCTTGCAAAGTTGGGGAAAATCACAAAATTTCACTTATGTACCAAAGAGGGAAACTTGCAAAAACTCATACCAAGACAATTTATGACCTCAAAGTGACTTCTAACCATTACACAAACATCATAAATGACCTATAATTCAAAATTTCCCAAAGAAATCTCAAGTTTCATGCCTTGATCATCAAGTATTTCAAAAGGGGCCAAAACCTTCACAATTTGCAAAACCACCCACAAACTTCATTCCACTTGACATTTTGCCTCAATCTGAATTCCATGGCTGCCCATGAATCAAGCTGCGCCAGACACCCCCTTGTCCTCAGCCTGCCATGAGCCCATACATCCAAGTACAACTTTCTTGACTTTTTGAAAAATGAGCCATACCAATCACACTGCTCCACAACAACTCTCTGCCCAATCAGAACATGTTATATGGACCTCAAGCAAGCCATTTCATACAACACCACAACCTGAAACCTCCCACAACTCAGCATTCATCAAAACCTCCCTTTATGCATTTTTCTTCGAAACTGGTCATACAAGCCACAAACATCAAAACAAATTCCATAGAACAACTCACCATGATCCACTGATCATTTCCCACCCCTTGAATCAACCTGAAACACTCCAAATCAAAAACACGATTCTGGCCCCTCCTTGAACTGAACTTCAGCAAACTTCCAAAGGAGTCCACAAAAGCTTCATCCAAGCATCCCAGAAGCAAGAGGGAGTCAAAAGAAGGAGAAATGCACAAAGGAAGGGTCCAGACAGTGCCATTTTTGAAAGCTCCATTTCAGGTAACATCAAGAACAATTTTTCCAGAAATGATTTTTCAAGTTCTTAGATTGTTCTCCATGCTTCACTGATCACACTGCACCTTTTGGTTTTGAAAATGATTAAGTTTTAAGCATGTATGAAGCTTCTGAAATTTCTGAATGATTTTCCGTTTTTCTTCGAATCTCTTTGTTCATGTGAAATAAATGATGTTTGATGGCTGAATCTTGTTTAGAATGGGGTAGGGATCATTTCTGGAGAGTTTAGTGGGTTGATTTCACGAATTGAGTGAGTTAGCAAGTTTGGATGGCCGGAGAAGATGACCGGAACACTGTTTCCGTCACCTGAAAGTAGTTAGGGCATAATCCTGTAATTAGGGCTAAGTTTGAATATGGACCCTTGGATTTGTAATTGGCGCGTGTTCTGATGGCCAGGATTGAATCATTAAATTTTAATTAGGTTTAATTAAATAAATAATCAGAATTAGTTAGGTTTGAACCTGGGCCGTCCAGATGCGCGCCCAGTCAAACGTTTGAAGCCCATATTTCATCTCCACCACCCATTCAACATACTTTCCTTTTATTTATTTTTATTTCATTTTGTATCTATTTTATTTCTACAAATTTTTATAAATAGCAAAACACTTTCAAAATTTTTCATTTTTTGCATCATGACTTTAAATATTTTTCTCATTCTGAAAATAATTTTTATTTTATTTTTTGCATTAAAAATTATTTTTAAATCATTTAAATGTTTAATTTTAATTAGTTAATGAGAATTAATTAATTAAAAATACATTTAGGTATTTAAAAATCACAAAAGAATTCAGGGAGCATTTTCAAACATTTAGAAACATTTACAAACTCACAAGACAAATTTCTTTTTGGTTTTGCTCATACTTTGATAATTTTCATTTGAATTAGGGTTCTTTAATTTGAATATTTTTAACCATAACTTCAAAAATTCATAACTTTTGATCCAAGTTGAGTTTGTGAATGGTTCTTTTTGCATTCTGTTATACATTCTTTCAAGCATCTAAAAACATTTTTGTTTCGTTTTTATCTTTCATTTTCCATTTTTTTGGCATTTTCCCTTTAGGATCACCCTTAAAACCCTAGAAATTTAGGAAAATCATAAGTCCATTAGGGTTTAGCTTCTGACCTTCCCCTTTGGGCAGTGAACTTGTATGGGTTTAGAGTACCTTTGATCCCATTTTCAATTTTTATCATGTCATTTGCTTCTGATTTTGAATTTTGCATTGCATCTTATATGTAAACCCTAATCTTTTCCTTCATTTGCATTCATTCTTCATATGCTTGCATACATGAACTTTCCATGACTTTTGTACATCCAAATGACATATGAGACATCTTAGGACACATTAGAATCATGTTTGATCATTGCATCATCCATTTGCCATGCTTTTGCTTTCATTTGATGTCATATGCATTCATGGACTTTCATGCTTCCTTTCATGTCTCATTTGCACCTTCATTGCTTGTATGATCATTCACATCTCAAGACATCCATTTGTATCATCTCTTAGCATCATTTGCATCTTATTATGTTTCTGACTTTGGTTTTCATCTTTGCATTTCATCTCATTTTCATTTCATTTCATTTCTTTTTGCTAACTTTTCAGGTGGTAAGTGTTTGAGAAGTGAATTTGCCTTCACTTCTCATAATCTCTTCTCATCTCTTTTATGCATCCATTGCTGCATTTTTACTTATGAATTAGAGTGAGCTTCCTCATTCATGCTCCTTATCCTCTTTCTTTCTTCAAGCAACTTATCTTCTTAAGTGAAGTAAGTTGTCTTGCTTCTTGCTGCTTCTTTTCCTTCCATCCTGCTTCTTCCTTGGTGGCTCTCTTGAAGATCTTCTTGCAAGCCTCACAAACCATAGGAACACCCAAGCATGATTACAATTAGGGTTTGATTAGTCCCCCATTATTTATACCTTTGTGTCATCTTTGAGTTTTCTCTTCTCATCTCTTAATCAAGGACTAAACCTTAAAGGTTTTAAGGCTTTGTGATTAGGGTTATGCATGTATCCTTCTATTAGGATGGAGTGTATAACTTTAATCCTAAGTGTTAAACCCTTTAATCAATTCACCTAATAATCACTAAGACATCAAGCTTGTAACTTGGGCCTTGCATCAGGGTTCTAATTCTTCCTTAATTTGTTAAGAAGGACTAACCCTAGTGTTAATGGACAAGTCCCCCTCAAGTTGTCTTACAAACCATAAAATCCACTTCTTAATCTTACCATTAACTAAAATCCACTTTAATAAAGGCTTTGTTTTGTCATGAGGTTAATCCCTAATCATGGATTAAGTTGAGGAGCCTTCCTCAGCTTAAATGTTCTCATCTATTGTCCTTCTATTAGGATGGTGTAATGGGCCCATTAAATCCTTGATTATGGCTTAAACTCATTACATAACACTAAACAAAAATACCAAAAACATCTAAATAATGCAAGTAGGTTAATGATCTTAATCCTACATCATGGTGATTAAGTGTGAGGTGTTTACTTCATGCTTAAGGTATTCTCATTACCCCTAATCAGAGGGAAGATGTGATGAGTTTACTAGCCCTTGGTTTGGGCTTAAGCTCATTTTCCTATGACAAACACAAAAAGCAATAAAAGATTGAAAACACAAAAACAAACAATAATCGTCTCCTCCTGGATTCTTTTCTCACCTCATTCACTCACAAACGAGAACTTGCTTCTTCCGTCTAATGCAGGACAGTTTGCACCTGAGCCAGACAGGTCATACACTTGAGCATAGATAAGTAAGCAGTTCACAAGTCAATTATCTTTCAGTCTCTTTGAGTCGAACTACGGTGTTCTGACTTCCTCATTGCACGAGAGGATACATAGGCATAACTTAACAGTTATCGAACAAAAGTCTCTATATATTCCCCCTCTTCCAGCATTATTCTTTAAGCCTCATTGACTTGAGCTTTGCACTTTTTCCTTACGCTGACACTCCTTTTATTTACTTCACATCTCTTTTGCACTGACACCTGTACATTCTTTTCCAGCTTTTGCACACAGATAGCACTGACACTACCCCCTTAAGCACAAACTTTCAAGCGTGGATCCCGTCGAGTACGACGGACAATCTGGGTGCTAATACCTTCCCAGGTTGTAACCAACCCCCTTTCTCAGTTTCTCTGGTTCGCAACCATCTTATCCATATCTTTCCAGGTTTATGCAGCATTACCTTTCCTTCGGGATAAAAATGCCTAGCTGGCGACTCTTTTCAGTTCACCCTTGTGTTCTCTCCTTCGCCGACCGTTCCCGTCTGTACCCCTCTTGACCTGGGTGTCATTTGGTGGGAGCGACAGCTTGGCGACTCTGCTGGGGAGACTTATATTGCAACCAGGGCTTCTGGTTCTTTTTGTGGGTTCCTCCTAGTGCTTGTTTGATTTGTGTTTACTGGGGTGTTATGTGTTATGTGTGTTTATTTATTTTGCTTTATTTACTGCTTTATGTACAACTTTATTTATTTGCTTTCTTTACATACTTATGCATATTTCATATTGTCATTTGCTGGATCTGGTTTGCTGTTTTGGTGGGTGGGGTTCCATTGAGAGTTTAAGGTTCATGCTCTTTCCCATTCCATTTCGGTCTGGTGCGGGAATATGAAACACGGTTCAGATGTGGGTTTCTTCTTGAGAACTTTGTGCTACATATTTCCTGTAGTGCTAGGGCTATCTGGGAAGCCTGCTAAGTCTGGATGACCTTTTTATCATGACCTTCAGAAGCTGAGGTGAATTAGAGGAGGATCTTTTATGGTTATTGTAAACACTGTACCTCAGGGTTATAAGTGTTTACAATTCTCATAACTGATCCAAGTCTGAGGATCCTTGTTCTAAAACACTACATGTGAGAGGGTTGGGTTGTTTACAGGTTTGCAGGAACCCTTGGCCACATCATACCCTGTTACTGTTTTGTTTAAGAGTACTCCACTTTGGACAGTTCTTGTGATTAACCCCGGACATGTGACTCTTTATTTGAGTCCCCCACCCTGGTTACTGGATTTCTGAGCCTCCATTTGGACTTCTTGAACATACATGGGCCTTATATCAAGACAGATAATCAGATCCGGCTTGATCACAAACCCTTGCATATCATTTGCATATATCATCATTGCATCATTTGACATTTGTTTATTTGCTTTTTCAGGGTATCCACCTCATTGTATCTTGGTTTTGGTTTTAACCCCTTCTTCTGCTTAGACCTCTGCTTCAGCTGCCTTCTTCAACACCTGCTCCAGTTATCTCCATCTCCATCACCACCAGCATCAGCCTGTCAGAGATTTACTCCCAGCATCAGTCTGTGATCTTCATCAGCATTTATTTTCAGCTTCTTCAGCAGCACTCATGGCTACTCCCAGGAAAAGCAACATATCCTACCACTTTTTTGAGCCTGTTTTGACTGGTATCAGGCAGGTCCAGTCACTTATCACACCTGACCACATCCCACTGTTTAGAGAGCACTATGGAGGTATCCTGGACATGGTTTATGGACCTTGATCCTTCTCAGAGGAGCATGATCCACACATGCTGGTAGTTTTATGACCCTCCATTGAGATGTTTCACCTTTCCAGACTTTCAGTTAGGGCCTCTACTGGAAGAGTTTTCTTTATTGATTGGAGTACCTATCAGAGGTGGAATCCCTTTCAACCCAGAGATGACTGCTCCCAGAAATGAAGAGATAGCAAGGGCACTGTATTTGGAGCCTGTCCTTATTGAGCAAAGTATGACAACAAAAGCTGGGATTCCTGGTTTGCATTTGGACTTCTTGATCTCTCAGGCCATCCTGAAAGCTTCATTGGGAGAGTGGAGGGCAGTCTGTGCACTGTTGGCCCTCAGCATATATGGGGCTATACTGTTTGCAGATGAGCCAAAATTTGTCAGCAAGAATGTCATCCATTTGTTTCTTCTGAAGAACCCAGTGCCTACATTACTAGGAGATTCTTACTACTCCATTCATCAGAGGAATGAGAGACAAAGGGGGAAGTTGGTAAGATGTTGTGCTCCTTTGTTTTACACCTGGCTACTCAGACACCTGCCTAAGTCAGATGCTTTCTTAAACCCCCACTAGCAAAATAATTGGGCCA
The DNA here is from genome assembly GCA_963966055.1 of Lathyrus aphaca. Taxonomy (NCBI): domain Eukaryota; kingdom Viridiplantae; phylum Streptophyta; class Magnoliopsida; order Fabales; family Fabaceae; genus Lathyrus; species Lathyrus aphaca. The sequence continues at coordinate 354,156,052 of OZ014525.1, forward strand.
AGAGATTCATTGCCTTGACTTCAGATGATATCAGATGGTGCACCCAGAGCACCAAAGGCAAGGACATTATCACCAGCTGTGGACAATACCCAAATGTGCCTCTGATAGGGGTGAAGGGTTGCATCAACTACAATCCTTTACTGTTTAAAAGACAATTGGGATATGCCTTGGTTCACCCTCCCAGAGGACAGGACTTAGCTGAGACCCTATATTGTGAAGTACAACCTAATTCAGCTGTTGTCAGACAAGCATCCTGGGCTTGGGACAACATCCAGACAAAAGGGGTAGCTATTCTTGGAAGGTGTAACAATGTTGCTTCAGCTCAGTACTAAGACTGGTGCCGTACTAGAGCTCAAATCACCAGAATGCCTTTCACCTTGGAAGACATACCTGGACCATCCACAGTACAGCCTGCAACAACAGTTAGCCTGGAGGAATTGGAAAAGATGAAGGAAAGGAATGAGCAGCTATCACAGGCCTTGAAGAAGACTCTTTGGGAAAGAAGTGATGGTCACCTGGACATTGAGAGATTGGAAAAGCTCGGGGTGGAGCATCTTTCCAAAATTGAGAAGACAGAAGACTACATAAGGAAAGCAAGGGCTGGGGAACAGATATTGAAGAATGCCTGCAAGGAGGCCAAGATTCAGAAAGCTAGGGTTGAACACTATCTGCAAGAGAGCCAGGCTAGGTGGGTCAGGATCACCGAAGCCCGTACACAAGAAAACCAGAAGACTCAAGCTAAGATTGGACAGCTGGAAGCCAATGAGAAGAAGCAGCAGGAAGCTTTGTTGGCTGCACAGAAAGAGATATCAGAGTTAAAGCTCAGAGAAGGATTGAAGAGATCAAAGGATCAGGACAGGCATAAGAAGCTGACTACTGCCATTGCTACCAGGAACCTCCTCATTAGGACCATTACAGAGCACCCAGCTGGTCCAGTGACTGAGGCACTCCTGAAGGAGGTCAGAGAAGATGAGTTTGGACTGGATGTCTGATTCTTTGCTTGTTGTTTGTTTCCAGTTGATGTACTTTTCCTTTTGTTGTATTTTGAACCTCCATGGGCATGTATTGTAAAACAAACTATGTATTGTTCATCATGTGTAATATATTTTAGTTTGTTTTCATTTGGGTTTTCTCTCAACAACATCAAGCATCTTCCTCGAGGTCTGGAAAGGTCAAAACCTAGAACCAAACCGGATACCTTGGAAAACAAATAAGTATACTGCATTGCATACTAACTTTGTTTTTTGTTTTGTAGGTTTTTGTTATTTTTGTTTCTAACTTTGTTGAGATTTCAGGAAACATTGCTCGTCGCCGAGTGTTCCCTGTCAACCGCACGCATCGGTACTCGACTCGTAACAATCTTCCCGGCATTCAAATGGAACAAGTACTGCAGGATCTGACTGAGGTCAGAAATCAGATGGCCAATGAGAGAGTGGAGATGAGAAATCAGATGTCTCAGTTTATGGCCGTGATGATTGGCTTAGCCCAGAGTCAAGAAAGGTTAAGAGAGCTGGTGGAAAGACAAACTCCTGAGGAACCTCATCTGGGAACAGGAGGAACTAGCAACAATGAACGGGGCCAGCCTCGTATTGACCCACCAGAATATGGACCTCATATGAATCCAGAAGTTAACATCCTGAGGAATGGTCAAGGTAATACTGCTGGGGGCAGAATCCTGAGGAGGATCCCTAGGAAGAACAGTTTACTGTTATAGGGGCAGGAGATGAGGTATATGACAGAAGATTAGACGAGATTGCTGAAAAGTTAAGATCTTTGGAATCTCAGAATTCTTTGGGCTTCGATGTGATGGATATGGGACTAGTGAAGCACTCATCTGCAGTCTTTCTTGGGAAGGCTCAAAGCTTATACCATGGATGAAAAGCTATGGATGTTCTACTTTGAGGACAGTCTGACTGAAGCTTCGAGAGAATGATATTCGCATTTGTCTAGGGCCACCATAAGATGTTGGAAGGATTTGGCCGAGGCTTTCATCCGTCAATATCAGTACAACCTGGACATGGCTCCCAATAGAACTCTTCTAATGGGCATGTCTCAATCTTCTAGAGAGAGCTTCCGGGATTATGCTCAAAGGTGGAGACAGCTTGCTGCTGCTGTCCAACCACCCATGTCAGAAAGGGAAATGGCTGACATGTTCATGAACACATTGCAAGGGACCTATATTGATAGACTTGCTGCCTTCTCCTCTACCAGTTTTGCTGATGTGGTCATAGCTGGTGAGAGAATTGAAAGTCTATTGAAGATGGGCAAAATCTCCGACAATGGTGCAAGTTCCTCCAGCAATCCCAGAAAACCTTTTGCGGGACCCCGAAGGGCAGGGGAAACAAATTTCATTCATACAAGCAGGGGCAGGCCCCAGTATTCCCACAGGTCAGTAGCAGTTGTTACCATCCCAGCTCCAATTCCACAACAATCATCATATCCTCAACAACAACAACCACAATATCAACAACCAGCTCATTATCCGCAACAAAGATCGTACAACAACAACAATAGCAACCAACGGCAGCACCCCTTCCAACAGAGTGTCGCTCCCGGGATTTTCATCCTAGTACAAACGCGAAAGTGGCGCGGAAAGGTTAGAGTCGCCAGCCAAGCATTTTTATCCCGAAGAGAGGGAATGGTAATGCTGCACAAACCAGAAGAAAGAAAGAGGAAGGACACAGGTCCTGCGAACCAAAGAGACTGAGTTCGGGAGTCGGTTACGACCTGGGAAGGTATTAGCACCCAGATCGTCCGCCGTACCCGACGGGATCCACGCTTGCAAAAGAAACTGTTTCAAAGGGTGAGGGTATGAAAACTGCAGCAAAAGAAATGAAAATGAAAAGAAACTGGAACTGGAAAAGAACTAAAATAAGAAAGCAAAAGGAAAAATGTAGGGAAAATAAAGATTGTGCTCGAACGGGCCCTACCCCGCTGCCTACGTACCTCATCAGGATAATGAGGATCAGAGACGCTGTAGTTCCCCTAACTAGGGGTAACAAAGGGAAATTGCTTGTGAATTAAAGGCTTGAACTGCCTATGTCAATGCTCAGGTGTTGCAGGCTCGGACGACGAGTGTGTTACCGTCTTGCAAAGTGACAAGTAGGAGCAAGTTCGCGTACGGAGCGAAGGAGATGAGAAAAGAATTCCCTAAGGAAAGACGCTTATTGTTTGTTTGGTGTTTTTTAGAAGCTTTTATGAGTGTGTCACAAGGAAGTGAACTCAAGCTCTCATCAATGGAATGTGCACTTGTCACTACATTCCAAGATGGAATAATAGAACAAGCACACTCAAGTAAGGAGAAGATCCCCAAAACTTGAACCCAAAGACTAGGGCTTAGGCTCACTAACTTGTTTACTTATTAAATGTTTTGATTATTTACATGAAGAAGTGTTTTTTAGCTTTTTCTTTTATGAAGAAGATACCTTGATCAGACTTGTGCACCACAAGGTAAGCTTGTACTATCCCAAGATGGGAAGACTACAAGCATACCTCATGGAATAAGGCTATGGATCAATGCATCACTTCATATTTATTAAAGTGTTTTATTTTTAAGAGTTATGAGATGAGAAGAGAAGAAGAACCAAAAGGATCTCAAAGGAAGAATTCTATGGGGGAACTGAAAACAATCCTAAATATTCACATGCATGGATATCCTAAAGGTTAGGGAGGTTTCTATCCTACTGAAGAAGGAAAGAAGAAGAGAAGAAGAAGATAGGAGAAGGAATGAGAAAGGCCTAAGCCCAACAAGAAAATGTTAGTCCATATAAACAAAATGAGAAGAGAAGGGAGATGGAGATGTGGAACTCAATTCCCACATCTCTCACTTGCCATAGCTCCTGCAAGGTTAGTATAACATCATAAAACCAAGGCATGAACCAACAAGTCAGAAGACATACAAGCATAAGGGCATGGCAAAGAGTTCACAAGATGATGAACAAAGCAGCACAAGATCACACTAAGATGGTTAGAAGTGAAATAAATGCAAAGAAGGCATGCATAACACTTAAGGATATAATACACATAAAAGAGAATCAAAAACCAAAACCCAAGGAAACTCAAGCCCTATCTTAAGACCAGGAACAACCCTAGACCTCTAAAGGACCCCAAAAGATGAGGAGAAGTTGGCACAAGTGCCCTTTTGAACCTAAAAGGAGCTATAAGACTCAAAGGGTGCAAAACAAGGCAAGGTGAGGAAGAAAATACCTAAGAAATAAATCCAAGCACCTAAAAAAATCTACCCAACCAGCAAAGTACTCTTCAAACACAAGGAAATGAGAATGCAAAAGGGTTTACAAAAATTCAGCACCAAACTAAGTCAATGAAGCTCAAAGATGCAAGGCATCACCAATTAGGGTTTAGAAAATTGATGCACAAGTAACTCAATCAAAATCCAGCAGGGAAATTTGTGAAAAATCTAAGATAAATCATGAAGATAGTAGAGTGTCTTAGGATTTGAATGCAAAAAGAATGAGGTTCATAGCTCAAAGGATGAAGAAGATAGAAATTGGACAAGGCAGATTGGTCCAAAAGAGTCCACAATAAAGCAATGCCTAGTGTTGAATTAATTTAGTCACGTGGAAATAAAAATAAAAATGTGAAAAAAATATGATAAAAAACTAGATGAACTAAAGAATGCACATGAATTTTTATGGATTTTTTCTAGGTTGGGAAATATTTAAAAATAAACAAAATGCAAGAAGAAAAAAGAAGAAAATAAAAGAACAATGCAAAGGATGGAGGAGTGCAAGAAGCAAGGCTGGCCAGCACATGCCAACTGCCTGGGCCCAGCAGGGGGGCGCGCATAGCATGTTGGCCTCAGGCCCATGCAACAATGCAAGGCAAACAAAAACCCAGGCACACTTAAACTTATGACATGCTTCACACATAAAACAAAATAAAAGCACAAAATATGTGAACATGGGCATCAACCGGTCATGCTAGGGTTTTAAATCAGAAAAGACAAAACATGAACCCACCCAATCCCTGTGTTCCACCTCATCATCTTCAACCTCACAACATGAAAACGCAGCAAGCAAGCATGAACACAGCATCAAAACCTCAAGTTCAGAGAATCGTATCTTTCTCATTTCTCCATGAAAACACACGAACCAAACATCAAAATTGATCCTCTAACCAAGCACAACATGAATCAATCATCACAGACATGTAAAACAGCACACACAGCATGAACAGAATCAAAATAGTTTGGATCTAGAAACTTCAAAACCCTAGCCCGACCTCATTTCAACATCATTTTCAAAACCAAAGAGTTCCACATGCTCAGTGTAACAAGTAGATCATAATGCACATCACAAAAATCATTTATAAACTTATGGATTTGAGGCATACCTGAGATCACACAGCTTCAAGTTTCTCCAAGAAAGCCAAAATCCAGCTCTGGATGACCTTCTAGCAACCTCCTTTCACAAAATAAATGTGAAAGAAGCTTCAAAATCGCCTCAACTATGCTCTTTGAAGAAATCTGGTTTGAACTGAACTGGTACAAGAATCTTCTTCCAGCTTGAAATGAAGCTTGATCTATGTCCTATGAAGCTTCAGGAACAAGAATATGGGGTCTGCTTTGCAAATGGAACTATGGATGAGGAGTTATGAGAGAAAATGCAGCAAGAGCCAAAGCTTGAGTCTGATGAAATTCTTTCTCCTCTGGCCGATTCAAAGAAAGAAACTCACTTATATATGGTGTGTTTTCAGTAGCTAGGGTTGGCAAGGAAATGCACGTGAGAATAGTGTGCATGAGGTGATTTTGCAAAACTTGCATGAGGTGAGTGGTGGAATGATTCACTCGTGCTCTTCCCACTCCCTTTGCACATGCTGACCTCTAATGATCCCTTAATTCAAAAGTGGAAGAAAACCTGACCCTTGGATCAATACATCATGCTGTTCTGACCATTTTGCCAAAATGCCCCTCATGAGATATCTCTCATCCCACGCATGCTTTTTGCACCCCTTTTGGGCCAAACCCTCCTCATACTATGTATTATGAAATAATGACTCCAAATGGTACACAAATGGGCTTGCAACTTCACTCCATAACAACTTGCCCTTTGGTAAAAAGTTGACATCTCATGTGACACCAAAATCTCATATGCCCATGCACTTGCATTTTGTGAAATGTGTCAAATTCCTTGCCTGGACCCTCCAATTTCTCTTGAGCTAACAACTTGATATGGCATGAATAAAAGGATGGTGGCCTCACCTTGCACTTGGAATGGGAATAAATGAGCCCTTTTTGAGATTTTGCATCATTTGCAAAAGTGTGAGATAAGCTCACATACCTCACTCTTTGCTTGGCCTTTTGGTACATGTACAAGCCTTTTCCAATCCTTGGTCAGAACATAAACAACTTTGGCCCTTAGAATTAGCCATTACATACTTCTCATGATTTGGCTAAATTTGCACTTTTGAGACCACTTCCATGCTTGGCATCAAAATGCAAGTTTCTCTTGAGCAAAATCAACTAAATACATTGAATTGTAACTTAGTAACCTCACTTGATCCATTCCAGCACTTAAAAATGAGTTTTGAGCACTCTTGCATTTGGTGTGTGCATGGAAATGTGATTTTGCCCTAAAATGCATGAAATTTTCGAGGGCTTTATCTCTCAAACCATAAATCCCATGAAAATGTACTTGTACTTTTTGAAAATGGCAGGCCTTAGTCTTCAACTTTCATGTTTGGGTTGGGTTCATTTGAAGAATTTTTGACCATGTTAAGCTCACTTGAAAATTAGGGCAAAAGTTGCTAAATTTGGAAAATCTCAAAAACCAACTTTATACCATTTTTGCAAAAACCTCCAAATATCCATGATTCTTGATCTCCAACCATCCCAAACATCTTATAACATTGTAAAGACCTCCCTTGGCAAGAAAAAGTGGCTTGGACCCCCTTGAAATCAGACAGTTGACTTTTTACAGGCACAGTTGACCAATTACTTCATCTGCAAGCAACTAAGGCAATGACTGACTTCCATTTGGAATTTTCTCATGAAAATTGACATGTAGGGACCTCTTATCATATGGAAAACATTGCCCAAAAGAGTTGGCCAAAATTATGAGTTTAAGGCTCTTGAAGTCAAAACCCTAATTTGGCTGCACTGCTTAGGAGCCTTGCCTTGTCTTAAAACTTGTGATGATTAAGCAATCTTCTGAGCTTTTGTAGGTAAACTTGGCCTTGCCAAAAGAGTCTAGACTCATCATAGGCCTCCCACAAATCCATTGGAACCCTTGTCTTAGCTTAGATGGCCTCCAACACCTCCCCAAATGGCCATATGCCTCATGTTAGGGCTTGATGCTTGTCATGCTTTATTTTCCCATGCTATAATGCTATATATATGATATGCTTATGATGCAAATGATGTATTATGATGTTTAAAATAAAGAGGGAAAATTTGAGGTTCTACAGCTGCCCCTATTCAAGCAACTGTTGATCTGAAAAGGACGATTGCTTCCGCTTTCGACCGTTCAAGATAAACTGTGGTTGAATACCCAAGAAAAATGAAAATTTGCGCTCTGATGTAGAAACAAGAAATGGGAAATAAACCCAATCCAATGACGTTGCAACTGAGCTGAGAGGTGAGCAGACGAGCTCCTTAAGAATCTTCAAAGTAACCTGAGATAGACGAATCTCCTTCACTAATCCTTACGCAGATAAGCGGAATAAGACGGACGAGCCTTCTTCGGATAAACCTTACGCGGGTTCCGGGCGTGCATATAAGTCTATGGGATAGACATGCAATCAAGGTAGACGAACCTTCTTCATATATTATCCGCGGATATATGGTACAAGACAGACGAGTCTTCTTAACAAACCTGTTACGCCAGGTGCAGCAACAACAATAATTGGTGCCTGAGACAGACGAGCCTCCTTCGGATTTACCTATTACGCCAGGACCGGTAACCATTTCGACATTTAAATCCCACTGTCAGGATTCGAAACCTCTTCAATACAGACGAGTATTGGATGATCATCAAGATAACACAGACGAGTGTTATAGGTCAATGATACAGACGAGTATCAGGCGATGATCTGAGAAACACAGACGAGTGTCTCGGGCAATGATACAGACGAGTATCAGCCACTGGTATAGACGAATACCAGAAGTTCAAACACAGACGAGCATTTGAAGTAGTCACAGAAATATTAGGGTAAACAACAAATCTTCACATTCAGGTGCAAGCTAGCACAGACGAGTGCTGAGGATGATACAGACGAGTATCCAAGCAAAGCAGACGAGCTTCAGAACACAAACGACTTCTGGGGGATAAAAGCAGACGAGCTTCAAACAAACACAGACGAGTGCTGGACAGTTGCAGACGAGCAACATCAGAGAATACACATCAAGGTACAGACGAGTGCAGCGAAGGATCCAATACCAAACACAGACGAGTGCTGGGAGATTGCAGACGAGCAAAAGGTATCATAACACAGACGAGTGTTGAGGGGTTGTAGACGAGCAACTGCAAATAACATATCAGAACACAGACGAGTGCTGAGGGGTTGCAGACGAGCAATTGCAAATACATATCAGAACACAGACGAGTGTTGAGGGGTTGCAGACGAGCAATTGCAAATACATATCAGAACACAGACGAGTGCTGAGGGGTTGCAGACGAGCAACTAACATAACCAAACACAGACGAGTGCTGGAAATTGCAGACGGGCAATAAACGAATGCTTGATCGACAACAAAAGATATAACTCTGCAGGGGAAGACAAGTCAAGAGGTATGGATACCCACTCTGACTGAAGTGACGAATACCTGGCCGTATCATCAAATGCTCAAAAGTGTGACAACTTGGCTTAGGAATATTTCACGGACGGGGGTGAAAATCAAATATGAACTCTGTGAGGACAGATCATCTTCAGACTTGGCTGGGGAAACTTCTCGGGCAAATACTCTGGCTGGGGAGAGCATCTGACGTTTTAAGACTCTGAGGAGATATCAGGCTCTGAGGTAACTGATATACTGTCAATTCCATCTCTGATGATGTCAGGCTTTCAGGCACCTGCTGGACATACTCCACTGGGGAAGAAGGACTGCCACTTTACCGGGGAAGAAGAAACTGCTTGGGCTGCCGCTAAGACTTAGCTGGATACAATCTCAGTCAGAGATGTCAGGCTTCAGATACCTGTTGGAGGAGAAATCTCTGCTTGGGGAGATACTCTACTGGGGAAGAGTAAATTGCTTGAAAGAATGTGGCGCCATCCTGCAACCTGCAACAATAGAAAACACACGTGTGTCCCAAGGATTTGCATGGAATGATCGGTTCATCCATTGTCACCCGACACTCAAAGAGGGTTACAGCTTCCCTGCATGTCAGTTTTCTTTTCAAAAATATCACTATGTTTAGATGCAATGCTATTTTTTTGCCAAAAATTCAGGACATTTTGCAAACAAAAATAAACACATACAGCTTTTTGACTGAATATTATTTTATTGGATAGCCTCTGAATAGGCAAAAATTTACATCAGGAAGCAACCACCTGGAAAGAGGTAGCCACTATAAAAAATGAGAAAAGAAACTATCCTAATGGCAATGTACACGGCATTCCAAAGAGTTCCATTTCTGCTATGACCTGCACGTCTTCAATACTCTCCATTCTGTTTTGATTTTCTGAGAGGACGAGGGAGTTGTTTCCTATCCTTCTGATGTTGTCAGGATGTACGAAACGATGACGTGGTTCAAATAACTCGGATCACAGTTGTTCGCTTATTCCCTTATTTTGCGTGGACCGCCCTCTCGGGTTTTCAATCCACCGGGATACCCTTTTTTGCCTGAGCTGTCCAATGTGGCTTTTCAACTCAGCGGGTGTACACATTTTTTTTATTCATTAATTTCCCTAATTTTTGCCCGAGCTTTTTATTCTGTTTTTAGCTCGCCGGGATGCCCTTTTCTTGCCTGGACTTACATTCTGTTTTTGTGTCCAGCGGGTCTCTTTATGCGAAGTATTTTTTAACTGCGTCCGAGTTAACAGGGGATGGGAAGTCATCTCCATCCATAGTGGTGAGCATCAGTGCTCCTCCTGAGAATACTTTCTTCACTATGAATGGTCCTTCGTAATTTGGGGTCCACTTGCCCCTGTTATCTGAACCTGGAGGAACGATTCTCTTCAACACGAGCTCTCCTACTCGATACTCTCGAATACGTACTCGTTGATCGAATGCCCGCTTCATTCTCCTCTGATAAAGCTGACCATGACAGATAGCCGCTAATCTCTTTTCCTCAATTAGACATAGCTGATCATAACGAGCACGCACCCATTCAGCCTCATCCAATTTGACGTCCATCATCACGCGCAGTGAAGGAATCTCTACTTCAACAGGCAGGACTGCCTCCATACCATACACCAGAGAGAAGGGAGTTGCCCCTGTTGATGTCCTGATCGACGTTCGGTACCCATGCAAAGCAAACGGTAACATCTCATGCCAATCCTTGTAGGTGACAACCATTTTCTGCACAATCTTCTTGATATTCTTGTTAGCTGCCTCTACCGCACCATTCATCTTGGGTCGGTAAGGAGAAGAATTGTGATGTTGTATTTTGAAGTCCCGACATAAGTCTGCCATCATTTTGTTGTTGAGATTAGAACCATTATCAGTAATGATCCTTTCGGGCACTCCATATCTGCATATGATATCTCTTTTCAGAAATCTTGCCACCACTTGACGAGTGACATTGGCATAAGACGCTGCTTCTACCCACTTGGTAAAGTAATCAATCGCGACCAGGATGAATCGATGACCGTTCGAAGCAGTTGGCTCGATCTTCCCAATCATGTCAATGCCCCACATAGAGAAGGGCCAAGGAGATGACATGACGTTGAGCGGGTTAGGAGGAACATGCACTTTATCTGCATATATTTGGCACTTATGGCATTTACGAGCGAATGAACAACAGTCTGCCTCCATTGTCATCCAGTAATACCCTGATCTCAGCATTTTCTTTGCCATAGCATGCCCGCCTGCATGGGTACCAAAAGATCCTTCATGGACTTCCTGCATCAACAGGCTTGCTTCGTGTCTATCCACGCATCTGAGCAAGACCATGTCAAAGTTCCTCTTGTACAAAACCCCGTCTGTGTTCAAGAAGAAACTAGCAGCAAGTCATCTCAAGGTCTTTTTGTCTTTGGAAGACGCCCCTGTTGGGTATTCTTGCTTCTCCAAGAATGACTTGATATCAAAATACCAAGGTTTCTCGTCAGACACGGCGTCTACAGAGAAAGCATAAGCTGGAGAGTCGATCCTGGAGATGTCAATCCTGGGTACAAAATTCCAACACAGGACTTTAATCGACGAAGAGAGAGTGGCCAAAGCATCGGCAAATTGATTTTCATCACGTGGTATGTATTTGAGTTCAACCGTTGTGAAGAATGTCAACAGTTTTCTAGCATAATCCCTGTACGGAACTAGATGCTCTTGATGTGTATACCACTTGCCGGTAATCTGGTTAATGACGAGGGCTGAATCTCCGAATATATCGAGGTTCTTAATCCTAAGATCAATTGCCTCCTCTATTCCCATTATACACGCCTCGTATTCCGCTTCATTGTTGGTGCAGCCAAAAGTAATTTTGGCAGCGAAGGGTAAATGGACACCTTCAGGAGTAATAAGTACGACACCAACTCCACGACCATTGATATTGACAGCCCCATCAAACATCAACTTCCATTTGGATTCAGGATCAGGTCCCTCCTCCGGAAGTGATTCCTCATAATCGTTTGTTTTGAGGTATATGATGTCCTCATCAGGGAAATCAAATCTCATTGGCTGATAGTCATCCTCAAGAGGTTGCTGGGCAAGGTATTCCGACAATACACTTCCTTTGATGGCTTTCTGAGAAGTGTACTGGATGTCGTATTCAGTTAAAATCATCTGCCACCTAGCAACCCTTCCGGTCAATGCTGGTTTCTCAAAGATGTACTTAACAGGGTCCATCTTGGAAATGAGAAGTGTAGTATGGGTCAACATGTACTGCCTCAGTCGGCGAGCAGCCCATACCAAAGCGCAGCAAGTTTTCTCGAGCAGTGAGTATCGGGATTCACAGTCGGTAAACTTTTTGCTAAGGTAATAAATGGCGTACTCTTTTCGACCAGACTCGTCATGTTGGCCGAGCACACACCCCATCGACCCTTCTAGCACGGTTAAGTACATGATTAATGGTCTCCCCTCCACCGGAGGCATCAGAATTGGAGGCTCCTGTAAGTATTCCTTTATTTTGTCGAAAGCTCTTTGGCAATCATCATTCCACCTGACCGTCTGCTCTTTTCTTAGCAGTTTGAATATCGGTTCGCACGTGGCAGTTAGGTGAGATATGAACCGAGAAATGTAGTTCAATCTACCTAAGAACCCGCGCACTTCTTTTTCTGTCTTTGGTGCAGGCATATCTTGAATAGCTTTCACTTTAGCAGGATCTACCTCAATTCCCCTTTGACTTACAATGAAACCCAGCAACTTTCCAGAACGCACTCCGAAAGTGCACTTGTTCGGATTCAACCTCAGTTTATACTTGATCAATCTATCAAATAACTTCTTTAGGTTAACCAAATGCTCCTCTTCGTCTTTGGACTTTGCAATCATATCATCCACATAACATTCGATCTCCTTGTGGATCATGTCATGGAACAACGTGACCATTGCCCGTTGATAAGTTGCCCCTGCATTCTTCAGACCGAAGGGCATGACCTTATAGCAGAATGTTCCCCACGGGGTAATGAACGTTGTCTTCTCCATGTCTTCCGGCGCCATTTTTATCTGATTATAACCGGAGAATCCATCCATGAAGGAGAACACTGAGAATTGAGCAGTATTGTCAACCAACACGTCAATGTGTGGCAACGGAAAATCATCCTTCGGGCTTGCTCTGTTCAAATCTCTATAGTCAACGCACATCCGGACCTTGCCGTCCTTCTTAGGTACTGGTACTATGTTGGCTACCCAAGGCGGGTAGCTAGTCACGGCAAGGAACCCGGCATCCCACTGCTTCTGCACCTCCTCTTTAATCTTCATCGCCATATCCGGGCGAGTTCTTCTCAACTTTTGCTTCACAGGAGGACAGTCTTCTCTCAGAGGTAGCTTATGCATCACAATATCGGTATCTAGACCTGGCATATCTTGATATGACCAAGCAAAGATATCCCCATACTCTCTCAACATACTGATCAGCTCTTGCTTGACATCGGCCTGCAAATTGGCCCCTATCTTGATTTCTTTCTTTGCATCTTCGCTACCAAGGTTGACGGTCTCAATCTCTTCTTGATGAGGCTGAATAACTCGTTCCTCTTGTTTCAACAATCTGACCAATTCTTCAGGTAGGTCACAGTCTTCCTCAACCCCTTCATCAGCTTGGTAGACTGGATTATCAAAGTCATGCATAGTCATAGCAGGAACGTTATCCGTGGAATCCGGATGATCAGCACTGCACAAATGATGTGCTTATTCAGAATCTGCTTACTTTGAAAAGAGACGCTAACACAAAACAAAAATGAAAACACATTGCCATTTTTATATATATTATTTTTTTTTTTTTTTTGAAAAAGTTTAAAAACAAAGACAGAGAACACAGTTTGTCTGAAAATGTCCTTTTATTTCATAGCAAAAATAACAATGCGATGCAAAACGTGGTGGCCCAATACAATGGATCCAAGCATCTTGGGCAGAATGCTGGATTTTGACAATGCAGTATGCTAATAAAAGGAAACAAAGCAATTACTTTGAGAGCCAGGTAACTTGGACAATGTCTTCAGCAGACCAGTTTCCTAGCTCCTCGCCGGGTGCACACGAGCGAATCCAATTGTTGTCCCAATCTCTGTCACTATCCCCGCCTTGGCTTGCCATACAGATTTGATCGCGGTCGAGCAAACCAGCACTTGTGAATGAGATAGCCTTACCACTCTGAGCAGACCCCCCAGGCTGATACCCTAAGCCGAATTTATCATCCTTCTTTTCCATCTCCAACAACTTGCCCCAGCCCTGGGCATTGCCTGATTGGACGACCTCCTTTGCTTCCTGGTAAGAATGAATTGATGTGCCTTCGTTGTTTTTCTTCACCGGAGCCAAGATACCGACATCTGCTTCAAAAGCTTGGCACAAAGTCTCGTGAATTTCTCCGTCCATTTCCACATATTTAAACGTCGACAGGTGGATGACGAATATATCTTCTTCCCCGCAAACTGTGATGACCTGGCCATCCACCACATATTTAAGCTTCTGGTGCAGGGTTGAGGTGACAGCCCCAGCTGCGTGTATCCACGGTCTGCCCAACAAGCAACTATACGCAGGCTGGATATCCATAACATAGAAGACACTCTTGAAGACTTGAGAGCCTATCTTAACAGGCAACTCAACCTCTCCGAAAACTGACCTTCTTGAACCATCGAAAGCTTTAACCACCAGATCACTCGGCGTCAGGATAACCCCATCAATGTTAAGCTTCATCAGCGCCTTCTTCGGGAGCACATTCAAGGAAGAGCCTGTGTCTACAAGGACATGAGACAACACAGCGCCCTTGCATTCCATCGTGATATGCAGTGCTTTATTGTGATTTCTTCCCTCCGAAGTAAGATCTCTGTCAGTGAAGCCTAAGCCATGGCTAGCATTGACACTCCCAACAACAGCTTCGAGTTGATTGACGGTGATCTCTTGAGGAACATAAGCCATCTGAAGTACTTTCAGCAAGGCTTCTCGGTGCGCGGGAGAACACATCAACAGTGACAAGATAGAAATTTTTGAAGGTGTCTGATTCAGTTGGTCAACCACCTTGTAGTCACTCCTTTTGATGATCCTCATAAATTCCTCTACCTCCTTTTCAAACGTCCCCTGCCCAGCCACAGGAGTAGTTGACTCGTCAATCGCAGTCTGCTTTCCTTTGTCTTTAGACGAAGCTTCGGCCTCAGGATCCTTTCTCAGTGCAGGGGGCGCAAACAAACGACCGCTTCGAGTAAATCCCCCAACACCTCCCACATTTTCAATAGTCAGGTCAGCAACAGGTCTACTTTCCATCTTCTGTCCCGCCACAAAGACATCAGAACCATAATGCCACGGAATGGCCCTATCATCGGTATATGGCACTGGCCCAGGTACAGTTATAGTCACAGGACTAATCTGAGGAGCGTAAATAGTAACTGGCTCTTGTCTGACGGGCATGTCAGCTTCATCGTAGAAGATAGTAATGGTTGACACATCATCAGCCTTTTCATTACTAATCTTGCTAAATTGCAGAGACCCATCATCAATCAACTCTTGCAAACCCGTCTTCAATTTCTCGCAGCCATTCACAGCACTTATACAATCTTCGCAATCGAGACAACAACCAGGAAATACTTGACCCTTCAACAGTCTCTCTTTCACCACCCTCAAAGGCGTCTTGACCTCATCAATACTCAGCACCAAACTCAACTTGTCATCTCCCTCAACAGCATTAACTCTTGCCCCGCCATGATTAGGTATAGGGTTCGAGTTGATATTCGGCGGAGGCGCAAAGTTAATTGCCTTGGAATCTAGGAGATCCTGAACTTTGTGATGCAGCGCCCTGCACTTCTCAGTTGAGTGCCCGGGTGCTCCTGAATGAAAAGCGCATCGCGCGTTGACATCATAACCAGCTGGAAGCTCTCCAGGAGGTGGTGGTGCCAAAGTCCTCAATTGAATAAGGTTCAAATCTAGTAGTCTCGGCAACAAGGCAGCATATGTCATCGGAATAGCTTCAATTACCCTATTAGCCGGGCGAGCCTGCCTAGGCTGATATGGTCTCTACTGGTAGTTAGTTCTAGGTTGTTGTTGTTGCTGATGTTGTTGTGGTGGAGGTAGCATCTGTTGTACGGGAGCTGTAGGAATAGTAACAGCAGCCATATGCTCATAAGGTCTTCTGTAACCACGACCCTGGCTTCGGCCGAATACAGCATTGGCCTCGCCTTCTCTCCTTCTTGGAGGTCCGCTAAAAGCTTTCCTCGCCCCATTTGAGCTACTAGCACCAGGATCTTGTATCTTCCCCATTTTTAACAGCGTTTCAACCCTTTCCCCTGCAATGACGATATCGTTGAACTTTGTAGCAGAACTCGATGCCAATCTCTTAAGAAATACCCCCTGGAGGGTACCCATAAACATATCGGCCATTTCATTCTCTAACAAGGGTGGTTGCACCCTGGCAGCTAGCTGACGCCACCTCTGGGCATATTCCTTGAAGCCTTCTTTTGCTGTCTGAGCCATATGTTGCAACTGGGTGCGATTCGGAGCCATGTCCATATTATATTGGTACTGCCTCACAAAAGCTTCAGCGAGATCTTTCCAGCTCTTGACATTGACCCTGCTGAGCTTCATGTACCACTCAAGGGAAGCTCCCACCAAGCTGTCCTGAAAGTAATACATCCACAGTTTTTCATCGTCTGTATGCGCGGCAATTCTCCCGACATACGATTGCAGATGGGTCTTTGGGCAAGCAGTGCCGTTATACTTCTCGAAAGTAGGAACTTTGAACTTATACGGGATCCTGACTCCCGGAACCAAGCCCAAGTATGTTATATCGAACCCCAAAGAACTTTGGGACTGAATAGCCTTGATTTGCTCGGCCATCTCTTCAAACCTCTTGTTCATTTCTACCCCTTGACCCTCAGCTTCATCAAGCAAAGTGAACTGGTCATCCTGGTGGTCCACATGAATGTTATGCAACCCGTCATTGACTACGGTCGCCCCTGGTTGTATAACATGAGGTCCACCCTGACGTGCGCCCGCACCGGTATGATTATCAGCATTAGCAGCAGCAGCAGCGTTTCTGTTCTGATTCTCCACCATCTCTCGCAGACGCTCTTGATTCTGCCCCATGCCGACCATTAATGTCATGAAGTTATCCATCCTCTGCCTTAGATCTGCCAAATCTGCCTGCATCTGATCCATGGCTCTCTCTCTGTTAATCTTGGTTGGGTACCTGTGTACT
The DNA here is from genome assembly GCA_963966055.1 of Lathyrus aphaca. Lineage (NCBI taxonomy): Eukaryota > Viridiplantae > Streptophyta > Magnoliopsida > Fabales > Fabaceae > Lathyrus > Lathyrus aphaca. Next base: position 354,173,001 of record OZ014525.1, read on the forward strand.
GTTGGCTGCCCCCGAACCTTTCGAGGAGCTATAGTGCCTGAAACACAAAATACGTTAGTAACCGAGACACTACCTGCAAAACAACAAACAGGTTATATGGATGCAATGCAATTGTTTATGTTCCCAATTTTAAGCGTTTGGCGTGCCCCAGTTCTGGCATCTATCTCGGCAATCACTTTTTATCTTTCAATCTTTCTCTTTGATAAGTGTTCAGACTTTAGCAGTATCTGGACAAACGAGTCTTGCACATTCAAAGTGATAACTTGCACATTAGTACTGAATATAGACAATCCACTATAGGCTAAAAGTCAGAATACATCAGAGAATATTCCCCGAAGGATTACCAATCAGTACATAAAGACAAAAGAAATAAAAGCAAGACTCCTACAACAAGCCTGTAGGTAGTCTGAAAAATAAACTAAGCTAAGGACCCCGGCTCTGCCACCTCCGCCCTGCTTTTCTTGACACTTGCTCTCAGCTTGAGCTCTTCGATCTCTTTCCTGGCTTCCTCCAGAGCTAATTGACTTTGGGCCAACTGTTGGGTCTTCTCCCTCCGGATGGCGTGGGCTTGTTCCACTTCCTCTTTCTTGAAAGCCAACTGAACTTCAAAGAACTCTTCCTTCTCTTTGAATTTCTTTTGGTCTTCATCCCTTTGGCCTTTCAACCAAACAATGGACTGCCGAGCACTCCTGAGAGTCTTTAAGGTCTCCTTGCGCTTAACTTCTCTTCGAGCTTCCATCATACCCAATCTGTGGAAATGGGCTTCTCTTCCAGCAAAATCCTTCTCTTTGTTTTCCAAAGAGGCTTGGAGCTTCTGCAGCTTGTCTTCAGCTTCCTTCTTGGCTCTATTGGCCTGGTGGTATAAGCTTACCATCTCAATATTCTCTACTCTGACCTCATGCAGCTGGGCTTCTAGCTTCTTGTACTCCTCCAAGGAAACCGTACTGCTCGGACCTGGTACCTCTCGGGGATAAAGTGGAGCTTCGACTGAAAAAGGCATGAGAACTGACTCAATATGCCTTTGCAACCATTCAACATATGGTGGATATGTCTTGGGATCAACTCGGCCGAAGTCCTTCTTCCCTTTCCTTTTCCTGTGATCCCAGGATTGAACTGCTTGTTGGACTAGCTCTCTGTTTCCATCAACAGGAAAATACAAAGATTCAGCAAACATTTCCATCTGAGGAGGATCCTTCAAAGGGTAGCCAAACTGCCTTCTGGCTAATGTCGGGTAGTAACTGATGACACCTTTCCTTCCCAGCAAAGGTACTCCAGCAAACCTTCTGCAACTAACCATCACCTCTTTTCCTAGCAAATCCCTGTCATAACCCCAAGCAATGTCTTCTTCAGTCAGTCCCATCAATCTTCTGGACCATCTCCATTCGCCTCGTATATCCTTGAAGGCACCTGACTTAGGCAACTGTCTAGCGAACCATTCAGCAAACAAAGGAGCACAGCAGACCACCGGACCACCTCTACCTTTCTCGTTTCTGTAATGGACACTAAAATAAAAGTCACCCAATAGCGTAGGCACTGGATTGCCTTTTGCGAAGATTGAAATCACTTCTAAGCTGACAAACTCTTTCTCTCCGGGAAACAAACTAGACCCATATACCATCAATGCAAGCAAAGCTCCAAAGTCGCTCCACTTAGCTTCTGTAGCATACTTCTCAGCCTCTGGGATAAGCACACTCCAGGGTAGACCTCTTCCTTTACTCTCTTGCAAAGCCTTTTTGACTGAAACAACTGGCAACCTACAAACCTTGGCTATGTCTTCATCTCTGAGCACAACCTCTGACCCGTAGAACGACAATGTCTCTCTGATCGGAATACTCAGCATGCTGGAGATCTCTTCTAATGTCGGGGCTAAGATGTAACCTGGAAGAATAAAGCAACGCAACATGGGATCATAAAATTGCAACAAGGTATGCAAGCTGTCCTTTTGGTCTGTAGTAGGCTTGTCCACAAACTTCAGTATCTGGCCATATCTTTTCTTGAAATTACCCAAGACTTGATCGTTCATCAGACCCGCTAACCTCTGAACACCTTTGACTTCCGGCTGAAGAAAGGTATAATGCACATTCTTTTTTCTCGGATCGCTTGTGATTTCTGCAATAGAGATAAGAATACCAGAACTGGGAACAGATGTGATCAATGACCTGAAAAATGGGAAACATAAACAGTTAATGCAAAGAATGATGCAAATGTAATGCAATGCAAGCATATGACCAACTGGGACCATCTGAACTGGCACACTGACAAAGGCCCCTCTGAACAACTGGCAAACCCAAAAGTTCACTGAGTCACACCCTCTGATAATCACAACCCTCTGATAGAAAATCTCAGAATCACGGTATCAAGAAATCCAGAATTCCAGGACCATAACTTCGGAACCATAGAGTCAATAGAACCACAGATCATAATCACAGGACCAAAGATCATAACTGAACAAATGAGTGTATGTTGAGGTCATGGGTTCCTGCACACCTGTAAACACCCCCAATCTCGCGGGTAAAAGGCTCCGGGTCAAACATCACGGACTCTCAAAGCCACATAGCAATAACACTGTCACCATCTCCGAGAAATGGCTCATGACCAAGTCAGGGAATCGGTTAGGCATTATGTACTACGCAGGGAGGCCTCAGCTGAGTCCGGGAAAACAAGCATCCCTTATAAGTCCCCAGCTTCAAGCGCTGAAATCGAGAAACAATAGTACATTCAGCCCGTAGGATACAGTACTAATGTCATACGACCAGATGCTTTGACTGAGTTCTTATAAGAGAACCAGGCCATCCTATGCGAGTCCCCAGTGGACCCTCGGGTGCGAATGGGTTTGCCACAAAATGTGGTCTGCCACTGTCACCACTGGAGAGGATTGTTTCCACTAAGGTTCTCAATGATCGGTCCCCAGCTGCACATAACTGTCAAGGTTATGTAATGAGAGAGGAAGATCCCCAAATCAAGACATTTCCAAGACAATCGCAACCTGGGTGTGGAACTCACTACTACCCCCATGACAAGATCTCATGAGGCCAAAGTGGAACCACTCTAAGTCCTATGGTGCACTCGAGCCGGGTACTTGGCTCATATCTCTCAAGAATCAGTAACTCCCATCCCACCAAAGAAAACCAGTCCAGACAGTCCAGTATGATATATATGATGCAGAAAATAAATACTGAAAACTGTAAATAAAGCTGTAAATAAAACTGTAAATAAAGCAGTAAACAAACAGCAATATAATACAACAAGCCACATCAACCAAACATCACCCAATGAAACAGAAACAAACAAGCGCTAGGAGAGACTCACAGGGGAACCAGAGATTCTGGGTTCGATCCCCAGCAGAGTCGCCAGCTGTCGCTCCCGGGATTTTCATCCTAGTACAAACGCGAAAGTGGCGCGGAAAGGTTAGAGTCGCCAGCCAAGCATTTTTATCCCGAAGAGAGGGAATGATAATGCTGCACAAACCAGAAGAAAGAAAGAGGAAGGACACAGGTCCTGCGAACCAAAGAGACTGAGTTCGGGAGTCGGTTACGACCTGGGAAGGTATTAGCACCCAGATCGTCCGCCGTACCCGACGGGATCCACGCTTGCAAAAGAAACTGTTTCAAAGGGTGAGGGTATGAAAACTGCAGCAAAAGAAATGAAAATGAAAAGAAACTGGAACTGGAAAAGAACTAAAATAAGAAAGCAAAAGGAAAAATGTAGGGAAAATAAAGATTGTGCTCGAACGGGCCCTACCCCGCTGCCTACGTACCTCATCAGGATAATGAGGATCAGAGACGCCGTAGTTCCCCTAACTAGGGGTAACAAAGGGAAATTGCTTGTGAATTAAAGGCTTGAACTGCCTATGTCAATGCTCAGGTGTTACAGGCTCGGACGACGAGTGCGTTACCGTCTTGCAAAGTGACAAGTAGGAGCAAGTTCGCGTACGGAGCGAAGGAGATGAGAAAAGAATTCCCTAAGGAAAGACGCTTATTGTTTGTTTGGTGTTTTTTAGAAGCTTTTATGAGTGTGTCACAAGGAAGTGAACTCAAGCTCTCATCAATGGAATGTGCACTTGTCACTACATTCCAAGATGGAATAATAGAACAAGCACACTCAAGTAAGGAGAAGATCCCCAAAACTTGAACCCAAAGACTAGGGCTTAGGCTCACTAACTTGTTTACTTATTAAATGTTTTGATTATTTACATGAAGAAGTGTTTTTTAGCTTTTTCTTTTATGAAGAAGATACCTTGATCAGACTTGTGCACCACAAGGTAAGCTTGTACTATCCCAAGATGGGAAGACTACAAGCATACCTCATGGAATAAGGCTATGGATCAATGCATCACTTCATATTTATTAAAGTGTTTTCTTTTTAAGAGTTATGAGATGAGAAGAGAAGAAGAACCAAAAGGATCTCAAAGGAAGAATTCTAAGGGGGAACTGAAAACAATCCTAAATATTCACATGCATGGATATCCTAAAGGTTAGGGAGGTTTCTATCCTACTGAAGAAGGAAAGAAGAAGAGAAGAAGAAGATAGGAGAAGGAATGAGAAAGGCCTAAGCCCAACAAGAAAATGTTAGTCCATATAAACAAAATGAGAAGAGAAGGGAGATGGAGATGTGGAACTCAATTCCCACATCTCTCACTTGCCATAGCTCCTGCAAGGTTAGTATAACATCATAAAACCAAGGCATGAACCAACAAGTCAGAAGACATACAAGCATAAGGGCATGGCAAAGAGTTCACAAGATGATGAACAAAGCAGCACAAGATCACACTAAGATGGTTAGAAGTGAAATAAATGCAAAGAAGGCATGCATAACACTTAAGGATATAATACACATAAAAGAGAATCAAAAACCAAAACCCAAGGAAACTCAAGCCCTATCTTAAGACCAGGAACAACCCTAGACCTCTAAAGGACCCCAAAAGATGAGGAGAAGTTGGCACAAGTGCCCTTTTGAACCTAAAAGGAGCTATAAGACTCAAAGGGTGCAAAACAAGGCAAGGTGAGGAAGAAAATACCTAAGAAATAAATCCAAGCACCTAAAAAAATCTACCCAACCAGCAAAGTACTCTTCAAACACAAGGAAATGAGAATGCAAAAGGGTTTACAAAAATTCAGCACCAAACTAAGTCAATGAAGCTCAAAGATGCAAGGCATCACCAATTAGGGTTTAGAAAATTGATGCACAAGTAACTCAATCAAAATCCAGCAGGGAAATTTGTGAAAAATCTAATATAAATCATGAAGATAGTAGAGTGTCTTAGGATTTGAATGCAAAAAGAATGAGGTTCATAGCTCAAAGGATGAAGAAGATAGAAATTGGACAAGGCAGATTGGTCCAAAAGAGTCCACAATAAAGCAATGCCTAGTGTTGAATTAATTTAGCCACGTGGAAATAAAAATAAAAATGTGAAAAAAATATGATAAAAAACTAGATGAACTAAAGAATGCACATGAATTTTTATGGATTTTTTCTAGGTTGGGAAATATTTAAAAATAAACAAAATGCAAGAAGAAAAAAGAAGAAAATAAAAGAACAATGCAAAGGATGGAGGAGTGCAAGAAGCAAGGCTGGCCAGCACATGCCAACTGCCTGGGCCCAGCAGGGGGGCGCGCATAGCATGTTGGCCTCAGGCCCATGCAACAATGCAAGGCAAACAAAAACCCAGGCACACTTAAACTTATGACATGCTTCACACATAAAACAAAATAAAAGCACAAAATATGTGAACATGGGCATCAACCGGTCATGCTAGGGTTTTAAATCAGAAAAGACAAAACATGAACCCACCCAATCCCTGTGTTCCACCTCATCATCTTCAACCTCACAACATGAAAACGCAGCAAGCAAGCATGAACACAGCATCAAAACCTCAAGTTCAGAGAATCGTATCTTTCTCATTTCTCCATGAAAACACACGAACCAAACATCAAAATTGATCCTCTAACCAAGCACAACATGAATCAATCATCACAGACATGTAAAACAGCACACACAGCATGAACAGAATCAAAATAGTTTGGATCTAGAAACTTCAAAACCCTAGCCCGACCTCATTTCAACATCATTTTCAAAACCAAAGAGTTCCACATGCTCAGTGTAACAAGTAGATCATAATGCACATCACAAAAATCATTTATAAACTTATGGATTTGAGGCATACCTGAGATCACACAGCTTCAAGTTTCTCCAAGAAAGCCAAAATCCAGCTCTGGATTACCTTCTAGCAACCTCCTTTCACAAAATAAATGTGAAAGAAGCTTCAAAATCGCCTCAACTATGCTCTTTGAAGAAATCTGGTTTGAACTGAACTGGTACAAGAATCTTCTTCCAGCTTGAAATGAAGCTTGATCTATGTCCTATGAAGCTTCAGGAACAAGAATATGGGGTCTGCTTTGCAAATGGAACTATGGATGAGGAGTTATGAGAGAAAATGCAGCAAGAGCCAAAGCTTGAGTCTGATGAAATTCTTTCTCCTCTGGCCGATTCAAAGAAAGAAACTCACTTATATATGGTGTGTTTTCAGTAGCTAGGGTTGGCAAGGAAATGCACGTGAGAATAGTGTGCATGAGGTGATTTTGCAAAACTTGCATGAGGTGAGTGGTGGAATGATTCACTCGTGCTCTTCCCACTCCCTTTGCACATGCTGACCTCTAATGATCCCTTAATTCAAAAGTGGAAGAAAACCTGACCCTTGGATCAATACATCATGCTGTTCTGACCATTTTGCCAAAATGCCCCTCATGAGATATCTCTCATCCCACGCATGCTTTTTGCACCCCTTTTGGGCCAAACCCTCCTCATACTATGTATTATGAAATAATGACTCCAAATGGTACACAAATGGGCTTGCAACTTCACTCCATAACAACTTGCCCTTTGGTAAAAAGTTGACATCTCATGTGACACCAAAATCTCATATGCCCATGCACTTGCATTTTGTGAAATGTGTCAAATTCCTTGCCTGGACCCTCCAATTTCTCTTGAGCTAACAACTTGATATGGCATGAATAAAAGGATGGTGGCCTCACCTTGCACTTGGAATGGGAATAAATGAGCCCTTTTTGAGATTTTGCATCATTTGCAAAAGTGTGAGATAAGCTCACATACCTCACTCTTTGCTTGGCCTTTTGGTACATGTACAAGCCTTTTCCAATCCTTGGTCAGAACATAAACAACTTTGGCCCTTAGAATTAGCCATTACATACTTCTCATGATTTGGCTAAATTTGCACTTTTGAGACCACTTCCATGCTTGGCATCAAAATGCAAGTTTCTCTTGAGCAAAATCAACTAAATACATTGCATTGTAACTTAGTAACCTCACTTGATCCATTCCAGCACTTAAAAATGAGTTTTGAGCACTCTTGCATTTGGTGTGTGCATGGAAATGTGATTTTGCCCTAAAATGCATGAAATTTTCGAGGGCTTTATCTCTCAAACCATAAATCCCATGAAAATGTACTTGTACTTTTTGAAAATGGCAGGCCTTAGTCTTCAACTTTCATGTTTGGGTTGGGTTCATTTGAAGAATTTTTGACCATGTTAAGCTCACTTGAAAATTAGGGCAAAAGTTGCTAAATTTGGAAAATCTCAAAAACCAACTTTATACCATTTTTGCAAAAACCTCCAAATATCCATGATTCTTGATCTCCAACCATCCCAAACATCTTATAACATTGTAAAGACCTCCCTTGGCAAGAAAAAGTGGCTTGGACCCCCTTGAAATCAGACAGTTGACTTTTTACAGGCACAGTTGACCAATTACTTCATCTGCAAGCAACTAAGGCAATGACTGACTTCCATTTGGAATTTTCTCATGAAAATTGACATGTAGGGACCTCTTATCATATGGAAAACATTGCCCAAAAGAGTTGGCCAAAATTATGAGTTTAAGGCTCTTGAAGTCAAAACCCTAATTTGGCTGCACTGCTTAGGAGCCTTGCCTTGTCTTAAAACTTGTGATGATTAAGCAATCTTCTGAGCTTTTGTAGGTGAACTTGGCCTTGCCAAAAGAGTCTAGACTCATCATAGGCCTCCCACAAATCCATTGGAACCCTTGTCTTAGCTTAGATGGCCTCCAACACCTCCCCAAATGGCCATATGCCTCATGTTAGGGCTTGATGCTTGTCATGCTTTATTTTCCCATGCTATAATGCTATATATATGATATGCTTATGATGCAAATGATGTATTATGATGTTTAAAATAAAGAGGGCAAATTTGAGGTTCTACACAGAGGCCATCACAAGCAAACAGGGTAATTGACCCAATCCCAATGTCGTATGCTGCACTCTTGCCACAACTCCTAAAGCTCAACCTAGTTTAGTTAAGGACGTTGGCTCCTCCAGATCCTCTCAATCTGCCAAAGAACTACGATGCAAATGCCAGGTGTGCATTCCACTCAAACGCACTGGGGCATAATACTGAAAAGTGCAGGGCCCTACAGATGAAAGTCCAGGATCTGGTGGACTCAAAAGCTCTTAATTTTGCACCTCCTCCGAACGTTACAAGAAACCCAATGCCTAGTCACAACGGGCCTAGGATCAATGCTATTGGGGAGGGCAAACCATCCACATTAATTAACAGTGTTGCACAAATCCGAACACCCTTGGTTGAAATCAAAGCTCAGCTGTTAGAATGCCAAGTGTTCCCCGGATGTGAGGTCGGCTGTGGATATTGCAATATTGCCATTAATGGATGTGAGAGACTGAGAAACGGCATAGATGGCCTCATTAGAGATGGCGTTCTTCAGATTACAACAACAACAACTACAACTCCAACAATTCCTTCATCAACAATCACAGATACTCCTACAACATCAGCAACCATTGTTCCAACAGATTCTGCTACAACTCCAACAATTACTCAATCAATCACTTCAACGGATACAGATTCAGTCACAATTCCTACTACAACTTCAACACCCGTCCAGTCAATAGTGCCATCTACAACATCAGCAACAGTTAATGAAAGCGTCTCAACGGTTACGATATACTACGATCCCGTAAATGTTCCTTCCAACAACTCACAACAAAATGCTACTCCTGTCAGAGCCCTAGTTACCATATATTATGATCCACACACCATTGTGGTCCCTTCTGCAGCTGCTATCAGTCTGGTCACTATCACAGTGCCTGGGCCAGTTCCTTACGAAAGCAATAATGCCATCCCTTGGCATTATGGCTCAGATCTATACTGCGAGGGGCAGAAAATAACTTTAGAGTCATCAACTTCTTCACCTCAGATAGACAACGTGGGGGGAGGCGGAGGCTTCACTAGAAGCGGACGTCTCTTTGCCTCGCAAATACCAAGACCCATTGCTGAAGTAGAAGCTGCTGCTAAGGAAAAAGGGAAGAACATGGTGCAAGAAGAACCAGTTGCTAAAGAAACTTTGAACACTCTGATCAAGAGGTTGATGAATTCATGCGGATAATCAAAAAGAGTGATTATAAGGTGGTGGACCAGCTTCACCAGACACCTTCCAAAATCTCCATACTATCATTGTTAATGTGCTTCGAGGCTCATCGGAACGCACTATTAAAAGTCCTGCACGCAGCTTATGTGCTGGAGGAGATTACTATCAATCAGTTAGAGGCTGTGGTTGGAAATGTCAATGCTAGTCATGGACTAGGATTTACCAACGCTGATCTGACAACGGAAGGTCACAATCAAACAAAGCTTTGCATATTACCTTGGAGTGTAAGGGTGCAATTATTTCTCACGTATTGGTGGACACAGGATCATCACTGAATGTCCTACCCAAGAAAGCCCTTGTGAAGCTGGAACATGATGGATTGGCACTACGCCCAAGAAACTTGGTAGTGAGAGCCTTTGACGGTTCTAAAAGATCAGTTCTGGGAGAGATAGAGTTGCCAATAATGATTGGCCCACAGGTTTTCAAAACGACCTTCTTTGTGATGGATATACAGCCTGCCTAGAGCTGTCTATTGGGTAGACCATGGATACACACTGCTGGCGCCGTGACGTCAACCCTTCACCAGAAGTTAAAATTTGAGTGGGAGGGCCAAGTCATTACCATTTGTGGGGAAAAGGATATCTTTGTTAGCCAGCTGGATACTTTCAAATATATTGAAATGGATGGGGAGATCCTTGAGACCATGAGTCAAGGGTTTGAGGCCCTTAATATCAATGAAGCATCTGCTGTGTCTGGGACTTCCATCACATCATATCAACAAGCCCAAAAGGTTGTTGAGGAAGGAAAAGCTAAAGGTTGGGGCAAGATGCTGCCAGTTGAAAAGAAAGAAGACCGATTCGGGTTGGGTTACAAACCAACTCGACAAGATCAACCAGAGGCTGTAACGGAGCCCAAGTTTGTCAGTGGGGGATGCTCACCCCAGATGCTGTGAACAGTTTGGAAGATGAGTCAGAAGACGAGCGCAACCTGGAAAGTTGGATACGTCCAAGGATCCTGGGGAACCATGTCTCAAACTGGTCTTCCCAGGAAATTATAAGAGTTACTCCTGCAGAGTAATTATTATTTCCTGTCTTTAAAGCATGCATCAAGTCCTGCATCTTGCCCAAGATGTCAGGGCTCATTTTGTAATCGGGCCATCTTGTATTTTGTGCAAACGATCAATTAATGAATATCAGGACATCTTTTGCAAATGAGTCTCCTTTTTCTCGCTCACTGTTTTTCATTTTTCATTTTTTGTACAAAAATAAAATGGCAATGTTTTTCAAAATAATAACTTCATTTTCACTTTTTCTAAGAAAGATAAAATTGATCACTAAAATGAACAAATCTAAACCCTTGCAGAGAGTGCCCTCTAGACTGCACCGACAACAACACTGTTATGACTTCGTATGACTTTGACAATCCGATTAATCAAGCTGATGAAGGGGTTGAAGAAGATTATGAGCTACTTGAAGAACTAGCCAGGTTGTTAAGGCAAGATGAGAAGGTTATAACTCCTCATCAGGAGGAGGTTGAAACGGTTAATCTTGGTACACAAGAAAACCTGAAAGAAGTTAAGATCGGGGCCTGTCTGCAAGATTTAGTAAAAGAGAAACTTATTGACATGCTTCGGGAATATGTGGATGTTTTTGCTTGGTCTTATCAGGATATGCCAGGTTTGGATACTGACATTGTTATACACAAGCTGCCTCTAAAAGAAGACTGTCCGCCGGTAAAACAGAAGTTGCGTCGTACTCGCCCAGATATGGCAATGAAGATAAAAGAAGAGGTACAAAAACAGTGGGACGCCGGTTTCCTTGCTGTACCTAATTACCCGCCGTGGGTTGCTAACATCGTACCTGTGCCTAAGAAGGATGGCAAAGTGAGGATGTGTGTGGATTACTAGGATCTGAATAGAGCCAGCCCGAAAGATGACTTCCCATTACCCCACATTATGTATTGGTCGACAATACAGCTCAGTTCTCGGTGTTCTCCTTCATGGACGGATTTTCAGGATACAATCAAATCAAAATGTCACCTGAAGACATGGAGAAGACAACTTTCATCACACCCTGGGGCACATTCTGTTATAAGGTAATGCCATTCGGACTGAAGAATGCTGGTGCCACTTATCAACGGGCTATGGTAACAATATTCCATGACATGATCCATAAAGAAATTGAATGTTGTGTGGATGACATGATTTCCAAGTCCCTCACAGAAGAAGACCACCTGGTGAATCTGTTGAAGCTATTCAAGCGTCTGAGGAAGTACCAACTGAAGCTAAACCCCAACAAATGCACATTCGGGGTGCGATCCGGTAAGTTGCTGGGATTTATTGTAAGTGAGAAAGGGAATGAAGTTGACCCTGATAAAGTTAAAGCCATTCAAGAAATGCTTGCACCGAAGACTGAAAAAGAATTCCGGGGGTTTCTAGGTAGATTGAATTACATTTCACGGTTCATATCTCACCTTACAGCAACCTGTGAGCCTTTGTTCAAGCTGTTATGAAAATAGCAAACAGTCAGGTGGAATGAAGACTGCCAAAGGGCTTTTGACAAAATCAAGGAATACTTACAAGAGCCTCTGATCCTTATGCCTCCAGTTGAAGGAAGACCTCTAATAATGTACTTGACAGTATTAGAAGAGTCAATGGGGTGTGTGTTGGGCCATCATGACGAGTCTGGTCGAAAAGAGTATGCAATTTACTACCTAAGCAAAACGTTTACTGACTGTGAACAACGTTATTCACTGCTCGAGAAAACTTGTTGTGCTTTAGCGTGGGCTGCTCGCCGACTAAGGCAGTATATGTTGACCCACACTACCTTATTGATCTCCAAGATGGAACCTAGTCAAGTACATATTTGAGAAGCCAACACTTACCAGACGGGTTGCAAGATGGCAAATGATTCTCACAGAATATGACATTCAGTACACATCCCAGAAAGCCATCAAAGGCAGTGTATTGTCTGACTATCTTGCTGAGCAACCCATTGATGATTACCAGACTATGAGATTTGACTTCCCTGATGAAGACATCATGTTCATAAAAGCAAAAGATCATGAAGAGCCTATTCACTCTAAAGGGCCTGACCCAGAAGAAGAATGGACTATGATGTTTGATGGGGCTGTTAATATGAATGGTCGTGGTGTTTGTGCAGTACTCATTACACCTAAGGGAGTTCACATGCCTTTCTCGGCAAAACTCACCTTTAACTGCACTAACAACGAAGCTAAATGTGAAGCTTGTATCATGGGTCTTGAGGAAGCCATTGACCTCAGGATCAAGACTTTGACTGTATTCAGAGATTCAACTCTGGTAATCAATCAAACCAACGACAAATGGTATACTCACCAGGAGCATCTGATACCTTACCGGGATTATACAAGAAGGTTACTCACATTCTTCACAACAGTCAAGCTTGAGTATATCCCTCAAGATGAAAATCAGTTTGCAGATGCTCTGGCTACCATTTCATCCATGATCAAAGTTCAAGCTGCCAACTTTGTGCCTCGGATTTCAGTGTCCAGACTTGATAGACCAGCATATGTATTCTCAGAAGACCTTGCCAAAGATGATAAGCCTTGGTTCTATGACTTCAAATTCTTCTTGGAGGATCAAACATACCCACCTGGGGCATCTTCCAATGATAAGAAGACATTAAGAAGGCTGGCTGGCAGTTTCTTCCTGAATGTCGATGGTTCCTTGTACAAGAGATGGTACTTCTCAGATGTGTTGATAGGACAGAAGCAGACTTGTTGATGCACGAGGTGCACGAAGGATCTTTTGGTACCCATGCTAGAGGACATGCAATGGCTAAAAAGTTGTTAAGATCAGGCTATTATTGGATCACAATGGATGCAAACTGTTGTGCTTATGCCAGGAAATGTCACAAATGCCAGATTTATGCAGATAAAGTGCATGTGCCTCCGAACCCTTTGAATGTAATGTCTTCACCTTGGCCCTTTGCCATGTGGGGCATTGACATGATAGGAAAAATTGAACTGACTGCTTCAAATGGCCACAGATTCATCTTGGTAGCCATTGACTATTTTACCAAGTGGGTTGAGGCAGCTTCGTATGCGAACGTCACCAGGCAAGTGGTAGCCCGATTCCTGAAGAGAGACATCATCTGTCGGTATGGAGTGCCCGAGCGAATCATTACTGATAATGGTTCCAATTTGAACAACAAAATGATGGCAGAACTGTGTCGGGACTTCAAGATTCAACATCACAACTCTTCTCCTTACAGGCCAAAGATGAATGGCGATGTTGAGGCAGCTAATAAGAATATCAAGAAGATTGTGCAAAAGATGGTGGTCACATACAAAGACTTGCATGAAATTCTACCATTTGCCTTGCATGGGTACCGCACCTCAATCAGAACATCCACTGGGGCAACACCGTATCAGCTTGTGTATGGTATGGAGGCAGTCTTACCTGTTGAAGTTGAACTACCCTCCTTGCGGGTACTAATAGATGTCAAATTGAATGAAGCAGAATGGGTCCGATCCCGGTATGAACAACTGAATCTGATCGAAGAGAAGAGATTAGCTGCAATTTGTCATGGGCAGCTGTATCAGAAAAGAATGAAGAAAGCCTTCGATCAGAAAGTCAGGCTTCGGGAATACCAAGTAGGAGATCTTGTGCTGAGAAGACTCCTTCCTCCTCATACAGACCACATGGGCAAGTGGACTCCGAATTACGATGGTCCATTCATAGTAAAGAAGGTTTTCTCTGGTGGACCACTGATGCTCAGTACTATGGATGGTGAAGACTTCCTGTCCCCTGTGAATTCAGATGCAGTTAAAAAATACTTCGCATAAAATGACCCGCTGGACATAAAAACAGAATGTAAGTCTAGGCAAAAATAGGGCATCCCGGCGAGTCAAAAGCAGAATAAAAGACTCGGGCAAAAATAAGGGAAAATAAAAAAATATAAAATGTGTACACCCGCTAAGTTGAAAAGCCGCATTGGATGGCTCAGGCAAAAATGGGTATCCCGGTGGATTGAAAACCCGAAAGGGCGATCCACGCAAGATAAGGGAATAAGCGAATAACTGCATTCTGAATTCGTCTGTATCACCCGCAACACGGCAAACTTCGAAAGGTTAGAACATCGGTCAGAATCAGCCTTCTTCAGAAAGCAAGACGAGAAGAACGTCAACGTCATACGAGTCATAGCAAAGGGAAGCACACTAAAGCATCATCAACATTGCCAGCACCTTTTTTGTTTCTAAATTTGTAACAATCTCCTCATTTCAGGGGATCTGTTTCCTTGATTGTACTTGCCAATTCAGGGAACCCAAATTAATAAAATCAGATTTTCAGTCACACTCCGTTTCGTACACTTTATTTGCAAAATTTCCGATATCCTTGATATAATGTTTGCATAAAAACAGATGCGCCTTTCTAATCACGTTCTTGCAGGAAATATATATTACTTACTCCCGGGAGTGTCTAAACTCCTATGATGGAATCCAGTGAGGGATACCTCGGGGTACTTGTGCGTTTCTTTGTCATAACAGGATTGCAGGCATTCGAAGCGCAACATGGGGCATGAAAGCTTCTTCCCCATCAAGTTGCCAAGTCATTACTTCCTCAGCACATCTTCCAAACAACATCAGAGATGCTTTCTCCCCATCAGAGTTGTCGGGTATCACTTCCCTAACACCTCTTTCAGGGCAGTATCAGAAGGGGCTCATTTCCCCAGCTAAGTTAATCATCCTCAGCAGGGTCCCCACAGAAATCTCTAGGAAGATCGTTCAATGATCATTCCTCCCCAGTCAAGTATCAGGCAGGGAATCATCTCCCCGCAGAGTTTCAGCCTCTATCCAGAAGAGCAATGTCTAAAGATCTCACGACAAAGTGACGAAAGCTTTCATAGACCCCAGTTGGGCTCCTCATTACCAAGATAGGTCTATCAGTGATTTATTTCCCCAAGCAGTCATACGTCTTATCAGATCTACCAATGATCTTTTCCCCCAGCTGGGATATTCTTTCAAAACAGATCAGTCAGAAATCTTCACGACGACGGGATCCGAATCCTGGATCGGTATCTTTGCATAATCATAGCACTCGCATCATATTTCCCCCCATAGCGTAGCATTCCGTCTAATACGGAGCATTGTGGCAAAAGTAAAACATATTGCATAATCATAAGCCATGTTTTGAATCAACACCTATTTATATCGACATTCCATTAGCCATCTTTAAAGGCCCACAGTCACAACAGAAAGCCAAAGCATCCTCTTTGCACTCTCAAATGCAGATACATGCTCCTTTTGGCACTCGTCCGTGTCATCATTCCCCAGTAAGGTCGCCCGAGCGTTCTCTACAGACAGATACTTCTATATACACTCCATCGACACCCGTCCGTGTCACCATTCCTCAGCATGGTTTCCTAAACACTCGTTATAAGCAAAACACTTGTTTATAACACACTTCTTCCGACACCCGTCTGTGTCATCCTATCCCCACAGAACTTCAGAATATCTTTTACACCCATAAGTTCATAACTTACACACTTCCTCTTATGATACTCGTCTGTATCATACTCTCCCCAGCAAGTTGAGCACTCGTCTGTGTCTCACTCATACTTTTTACTCATACAGATACTCGTCCGTATCTTGTATACACCACTTATCTTCCTCAGATTCGACACTCGTCCGTGTTCTTTGTTAACCAGTTGATACTCGTCCGTATCATCATCTCTGAACATGCGCCAGCGTTTGTTTCTACCGATACTCGTCTGTATCGTAGTCTTAAGGATGCTCGTCCGCATCTTTAATCCATACACAATGTCAAACACTTATACCTTTTCTTTCTTGAATTTAGACACTCGTTTGTGTTACCATTCCCCTGAGGAGTCCCCAGCAAATCCCAATAAATTATTTCCTTTCTATCCGACATTTGTCCTATGTCATGATACTTTCGGCAACCGTACCCTGCCAGGTGACCGTCCTTCACCTTTTGATGATCGTGCTTCATCATTCCCCCAACGGAGTCTCCATTATTGGAACCCTTTCGTATCCGACATTCGTCCTATGTCGTGGTATTTTAGCAGTCGTCCCCTGCTAGGTGATCGTCCTTCACCTCTTGATGATCGTCCTTCATCATTTTATCCGATGGTCGTCCCCGTCGTTGATCTTGTTATCTGGCATTCGTCATATGTCATGATAAACCCCGAGAGCAGCCTTACCCTGCTAGGTGATCGTCCTTCATCGTTCTTATCCGATGGCCGTCCCCATCGTCGACCTTTTCTATCCGGAATTCGTCCTATGTCGTGACACTTTTGGCAACCGTACCTTGCCAGGTGATCGCCCTTCACCTTAGATGACCGTCCCTCATCCTTATCCCCAATAGAGCAGCCGTCCCCTGCTAGGTGATCGTCCTTCACCTTTGATTTCATTAACCCGGTGGCCGTACCCCATCGTTGCTTACCCATTATTTTATTAACCTGATGGCCATCCCCATCATGATACCTCCATTTCCCCAGCATGTCGGTTGTCCCCGTCATTGCTTTATCCACAGCAGTCGTTCTCTGCTCGATGGTCGTCTTCCGTCGCCCGCACTTTATAATCATACTTTATTTTCCTTTTACAATCTATATCCCTTTTATTCTTCATACCTAGTGAGCGCAAATTTTGGACTGTCTTTGGTATTCAACCACAAGTTATCTTGTTTGCCTGTTAAGCTGTTGCTTACATCCTGCACAGCTAACTCATGCTTGAATAGGGGCAGCTGTAAACATCCCAAATTTTCCCTCACTCATTTCACCATGGCTTATGATTCTTTTCATATTGCATAAGTTCAATCATATCATCTCATAGTGCATTTTTGCTTCACTGCATTGGTTCTGAGTCATCTGCATCTAGGGTTTGTGATCTGAGCAATCCAAGAGCCATATGAGCCATTTTTGCTTCATGCTTGAATAGGGGCAGCTGTAAACATCCCAAATTTTCCCTCACTCATTTCACCATGGCTTATGATTCTTTTCATATTGCATAAGTTCAATCATATCATCTCATAGTGCATTTTTGCTTCACTGCATTGGTTCTGAGTCATCTGCATCTAGGGTTTGTGATCTGAGCAATCCAAGAGCCATATGAGCCACTCCAAGAGTCTCCAATCACCTCAAGAGGGTCCATGTGAATTCAATCATCATATTATATCCTCCCAAGATCAAGAAAGTCAGAAAATCACAAGAACTGAGGAAGGCATGGAAGCAGAGCCAGGTTTAACTACACAGATGACCTAAAATTAGGGTTTTGGTTTCAGAGGCCATAACTCCAATTTTTTGGTCATTCTTGTTTCTATTTGTCTCTATATGATATGCGGATCATGCATACCAATTTTCATGAAGAAATTCAAGGGGGAAGGCATCTGATCAATAAATGACTTCTTGAATAAGTCAGTACAAAATCAGGGCATCTGAGGCCCCCAATCATCCAACCAAAGGGTCTTCTCCATCATTTTGGATGTATATGATCTTTATTTGATCTTAAAAGAAGTTAGAAGTTCACAAAATTGAAGAATTTCAAGCCATTTGCAAAGTTGCCATTTTGGGAAAGTGACTTGTAATGCAAACTTGCCATTTTGGGAAAGTTTTTCAACCTCCTCTTTTTGATTCAAAAATGCTTCAAATGAAACATTCTTGGTCATGAAAGTTGTAGATTGGATCATTCCCTTTTCAAAAAGTACAAGAACTTGATCTAATTCATCATAGAACTCAAGTTATGGCCTTGCAAAGTTGGGAACAATCACAAAATTTCACTTATGTACCAAAGAGGGAAACTTGCAAAAACTCATACCAAGGCAATTTGTGACCTCAAAGTGACTTCTAACCATTACACAAACATCATACATGACCTATAATTCAAAATTGCCTAAATAAATCTCAAGTTTCATGCCTTGATCATCAAGTATTTCAAAAGGGGCCAAAACCTTCACAATTTGCAAAACCACCCACAAACTTCATTCCACTTGACATTTTGCCTCAATCTGAATTCCATGGCTGCCCATGAATCAATCTACGCCAGACACCCCCTTGTCCTCAGCCTTCCATGAGCCCATACCTCCAAGTACAACTTTCTTGACTTTTTGCAAAATGAGCCATACCAATCACACTGCTCCACAACAACTCTCTGCCCAATCAGAACATGTTATGTGGACCTCAAGCAAGCCATTTCATACAACAACACAACCTGAAACCTCCCACAACTTAGCATTCATCAAAACCTCCCTTTATGCATTTTTCTTCGAAACTTATCATACAAGCCACAAACATCAAAACAAATTCCATAGAACAACTCACCATGATCCACTGATCATTTCCCACCCCTTGAATCAACCTGAAACACTCCAAATCAAAAACACGATTCTAGCCCCTCCTTGAACTGAACTTCAGCAAACTTCCAAAGGAGTCCACAAAAGCTTCAGTCAAGCATCCCAGAAGCAAGAGGGAGTCAAAAGAAGGAGAAAAGCACAAAGGAAGGGTCCAGACAGTGCCATTTTCGAAAGCTCCATTTCAGGTAACATCAAGAAATTTTTTTCCAGAAATGATTTTTCAAGTTCTTAAATTGTTCTCCATGCTTCACTGATCACACTGCACCTTTTGGTTTTGAAAATGATTAAGTTTTAAGCATGTATGAAGCTTTTGAAATTTCTGAATGATTTTCCGTTTTGCTTCGAATCTCTTTGTTCATGTGAAATAAATGATGTTTGATGGTTGAATCTTGTTTAGAATGGGATAGGGATCATTTCTGGAGAGTTTAGTGGTTTGATTTCACGAATTGAGTGAGTTAGCAAGTTTGGATGGCCGGAGAAGATGACCGGAACAGTGTTCCGGTCACCTGAAAGTAGTTAGGGCATAATCCTGTAATTAGGGCTAAGTTTGAACGTGGACCCTTGGATTTGTGATTGGCGCGTGTTCTGATGGCCAGGATTGAATCATTAACTTTTAATTAGGTTTAATTAAATAAATAATCAGAATTAGTTAGGTTTGAACCTGGGCCGTCCAGATGCGCGCCCAGTCAAACGTTTGAAGCCCAAATTTTATCTCCACCACCCATTCAACATACTTTCCTTTTATTTATTTTTATTTCATTTTGTATCTATTTTATTTCTACGAATTTTTAAAAATAGAAAAACACTTTCAAAATTTTTCATTTTTTGCATCATGACTATAAATATTTTTCTCATTCTGAAAATAATTTTTATTTTATTTTTTGCATTAAAAATTATTTTTAAATCATTTAAATGTTTATTTTTAATTAGTTAATGAGAATTAATTAATTAAAAATACATTTAGGTATTTAAAAATCACAAACAAATTCAGGGAGCATTTTCAAACATTTACAAACATTTACAAACTCACAAGACAAATTTCTATTTGGGTTTGCTCATACTTTGATAATTTTCATTTGAATTAGGGTTCTTTAATTTGAATATTTTTAACCCTAACTTCAAAAATTCATAACTTTTGATCCAAGTTGAGTTTGTGAATGGTTCTTTTTGCATTGTGTTATACATTCTTTCAAGCATCTAAAAACATTTTTGTTTCATTTTTATCTTTCATTTTCCATTTGTTTGGCATTTTCCCTTTAGGATCACCCTTAAAACCCTAGAAATTTAGGAAAATCATAAGTCCATTAGGGTTTAGCTTCTGACCTTCCCCTTTGGGCAGTGAACTTGTATGGGTTTAGAGTACCTTTGATCCCATTTTCAATTTTTTATCATGTCATTTGCTTCTGATTTTGAATTTTGCATTGCATCTTATATGTAAACCCTAATCTTTGCCTTCATTTGCATTCATTCTTCATATGATTGCATACATGAACTTGCCATGACTTTTTGTACATCCAAATGACATATGAGACATCTTAGGACACATTAGAATCATGTTTGATCATTGCATCATCCATTTTCCATGCTTTTGCTTTCATTTGATGTCATATGCATTCATGGACTTTCATGCTTCCTTTCATGTCTCATTTGCACCTTCATTGCTTGTATGATCATCCACATCTCATGACATCCATTTGTATCATCTCTTAGCATCATTTGCATCTTATTATGTTTCTGACTTTGGTTTTCATCTTTGCATTTCATCTCATTTTCATTTTATTTCATTTCTTTTTGCTAACTTTTCAGGTGGTAAGTGTTTGAGAAGTGAATTTGCCTTCACTTCTCATAATCTCTTCTCATCTCTTTTATGCATCCATTTCTGCATTTTTACTTATGAATTAGAGTGAGCTTGCTCATTCATGCTCCTTCTCCTCTTTCTTTCTTCAAGAAACTTATCTTCTTAAGTGAAGTAAGTTGTCTTGCTTCTTGCTGCTTCTTTTCCTTCCATCCTGCTTCTTCCTTGGTGGCTCTCTTGAAGATCTTCTTGCAAGCCTCACAAACCCTAGGAACACCCAAGCATGATTACAATTAGGGTTTGATTAGTCCCCCATTATTTATATCTTTGTGTCATCTTTGAGTTTTCTCTTCTCATCTCTTAATCAAGGACTAAACCTTAAAGGTTTTAAGGCTTTGTGATTAGGGTTATGCATGTATCCTTCTATTAGGATGGAGTGTATAACTTTAATCCTAAGTGTTAAACCCTTAATGTGTTTAAACCCTTTAATCAATCCACCTAATAATCACTAAGACATCAAGCTTGTAACTTGGGCCTTGCATCAGGGTTCTAATTCTTCCTTAATTGGTTAAGAAGGACTAACCCTAGTGTTAATGGACAAGTCCCCCTCAAGTTGTCTTACAAACCATAAAATCCACTTCTTAATCTTACCATTAACTGAAATCCGCTTTAATAAAGGCTTTGTTTTTTCATGAGGTTAATCCCTAATCATGGATTAAGTTGAGGAGCCTTCCTCAGCTTAAATGTTCTCATCTATTGTCCTTTTATTAGGATGGTGTAATGGGCCCATTAAATCCTTGATTATGGCTTAAACTCATTACATAACACTAAACAAAAATACCAAAAACATCTAAATAATGCAAGTAGGTTAATGATCTTAATCCTACATCATGGTGATTAAGTGTGAGGTGTTTACTTCATGCTTAAGGTATTCTCATTACCCCTAATCAGAGGGAAGATGTGATGAGTTTACTAACCCTTGGTTTGGGCTTAAGCTCATTTTCTTATGACAAACACAAAAAGCAATAAAAGATTGAAAACACAAAAACAAACAATAATCGTCTCTTCCTGGATTCTTTTCTCACCTCATTCACTCACAAACGAGAACTTGCTTCTTCCGTCTAATGCAAGACAGTTTGCACCTGAGCCAGATAGGTCATACACTTGAGCATAGATAAGTAAGCAGTTCACAAGTCAATTTATCTTTCAGTCTCTTTGAGTCGAACTACGGTGTTCTGACTTCCTCATTGCACGAGAGGACACGTAGGCATAACTTAACAGTTATCGAACAAAAGTCTCTGTATATTCCCCCTCTTCCAGCATTATTCTTTAAGCCTCATTGACTTGAGCTTTGCACTTTTTCCTTACGCTGACACTCCTTTTATTTACTTCACATCTCTTTTGCACTGACACCTGTACATTCTTTTCCAGCTTTTGAACACAGATAGCACTGACACTACCCCCTTAAGCACAAACTTTCAAGCGTGGATCTCGTCGAGTACGACGGATAATCTGGGTGCTAATACCTTCCCAGGTTGTAACCAACCCCCTTTCTCAGTTTCTTTGGTTCGCAACCATCTTATCCATATCTTTCCAGGTTTATGCAGCATTACCTTTCCTTCGGGATAAAAATGCCTAGCTGGCGACTATTTTCAGTTCACCCTTGTGTTCTCTCCTTCGCCGACCGTTCGCGTCTGTACCCCTCTTGACCTGGGTGTCATTTGGTGGGAGAGACACACCTCAACACAAGGAATGTAGAAGACAGTTTATCAAATTCAACACTCCAATGTCACAAGTTCTGCAATGCTTGTTGGAGATGAAGCTAATTTCCTTGAAAAATTCTCCTGAAAATCCTAATACTTCCTCTCCTCGCTATAATCCCAAGGCAAGGTGTGGGTATCACTCCAACTGTCCCGGACATGATACTAGTAGTTATTGAACATTAAAGAAAAATATTCAAGACCTGATTGACGAAGGAATCCTCGAGGTTACGCCAGAAGGCCAAATTGAATTCTACTATCGTCCATCAAATATCGAAGCTGCAAGAAAAGTTGCCCAAGGTAGCAAGAAATAAAGCCTACCTATTCCTGTTGAGCTATGGGGCACCTTGGGACATCCAAATGGCAAATTTGATTTCATGGTGAAATATACTGCTCCTGAAAGTTCACAGATTGCAATTGAAGAGATTCAGCCATCTGGATGGGATAACATTTGAACTTTGATTTGTAATTTCTTTTATATAGTTTAAACACTTACTATTATGTTAAACTTTAGTTTTCATTAATGCATTGCATATGTTTGTCTTGAATTAATCCATTTGTTTCACTATATTTTGAACTATGTTTCATATTTCTATTTTGTGATATTTAACTCCTGATAAAGCTATAAGCCTGTAGAGGGGGGATGCCGAAAACAATACCATAATATTAGGCAATATGCTTTTGAACAGACTATGCTGATGATGTACAAGCATTGTTTCAATTCCTAAACAGTGGAGATATAAGGAAGTTAATCCCTAGTCAACCCTTTTGAGCCAATGAAGTAGGAGTTTTCATTCTCGCACAAATTAAAACCCTTATTCATAACCTGGGGCAGGGTAGTTACTCAGTTAACTCAAATATGCCAATTATCTGTATTGTACACAACTAATGATTGTTCTTTGTAATCATTAAACCTGACAGTCAATATCCAGCAAAAGAAAAACCCACTAAGTCAAAACCTATGTGTAACACCCTAATTTTTGCCCTAAGTTTCTTCGCATATCATTTGCATTTCGCATACAAACAAGATCGCACTGGTTTCGAGTTTCTCCTCAGATCGGGTCTATGCTTCGCAGGGGATCAACATTATTTTTACTGCTTTATATTTATTTATATTTACTGACTTCTAACAAAAATACAAAAAATATGTTGCAGTGTTCTTCTTCTTCTCTGTGTTGCAGGTTTGCAAAGATGAGACAGTAATTTCATTCAGATGCGTTTGCTCAGTCACAATTCGATTTCAGATGGATGTTTGACCTAATATTGTCAAACTATCAAAAGATTGTGTTGACTGCCAGTTGTGTGTGCCAGTAATTCATTCATCAGGCAATGCGTTTTAAAAGTACAAGTTGGATTGGGTGACAGTTGTTGCTTGTGCGAAGTTTGGTTTGTTCATCAGTTATCAGGCTGTGTTTTGTGCGAAGTTTTGGTTTGAATCTTCAGTGTTTATCGGTTCATCGGTTTATCAGTTCATCAACGATTCATCTGAGGATTTATTTTCCTCAGTTTGGTTTCGAATTGTCAAGGCGAATTTCAGACAGTATCAGTGACTGTGGTGTTGGCAAGTGGTTCATTGGTTCTGTGATTGGCTGTATTCATTATCAGAGGCTTGTGGGAAAAATCGAGAGTTGGTCGTGAAACCTAAAAGATCATTATCATCCAATTTCTAAATCTTTTTTAGTTTAATTATCCATTATCCTTTATCCAATAACCATTTTTCCGTTTTTTTCTCGAATATTCGATTATCCAAATAATCTTTTTTTTTTCTTAACCAAATCCAATTCCCGATTATTTCATATTTCAATCCATTTCCAATAATCTTTTTCCCAAATATTATAAAAATCCAATTCATTTTTTATTTTCTTAAATACCCACATTTTTTTTTAATTTCCATCATAAATAAATATAAACCTATTTGTTTTTTTTAAGCCCATATTTCTTTTTAGAAATCAATTATTAAACAAATAAAAAAACAAGTCAATTGTTGGTTTTCTCTTCACATCAATACATCCGAAGGCCTTTTTCCCAAGCCAAAATTCCTGGCCCACAGCAAGTCCAGCAACTCCCAAATTCCAGCCACTTGATGTCAGCCTCAAGCATTGCCTCACGCACATGCCCACCCGTACCGCATCCAGCCACAACTTTTTCCCAACTTTCTATCAGCAAACTCCCACAAAATCAAAGCTAGCTTTTCCCAGCTCACTACGGCTTCACGCAATAAAATCCATGCCTCAAGCCAACACTCCTGCAAAGCCGCACGCCCAAAGCAATATGCCAGCAGTCCTCTAAGCCGCAACATGAAAACAAAGCAAGCTTCACAAAGCCGCCCATCACCAGCTTATACCGAAGCCAAAGCAACTAATCCGTACGGCAAGCCAGCCAAAGCAAAAATACAACAAATTCGCAAGCCTCAGCTTCATTCACGCTGCATAACAGCAGCAAGGCCCACACGCATACATCACATTCATCCTTTCCCACAAGCCGCACGGCCCAAGCTCTCATATCAGCTCACAAACCTGAAACGCACGCGCAAACTCCCTGCATCAAAACGGCAAGTAAAGCACAACATCAAAACGCAAAAGAAAAAGAATAAAACGCAAAAACGCTCAGAATCATTCAAAACGGAAACGCAAAAAAGATTGAAACGAGAAGTAAACACTGATATTTCGTGACATACCGAAACGCATTCCAAACCTTCATCAAACGACATCAATCGTCAACTCTCTTCTCCTATAAATCCAACTATTTCCCCCTTCTAATTTCCAAGCTTTTCACAGCCAAAGAATCGCTGCCAAATTAACTCCCAAATCAAAATCCCTAACTCTATTTCCTCTTCAAATCCGAAACCCTCTTTCAAATTCCTCAATCATTTCCTCAATCAATCATAAATATCTAACCATTTGAAACCTTGAATCGGTGAGAAAGAGAGAGAAACCGAAGTGAGAAGAAGAAGGAAATCGAGAGAGAAAGGATTCGTTCCATTCACGGAAAGAGGAGAAGTTGTGTTGTTTGAATCGTTGAAGGTGAGAACGGTCGCCATTTTTTGCGTTTGAATGAGAAATTTGTGTTGGCCCTAGCTCTGTTTCTCTCTCATTTGCGTGAAGAAGAAGAAGATTAATCACTTGTGTTTTTTTTTTGTTTTCTTTTTTTAATAAAATGTGAAGGAGTTAAACTAGACCTTGGATCCTAGTAGATCCGTTTCCATTAACCCGCGGATATCCACTTCCTTTCTCCATTCTCTTTTTTTTATTTTTTGTTTTGTTTAATATTCTTTGGTTTTTTTTCTTAAAAAAGATTTTGTATTAATTTATTGTTGATTTAAGTGTTTTAGGAAGATTTTTTTAAAAAAAAAATGTTTAAAGAGATTTAGGAAAACAATTTAAAAAATATGTTTTAGAATTTATATTTTAGGAAAAGTTTTTAAAAAAAAAAAGATATTTAGGAAAGAGTTTAGAAAATGATTAAAAAATATTTTCTATTTCTTTTTTGGATCTAATTTTGGATCCATTATTCTTCATCTCTTTTCAATTTTGGTCGATGACAATCTTCCGATTCGGGATTGTTGATTTCCGATTAAGTTTAATCTTCATTATTTCAAATCTATGAATGAATGATCATTTGAATCATTCTCCATACTTTGAGATCGTGATAGGTTGCTTTTTCGATGAAATTCAACGATAATCTCGATTAAGATTAGACCTTTCCTTTTTCTTTTAGTGTGGCATGTTTTCGGAGAACGATCCATTATATCGTTTCTCTAATATGTATTAACACGAATATTTTCCACTTTAATTGGTGGTGGCCGGCCTCATTTGTAGGGTAATTACTCCGTAAATTACTCGACGATTGCTTAACATAGACCTACAGTTATCCCGATTCGAATGAAAGATCCACTTGGATCCGGTTGCCTCTATTTTATTTTCCTTGTTGTGGTTGTGCTTGATTAAGTTCATCATACCACTTTATATTGTAAATATTATAATGTGAATATAATTGTTTAAATTTAATCTCTCGCACCTTATCCTTTTATTTTAATCTCTTGCACCCTTATCTCCTTATTATATTTTGCCATATTATATCATATATCATTTGTTTATATTCATATTGTGCTTGTTTATATTCATATTGTGCTTGTTTTTATTTTGTCCATTTGGATATCAAAACACTTAATAAAGGATTAAACTCTTAAAAGATTTGTGACTTCTAATTGTTGGACTATGGTTACTATCCCTTTTCTTTTTGGAGAATGGACTTAGTCTTTAAGATACTTTCCCCTTGCTCAAGTTGGAGTGGATTAGAAACCTCGACTTCAAGTAATGTCATTAACTTTTGAAGATGGAAATTCCGATTTTTGAAGAATTGTGCATATTATAGTTTGGTAAACTCTTTCCTTATCTTTTAATTCAAGCACTAGGACTAGTCTCTTCATCTCCTCCCCATTCTTTAATTTTCAAAACTTCTTCCTATTTCAAAAACCTTCTTGTTTTCTAAACTTCAGACACTTTCATAAACAAACCTTGATTTCGGTCAAGCGACTTTTAATCTTTTCATTTTATTTTTCTTAACCAAATATTAATTCATGTAAATATATTAAAACCATTTTCTCATATACATTAAAAAACTCAAAACTCATTCAATTGTTTTTGTGCCTTGTGCACCTTTTCTTTTTTTCACATGTTTAGATATGATTCATCCCTTTTAGCGGAATTATTCGCTAAGGGATGACGACTTATCTCTACATTCTTAAAATCAATTCAACCCACTTATTCTTTTCAAATTTTGTACCACGAACTACGAGGTTTTGATCTCGCATTGCACTTTGTGGGTACGTAGGCATAAGGCGTTAAAACCTTATCAAACACAAAAATCATTAAAAAATATTCTTCTCCTCATCTCTTCAATCATTTTAAACAAACCAATTTCAGACCAAAAGCAATAAGTATTTCAAAGGGCTCCCGTGGAGTACCACGGATGAGTCGGGTGCCTAAAACCTTCCCGGTTCATAACCAATCCCCTTACCCAATCTCTGTTTATTTCTTTTAGCCTTTCATTTAGAATCCTAGGTTTTTATTCGTTCTTTTACCTTTTTCCATTCGGAAATAAAGAAAAGCGCGGTGACGACTCTGTGTTAATCGAGTTAAGTTAATCAATAGCTTACACTCACGATTTTACCGCTACAGAAAAGTGGCGACTCTGTTGGGGATTAATCTCTAAGCGGATTTAGCCTACTTTGATTTATTTACTGCTTTGGTTTGATTTGTTTGTTATTTGATTGTTCTGTTTTGGTTTTGGTGATCCTCTGTGGGAGATAGATTCTGACCCGGATTTGAGTGACACTTATGATAGGACGACGATATTTGAAGCGATATGTGATGGAGTAGTCCAAAGCAATATCAATTTGATAATCTCCACTCAGTTAGGCTCTCTTGAACTATCAATGTCATGACGAGTAATCGTACGTGGCATTATTTTCCGACCTTGAGCTGATCATACTGAGGACCGTAGAACCCTTAACCCATCTTAGCCAATTTAGGAACGTAGTGCGGAAGCTGTCTGGATGTAAATCTAAGGCGGTTGTCACGCGATACTACACTCGGACGAGGTCTATTTTAAGAATATTATCGGTTGGGGAGTAATCCAACGTACCGATAATATTCTAAAGATGGCTGTTAACTCCGGGCACCTCTGTTAGCACCCTTTTGGTTTCTTGCAGGTACAATGAAGACAAAACCTTAGTACTTACCTGTTTGGGTTGGTGTTCTGTTACCTTGACTTCATGCTCGTGACTCGGAACCTAAGCCTGTGTGCCTTGTGTGATCTTGTTTGTGTTTGTTGCATACATGCCATCATAACATTCATGAGCATTGTTCGTAAGATTTCAAAGGACTTATAAGGAACTTTTGCAAAATTTCAGATGTCTATGGCTATGACTTTTGAAAGAAGGAACACAAAGAAGTACACTTTCAAGAATCCTAATGTTGTAGAGTTGAGAAAGCTAAGAGCTTTGGTTGTTGATACCCAAGAGTTCTGAAGATGTCATGGGAAGCCTTTGTATATGTTGGATATTGATGTACCTGAGGGGATTCTCCCTACTTTAGCTCAGTTCTATGATCCGTTGCATCATTGTTTCACTTTTCCGGATTATCAGCTTGTGTCGACTTTGGAGGAGTATTCTCATTGGTTAGGTTTGCCTATTCTGGACAAGGAGTTTATTTTCACCGGTTTAGAGAAGGATCTTACTATCAAGATCATCGCCAAAGCATTGTTTCTTAAGGAATCCGAGCTTAATGGGAAGTTTCTTCCAAAGGGGAGTGTTCGTGGTATTAATGCTAAGTTCTTGATGGGAAAGGCTTCTACTTCACTTACTTTGGGTCATAAGGATGCATTTGAGGCTATTCTTGCTTTGCTCATTTACGGGATTGTCTTGTTTCCGAATTTGGACGGTATTGTGGATGAGAATGCTATTCAGATCTTCTTGAAGAAGAACCCGATTCCTACTTTTCTTGGAGATATGTATCATGCTTTTCACTATAGGACTTCCAAAGGCGACGGAGAGATTGTATGTTGTGCGCCTCTTCTTTATAGGTGGTTTATTTCGCACCTACCGAAGTCGGATGTTTTCAAGGACAATAGAGAGAATCGAAGATGGTCTCAGAGGTTGATGTCGCTTTCTCATAAGGACATGACATGGTATAGTTCTCATTATGACACTGGAGTTCTTATTGATAGTTGTGGAGAATTTCCTAATGTACCTCTTCTTGGTACACGTGGGGGAATTAGCTACAACCCCATTCTGGCTAGACGACAGTTCGGTTATTGTTTGAAGGATGTTCCAAACAATCTTGCCTTATCCCGTTTCTTCTTTCTTAATGGTGCTGATCATATAGAGATGAAGAAAAGGATTGCTCATTCTTGGCATGCTGTTCATAAGAAGGAGAGAGGTCAATTGGGTAGACAACACCTTCCTTCTTCTGATTGTTATATTCAGTGGGTTCGATCTAGGGCTTCCAAGATCAAGATGCCTTATCCACCTGAGGAGCCTATGTTTCCCATATTGCCTTTGTCTGCTTTTCTTCCTCCCGTTGATGAGAAGTTGGTTCTTCAAGAAGAGTTAGAGAAGATGAAGAAAGAGAAGGAATAATGGCTACTTGAGAGGACTACCATGCAGGAGCAGCTTAAGGAGAAGGATGATCTTATCGAGCTACTTGAGAGGCGCGTCACGAAGAGACCGAGAGAGGATTTATTTTCCTCTAGTACTTCATCTACTATTCCTCCTACTTCCGGTGCTTGGAAGGCCATTGTCGACAAGTTAGTGAAGGATAAGGAAGATATGGAAGAGCGGTACAAGAATGAGATCAAGAGGATTCGTATGAAGTATCAGCCAGGATTCAGAGCTTCTTCGGATATGATTCCATAGGCTTAGTTTACCTTTGCTCTTATGTATTAGGATTATTGATGTTTGTACTTCATTTGTAATCCTCACTTTGATATTAATGAGAATGAGTTTTTAAGTATTTCAAAAATGTTTCTTTATGAATATTGCAAGTTAACTTATAATCCTTTGAAATCTTTGCATTTGCATATACATAGCATGCATCATACTTGCATTTGTATTGCTTTTTGAGTGTTCTCCAGGGATCTTATTGTTGTTTCTTGATCTTCATCCAGTGTTCCTGTCAAGCTGACTCATCGCTTTGATACTCGAGCTAATCGGAGAAGAGTGATGGATACTTTGCAACAAGAGAATCGCGAGTTGCGCGAAGAGGTTACTTATCTGAGGGAAAGCTTGGAAAGAGTGACTGCTATGATGGAAAATTTGATGGCTGCTCAGAATCAGCCACCTCCTAGTCCTCCTATTCAGAATACTGTCATCTCAGAAGTTGTTACCGCTTCCATTCCTGTTGAGACTGTTATTTCTCCTCGCCATCGTATACCTACTAGCACGCCCTGGGGCATGCCTGTTGACTTTTTTCCTGCTGGATATCGTCCTCCTCATCATCAGGAGACTGCTGCATTTAATGTTATCCCACCACCAGTATGGACTACTCTTCCTCCAATTGTGACTACTGTACCGTCTGGGGTGCGCAATATTCCGCATCATGATGAAATGATTTACCATGCTGAGTCTAGTGAAGGCGCTCGAGTTTCTGAAAGACATGATGACTTCCAGGGACACTTTGTTGAGATCCAAAGGGAGATGAGAGCTTTGAAGCATAAGGATTTGTTCGGAAAAGATGCTTATGACCTTTGTCTGGTCCCGAATGTTAAAGTTCCTTACAAATTCAAATTGCCTGAGTTTGAGAAGTACAAAGGCAACACCTGTCCGTTGAGTCATCTGACCATGTATGCAAGGAAGATGTCTGCTCAGACTGATAATGATAAATTGCTGATTCACTATTTCCAGGACAGTTTGACCGGTGCACCTATGAGGTGGTATATGAGCTTGGATAATAGCCAAATCAAGACCTTCAACGATTTGGGAGAATCTTTTGTGCGACAGTACAAGTACAACGTTGATATGGCTCCTGATAGAGATCAACTTCGTGCTATGTCCTAGAAGGACAAAGAGACTTTTAAAGAATATGCGCAGAGATGGAGAGAGCTGGCAGCCCAGATTGTTCCTCCGCTGGAAGAAAAAGAAATGACGAAGATCTTCTTGAAGACGTTGGGTTCATTTTATTACGAGAGAATGATAGCAAGCGCTCCTTCTGACTTCACTGAGATGGTGAGTATGGGTATGCGTTTAGAAGAAGGTGTCTGTGAGGGACGGTTGACTCAAGAAAATAGTAATGGTTCAAGCTCTAGAAAGTTCAACTTCGGGAAAAAGAAAGAAAATGAAACTAATGCAGTATCCCGTGAAAGTTATAGAAGACCTCACAGTCGTGTGAATCACCATTCACAGCATGTGGCTTCTGTTACACCGATGATTAACGTGGCTCCAACTGTGCCAGCAGTTCCAAAGTATCAACCTCGTTATCAGCAACCTCCTGTGCAACAAGGTAGTAATCAACAAGCTCGGGCTAAGCCCAGTTTTGATCCTATACCTGTGCCATATGCGGACTTGCTTCCATCTTTAATTGCAAAGAATCTTGTGCAAACTCGTCCTCCACCTCCAGTTCCAGAGACTATTCCATGGTGGTATAAACCTGAGGCTCGCTGTGCTTTTCACCAAGGTGCCCCGGGGCATGATGTTGAGAACTGTTATCCACTAAAGTTCGAAGTACAGAAATTGATGAGGAACAATGTTCTGTATTTTAATGATGTTAATCCTAATGTGCAGAAGAATCCGTTGCCGAAGCATGGTAATGCGTCCGTGAATATGGTTGCTGGTTGTCCTGGACTGTTCAAAATCTATGAAGTTCGACATATCCGAAGATCTTTGGTGGAAATGCATGCTTTCTTGAGTGAATATCACGATATCGATCATGACTATGCTGGATGTTGTATCTGCTCGGTGAATCCTCGAGGTTGCGTGATTGTTAAAAGGGATATTCAGAAGATGATGGACGATAAGCTGATCGAAGTAACAACAAAGAGAAATGAATATGAGAATGAAGTGAATGTAATTATGCCTCAGTTCAATCTTCCTGAGAGGGTTGCTCCTGAGAGGGTGGTTATTTCTTTTGATAGTCGCAAAACTGCTGTTACTCCATTGGTGATTAATGTACCTGGTCCAATGCCTTATGAGTCTGATAAAGTTGTTTCGTACCGGTATAATGCTACGATGATAGAAAATGGTAGGGAAGTTCCTCTTCCTACTCCAAAGTCTGTAGTTAGCATTGCTGATGTGACGAAAGTTACCCGAAGTGGTAGAGTGTATGCTTCAGATCCTCCGAAGAGAGTTGAAGATACCAATGTAAGTAAACCGATTATGGATGCTGTTTCCCAATCGAGCCAATCTGGTAATAGTGATGATGAGGTACTAAAGCTGATAAAGAAGAGTGAGTATAATATTTCTGAGCAGTTGTTGTAGACTCCCTCGAAGATATCAGTGTTGTCTCTTTTGATGAGTTCTGAGGCTCATAGGCAGTCATTGCAGAAGATTCTGGATCAAGCCTATGTTGACCATGATGTGACTGTGGATCAATTTGATAGTATTGTGGCGAATATCACGTCATGCAACAATTTGAGCTTCCGTGATGATGATCTGCCTGAAGAAGGAAGAAATCATAACTTGGCTCTGCACATTTCGGTGAATTGTCAAGAAGATGCTTTATCTAAGGTGCTAGTGGATACCGGCTCGTCTCTGAATGTTATGCCAAAATTGACTTTGTCAAAGCTTGCGTTTCAAGGTGCTCCCATGAGGCACAGTGGGATTATAGTGAAAGCGTTTGATGGGTCGAAGAAGACAGTAATTGGAGAGGTGGATCTTCCTATTCTTATTGGACCGTTTATATTCAAGATTACTTTTCAAGTAATGGATATACGTCCCGCATACAGTTGTCTCCTCGGAAGACCATGGATCCACGAGGCTGGAGCTGTAACATCCACTCTTCATCAGAAGTTGAAGTTTGTGAGAGAAGGTAAATTGGTGACCATTGAAGGTGAGAGGGCGATGCTTGTGAGCAATCTATCTTCCTTTTCTTATATTGATGCTGAGGAAGAAGTGGGAACGTCGTTTCAAGCTCTTTCTGTTGTGAATAGTGTTGTTAAGAAGAATGCCATGCCCATGTCTTCTTTCAAAGATGCTTTGCGAGTGATTGAAGCTGGTCAGTCTGATGGTTGGGGGCGAATTATTGATGCTGTCGACAACAAGGAAGGTTTCGGTATCGGCTTTGCGCCAGGTGCAGTTATCAAAGATTCAAAGACTATTCAAGAAGGCTTCAGAAGTGCTGGATTTATCAACGATCATTCCGTTGCCGCCATCATTGATGATGATGAAGACGAAGAAATGCTTGACTTCGTTACGCATGGAAAGATTTGCCAGAACTGGATCGCTGTTGATGTTCCTTTTATCGTTCACTCTTCAAAGTAATTTGTTTTTATTTTCTTTCAAAAAAATCCTTTCACTCTGCCCAAGGTGAAAGTGATGTTTGTCGGGCTTTGTTTCAAATTTGATCATCATCAATAAAATGTTATTTTGTTATTTCCATATGTGTTTTTTCATTTTTGCTTTATTCTGAAAAATGGTAACATAAATAACCAAAAAAAAAATATGATAATTGTTTGTCTGCATATTGTGTGTACTTTTGTTCATGCTCTAAAATAAAAATAAAATCATTGTGCAGATTGATTGATAAACCCATTGAAAACAATGATCCTATGCCCTCTCCCAACTTTGAATTCCCTGTGTTTGAAGCTGAGGAAGAGGATGATGAAGAGATTCCAGATGAAATTTCTCGGTTGCTTGAGCACGAGGAGAAGATTATTCAGCCTCATGGAGAGTCTATAGAGATGGTCAACTTGGGTTCTGAAGATGAAAAGAAAGAAGTCAAAGTTGGAGCATTGCTTGATCCTGATGTTAAGAGGAGGATTATTGAGCTTCTCAGAGAATATGTTGATGTATTTGCTTGGTCTTATCAAGACATGCCAGGTCTTGATACTAATATTGTGGAGCATAGATTGTCGTTGAAGCCTGAATGTCCACCTGTGAAGCAGAAGCTCAGAAGAACTCATCCAGACATGGCAGTAAAAATCAAAGAGGAGGTTCAAAAGCAGATTGATGCAGGTTTTCTTGTGACGTCAACTTATCCTGAATGGGTGGCCAATATTGTTCCTGTTCCGAAGAAAGACGGAAAAGTCCGAATGTGCGTGGATTATAGAGATTTGAACAAAGCCAGTCCGAAAGATGATTTTCCATTGCCACACATTGATATGTTGGTAGATAATACGGCTAAGTTTGATGTGTTCTCTTTTATGGACGGATTTTCCGGTTATAATCAGATAAAGATGGCACCCGAGGACATGGAAAATACCACATTTATTACACCATGGGGAACATTCTGCTACAGAGTGATGCCTTTTGGATTGAAGAATGCTGGTGCGACGTACCAAAGAGCTATGACTACACTTTTCCATGATATGATGCACAAAGAAATCGAAGTATATGTTGATGATATGATCGCCAAGTCGAAGACTGAAGAGGATCATGTTGAGCATTTGTTGAAATTGTTTCAGAGATTAAGGAAGTATAAGCTTCGTTTGAATCCGAACAAGTGCATATTTGGTGTACGTTCTGGAAAGTTGCTAGGTTTCATTGTTAGCCAAAGAGGCATCGAAGTTGATCCTGATAAAGTGAAAGCTATTCAGGAAATGCCTGCTCCAAGAACCGAAAAGCAAGTCAGAGGATTCCTGGGCCACTTGAATTATATTTCGAGGTTTATTTCTCACATGACTGCCACATGTGCACCGATTTTCAAGCTGCTTCGAAAAGATAAAGGTTGTGTCTGGACAGATGATTGCCAGAAGGAATTTGAAAGTATTAAAGAATATCTGCTTGAACCTCCTATTTTGTCTCCTCCGGTGGAAGGTACACCGATGATCATGTACTTGACTGTGTTGGAAGATTCCATGGGTTGTGTGCTTGGTCAGCAAGATGAAAATGGAAGAAAAGAACATGCAATTTACTACTTGAGTAAGAAATTCACCGATTGTGAGTCTCGGTATTCCATGCTTGAAAAAAACTTGTTGTGCCTTAGCTTGGGCTGCAAAGCGTCTTCGCCAGTATATGCTGAATCATACGACTTGGTTGATCTCTAAAATGGATCCAATCAAGTATATCTTTGAAAAGCCTGCTTTAACTGGGAGGATTGCTCGTTGGCAAATGTTATTATCCGAATATGATATCGAGTACCGAACTCAAAAAGCTATAAAAAGTAGTATCTTGGCTGACTATTTGGCACATCAACCGATTGATGATTACCAACCAATCAAGTTTGATTTTCCAGATGAAGATGTGATGTTTTTGAAAGCGAAAGATTGTGATGAACCTTTGATTGAGGAAGGGCCGGAGCCTGGATCTCGATGGGGTTTAGTTTTTGATGGTGCTGTGAATGCACGTGGAAGAGGAATTGGGGCAATGATCATTACTCCCCATGGTTCACATATTCCTTTTGCCGCGAGGTTGACTTTTCCTTGTACCAATAATGAAGCTGAATATGAAGCCTGCATTATGGGTCTTGAAGAAGCTGTTGATTTGAGGATTAAACATCTTGATGTATATGGACATTCTGCCTTGGTAATTAATCAGATTCAGGGCACGTGGGTCACTCATCAACCCCACTTGATTCCCTATAGAGATTATGCCAGGAAGATATCAACATTCTTCACCAAAATTGAGTTCCATTATATTCCTCGTGATGAGAATCAGATGGCTGATGCTTTAGCAACTATAGCTTCTATGATAAAAGTGCACCAGTGGAATGATGTTCCCATGATTAGTGTGAATCGACTGGAAAGACCAGCTCATGTGTTTGCAGTTGAAGAGGTCCATGATGATAAGCCTTGGTATCACGATATTAAATGTTTCCTCCAGAGTCAAGGATACCCGCTTGGGGCATCTGATAAAGATAAGAGGACTTTGAGGAGATTGGCAAGCAATTTCTTCCTGAATGGAAATGTGCTTTATAAGAGAAATTTTGACATGGTCTTGCTCAGATGTGTGGATAGACACGAAGCAGACATGTTGATGAAAGAAATTCATGAAGGATCTTTTGGCACTCATGCCAATGGGCATGCAATGGCTAAAAAGATTTTGAGAGTAGGTTACTATTGGCTGACAATGGAATCTGATTGTTGCAAATATGTGAAAAAATGCCATAAGTGTCAAGTGTATGCTGATAAGATTCATGTACCACCAGCTTACCTCAATGTGATTTCTTCCCCATGGCCTTTCTCTATGTGGGGAATTGATATGATTGGCATGATTGAACCCAAGGCTTCGAATGGACATCGTTTTATTCTTGTGGCAATTGACTACTTCACCAAGTGGGTTGAAGCGGCATCGTATGCTAATGTGACCAGACAAGTTGTGGTTCGGTTTATCAAGAATAATCTTATCTGCAGATATGGTGTTCCGAATAGAATCATTACTGATAATGGTTCGAACTTGAATAATAAGATGATGAAAGAGCTTTGTGAAGATTTCAAGATTCAACACCATAATTCCTCTCCTTATAGACCGAAGATGAATGGGGCTGTTGAAGCTGCGAATAAGAATATTAAGAAGATCATTCAGAAGATGGTTGTGACGTACAAGGACTGGCATGAGATGCTCCCTTTTGCTTTGCATGGGTATCGTACATCTGTCTGCACTTCAACAGGGGAAACCCCTTTCTCACTTGTTTATGGTATGGAAGCAGTGCTCCCCATCGAAGTTGAGATCCCATCAATGAGAGTTCTGATGGAAGCCAAGTTGACTGAGGCTGAATGGTGTCAAAGTAGATTTGATCAGTTGAATTTGATTGAAGAAAAGAGAATTAAAGCTTTGTGTCATGGTCGGTTGTACCAGCAAAGAATGAAGAAAGCTTTTGATAAGAAGGTCAAACCTCGTGTATTCAGAGAAGGCGACCTCGTGCTCAAAAAGATTCAGTCTTTCCTTAAAGATTCTCGGGGCAAGTGGACTCCGAACTATGATGGACCATATGTTGTTAAGAAAGCCTTCTCTGGCGGTTCATTAATTCTTGCAACTATGGATGGTGAGGAGATCACTCGCCCTGTGAATGCGGATGCAGTCAAGAAATACTTCGCCTAAAATAAAATAAAAGAACAACTCGCTAAGTTGAAAACCCGAAAGGGCGGCTTAGGCAAAAATGAGCGTCTCGGTGGATTGAAAACCCGAAAGGGCGGTCCAGGCAAAAATTAGAGACAAAAACAGAAATAATTATCCCGGTGGATTGAAAACCCGAAAGGGCAATCTAGGCAAAAGTTAGGGATCATGGCAAGTAACTGCGTCGACAGACTGAATCGTTTGTAGCAATCGAGGAGTTCAGATTCTATTCCTCAGAAGAATTATTCATCAAAGATTCTTATTCACTCATCCTTGACTGAAGTTTCAGACACAGTGGAGTTCAAAGTTGATAGGGAGAATAGTGATCATTGTATCTCAATGTAGCCCTTTCCATGTATTTACCATTTTTCAAACTTGTAATGATCCATGGAGTCATGTCATTTGTTGACTGCCATTCTATCAATGAATTTGAGCTTTTATCCAATTGTTTGCAATTCTTTATATTGTTTCTGTTTACAAAATTTCAATTTATTGTTGATGATGATTTTTGAAAACAAATTTAATAAATTTAATCTTTGAAGATTTTAAAAACATTTTTCTTTTGATATATGAACAAAGAAAGGATATCAATGGTG
Source organism: Lathyrus aphaca (assembly GCA_963966055.1). Taxonomy (NCBI): domain Eukaryota; kingdom Viridiplantae; phylum Streptophyta; class Magnoliopsida; order Fabales; family Fabaceae; genus Lathyrus; species Lathyrus aphaca. The sequence continues at coordinate 354,210,625 of OZ014525.1, forward strand.
ATTCCAAGAATGGTAAAGTCTGGATGTGTGTAACTCGTCTCTCCCAAAGCAGGGTTCTGATTCGGTTGTGTCCATGCAAAGTTCCTGGATAGTCTTGACCGATTGATGTTAATGATGTTTTGTTCCCCAACCATGATGTTGAATGGAGATTGTATGTATTCCCCAGAAGAGTTATTGAAAGGGATGTTCTTAAGAATCCCTAGCTGAGTTGTGATCTTTCCTCAGCATGTTATCTTTGAATTGAGGAGTATTGGGAATCCCTAGCTGAGCTCATGTTCCTCAGCTTGATTATTTGCATCCTTGAATATAGAAGTATTGATATAGCAGTCAGTTTAGAGGTTTTCTGTTACTTGATGTTGGGTATAGATTTAAAATCCCTCGTAACTGTGCTCTGGCTATGATGTTAACTTCTGATATCCCTATATGGATCCCCAATAGGTCTACATGTGTTGATTTCCAGCAGGTATCTATGTGATTTTAGTAGGTCTTGCACTCTATCCCCAGGTGGAGCAGGAGTTGTATGACAGTTATTCCTCGAAGTTTGATTTTTATCAAAGATATTTCATCCTCAGCAGATTATTATTTTTCCTCAGCAGGATGATATTCCTGGCAGATGCTGTTTCATCATGATTTGAGCCTTGTAGTAGGATTTTATTCCTTTGATGGCTTATGATATTCCCCTGCAGATTTCAAGATTGAATCTCTAGCATGTTTCCCTGCATTGTTGCCTTTGGATTAGCCGAGTATCCGGTTGTTGTGGTGTTCATTTCACTTGTTTCTTATCTTTATGTCTGTTTTGTCAGCATATTCATAAGCATATTCATATGCATAATCATAGCATTGTTTGCTTGCATTCTTGCGTTTATCATTGTTATCTACTCTTTGGTGTGGACTTTACCCACAAAGTGTGTGTGTCGTGTTCCTCTCAACTTTAGAGTGTCGACCATTAAGCAGAAAGAGTTAATCCTTTCTAATTCCCCACTGAGTTTGTTTCTCGTGGATGATTTTGATTCAGCTTCCTCCCCAGTTTATTATCTGGATGGAATTTTCCCCAGTTGAGATATTTCCTCCTCGGGATGAGTCTTGTTTAACCGTTTCTTTCCAATTTGTTCTTGGATTGAACTTTGGTCCCCTTTTGTGGATATTACTTGCTTTGGAATTAAGCTATCACTGTTTGATAGTGGGCAACATTTTCTCCAGCTTGAGTATTATTACTTTGGAACTAAGCTATCAGTAATCGATAGTGGGTAATATTACCAAATTGATCAAGTTTCTTTTACTTGTGCTCCTACCCAGTAAATTCGGTAGTCGAGATTTTATCCTCTTACCCAGTAAAAAGGTAATAGAGTTTGTTTTCATTTGCTTAAGCTCCTACCCGGTAAATCGGGTAGTCGAGAATTGTTCTACCCAGTAAATCCGGTGGTCAAGTTATTTTCTTACCCAATACAAAGGTGATAGAATCAGATATTTTCTTCTTACCCAGTAAAAAGGTAATTTGATTGAGTTCCTACCCAGTAAATCAGGTAGTTGATCATACTCCTATCCAGTAAATCGATAGTCGAGTCTTTTATTTCTTACCCAGTAAAAAGGTAATCTGATTGAGTTTCTACCTAGTAAATTCGGTAGCCGATATTTCTTCTTCTTACCCAGTAAAAAGGTAATAGAAGCTAATTCTCTTTTGATTGAGTTCATACCCAGTAAATCAGGTAGTGGATCATGCTCCTATCCAGTAAATCGATAGTCGAGTCCTTTATTTTTCTACCCAGTAAATCAGGTAGTTGATCATGCTCCTATCCAGTAAACGATCGTCGAACCCCATATGTTTTTCTTACCCAGTAAAAAGGTAATTGAGGTTATCCCTCTGTATTTTGCTCCAATCCAGTAAATCGATAGTCGAGTCTGTTGTATTTCCTACCCAGTAAACAGGTAGTTGACGATTTCTTTTCCAACTCAGTATTTCTCCATTCATGGATTCAAATATTTGTTTGGTTGATATTCCTGGCAGGATGTATATCTTTCCCTGGTTGGATCTGTTTCTCGATTATGTAATATCTTCTCCCAAGTGGAGTTTGTTATCCAGTGATTTATTTTCCTGGTAATTCTTTTGTTGTCTGTTGTTTCCCCGGCGGGATTTTCTTCTGTGTCCCCAAGTTTTTGCTTTTCTCTGGTGGTCATATTCTCCCCACAGAGATCTTGGGTTTGCATATCATATTCATATCATATCATTTGTTCTCTTAGGACAAAAATTGGGTATTCTGTATTTAAGTCTCTCCCATCCTGTAGAGACGAAGATGTCAATCTTCATATCTCTGGATTGAAGAAACTTAAATAGGGGCAGCTGTAACACCCTAATTTTTGCCCTAAGTTTCTTCGCATATCATTTTCATTTCGCATACAAACAAGATCGCACTGGTTTCGAGTTTCTCCTCAGATCGGGTCTATGCTTCGCAGGGGATCACCATTATTTTTACTGCTTTATCTTTATTTATATTTAATGACTTCTAACAAAAATACAAAAAATATGTTGCAGTGTTCTTCTTCTTCTCTGTGTTGCAGGTTTGCGAAGATGAGACAGTAATTTCATTCAGATGCGTTTGCTCAGTCACAATTCGATTTCAGATGGATGTTTGACCTAATATTGGTCAAACTATCAAAAGATTGTGTTGACTGCCAGTTGTGTGTGCCAGTAATTCATTCATCAGGCAATGCGTTTTCAAAGTACAAGTTGGATTGGGTGACAGTTGTTGCTTGTGCGATGTTTGGTTTGTTCATCAGTTATCAGGCTGTGTTTTGTGCGAAGTTTTGGTTTGAATTTTCAGTGTTTATCGGTTCATCGGTTTATCAGTTCATCAGCGATTCATCTGAGGATTTATTTTCCTCAGTTTGGTTTCGAATTGTCAAGGCGAATTTCAGACAGTATCAGTGACTGTGGTGTTGGCAAGTGGTTCATTGGTTCTATGATTGGCTGTATTCATTATCAGAGGCTTGTGGGAAAAATCGAGAGTTGGTCGTGAAACCTAAAAGATCATTATCATCGAATTTCTAAATCTTTTTTAGTTTAATTATCCATTATCCTTTATCCAATAACCATTTTTCCGTTTTTTTTTCTCGAATATTCGATTATCCAAATCATCTTTTTTTTTCTTAACCAAATCCAATTCCCGATTATTTCATATTTCATATTTCATTTCGCAAGCCTCAGCTTCATTCACGCCGCATAACAGCAGCAAGGCCCACACGCATACATCACGTTCATCCTTTCCCACAAGCCGCACGGCCCAAGCTCTCATATCAGCTCACAAACCTGAAACGCACGCGCAAACTCCCTGCATCAAAACGGCAAGTAAAGCACAACATCAAAACGCAAAAGAAAAAGAATAAAACGCAAAAACGCTCAGAATCATTCAAAACGGAAACGCAAAAAAGATTAAAACGAGAAGTAAACACGAATATTTCGTGACATACCGAAACGCATTCCAAACCTTCATCAAACAACATCAATCGTCAACTCTCTTCTCCTATAAATCCAACCATTTCCCCCTTCTAATTTCCAAGCTTTTCACAGCCAAAGAATCGCTGCCAAATTAACTCCCAAATCAAAATCCCTAACTCTATTTCCTCTTCAAATCCGAAACCCTCTTTCAAATTCCTCAATCATTTCCTCAATCAATCATAAATATCTAACCATTTGAAACCTTGAATTGGTGAGAAAGAGAGAGAAACCGAAGTGAGAAGAAGAAGGAAATCGAGAGAGAAAGGATTCGTTCCATTCACGGAAAGAGGAGAAGTTGTGTTGTTTGAATCGTTGAAGGTGAGAACGGTCGCCATTTTTTGCGTTTGAATGAGAAATTTGTGTTGGCCCTAGCTCTGTTTCTCTCTCATTTGCGTGAAGAAGAAGAAGATTAATCACTTGTGTTTTTTTTTGTTTTCTTTTTTTAATAAAATGTGAAGGAGTTAAACTAGACCTTGGATCCTAGTAGATCCGTTTCCATTAACCCGCGGATATCCACTTCCTTTCTCCATTCTCTTTTTTTTATTTTTTGTTTTGTTTAATATTCTTTGGTTTGTTTTCTTAAAAAATATTTTCTATTTCTTTTTTGGATCTAATTTTGGATCCATTATTCTTCATCTCTTTTCAATTTTGGTCGATGACAATCTTCCGATTCGGGATTGTTGATTTCCGATTAAGTTTAATCTTCATTATTTCAAATCTATGGATGAATGATCATTTGAATCATTCTCCATACTTTGAGATCGTGATAGGTTGCTTTTTCGATGAAATTCAACAATAATCTCGATTAAGATTAAACCTTTCCTTTTTCTTTTAGTGTGGCATGTTTTCGGAGAACGATCCATTATATCGTTTCTCTAACATGTATTAACACGAATATTTTCCACTTTAATTGGTGGTGGCTGTCGCTCCCGATAAATGGGGAATGGCCCAGATAAAGGTACAGACGCGAACGGTCGGCGAGAGGGACAATGAGAACACACAGCAGTGAACTCACTGGAGATGAATAGAGTCGCCAGCTAGGCATTTTTATCCCGGAGGAAAGGCAATGCTGCATAGACCTAGAAAAAGATGGATAAGACGGTTGCGAACCAGAGAGACTGAGAAAGGGGGTTGGTTACAACCTGGGAAGGTATTAGCACCCAGATTGTCCGCCGTACTCGACGGGATCCACGCTTAAAAGATTTGTGTTTTAAAGGGGTAGTGTCAGTGCAATTTGTGTATAAAATAGCTGGAAAAGATGTACAGGTGTCAGTGTAAAAGAAATGAAGTGTGATATGTATAAATGATGTGTCAGTGTAAGAATGAGAATGAATTGCTCAAGATTATGAGGCTTAAAGAAATGAGCTGGAAGGAGGGGGAATATACAGAAACTTTTGTTCGATAACCGTTAAGTTATGCCTACGTATCCTCTCGTGCAATGAGGAAGTCAGAACACCGTAGTTCGACCCAAAGAGACTGAAAGATGAATTGACTTGTGAACTGCTTACTTGTCAATGCTCAAGTGTATGACCTGTCTGGCTCAGGTGCAAACTGTCTTGCATTAGACGGAAGAAGCAAGTTCTCGTTTATGAGTGAATGAGATGAGAAAAGAATCCCGAAGGAGACGATTATTGTTTGTTTTTGGGTTTTCAGTCTTTTATTGCTTTTGAAAGTTTGTCATAAGTTAATGAGCTTAAGCCTAAACCAATGGATTAGTAAACTCATCACATCTTCCCTCGGATTAGGGGTAACGAGAATACCTCAAGTGTGAAGTCAGATTCTCACACTTAATCACCTTTGATATAGGATTAAGATCATTAACCTATTTGTGATTATTTAGATGTTTTTGGTGTTTTTGTTCAGTGTTAAGTAATGAGATTAAGCCATAATCAGGGATTAAACAGACTCATTACACCATCCTAATAGAAGGATAATAGATGAGAATGTTTAAGCTGAGGAAAGCTCCTCAACTTAATCCATGATTAGGGATTAAACTCATGACATAACAAGCCTTTGATTAAGTGGATTTTTATTTAATGATATGATGATGAAGTGATTTTTAGGGTTTGTAAGACAACTTGAGGGGGACTTGTCCATTAACACTAGGGTTAGTCCTTCTTAACCAATTAAGGAAGAATTAGAACCCTAATGCAAGGCCCAAGTTACAAGCTTGATGTCTTGATGATTATTAAGTGGATTGATTAAAGGAGTTAAACACATTAAGGGTTTAACACTTAGGATTAAAGTTATACACTCCATCCTAATAGAAGGATGCAGGCATAAGCTTAATCACAAAGCCTTAAAGCCTTTAGGGTTTAGTCCCTGATTATGAGGTGAGGAGAGAAGACTCAAAAGAGACACAAAGGTAAAACTAAGTGGGGAGACTAATCAAAACCCTAATCATTATCATGCTTGGTTGTTCCTAAGGTTTGTGAGGTTTACAAGAGAAGTCTTCAAAGGAATCACCAGGAAGCAGATGAAAGGATCAGGAGAAGCAAAGTAACTTGCTTCATTTAAGAAGACAAGTCACTTGAAGAAAGAAAGTGAGAAAAAGAAGAATGATCAAGCTCAATCTCAAACACAAACATAAATTCAGCAAGGATGCATAAAAAGAGATGAAGAGAAGTTATGAGAAGTGAAGGCAAATTCACTTCTCAAGATAACTTACCACCTGAAAAGTTAGTGAAAGAAATGCCATGCAATGCAAAATGAAATGAAATGACATGATGAGAAACAAAACCAGAAGCACATTCATGATGACAATGATGCTATGAGATGCCACAAACAAGCAACAACTCATGAGGATGGTCATACAAGCTTATGGATGCAAATGGAGCAAGTTAAGACATATGAACATACATGAAAAGTTATGAGATGCATATGGCATACAACAAGGCAAATGCAAAATGCAATGATCAAACATGCTTTCAATATGTCTTAAGATGTTCAATGAATCAAATGGAGGCATGGAATGTCATGGCAAGTCAAGGTATGAATGCAAATGCAAGATGGATGCATATGGAAGCCCAAATTAGGGTTTATGATCAAAGCAACAAACACAAACCAAAATCAGAAGCAAACATCAATACAAAAAATTGAAAATGCACTCAAAGGATCCCTAATCCTATACTAACCCACTGCCCAAAGGAGAAGTTTCAACTCTTAACCAAATTCAAGTTATGATTTTTCTAAGTTTTCTAGGGTTCCTAAACAAGAAAATTACCAAACAAAAAGGAAAATGAAAGATCAAATCATGGCCATTTAATCTCACAAACTACATGCTAAACACAATGCAATACAAAAAGAATCAAAGTCCAACTCTTTAGGGTTAGGCAGAAATGATTTTTGGAAGTTTGGATCAAAATAATGCATCAAAATGGTTTTAATTCAATGAGAAATTCTCAAAATGCATCAAGATCAAAAAATAAATTTGGTTTCAGGGTTGGACAATGTTTCTAAATGTTTTTAAAGATTTCATGAATTTTTTGGTGATTTTTAAGTACCTGAAAGTATTTTTAATTAATTAATTCCCATTAATTAATTAAAAAGAAACTTTTAAATATTTAAAAATACTTTTTTAATGCAAAAAATGAAAATAAAAATATTTTTGTGTTCTGAAATTAAATAAAACCTTGTATAAAAAATTTCAGATTTTTTAAGGTATTTTTGCTATTTTTAATAAATTGTATAAAACAAATGAATTAATATGAAAATAAATTGAATTTTAAACTGAAAAAGAAAAGTCAGCCAATCCAATGGCCCTCATTCAAACTGAAACACGCGCGCATTGACTTGGCGCCAGATCCCACGGCCAGCAGTCAAATTCAGCTAATTAATGATTATGCCCTAATGACACCCCTAATTACTTTCAGGCGACCGGAACAGTGTTCCGGTCGTCTTCTCCGATCACCCAAAGTTTCAAACTCACTCTAAACGCTTCTAAAATGAAATCCAAATAAACAGAAATGATCCCCATCCAAACACGAATCAAAACCCCCAATCAAAACATATTTATCATTCCTAAAATGGCTGAATCGAATCAAACAAAACCTAGGGCAAAAAGTTTCAGAAACTGATTAAACTCTCATCTCTCCACCATTTTCAAAACCAAAGGCATATTCATGATCAGGGATGCATATAGAACAACTTAGGAACTTTAAAAATCATTTCTGGAAAAAAAGTTCTTGAGCTACCTGAGTTTTGAAGCTTTCAGTTCACAGCTTTCTGGGTGCTTTCCTTTGTGCTATCCACTCCTCTTGTGCTCCTGATGAACCCTTGATGCTTAGAAAAGATTTATGTTGGCTGGTTTCAGAGTTTGAACAAGTTCTGTTCAAGCTCAGGTGGGAATCGTGTTTTGGATTCAGGCTGTTTCAGGCAATGGTGAGGGGTTCTTTGTGACCAGGATGATGAGTTGAGAAGGTTTGTGAAGTTTGTTCAAGTGTTTGTGGCCTGTGGGATGAGATTCGAAGGCATTGGCTTTGAGAGTGAAAAATGAGAGAGTTCAGGTCTTGTTGGTTTCAGGCTTGTGTCTTGTTGGTTTGGGTTCAGTGAATCATGGTGAGAAGGTTGGTGAAGCTTGTTTGAATGTTTGTGGCCTGTGGGATGAGATTCGAAGGAAAATGCAAGTTGGAGAGAGTTTGTGGATGCTGAGTTCTGGTGAGTTTCAGGCTGGCCTCTTGTGTGGTTTGGCTTGCATTTTCTTTGTATAAACAAATACCATTGGTCAGAGGATGTGACTTGTGCTTTGGTGATAGGTGTAGCTACTTTTGCAAAATGTCCACTCTTGTGTAAGAGAAGCATGGGTCATGTTCTAGGCTAGTACAAGGGGTGTGGGCTGCGCAGCATGGTGTGAGGGAAAGGCTAGTGTGGTTCAGCAATGTAGCTAGCAAGTGGATGAAGTGTTATGATGGTTTTTGCAAGTTGGTTCCTTTTGGTTCTCATGGAAAGATTTTGCCTCACAAGCCATGAAACATGTGATCTTTTGGTTCAAATCTGAATTTTAGAACTTGTGTGATGCTTGTGAATTGGTTTGATACCAACTAGAAGTCACAAATGCCTTTGGTACAAGATTTTGCAAATTTCTCATTTGGTGCATAACTTGAAATTTAATGATTTTAGCCAACTTTGATGCACCATAACTTTTGATCCAAAATGAATTAGGTCATGTTCTTGTACTTTTTGAAAAGGGAAAGATCTAATCTACAACTTTCATGACCAAAGTATTTCCATTTGAAGCATTTTTGGATCAAAAAGTAAGGTTTGAAAAGTGGCATAAAATGACATATTCTCCAAAAGTCAAACTTGCCCTAAAAAGTCAACTTTGCAAAAACTTGTAATTCTTGAATTTTGTGAACTTATAACTTCTTCCATGATCAAATAAAGATCATATACACTCAAAATGATGAAGACCACCCCTTGGCTGGGTCATTGGGGGCCTCAGATGCCCTGATTTTACACTGACTTGTTTGAAAAGTCAACTCTTGATCAGATGACTTCCCCATGGAGTTTCTTCATGAAAATTGATATGCATACTCCCTATACCATATAGAGACCAATAGAAACAAGAATGACCAAAAAATTTGAAGTTATGGCCTCTGAAACCAAAACCCTAATTTTAGGTCATCTGTGCAGTCTAGCCTGGCTCTGCTTCCATACCAATCCCAGTTCTTGTGATTCCTTGGCATTTTTGATTTTGAGAGGATGTAATATGATATAAGAACACACATGGACCCTTTGAAGTGATTGGTGGCCTTTGGAGTGGCTCAAGAAGCTCTTGGATTGCTCAGATCACAAACCCTAGATGCAGATGACTTTGAATCCATGTGGTGAGACAAAAATGGGATATGAGATGCTATGATTGAGTTTATGCATATGAAATGATCACAAGCCATGGTGTGAATGGGTGAGGGAAAATTTGGGGTGTTTACAGCTGCCCCTATTCAAACATGAGTTAGCTGTGCAGGATGTAAGCGACGGCTTAACAGGCGAACAAGATAACTTGTGGTTGAATACCAAAGACAGTCCAAAATTTGCACTCACAGAATGAAGAAGAAAAGGGATATAGATTGTGAAGGAAAATGAAGTATATTGTAAAGTGCGGGCGACGGAGGACGACCGCCGAGTAGAGGACGACTGCTGGGTAAAGAGCAATGACGGGGACGGCCGACATGCTGGAAAGCGCGGAAACTAAAGCAATGACGGGGACGGCCGACATGCTGGGGATAAAAGGTATTATGATGGGGACGGCCATCAAGATAAAGTTGTAAGATTCTCTGGGAATTAATGAAACATGACGGGGACGGCCATCAAGTCCATAAGGCAAGATAACCAACGATGGGGACGGCCATAGGGCTAAAAAGAAAAGGGACCACGACGGGGACGGCCATCGGGTTAAAGAATAAATGAAATAAACAGATGATGAGGTACGGTCATCAAAGGTGAAGGACGATCACCTAGCAGGGGACGGCTGCTCTGTCGGGGTAAGATGAGGGACGGTCATCTAAGGTGGAGGACGACCACCTGGCAGGGTACAGCTGCCGAAAATATCGCGACATAGGACGAATGTCGGATAGAAAAGTCAACGATGGGGACGGCCATCGGACGAGCATGATGGAGGACGACCATCAAGAGGTGGAGGACGACCACCTAGCAGGGTACGGCTGCTCTCAGGGTTTATCATGACATAGGACGAATGCCAGATAACCAAAATCAACAATGGGGACGGCCATTGGATAAAATGATGAAGGACGATCATCAGGAGGTGGAGGACGACCACCTAGCAGGGGACGGCTGCTAAATATCAACGATGGGGACGGCCATCGGATGAGCATGATGGAGGACGACCATCAAGAGGTGGAGGACGACCACCTAGCAGGGGACGGCTGCTCTCAAGGTTTATCATGACATAGGACGAATGTCAGATAAAAAGAAAATTCACTTTGCGGGCGATCTACTGGGGAATAGTAAACACGGACGAGTGTTTATATCCAAGAAATAAAAGGTATAAGTGTTTATACGTTTGTGTATAGATTTAAAGATGCGGACGAGCATCCTTAAGACTACGATACAGACGAGTATCGGGTAGAAACAAATACTGACACGTGTTCAGAGATGATGATACGGACGAGTATCAACTGGTTAACAGAGAACACGTACGAGTGTTGAATCTGAGGGGACTCCTCTGGGGAATAGTAGACACAGACGAGTATCTATATTCAAGAAGACACGAGGGTTTGACGTAGTGTATGGATTAAAGATGCGGACGAGCATCCTTAAGACTATGATACGGACGAGTATCAGGTAGAAACAAACGCTTGACGCATGTTCTGAGATGATGATACGGACGAGTATCAACTGGTTAACAAAGAACACGGACGAGTGTCGAATCTGTGGGGATATAACTGGTATATACAAGATACGAACGAGTATCTGTATGAGTATGAGTAGTATGAGTGATGTATAGATGAATGTTCAATCTGCCGGGTAGAGTGACACGGACGAGTGTCAAAAGGAGAAGAGTATAGTATAAAAAAATATCTGGTATACAAAGTGTTTACATTACTGTGCTGGGAAAAGTGACATGGACGGATGTCAAGGGAATGTATATATATAAGTATCTGTGAGTGCAAAGAGAGTGTCTTTGGCTTTCTGCTGGGGATGTGACACGGACGGGTGTCAAAGGGAGTATATACTGGTGTTTGTGAATATGAGGCAACTGCTTTTGCTGGGGATGTGACACGGACGGGTGTCAAAGGGAGTATATACTGGTGTTTGTGAATATGAGGCAACTGCTTTTGCTGGGGATGTGACACGGACGGGTGTCAAAGGGAGTATATACTGGTGTTTGTGAATATGAGGCAACTGCTTTTGCTGGGGACTCTGGGGAGTAGTTTTCTGTATACTGATGGATTTTTATTATTCACGAGTGTTTGATTCAAAACATGGCTTATGATTATGCTATATGTTTGATTTTTGCCGTAATGCTCCGTTTTATACGGAATGCTACGCTTTGTGGGGTGAATATGATGCGAATGCTATGATTATGCAAAGATACCAATCCGGGATTCGGATCTCGTTGCCGCAAAGATCTCTGATCGATCTGTTTGAAGTGGACATCCCAGCTGGGGATGAGATCATTGATAGATCTGATGAGATGCATTTGCTTGGGGATATAGGTCACTGATAGACATATCCTTGTAATAAGGGACCCAGCTGGGGTTTGTAGAAGCTTTTCTTTTACTCTGTTGTGACTCCTTCATACGTTGCTCTTCTGAATAGAGGCTGGAACTCTGTGGGGAGATGATCCCCTGGATTTTGTACTTGATTGAGGAAGAATGATTGGCAACTCGGCTGGGGAGAAGCTACAAGTGGCAACTCAGCTGGGGAGAAAGCACTTTGAGTGTTAAGACTGAGTGAGTGTTGATTTGCCAGCTTGCTGGGATGAAGCTTTCATGCCCCATGTTGTGCTTCGGATACCTGAGATCCTGCAAAGATAGAGAAACGCACAAGTAATCCCGAGGCATCCCTTACTGGATTCCGTCATAGGAGTGAGACACTCTCGAGAGTAAGTATATTTCCTGCAAGCATGTGTTTTATTTTCTTTATTTTAAAGATAACATCTGTACTCATGCAATTAAGACATCAGACATTCTTTGCAAACAAAAATGTGCAAGACAAAACATGACTGAAAAATCTGATTTTATTAAATCATGTGCCCTGAATTGGCAAGATACAGTCAAGGAAACATATCTCCTGAAATGAGGAGATTGTTACAAATTGAGAAACAAAATGCTGGCGATGTTGACGACGCTTTCAAAGGAGCTTCCTCTCTTGCTATGACTCGTATGACTTTTGACGTTCTTCTCGTCCTGCTTTCTGAAGAAGGCTGATTCTGACAGAAGCTTGATCTTTTTGAAGCTTACCAAGTTGCAGGCGATACAGATGAATTCAGAGTGAAGTTGTTCGCTTATTCCCTTATTTTGCATGGATCTCCCTTTCGGGTTTTCAATCCATCGGGATACCCATTTTTTGCCTGAGCTGTCCAATGCGGCTTTTCAACTCAGCGGGTGTACATTTTTTTTGTTTATTTTCCCTTATTTTTGCCCGGGTCCTTTATTCTGTTTTTGACTCGCCGGGATGCCCTATTTTTGCCTGGACTTTCATTCTATTTTTATGTCCAGCGGGTCATTTTATGCGAAGTATTTTTTAACTGCATCTGAATTCACAGGGGACGGGAAGTCTTCGCCATCCATGGTGCTGAGCATCAGTGCTCCACCAGAGAAACCTTTCTTTACAACAAACGGTCCTTCATAATTTGGAGTCCATTTGCCCCTGTGGTCTGTATGAGGAGGGAGGATTCTCTTCAACACAAGATCCCCTACTTGGTACTCTCGGTGCCTGACTTTCTGATCGAAGGCTTTCTTCATTCTTTTCTGATACAACTGCCCATGACAAATTGCAGCCAATCTTTTCTCTTCAATCAGACTCAGTTGTTCAAATCGGGATCGGACCCACTCTGCTTCGTTCAGCTTAACATCCATCAATACCCGTAAGGAGGGTAGTTCAACTTCAACTGGTAGGACTGCCTCCATACCATACACAAGCTGATACGGCGTTGCCCCAGTGGATGTTCTGATTGACGTGCGGTACCCATGCAAGGCAAATGGTAGCATTTCATGCCAGTCTTTGTAGGTGACTACCATCTTCTGCACAATCTTCTTGATATTCTTATTAGCTGCCTCAACAGCGCCATTCATCTTTGGCCTGTAAGGAGAAGAATTGTGGTGTTGGATCTTGAAGTCCCGACATAGCTCAGCCATCATTTTGTTGTTTAAGTTGGAACTATTGTTAGTAATGATTCGTTCGGGAACTCCGTATCGACAGATGATGTCTCTCTTCAGAAATCGGGCTACCACTTGTCTTGTAACATTTGCATATGAAGCTGCTTCGACCCACTTGGTGAAATAGTCAATGGCGACCAGGATGAATCTGTGGCCATTTGAAGCAGTCGGTTCAATCTTGCCGATCATATCAATGCCCCACATAGCAAAGGGTCAGGGTGAAGACATTATATTCAAAGGGTTGGGAGGCACATGCACTTTATCTGCATAGATCTGGCATTTATGGCATTTTCTGGAATAGGCACAACAGTCAGCATCCATTGTGATCCAGTAATAGCCTGATCTCAGCAATTTCTTGGCCATGGCATGCCCTCCGGCATGGGTACCAAAAGATCCTTCGTGCACTTCATGCATTAACAAGTCTGCTTCTGTTCTATCAACGCATCTGAGGAGTACCATATCAAAGTTTCTCTTGTACAAAGAACCATCAGTGTTCAGAAAGAAACTACCAGCAAGCCTTCTCAAAGTCTTCTTATCATTGGAAGATGCCCCAGGTGGGTATGTTTGATCCTCTAAGAAGCACTTAATGTCATGGAACCAAGGCTTATCATCCTTAACAACATCTGCTGTGAACACATATGCCGGTCTGTCAAGTCTGGACATTGAAATCTGAGGTACGAAGTTGGCAGCCTGAACTTTGATCATTGATGAAATGGTAGCCAGAGCATCCGCAAACTGATTCTCGTCCCGAGGGATATACTCAAGTATGACCGTTGTGAAGAAAGTCAATAACCTCCTTGTATAATCCCTGTAAGGTATCAGATGATCCTGGTGTGTGTACCACTTGCCGTTGGTTTGATTAACTACCAGAGCTGAATCTCCGAATACAGTTAAAGTCTTGATCCTGAGGTCAATGGCTTCCTCGAGACCCATAATGCAAGCTTCGTATTCAGCTTCATTGTTAGTGCAGTTGAAGGTGAGCTTTGCCGAGAAAGGCATGTGAACTCCCTCAGGTGTAATGAGTACTGCACCAACACCTCGACCATTCATATTAACAGCCCCATCAAACATCATAGTCCATTCTTCTTCCGGGTCAGGCCCTTCAGTGTGAACAGGCTCTTCATGATCTTTCGCTTTTATGAACATGATGTCTTCATCAGGGAAGTCAAATCTCATAGGCTGGTAGTCATCAATAGGTTGCTCAGCAAGATATTCAGATAGTACACTGCCCTTGATGGCTTTCTGAGAGGTGTACTGGATGTCATATTCTGTGAGGATCATTTGCCATCTTGCAACCCGTCCGGTAAGAGCTGGCTTCTCGAAAATGTACTTAACTGGGTCCATTTTGGATACCAATAAGGTAGTGTGAGTCAACATATACTGTCTCAGTCGGCGAGCAGCCCACGCTAAAGCACAGCAAGTTTTCTCGAGCAGTGAATAACGTTGTTCACAGTCGGTAAACTTTTTGCTCAGGTAGTATATTGCATACTCTTTTCGACCAAACTCGTCATGCTGGCCCAACACACACCCCATCGACTCTTCTAATACCGTCAAGTACATTATCAGAGGTCTTCCTTCCACTGGAGGCATAAGGATCGGAGGTTCTTGCAGGTATTCCTTGATCTTGTCAAAAGCCCTCTAGCAGTCTTCGTTCCACCTGACCGTCTGCTCTTTTCTTAATAGCTTGAACAAAGGTTCACAGGTTGCAGTAAGGTGAGATATGAACCTTGAGATGTAGTTCAATCTGCCTAGGAGCCCTCGAACTTCTTTCTCAGTTTTCGGTGCAGGCATTTCTTGAATGGCTTTGACTTTGTCAGGGTCCACTTCAATCCCTTTCTCGCTTACAATAAAACCCAGCAGCTTACCGGATCGCACCCCGAATGTGCATTTGTTTGGGTTCAGCTTCAGTTGGTACTTCCTCAGACGCTTGAATAGCTTTAGCAGATTCACCAGGTGGTCTTCCTCTGTAAGGGACTTGGCAATCATGTCATCCACATAACACTCGATTTCCTTATGGATCATATCGTGGAATAAGGTTACCATAGCCCGTTGATATGTTGCACCAGCGTTCTTCAATCCGAATGGCATCACCTTGTAACAGAACGTGCCCCAGGGTGTGATGAAGGTTGTCTTCTCCATGTCTTCAGGTGACATTTTGATCTGGTTGTATCCTGAGAATCCATCCATGAAGGAGAATACCGAGAACTGAGCCGTATTATCCACCAATACATCAATGTGAGGTAATGGGAAATCATCTTTCGGGCTAGCTCTGTTCAGATCCCGGTAGTCAACACACATTCTTACTTTGCCGTCTTTCTTAGGCACAGGTACTATATTAGCAACCCACGGTGGATAGCTAGTTACAGCAAGGAACCCGGCGTCCCACAGCTTTTGTACCTCTTCTTTGATTTTCATTGCCATGTCTGGACGAGTACGGCGCAGTTTCTGTTTAACCGGCGGGCAATCTTCTCTTAAGGGCAGCTTGTGCATAACAATGTCGGTGTCCAACCCTGGCATATCCTGATAAGACCAAGCAAACACATCCACATACTCCTGAAGCAGGTCAATCAGTTGTTTCTTTACTAAGTCTTGTAAGCCGGCCCCGATTTTAACCTCTTTCACATCTTCAACTGTACCAAGATTAATCGTTTCCACCTCCTCCTGATGAGGAGTGATAACCTTCTCCTCTTGTCTCAACAATCTGGCTAGCTCTTCAGGAAGCTCGTAGTCTTCTTCAACCCCTTCATCAGCTTGATTGATCGGATTGTCAGAGTCATACGAAGTCATAGCCGAGCTGTTGTCGGTGCTGTCTGGAAGGCACTCTCTGCAAGGGTTCAGTTTGTTCATTTTAGTGATTGATTTTAATCTTGTTTAGAAAAGTGAAATAAAGTTGTCATTTTGAAAACATCGCCATTTATTTTTTTTGTACAAAAAGAAAAATGGAAAAACATTGAGCGGAAAAGAAAAAAAAACTTATTTGCAAAAAGATGTCTGATATTTCATTGATTAATCTTGTTGCACAAAAAGTACAGATGGCCCGATTACAAAATGAGCCTTGTCATCTTGGGCAAGATGCAAGACTTTGATGCATGCTATAAAAATACAGGAAATAATAATTACTCTGCATGAGTAACTCTTATAATTTCCTGGGAAGACCAGTTTGAGATACTGCTCCCCGGGATCTTTGGACGAATCCAGCTTTCCAGGTTGCGTTCTTCTTCCAACTCGTCTTCCAAGTTGTTGACAGCATCAGGGGTGAGCATCCCCCCACTAACAAAGTTGGGCTTCTTGGCAGCCTCTGTTTGATCTTCTTGAGTTGGTCTGTAACCCAACCCAAATCTATCTTCTTTCTTCTCCACAGGCAACAGTTTGCCCCAGCCTTGCGCGCTTCCTTCTTCCACCACCTTCCGGGCTTGTTGGTAGGATGTCATAGAGGTCCCAAGCACAGCAAAGGTTTCATTAATATTCAAGGCCTCAAACCCTTGACTCATCGTCTCGTGGATCTCCCCATCCATCTCAATATACTTATAAGTAGCCAGATGGCTAACAAATATATCCTCCTCTCCACAGATAGTAACGACTTGACCTTCCCACTCAAATTTTAACTTCTGGTGAAGGGTAGACGTTACTGCGCCAGCGGCATGAATCCATGGTCTACCCAACAAACAGCTGTAGGCAGGCTGAATGTCCATCACGTAGAAGGTCGTTTTGAAAGTTTGTGGGCCAATCGTTACCGGCAACTCAATTTCTCCCAGAACCGATCTCTTAGAGCCGTCAAAAGCTCTCAACTGATTGACCGTGATCTCTTCCGGCACGTAAGCTGCGTGCAAGACTTTGAGTAGTGCGTTCCGATGAGCCTCGAAGCACATAAGCAACGATAGAATGGAGATCTTGGAAGGCGTCTGGTGAAGCTGGTCCACTATCTTGTAATCACTTTTCTTGATGATTCTCATGAACTCATCAACTTCTTGATCAAAAGGTGTTTTTAAAGCTTCTCTAACAACCTGCTCTTCTTGCACCATGCTCTTCCCTTTTGCCTTGGCAGCAGCTTCTGCTTCAGCAGTGGGTCTTTGAATTTGCGGGGCAAAGAGACGTCCGCTTCGGGTGAAGCCTCCGCCTCCTCCCACATTGTCTATTTGTGGTGCGGAAGTTGATGATTCAAAAGTGATTTTCTGTCCTTCGCAGTATAAATCAGAGCCGTAATGCCAAGGAATGGCATTACTGCTTTCATAAGGTACTGGTCCAGGCACTGTGACAGTGACTGGACTGATGGCGGCTGCAGAAGGGACTGTGATAGTCTGTGGATCATAATATATTGTGACTGGTGCTCTGATAGGAGTGGCACTTTGTGAGTTGTAGGCAGAGTCATTTTCAGGATCATAATAAATCGTAACTGTTGAGACATCTTCATGGTTTGTTGCTGATGTTGTAGGAGCCATTGTTGGAAGGATGGGTGTTGTTGTTGTAGGAGATTCAAAATGAAGTGGTGCTGAAGTTGTAGAAGGAAAGTTTGTTGATATCTGATCAGTTGAGATGACGGATGAAACATTTGTTGATGAAGCTGAAAAGTTGCCTGGAACAATGGTTGCTGCAGTTGTAGGAGGTTCTGGAGCTGTTGTTAATGAGATTGCTGGTTGGGTAGGAATTGATGTTGTAATCAGAAGCAGGCCACTCTGAATGAGACCATCTATTCCATCCCTCAAGTTATCGCAACCATTCACTGAAATGTTGCAGTAAGCACACCCTAGCTCACATCCTGGGAACATTTGACATTCGAGGAGCTGAGCTTTGATCTCTACCAACGGTGTCCGAATCTGACCCACACTGGTTATCAAATAAGACGGCTTGTCTTCTTCAATAGCATTGATCCGGGGACCACCATGGTGTGGCATAGGGTTCTTGTTGACATTTGGTGGTGGTGCAAAGTTCAGAGCTTTGGAGTCTACCAGGTCTTGTACCTTCATGTGCAAGGCTCTGCACTTCTCTGTACTATGACCAGGTGCATTTGAGTGAAAGGCACATCTGGCGCTGGCGTCGTAGTTTCTGGGCAGACTGTTAGGATCCGGAGGTGCCAACGTCCTTAGCTCAACTAGGTTGAGTTTCAAGAGTTGTGGCAGTAATGTGGCATAGGGCATAGGGATCGGATCAATCACCCTATTGGCCTGAGAGGGCCTCTGTTGGAATGGTCTCTGCTGATTGTTGTTGTTGGTGATGCTGTTGTTGTAATTTCTCGGAGGATACTGAGTTTGTTGCTGGTACTGAGGTTGTTGCTGATAATTTTGTTGCGGTGGTTGATAAGCTGGTTGTGGATGAACTGGAGCGGGAATGGTGACTGCTGCTACAGACCTATGAACACATTGGGGCCTGCCCCTGTTGGTGTGGATAGCATTGGTTTCACCAGTTCTTCTTGGGCCTGCAAAAGGCTTTCTTGCATTACTGGATGAGCTTGCACCGTTGTCTGAGATCTTACCCATCTTCAATAGGCTTTCAATTCTCTCCCCGGCTATGACTACATCTGCAAAGCTGGTAGATGAGAAGGCAGCTAGCCTATCAATGTAAGTCCCCTGGAGGGTGTTCATGAACATATCAGCCATCTCCCTCTCTGACATAGGTGGCTGGACAGCAGCAGCAAGCTGTCTCCATCTTTGAGCGTACTCTCGGAAGCTTTCCCTGGATGACTGAGACATCCCCATCAGGAGGGTCCTGTTGGGTGCCATATCCAAATTATACTGGTATTGTCTAATGAAGGCCTCTGCCAAATCCTTCCAACACCTGATGGTTGCCCTTGTCAGGTGGGAGTACCATTCCCTCGATGCTCCAGTTAATCTATCCTCGAAATAAAACATCCATAACTTTTCGTCCATGGTATAGGCCTTCAGCCTCCCTAGAAAAGATTGTAGATGGGTCCGAGGACAGGAAGTCCCATTATACTTCTCAAAGCATGGTGGCTTAAATTTGTGGGGAATCCTGACCCCGTCTACCAAGCCCATATCCATAACATCAAAACCCAAAGAGTTTTGAGACTCCAAGGATCTTAACTTCTCAGTTATCTCATCCAGCCTTCTGTCATAGGCCTCCTCCCCAGCTCCCATCACTGTGAACTGATCTTCCTGGGGGTCTTCTTGCAGTACCCTCCCTGCTGTGGCAGTCCCTTGTATATTGACAGGGATGTTGATCTCCGGATGCTGGTGGGGTCCAAAGACTGGGGGATTGACATGAGGTTGGACTCTTTCATTGTTGCTTGTCCCAGCAGTCCCTGGCTGATGGTCTTCCTGGTTCCTCCCTTCCACCAGTGCTCTTAACCTCTCCTGGCTTTGAGCCATATTGTTCATCACCTCCATAAATTGTGTCATTTGATTCCTCATTTCCAACCTCTCGTTGGTCATTTGATTCCTGACCTCTGTAAGGTCCTGCTGCATTTGATCCATCTGTATGCCCGGAAGATTGTTGCGGGTGGGGTATCTGTGTGGACGATTGAGTGGAAACCCTCGACGTCGAGCAATAATTCCTGAGATCACAACAGAGTTAGTAACAAAAAAACAAAACCTACAAAACAAAACAACAGGTTAGTATGCAATGCAGTGTGTCTATTTGTTTCCAAGGTATCCGGCTTGGTACTTGGTTTTGACCTTTCCAGACCCCTTGAAGAAGATGCTTGTGATATTGCTTGAAGAATTCAGATGACACGAACCAACACATATATTACAAAAAGGTAAATGGTACATAGTTTATTTCTTTTACAATACAAGCCCTCTGAGGGGTCAAAAATACAACATAAAGAAAAGTACGTAAAAATGGAAGCAACAACAAGCAAAAAGTCAAACACCAAGGCCAAATTCATCCTCCTGAACTTCCTTGAGAAGTGCTTCAGTCACAGGATCAACTGGACGCTCTGTAAGATTCCTGATGAGGAGATTCCTTGTAGCCACAGCTGCAGTTAGCTTCTTGTGTTGACTCTGGTCCTTTGACCTCTTCACTCCAGCTCTGATCTTCAACTCTGAGACCTCCCTCTGGGCTGCTGCCAGGGCTTCCTGTTGCTCTTTTGCACTAGCTTCCATCTGCTCAATCTTATCCTGAGTCCTTTTGTCCTCCTGAGTACGAGCTTCGGTGATCCTGACCCACCTAGCCTGACTCTCCTTTAGATACAAATCAGTCCTGGCTTTCTGGAACTGAGCTTCCTTGCAGGCATTCTTCAAGATCTGTTCTCCAGCCCTAGACTTCTTAATGTAATCCTCAGACTTCTCAATTCTGGCCAAATGCTCCACTTTCAACTTTTCTAGCCTCTCAATATCCAACCTACCATCACTCCTCTCCCAAAGGGTCTTCTATAGAGCTTGAGTCAGCTTCTCATTTCTCTCCTTCAATTTCTCAAACTCCTCTAAGCTGACAGTTGCCGGAGGTGGTGCTGCGGAGGGTCCAGGCATATCTTCAATAGTGAAGGGCATTCCAGAAATTTGAGCCCTGGCATGAGACCACTCATAGTACTGGGCTGAGGCTACATTATTTCATTTCCCAAGAATGGTTACTCCCTTAGTCTGCACATTGTCCCAGGCCCAGGATGCTTGCCTGACACTAGCCAGATTAGGCTTGATTTCAACATAAAGGGTCTCAATAAGATCTTGTGCTCTAGGAGGATGGACCAATGCATAGCCCAGTTGTCTTTTGAATAGCAGAGGGTTGTAGTTGATGCAACCCTTCACTCCAATCAAAGGCACATTGGGAAATTGCCCACAACTTGTAATGATGTCTCTGCCCTTGGTGCTCTGAGTGCACCACCTAATGTCATCTGATGTTAAAGCAACAAGCCTCCTAGCCCAGTTCTTCTGCTGGTGAGGGTTCAAGAATGCATCAGTTTTTGGCAAATGCTTGAGCAGCCAAGTATGGAACAAAGGTGCACAGCATCTCACTAATCTCCCCCTTTGCTTTTCATTCCTTTGATGAACTGAGTAGTAAAGATCTCCCAGTAAGGTGGGCACTGGGTTTCTCAGGATGAAAAGATGGACTGCATTCTTGCTAACAAACCTAGGCTCATCTGCAAAAAGTATGATCCCATATATGCTAAGGGCCAACAGAGCACAGACTGCCTTCCACTCCTCTAGGGAGGCCTTCAGACTAGCCTGAGAAGTCAAGAAATCCAGATGAAAACCAGAGATTCCAACTTTAGATGTCAAATTCTGCCCAATCAAAACTGGTTCCAGATGTAATGCTTTGGCTATCTCCTCATTACTTGGGAAAGCCATCTCAGGGTTGAAAGGGATTCCACCCCTGATGGGTACACCAACCAATGATGAATACTCCTCCAGCAAAGGTCCCAACTGGAAATTCTGAAATGTGAAGCACCTCAGAGGGGGATCATAGAACTGCAGGCAAGTATGTATCAGGCTCCTCTGTGAAGGGTCCAAATCCAATACCACATCAAGGATTCCTCCATAATGCTCTCTGAAATATGGTATATGGTCTGGAGTAATCAGGGTCTGAATCCTCCTGATGCTAGCTAGCTCAGGCTCAAAGAAGTGATAGGAGATGTTACTTTTCTTAGGTGCCATGTTGCTGAAGAATGGGTGCTGATGATGCTGACTGAGGACAACACTGAAGGTGGGCCACTGATAGGCTGAGACTGAGGATGCAAGTGACTGAAGCAAGTGGCTGATAGCTGAAGCAAGTGCTGATGAAGATGGGTCTAAGCTGAAGAAGGGGTCAAAACCAAGTCAAAATGATAGGACGGATACCCGGAAAAACAAATAAACACATGTTAGAATGATGCAATGATGTATGCAAATGATATGCAAGGGTTTGTGACTGAGCTGGATCTGATTAACTGCTCTGATATAAGTCCATGTATTGTTCAAGAAGTCCAGATGGAGGTCTATAAGTCCAGTAACCAAGGTGGGGGACTCAAATAAAGAGTCACATGTCCAGGGTTTAGAATCACAAGAACTGTTCCAAAATGGAGTATTCTTAATCAAACAAAGTAACAGGGTATACTGAGGTCAAGGGTACCTGCAAACCTGTAAACAGCCCAACCCCCTCACAGGTGATGTTCTAAAACAAGGATCCTCAGACTTGGATCAGTTATGAGAAGTGTAAACACTTCTAACTCGGAGGTACAGTGTTTACAATAACCATAAAAGTTCCTCCTCTAATTCACCTCAGTTTCTGAAGGTCAATACTAAAGGTCATCCAGACTTAGCAGGCTTCCCAGATAGCCCTAGTATTGCAGGAAATCCGCAACACAGAGTTCTCAAGAAGAAACCCATATCTGAACCGTGTTTCATATTCCCGCACCAGACCGAGATGGAATGGGAAAGAATATGAACCACTCTAGCCTAGGTGTCACTCAGGTCCCAGGTATAGGACCTTAACTCTCAGTAGTAACCCCACCCACCAAAACAAAACCAAATCCAGCCAGACAGCATGACAGTATGATATATGTAAAGCTATAAATAAAACAAATAAAACAACTGTACATGAAAAATAAATATACAAGCACAAATAGCACATAACACCCCCGTAAACACAAATCAAACAAGCGCTAGGAGGAACCCACAAAAAGAACCAGAAGCCCTGGTTACAGTATAAGGGTCCCCAGCAGAGTCGCCAAGTTGTCGCTCCCGATAAATGGGGAATGGCCCAGATAAAGGTACAAACGCAAACGGTCGGCGAGAGGGACAATGAGAACACACAGCAGTGAACTCACTGGAGATGAATAGAGTCGCCAGCTAGGCATTTTTATCCCGGAGGAAAGGCAATGCTGCATAGACCTAGAAAAAGATGGATAAGACGGTTGCGAACCAGAGAGACTGAGAAAGGGGGTTGGTTACAACCTAGGAAGGTATTAGCACCCAGATTGTCCGCCGTACTCGACGGGATCCACGCTTAAAAGATTTGTGTTTTAAAGGGGTAGTGTCAGTGCAATTTGTGTATAAAATAGCTGGAAAAGATGTACAGGTGTCAGTGTAAAAGAAATGAAGTGTGATATGTATAAATGATGTGTCAGTGTAAGAATGAGAATGAATTGCTCAAGATTATGAGGCTTAAAGAAATGAGCTGGAAGGAGGGGGAATATACAGAAACTTTTGTTCGATAACCGTTAAGTTATGCCTAAGTATCCTCTCGTGCAATGAGGAAGTCAGAACACCGTAGTTCGACCCAAAGAGACTGAAAGATGAATTGACTTGTGAACTGCTTACTTGTCAATGCTCAAGTGTATGACCTGTCTGGCTCAGGTGCAAACTGTCTTGCATTAGACGGAAGAAGCAAGTTCTCGTTTATGAGTGAATGAGATGAGAAAAGAATCCCGAAGGAGACGATTATTGTTTGTTTTTGGGTTTTCTGTCTTTTATTGCTTTTGAAAGTTTATCATAAGTTAATGAGCTTAAGCCTAAACCAATGGATTAGTAAACTCATCACATCTTCCCTCGGATTAGGGGTAACGAGAATACCTCAAGTGTGAAGTCAGATTCTCACACTTAATCACCTTTGATATAGGATTAAGATCATTAACCTATTTGTGATTATTTAGATGTTTTTGGTGTTTTTGTTCAGTGTTAAGTAATGATATTAAGCCATAATCAGGGATTAAACAGACTCATTACACCATCCTAATAGAAGGATAATAGATGAGAATGTTTAAGCTGAGGAAAGCTCCTCAACTTAATCCATGATTAGGGATTAAACTCATGACATAACAAGCCTTTGATTAAGTGGATTTTTATTTAATGATATGATGATGAAGTGATTTTTAGGGTTTGTAAGACAACTTGAGGGGGACTTGTCCATTAACACTAGGGTTAGTCCTTCTTAACCAATTAAGGAAGAATTAGAACCCTAATGCAAGGCCCAAGTTACAAGCTTGATGTCTTGATGATTATTAAGTGGATTGATTAAAGGAGTTAAACACATTAAGGGTTTAACACTTAGGATTAAAGTTATACACTCCATCCTAATAGAAGGATGCAGGCATAAGCTTAATCACAAAGCCTTAAAGCCTTTAGGGTTTAGTCCGTGATTATGAGGTGAGGAGAGAAGACTCAAAAGAGACACAAAGGTAAAACTAAGTGGGGAGACTAATCAAAACCCTAATCATTATCATGCTTGGTTGTTCCTAAGGTTTGTGAGTTTTACAAGAGAAGTCTTCAAAGGAATCACCAGGAAGCAGATGAAAGGATCAGGAGAAGCAAAGTAACTTGCTTCATTTAAGAAGACAAGTCACTTGAAGAAAGAAAGTGAGAAAAAGAAGAATGAGCAAGCTCAATCTCAAACACAAACATAAATGCAGCAAGGATGCATAAAAAGAGATGAAGATAAGTTATGAGAAGTGAAGGCAAATTCACTTCTAAAGATAACTTACCACCTGAAAAGTTAGTGAAAGAAATGTCATGCAATGCAAAATGAAATGAAATGACATGATGAGAAACAAAACCAGAAGCACATTCATGATGACAATGATGCTATGAGATGCCACAAACAAGCAACAACTCATGAGGATGGTCATACAAGCTTATGGATGCAAATGGAGCAAGTTAAGACATATGAACATACATGAAAAGTTATGAGATGCATATGGCATACAACAAGGCAAATGCAAAATGCAATGATCAAACATGCTTTCAATATGTCTTAAGATGTTCAATGAATCAAATGGAGGCATGGAATGTCATGGCAAGTCAAGGTATGAATGCAAATGCAAGATGGATGCATATGGAAGCCCAAATTAGGGTTTATGATCAAAGCAACAAACACAAACCAAAATCAGAAGCAAACATCAATACAAAAAATTGAAAATGCACTCAAAGGATCCCTAATCCTATACTAACCCACTGCCCAAAGGAGAAGTTTCAACTCTTAACCAAATTCAAGTTATGATTTTTCTAAGTTTTCTAGGGTTTTAGGGTTCCTAAACAAGAAAATTACCAAACAAAAAGGAAAATGAAAGATCAAATCATGGCCATTTAATCTCACAAACTACATGCTAAACACAATGCAATGCAAAAAGAATCAAAGTCCAACTCTTTAGGGTTAGGCAGAAATGATTTTTGGAAGTTTGGATCAAAATAATGCATCAAAATGGTTTTAATTCAATGAGAAATTCTCAAAATGCATCAAGATCAAAAAATAAATTTGGTTTCAGGGTTGGACAATGTTTCTAAATGTTTTTAAAGATTTCATGAATTTTTTGGTGATTTTTAAGTACCTGAAAGTATTTTTAATTAATTAATTCCCATTAATTAATTAAAAAGAAACTTTTAAATATTTAAAAATACTTTTTTAATGCAAAAAATGAAAATAAAAATATTTTTGTGTTCTGAAATTAAAGAAAACCTTGTATAAAAAATTTCAGATTTTTTAAGGTATTTTTGCTATTTTTAATAAATTGTATAAAACAAATGAATTAATATGAAAATAAATTGAATTTTAAACTGAAAAAGAAAAGTCAGCCAATCCAATGGCCCTCATTCAAACTGAAACACGCGCGC
The DNA here is from genome assembly GCA_963966055.1 of Lathyrus aphaca. Taxonomy (NCBI): domain Eukaryota; kingdom Viridiplantae; phylum Streptophyta; class Magnoliopsida; order Fabales; family Fabaceae; genus Lathyrus; species Lathyrus aphaca. The sequence goes on from OZ014525.1 coordinate 354,236,433, forward strand.
ATTGACTTGGCGCCAGATCCCACGGCCAGCATTCAAATTCAGCTAATTAATGATTATGCCCTAATGACACCCCTAATTACTTTCAGGCGACCGGAACAGTGTTCCGGTCGTCTTCTCCGATCACCCAAAGTTTCAAACTCACTCTAAACGCTTCTAAAATGAAATCCAAATAAACAGAAATGATCCCCATCCAAACACGAATCAAAACCCCCAATCAAAACATATTTATCATTCCTAAAATGGCTGAATCGAATCAAACAAAACCTAGGGCAAAAAGTTTCAGAAACTGATTAAACTCTCATCTCTCCACCATTTTCAAAACCAAAGGCATATTCATGATCAGGGATGCATATAGAACAGCTTAGGAACTTTAAAAATCATTTCTGGAAAAAAAGTTCTTGAGCTACCTGAGTTTTGAAGCTTTCAGTTCACAGCTTTCTGGGTGCTTTCCTTTGTGCTATCCACTTCTCTTTGTCTCCTGATGAACCCTTGATGCTTAGAAAAGATTTATGTTGGCTGGTTTCAGAGTTTGAACAAGTTCTGTTCAAGCTCAGGTGGGAATCGTGTTTTGGATTCAGGCTATTTCAGGCAATGGTGAGGGGTTCTTTGTGACCAGGATGATGAGTTGAGAAGGTTTGTGAAGTTTGTTCAAGTGTTTGTGGCCTGTGGGATGAGATTCGAAGGCATTGGCTTTGAGAGTGAAAAATGAGAGAGTTCAGGTCTTGTTGGTTTCAGGCTTGTGTCTTGTTGGTTTGGGTTTAGTGAATCATGGTGAGAAGGTTGGTGAAGCTTGTTTGAATGTTTGTGGCCTGTGGGATGAGATTCGAAGGAAAATGCAAGTTGGAGAGAGTTTGTGGATGCTGAGTTCTGGTGAGTTTCAGGCTGGCCTCTTGTGTGGTTTGGCTTGCATTTTCTTTGTATAAACAAATACCATTGGTCAGAGGATGTGACTTGTGCTTTGGTGATAGGTGTAGCTACTTTTGCAAAATGTCCACTCTTGTGTAAGAGAAGCATGGGTCATGTTCTAGGCTAGTACAAGGGGTGTGGGCTGCACAGCATGGTGTGAGGGAAAGGCTAGTGTGGTTCAGCAATGTAGCTAGCAAGTGGATGAAGTGTTATGATGGTTTTTGCAAGTTGGTTCCTTTTGGTTCTCATGGAAAGATTTTGCCTCACAAGCCATGAAACATGTGATCTTTTGGTTCAAATCTGAATTTTAGAACTTGTGTGATGCTTGTGTATTGGTTTGATACCAACTAGAAGTCACAAATGCCTTTGGTACAAGATTTTGCAAATTTCTCATTTGGTGCATAACTTGAAATTTAATGATTTTAGCCAACTTTGATGCACCATAACTTTTGATCCAAAATGAATTAGGTCATGTTCTTGTACTTTTTGAAAAGGGAAAGATCTAATCTACAACTTTCATGACCAAAGTTTTTCCATTTGAAGCATTTTTGGATCAAAAAGTAAGGTTTGAAAAGTGGCATAAAATGACATTTTCTCCAAAAGTCAAACTTGCCCTAAAAAGTCAACTTTGCAAAAACTTGTAATTCTTGAATTTTGTGAACTTCTAACTTCTTCCATGATCAAATAAATATCATATACACTCAAAATGATGAAGACCACCCCTTGGCTGGGTCATTGGGGGCCTCAGATGCCCTGATTTTACACTGACTTGTTTGAAAAGTCAACTCTTGATCAGATGACTTCCCCATGGAGTTTCTTCATGAAAATTGATATGCATACTCCCTATACCATATAGAGACCAATAGAAACAAGAATGACCAAAAAATTTGAAGTTATGGCCTCTGAAACCAAAACCCTAATTTTAGGTCATCTGTGCAGTCTAGCCTGGCTCTGCTTCCATACCAATCCCAGTTCTTGTGATTCCTTGGCATTTTTGATTTTGAGAGGATGTAATATGATATAAGAACACACATGGACCCTTTGAAGTGATTGGTGGCCTTTGGAGTGGCTCAAGAAGCTCTTGGATTGCTCAGATCACAAACTCTAGATGCAGATGACTTTGAATCCATGTGGTGAGACAAAAATGGGATATGAGATGCTATGATTGAGTTTATGCATATGAAATGATCACAAGCCATGGTGTGAATGGGTGAGGGAAAATTTGGGGTGTTTACAGCTGCCCCTATTCAAACATGAGTTAGCTGTGCAGGATGTAAGCGACGGCTTAACAGGCGAACAAGATAACTTGTGGTTGAATACCAAAGACAGTCCAAAATTTGCACTCACAGAATGAAGAAGAAAAGGGATATAGATTGTGAAGGAAAATGAAGTATATTGTAAAGTGCGGGCGACGGAGGACGACCGCCGAGCAGAGGACGACTGCTGGGTAAAGAGCAATGACGGGGACGGCCGACATGCTGGAAAGCGCGGAAACTAAAGCAATGACGGGGACGGCCGACATGCTGGGGATAAAAGGTATTATGATGGGGACGGCCATCAAGATAAAGTTGTAAGATTCTCTGGGAATTAATGAAACATGACGGGGACGGCCATCAAGTCCATAAGACAAGATAACCAACGATGGGGACGGCCATCGGGCTAAAAAGAAAAGGGACCACGACGGGGACGGCCATCGGGTTAAAGAATAAATGAAATAAACAGATGATGAGGTACGGTCATCAAAGGTGAAGGACGATCACCTAGCAGGGGACGGCTTCTCTGTCGGGGTAAGATGAGGGACGGTCATCTAAGGTGGAGGACGACCACCTGGCAGGGTACGGCTGCCGAAAATATCGCGACATAGGACGAATGTCGGATAGAAAAGTCAACGATGGGGACGGCCATCGGACGAGCATGATGGAGGACGACCATCAAGAGGTGGAGGACGACCACCTAGCAGGGTACGGCTGCTCTCAGGGTTTATCATGACATAGGACGAATGCCAGATAACCAAAATCAACAATGGGGACGGCCATTGGATAAAATGATGAAGGACGATCATCAGGAGGTGGAGGACGACCACCTAGCAGGGGACGGCTGCTAAATATCAACGATGGGGACGGCCATCGGATGAGCATGATGGAGGACGACCATCAAGAGGTGGAGGACGACCACCTAGCAGGGGACGGCTGCTCTCAAGGTTTATCATGACATAGGACGAATGTCAGATAAAAAGAAAATTCACTTTGCGGGCGATCTACTGGGGAATAGTAAACACGGACGAGTGTTTATATCCAAGAAATAAAAGGTATAAGTGTTTAGACGTTTGTGTATAGATTTAAAGATGCGGACGAGCATCCTTAAGACTACGATACAGACGAGTATCGGGTAGAAACAAATACTGACACGTGTTCAGAGATGATGATACGGACGAGTATCAACTGGTTAACAGAGAACACGTACGAGTGTTGAATCTGAGGGGACTCCTCTGGGGAATAGTAGACACAGACGAGTATCTATATTCAAGAAGACACGAGGGTTTGACGCAGTGTATGGATTAAAGATGCGGACGAGCATCCTTAAGACTATGATACGGACGAGTATCAGGTAGAAACAAACGCCTGACGCATGTTCTGAGATGATGATACGGACGAGTATCAACTGGTTAACAAAGAACACGGACGAGTGTCGAATCTGTGGGGATATAACTGGTATATACAAGATACGAACGAGTATCTGTATGAGTATGAGTAGTATGAGTGATGTATAGATGAATGTTCAATCTGTCGGGTAGAGTGACACGGACGAGTGTCAAAAGGAGAAGAGTATAGTATAAACAAATATCTGGTATACAAAGTGTTTACATTACTGTGCTGGGAAAAGTGACATGGACGGATGTCAAGGGAATGTATATATATAAGTATCTGTGAGTGCAAAGAGAGTGTCTTTGGCTTTCTGCTGGGGATGTGACACGGACGGGTGTCAAAGGGAGTATATACTGGTGTTTGTGAATATGAGGCAACTGCTTTTGTTGGGGATGTGACACGGACGGGTGTCAAAGGGAGTATATACTGGTGTTTGTGAATATGAGGCAACTGCTTTTGCTGGGGATGTGACACGGACGGGTGTCAAAGGGAGTATATACTGGTGTTTGTGAATATGAGGCAACTGCTTTTGCTGGGGACTCTGGGGAGTAGTTTTCTGTATACTGATGGATTTTTATTATTCACGAGTGTTTGATTCAAAACATGGCTTATGATTATGCTATATGTTTGATTTTTGCCGTAATGCTCCGTTTTATACGGAATGCTACGCTTTGTGGGGTTAATATGATGCGAATGCTATGATTATGCAAACATACCAATCCGGGATTCGGATCTCGTTGCCGCAAAGATCTCTGATCGATCTGTTTGAAGTGGACATCCCAGCTGGGGATGAGATCATTGATAGATCTGATGAGATGCATTTGCTTGGGGATATAGGTCACTGATAGACATATCCTTGTAATAAGGGACCCAGATGGGGTTTGTAGAAGCTTTTCTTTTACTCTGTTGTGACTCCTTCATACGTTGCTCTTCTGAATAGAGGCTGGAACTCTGTGGGGAGATGATCCCCTGGATTTTGTACTTGATTGAGGAAGAATGATTGGCAACTCGGCTGGGGAGAAGCTACAAGTGGCAACTCAGCTGGGGAGAAAGCACTTTGAGTGTTAAGACTGAGTGAGTGTTGATTTGCCAGCTTGCTGGGATGAAGCTTTCATGCCCCATGTTGTGCTTCGGATACCTGAGATCCTGCAAAGACAGAGAAACGCACAAGTAATCCCGAGGCATCCCTTACTGGATTCCGTCATAGGAGTGAGACACTCTCGAGAGTAAGTATATTTCCTGCAAGCATGTGTTTTATTTTCTTTATTTTAAAGATAACATCTGTACTCATGCAATTAAGACATCAGACATTCTTTGCAAACAAAAATGTGCAAGACAAAACATGACTGAAAAATCTGATTTTATTAAATCATGTGCCCTGAATTGGCAAGATACAGTCAAGGAAACATATCTCCTGAAATGAGGAGATTGTTACAAATTGAGAAACAAAATGCTGGCGATGTTGACGACGCTTTCAAAGGAGCTTCCCCTCTTGCTATGACTCGTATGACTTTTGACGTTCTTCTCGTCCTGCTTTCTGAAGAAGGCTGATTCTGACAGAAGCTTGATCTTTTTGAAGCTTACCAAGTCGCAGGCGATACAGATGAATTCAGAGTGCAGTTGTTCGCTTATTCCCTTATTTTGCATGGATCGCCCTTTCGAGTTTTCAATCCATCGGGATACCCATTTTTTGCCTGAGCGCTCCAATGCGGCTTTTCAACTCAGCGGGTGTACATTTTTTTTGTTTATTTTCCCTTATTTTTGCCCGGGTCCTTTATTCTGTTTTTGACTCGCCGGGATGCCCTATTTTTGCCTGGACTTTCATTCTGTTTTTATGTCCAGCGGATCATTTTATGCGAAGTATTTTTTAACTGCATCTGAATTCACAGGGGACGGGAAGTCTTCGCCATCCATGGTGCTGAGCATCAGTGCTCCACCAGAGAAAACTTTCTTTACAACAAACGGTCCTTCATAATTTGGAGTCCATTTGCCCCTGTGGTCTGTATGAGGAGGGAAGATTCTCTTCAACACAAGATCCCCTACTTGGTACTCTCGGTGCCTGACTTTCTGATCGAAGGCTTTCTTCATTCTTTTCTGATACAACTGCCCATGACAAATTGCAGCCAATCTTTTCTCTTCAATCAGACTCAGTTGTTCAAATCGGGATCGGACCCACTCTGCTTCGTTCAGCTTAACATCCATCAATACCCGTAAGGAGGGTAGTTCAACTTCAACTGGTAGGACTGCCTCCATACCATACACAAGCTGATACGGCGTTGCCCCAGTGGATGTTCTGATTGACGTGCGGTACCCATGCAAGGCAAATGGTAGCATTTCATGCCAGTCTTTGTAGGTGACTACCATCTTATGCACAATCTTCTTGATATTCTTATTAGCTGCCTCAACAGCGCCATTCATCTTTGGCCTGTAAGGAGAAAAATTGTGGTGTTGGATCTTGAAGTCCCGGCATAGCTCAGCCATCATTTTGTTGTTTAAGTTGGAACCATTGTTAGTAATGATTCGTTCGGGAACTCCGTATCGACAAATGATGTCTCTCTTCAGAAATCGGGCTACCACTTGTCTTGTAACATTTGCATATGAAGCTGCTTCGACCCACTTGGTGAAATAGTCAATGGCGACCAGGATGAATCTGTGGCCATTTGAAGCAGTCGGTTCAATCTTGCCGATCATATCAATGCCCCACATAGCAAAGGGCCAGGGTGAAGACATTATATTCAAAGGGTTGGGAGGCACATGCACTTTATCTGCATAGATCTGGCATTTATGGCATTTTCTGGCATAGGCACAACAGTCAGCATCCATTGTGATCCAGTAATAGCCTGATCTCAGCAATTTCTTGGCCATGGCATGCCCTCCGGCATGGGTACCAAAAGATCCTTCGTGCACTTCATGCATTAACAAGTCTGCTTCTGTTCTATCAACGCATCTGAGGAGTACCATATCAAAGTTTCTCTTGTACAAAGAACCATCAGTGTTCAGAAAGAAACTACCAGCAAGCCTTCTCAAAGTCTTCTTATCATTGGAAGATGCCCCAGGTGGGTATGTTTGATCCTCCAAGAAGCACTTAATGTCATGGAACCAAGGCTTATCATCCTTAACAACATCTGCTGTGAACACATATGCCGGTCTGTCAAGTCTGGACACTGAAATCTGAGGTACGAAGTTGGCAGCCTGAACTTTGATCATTGATGAAATGGTAGCCAGAGCATCCGCAAACTGATTCTCGTCCCGAGGGATATACTCAAGTATGACCGTTGTGAAGAAAGTCAATAACCTCCTTGTATAATCCCTGTAAGGTATCAGATGATCCTGGTGTGTGTACCACTTGCCGTTGGTTTGATTAACTACCAGAGCTGAATCTCCGAATACAGTTAAAGTCTTGATCCTGAGGTCAATGGCTTCCTCGAGACCCATAATGCAAGCTTCGTATTCAGCTTCATTGTTAGTGCAGTTGAAGGTGAGCTTTGCCGAGAAAGGCATGTGAACTCCCTCAGGTGTAATGAGTACTGCACCAACACCTCGACCATTCATATTAACAGCCCCATCAAACATCATAGTCCATTCTTCTTCCGGGTCAGGCCCTTCAATGTGAACAGGCTCTTCATGATCTTTCGCTTTTATGAACATGATGTCTTCATCAGGGAAGTCAAATCTCATAGGCTGGTAGTCATCAATAGGTTGCTCAGCAAGATATTCAGATAGTACACTGCCCTTGATGGCTTTCTGAGAGGTGTACTGGATGTCATATTCTGTGAGGATCATTTGCCATCTTGCAACCCGTCCGGTAAGAGCTGGCTTCTCGAAAATGTACTTAATTGGGTCCATTTTGGATACCAATAAGGTAGTGTGAGTCAACATATACTGTCTCAGTCGGCGAGCAGCCCACGCTAAAGCACAACAAGTTTTCTCGAGCAGTGAATAACGTTGTTCACAGTCGGTAAACTTTTTGCTCAGGTAGTATATTGCATACTCTTTTCGACCAGACTCGTCATGCTGGCCCAGCACACACCCCATCGACTCTTCTAATACCGTCAAGTACATTATCAGAGGTCTTCCTTCCACTGGAGGCATAAGGATCGGAGGTTCTTGCAGGTATTCCTTGATCTTGTCAAAAGCCCTCTGGCAGTCTTCGTTCCACCTGACCGTCTGCTCTTTTCTTAATAGCTTGAACAAAGGTTCACAGGTTGCAGTAAGGTGAGATATGAACCTTGAGATGTAGTTCAATCTGCCTAGGAGCCCTCGAACTTCTTTCTCAGTTTTCGGTGCAGGCATTTCTTGAATGGCTTTGACTTTGTCAGGGTCCACTTCAATCCCTTTCTCGCTTACAATAAAACCCAGCAGCTTACCGGATCGCACCCCGAATGTGCATTTGTTGGGGTTCAGCTTCAGTTGGTACTTCCTCAGACGCTTGAATAGCTTTAGCAGATTCACCAGGTGGTCTTCCTCTGTAAGGGACTTGGCAATCATGTCATCCACATAACACTCGATTTCCTTATGGATCATATCGTGGAATAAGGTTACCATAGCCCGTTGATATGTTGCACCAGCGTTCTTCAATCCAAATGGCATCACCTTGTAACAGAACGTGCCCCAGGGTGTGATGAAGGTTGTCTTCTCCATGTCTTCAGGTGACATTTTGATCTGGTTGTATCCTGAGAATCCATCCATGAAGGAGAATACCGAGAACTGAGCCGTATTATCCACCAATACATCAATGTGAGGTAATGGGAAATCATCTTTCGGGCTAGCTCTGTTCAGATCCCGGTAGTCAACACACATTCTTACTTTGCCGTCTTTCTTAGGCACAGGTACTATATTAGCAACCCACGGTGGATAGCTAGTTACAGCAAGGAACCCGGCGTCCCACTGCTTTTGTACCTCTTCTTTGATTTTCATTGCCATGTCTGGACGAGTACGGCGCAGTTTCTGTTTAACCGGCGGGCAATCTTCTCTTAAGGGCAGCTTGTGCATAACAATGTCGGTGTCCAACCCTGGCATATCCTGATAAGACCAAGCAAACACATCCACATACTCCTGAAGCAGGTCAATCAGTTGTTTCTTTACTAAGTCTTGTAAGCCGGCCCCGATTTTAACCTCTTTCACATCTTCAACTGTACCAAGATTAATCGTTTCCACCTACTCCTGATGAGGAGTGATAACCTTCTCCTCTTGTCTCAACAATCTGGCTAGCTCTTCAGGAAGCTCGTAGTCTTCTTCAACCCCTTCATCAGCTTGATTGATCGGATTGTCAGAGTCATACGAAGTCATAGCCGAGCTGTTGTCGGTGCTGTCTGGAAGGCACTCTCTGCAAGGGTTCAGTTTGTTCATTTTAGTGATTGATTTTAATCTTGTTTAGAAAAGTGAAATAAAGTTGTCATTTTGAAAACATCGCCATTTATTTTTTTTGTACAAAAAGAAAAATGGAAAAACATTGAACGGAAAAGAAAAAAAAACTTATTTGCAAAAAGATGTCTGATATTTCATTGATTAATCTTGTTGCACAAAAAGTACAGATGGCCCGATTACAAAATGAGCCTTGTCATCTTGGGCAAGATGCAAGACTTTGATGCATGCTATAAAAATACAGGAAATAATAATTACTCTGCATGAGTAACTCTTATAATTTCCTGGGAAGACCAGTTTGAGATACTGCTCCCCGGGATCTTTGGACGAATCCAGCTTTCCAGGTTGCGTTCTTCTTCCAACTCGTCTTCCAAGTTGTTTACAGCATCAGGGGTGAGCATCCCCCCACTAACAAAGTTGGGCTTCTTGGCAGCCTCTGTTTGATCTTCTTGAGTTGGTCTGTAACCCAACCCAAATCTATCTTCTTTCTTCTCCACAGGCAACAGTTTGCCCCAGCCTTGCGCGCTTCCTTCTTCCACCACCTTCCGGGCTTGTTAGTAGGATGTCATAGAGGTCCCAAGCACAGCAGAGGTTTCATTAATATTCAAGGCCTCAAACCCTTGACTCATCGTCTCGTGGATCTCCCCATCCATCTCAATATACTTATAAGTAGCCAGATGGCTAACAAATATATCCTCCTCTCCACAGATAGTAACGACTTGACCTTCCCACTCAAATTTTAACTTCTGGTGAAGGGTAGACGTTACTGCGCCAGCGACATGAATCCATGGTCTACCCAACAAACAGCTGTAGGCAGGCTGAATGTCCATCACGTAGAAGGTCGTTTTGAAAGTTTGTGGGCCAATCGTTACCGGCAACTCAATTTCTCCCAGAACCGATCTCTTAGAGCCGTCAAAAGCTCTCACTACCAAGTTACTGGGTCGTAATGCCAATCCTTCATATTCCAGCTTCACAAGGGCTTTTTTAGGCAAGACATTGAGGGATGACCCTGTGTCTACCAGCACATGGGAAAGAACTGCACCTTTACATTCCATGGTAATGTGCAAAGCCTTGTTATGATTGCGGCCTTCCGAAGTCAAATCAGTGTTGGTGAATCCTAGTCCATTACTAGCATTAACATTTCCAACTACAGCTTCCAACTGATTGACCGTGATCTCTTCCGGCACGTAAGCTGCGTGCAAGACTTTGAGTAGTGCGTTCCGATGAGCCTCGAAGCACATAAGCAACGATAGAATGGAGATCTTGGAAGGCGTCTGGTGAAGCTGGTCCACTATCTTGTAATCACTTTTCTTGATGATTCTCATGAACTCATCAACTTCTTGATCAAAAGGTGTTTCTAAAGCTTCTCTAACAACCTGCTCTTCTTGCACCATGCTCTTCCCTTTTGCCTTGGCAGCAGCTTCTGCTTCAGCAGTGGGTCTTTGAATTTGCGGGGCAAAGAGACGTCCGCTTCGGGTGAAGCCTCCGCCTCCTCCCACATTGTCTATTTGTGGTGCGGAAGTTGATGATTCAAAAGTGATTTTCTATCCTTCGCAGTATAAATCAGAGCCGTAATGCCAAGGAATGGCATTACTGCTTTCATAAGGTACTGGTCCAGGCACTGTGACAGTGACTGGACTGATGGCGGCTGCAGAAGGGACTGTGATAGTCTGTGGATCATAATATATTGTGACTGGTGCTCTGATAGGAGTGGCACTTTGTGAGTTGTAGGCAGAGTCATTTTCAGGATCATAATAAATCGTAACTGTTGAGACATCTTCATGGTTTGTTGCTGATGTTGTAGGAGCCATTGTTGGAAGGATGGGTGTTGTTGTTGTAGGAGATTCAAAATGAAGTGGTGCTGAAGTTGTAGAAGGAAAGTTTGTTGATATCTGATCAGTTGAGATGACGGATGAAACATTTGTTGATAAAGCTGAAAAGTTGTCTGGAACAATGGTTGCTGCAGTTGTAGGAGGTTCTGGAACTGTTGTTAATGAGATTGCTGGTTGGGTAGGAATTGATGTTGTAATCTGAAGCAGGCCACTCTGAATGAGACCATCTATGCCATCCCTCAAGTTATCGCAACCATTCACTGAAATGTTGCAGTAAGCACACCCTAGCTCACATCCTGGGAACATTTGACATTCGAGGAGCTGAGCTTTAATCTCTACCAACGGTGTCCGAATCTGACCCACACTGGTTATCAAATAAGACGGCTTGTCTTCTTCAATAGCATTGATCCGGGGACCACCATGGTGTGGCATAGGGTTCTTGTTGACATTTGGTGGTGGTGCAAAGTTCAGAGCTTTGGAGTCTACCAGGTCTTGTACCTTCATGTGCAAGGCTCTGCACTTCTCTGTACTATGACCAGGTGCATTTGAGTGAAAGGCACATCTGGCGCTGGCGTCGTAGTTTCTGGGCAGACTGTTAGGATCCGGAGGTGCCAACGTCCTTAGCTCAACTAGGTTGAGTTTCAAGAGTTGTGGCAGTAATGTGGCATAGGGCATAGGGATCGGATCAATCACCCTATTGGCCTGAGAGGGCCTCTGTTGGAATGGTCTCTGCTGATTGTTGTTGTTGGTGTTGCTGTTGTTGTAATTTCTAGGAGGATACTGAGTTTGTTGCTGGTACTGAGGTTGTTGCTGATAATTTTGTTGCGGTGGTTGATAAGCTGGTTGTGGATGAACTGGAGCGGGAATGGTGACTGCTGCTACAGACCTATGAACATATTGGGGCCTGCCCCTGTTGGTGTGGATAGCATTGGTTTCACCAGTTCTTCTTGGGCCTGCAAAAGGCTTTCTTGCATTACTGGATGAGCTTGCACCGTTGTCTGAGATCTTACCCATCTTCAATAGGCTTTCAATTCTCTCCCCGGCTATGACTACATCTGCAAAGCTGGTAGATGAGAAGGCAGCTAGCCTATCAATGTAAGTCCCCTGGAGGGTGTTCATGAACATATCAGCCATCTCCCTCTCTGACATAGGTGGCTGGACAGCAGCAGCAAGCTGTCTCCATCTTTGAGCGTACTCTCGGAAGCTTTCCCTGGATGACTGAGACATCCCCATCAGGAGGGTCCTGTTGGGTGCCATATCCAAATTATATTGGTATTGTCTAATGAAGGCCTCTGCCAAATCCTTCCAACACCTGATGGTTGCCCTTGTCAGGTGGGAGTACCATTCCCTCGATGCTCCAGTTAAGCTATCCTCGAAATAAAACATCCATAACTTTTCGTCCATGGTATAGGCCTTCAGCCTCCCCAGAAAAGATTGTAGATGGGTCCGAGGACAGGAAGTCCCATTATACTTCTCAAAGCATGGTGGCTTAAATTTGTGGGGAATCCTGACCCCGTCTACCAAGCCCATATCCATAACATCAAAACCCAAAGAGTTTTGAGACTCCAAGGATCTTAACTTCTCAGCTATCTCATCCAGCCTTCTGTCATAGGCCTCCTCCCCAGCTCCCATCACTGTGAACTGATCTTCTTGGGGGTCTTCTTGCAGTACCCTCCCTGCTGTGGCAGTCCCTTGTATATTGACAGGGATGTTGATCTCCGGATGCTGGTGGGGTCCAAAGACTGGGGGATTGACATGAGGTTGGACTCTTTCATTGTTGCTTGTCCCAGCAATCCCTGGCTGATGGTCTTCCTGGTTCCTCCCTTCCACCAGTGCTCTTAACCTCTCCTGGCTTTGAGCCATATTGTTCATCACCTCCATAAATTGTGTCATTTGATTCCTCATTTCTAACCTCTCGTTGGTCATTTGATTCCTGACCTCTGTAAGGTCCTGCTGCATTTGATCCATCTGTATGCCCGGAAGATTGTTGCGGGTGGGGTATCTGTGTGGACGATTGAGTGGAAACCCTCGACGTCGAGCAATAATTCCTGAGATCACAACAGAGTTAGTAACAAAAAAACAAAACCTACAAAACAAAACAACAGGTTAGTATGCAATGCAGTGTGTCTATTTGTTTCCAAGGTATCCGGCTTGGTACTTGGTTTTGACCTTTCCAGACCCCTTGAAGAAGATGCTTGTGATATTGCTTGAAGAATTCAGATGACACGAACCAACACATATATTACAAAAAGGTAAATGGTACATAGTTTATTTCTTTTACAATACAAGCCCTCTGAGGGGTCAAAAATACAACATAAAGAAAAGTACGTAAAAATGGAAGCAACAACAAGCAAAAAGTCAAACACCAAGGCCAAATTCATCCTCCTGAACTTCCTTGAGAAGTGCTTCAGTCACAGGATCAACTGGACGCTCTGTAAGATTCCTGATGAGGAGATTCCTTGTAGCCACAGCTGCAGTTAGCTTCTTGTGTTGACTCTGGTCCTTTGACCTCTTCACTCCAGCTCTGATCTTCAACTCTGAGACCTCCCTCTGGGCTGTTGCCAGGGCTTCCTGTTGCTCTTTTGCACTAGCTTCCATCTGCTCAATCTTATCCTGAGTCCTTTTGTCCTCCTGAGTACGAGCTTCGGTGATCCTGACCCACCTAGCCTGACTCTCCTTTAGATACAAATCAGTCCTGGCTTTCTGGAACTGAGCTTCCTTGCAGGCATTCTTCAAGATCTGTTCTCCAGCCCTAGACTTCTTAATGTAATCCTCAGACTTCTCAATTCTGGCCAAATGCTCCACATTCAACTTTTCTAGCCTCTCAATATCCAACCTACCATCACTCCTCTCCCAGAGGGTCTTCTATAGAGCTTGAGTCAGCTTCTCATTTCTCTCCTTCAATTTCTCAAACTCCTCTAAGCTGACAGTTGCCGGAGGTGGTGCTGCGGAGGGTCCAGGCATATCTTCAATAGTGAAGGGCATTCCAGAAATTTGAGCCCTGGCATGAGACCACTCATAGTACTGGGCTGAGGCTACATTATTGCATTTCCCAAGAATGGTTACCCCCTTAGTCTGCACATTGTCCCAGGCCCAGGATGCTTGCCTGACACTAGCCAGATTAGGCTTGATTTCAACATAAAGGGTCTCAATCAGATCTTGTGCTCTAGGAGGATGGACCAATGCATAGCCCAGTTGTCTTTTGAATAGCAGAGGGTTGTAGTTGATTCAACCCTTCACTCCAATCAAAGGCACATTGGGAAATTGCCCACAACTTGTAATGATGTCTCTGCCCTTGGTGCTCTGAGTGCACCACCTAATGTCATCTGATGTTAAAGCAACAAGCCTCCTAGCCCAGTTCTTCTGCTGGTGAGGGTTCAAGAATGCATCAGTTTTTGGCAAATGCTTGAGCAGCCAAGTATGGAACAAAGGTGCACAGCATCTCACTAATCTCCCCCTTTGCTTTTCATTCCTTTGATGAACTGAGTAGTAAAGATCTCCCAGTAAGGTGGGCACTGGGTTTCTCAGGATGAAAAGATGGACTGCATTCTTGCTAACAAACCTAGGCTCATCTGCAAAAAGTATGATCCCATATATGCTAAGGGCCAACAGAGCACAGACTGCCTTCCACTCCTCTAGGGAGGCCTTCAGACTAGCCTGAGAAGTCAAGAAATCCAGATGAAAACCAGAGATTCCAACTTTAGATGTCAAATTCTGCCCAATCAAAACTGGTTCCAGATGTAATGCTTTGGCTATCTCCTCATTACTTGGGAAAGCCATCTCAGGGTTGAAAGGGATTCCACCCCTGATGGGTACACCAACCAATGATGAATACTCCTCCAGCAAAGGTCCCAACTGGAAATTCTGAAATGTGAAGCACCTCAGAGGGGGATCATAGAACTGCAGGCAAGTATGTATCAGGCTCCTCTGTGAAGGGTCCAAATCCAATACCACATCAAGGATTCCTCCATAATGCTCTCTGAAATATGGTATATGGTCTGGAGTAATCAGGGTCTGAATCCTCCTGATGCTAGCTAGCTCAGGCTCAAAGAAGTGATAGGAGATGTTACTTTTCTTAGGTGCCATGTTGCTGAAGAATGGGTGCTGATGATGCTGACTGAGGACAACACTGAAGGTGGGCCACTGATAGGCTGAGACTGAGGATGCAAGTGACTAAAGCAAGTGGATGATAGCTGAAGCAAGTGCTGATGAAGATGGGTCTAAGCTGAAGAAGGGGTCAAAACCAAGTCAAAATGATAGGACGGATACCCGGAAAAACAAATAAACACATGTTAGAATGATGCAATGATGTATGCAAATGATATGCAAGGGTTTGTGACTGAGCTGGATCTGATTAACTGCTCTGATATAAGTCCATGTATTGTTCAAGAAGTCCAGATGGAGGTCTATAAGTCCAGTAACCAAGGTGGGGGACTCAAATAAAGAGTCACATGTCCAGGGTTTAGAATCACAAGAACTGTTCCAAAATGGAGTATTCTTAATCAAACAAAGTAACAGGGTATACTGAGGTCAAGGGTACCTGCAAACCTGTAAACAGCCCAACCCCCTCACAGGTGATGTTCTAAAACAAGGATCCTCAGACTTGGATCAGTTATGAGAAGTGTAAACACTTCTAACTCGGAGGTACAGTGTTTACAATAACCATAAAAGTTCCTCCTCTAATTCACCTCAGTTTCTGAAGGTCAATACTAAAGGTCATCCAGACTTAGCAGGCTTCCCAGATAGCCCTAGTATTGCAGGAAATCCGCAACACAGAGTTCTCAAGAAGAAACCCATATCTGAACCGTGTTTCATATTCCCGCACCAGACCGAGATGGAATGGGAAAGAATATGAACCACTCTAGCCTAGGTGTCACTCAGGTCCCAGGTATAGGAACTTAACTCTCAGTAGTAACCCCACCCACCAAAACAAAACCAAATCCAGCCAGACAGCATGACAGTATGATATATGTAAAGCTATAAATAAAACAAATAAAACAACTGTACATGAAAAATAAATATACAAGCACAAATAGCACATAACACCCCCGTAAACACAAATCAAACAAGCGCTAGGAGGAACCCACAAAAAGAACCAGAAGCCCTGGTTACAGTATAAGGGTCCCCAGCAGAGTCGCCAAGCTGTCGCTCCCGATAAATGGGGAATGGCCCAGATAAAGGTACAGACGCGAACGGTCGGCGAGAGGGACAATGAGAACACACAGCAGTGAACTCACTGGAGATGAATAGAGTCGCCAGCTAGGCATTTTTATCCCGGAGGAAAGGCAATGCTGCATAGACCTAGAAAAAGATGGATAAGACGGTTGCGAACCAGAGAGACTGAGAAAGGGGGTTGGTTACAACCTGGGAAGGTATTAGCACCCAGATTGTCCGCCGTACTCGACGGGATCCACGCTTAAAAGATTTGTGTTTTAAAGGGGTAGTGTCAGTGCAATTTGTGTATAAAATAGCTGGAAAAGATGTACAGGTGTCAGTGTAAAAGAAATGAAGTGTGATATGTATAAATGATGTGTCAGTGTAAGAATGAGAATGAATTGCTCAAGATTATGAGGCTTAAAGAAATGAGCTGGAAGGAGGGGGAATATACAGAAACTTTTGTTCGATAACCGTTAAGTTATGCCTACGTATCCTCTCGTGCAATGAGGAAGTCAGAACACCGTAGTTCGACCCAAAGAGACTGAAAGATGAATTGACTTGTGAACTGCTTACTTGTCAATGCTCAAGTGTATGACCTGTCTGGCTCAGGTGCAAACTGTCTTGCATTAGACGGAAGAAGCAAGTTCTCGTTTATGAGTGAATGAGATGAGAAAAGAATCCCGAAGGAGACGATTATTGTTTGTTTTTGGGTTTTCAGTCTTTTATTGCTTTTGAAAGTTTGTCATAAGTTAATGAGCTTAAGCCTAAACCAATGGATTAGTAAACTCATCACATCTTCCCTCGGATTAGGGGTAACGAGAATACCTCAAGTGTGAAGTCAGATTCTCACACTTAATCACCTTTGATATAGGATTAAGATCATTAACCTATTTGTGATTATTTAGATGTTTTTGGTGTTTTTGTTCAGTGTTAAGTAATGATATTAAGCCATAATCAGGGATTAAACAGACTCATTACACCATCCTAATAGAAGGATAATAGATGAGAATGTTTAAGCTGAGGAAAGCTCCTCAACTTAATCCATGATTAGGGATTAAACTCATGACATAACAAGCCTTTGATTAAGTGGATTTTTATTTAATGATATGATGATGAAGTGATTTTTAGGGTTTGTAAGACAACTTGAGGGGGACTTGTCCATTAACACTAGGGTTAGTCCTTCTTAACCAATTAAGGAAGAATTAGAACCCTAATGCAAGGCCCAAGTTACAAGCTTGATGTCTTGATGATTATTAAGTGGATTGATTAAAGGAGTTAAACACATTAAGGGTTTAACACTTAGGATTAAAGTTATACACTCCATCCTAATAGAAGGATGCAGGCATAAGCTTAATCACAAAGCCTTAAAGCCTTTAGGGTTTAGTCCCTGATTATGAGGTGAGGAGAGAAGACTCAAAAGAGACACAAAGGTAAAACTAAGTGGGGAGAATAATCAAAACCCTAATCATTATCATGCTTGGTTGTTCCTAAGGTTTGTGAGGTTTACAAGAGAAGTCTTCAAAGGAATCACCAGGAAGCAGATGAAAGGATCAAGAGAAGCAAAGTAACTTGCTTCATTTAAGAAGACAAGTCACTTGAAGAAAGAAAGTGAGAAAAAGAAGAATGAGCAAGCTCAATCTCAAACACAAACATAAATGCAGCAAGGATGCATAAAAAGAGATGAAGAGAAGTTATGAGAAGTGAAGGCAAATTCACTTCTCAAGATAACTTACCACCTGAAAATTTAGTGAAAGAAATGCCATGCAATGCAAAATGAAATGAAATTACATGATGAGAAACAAAACCAGAAGCACATTCATGATGACAATGATGCTATGAGATGCCACAAACAAGCAACAACTCATGAGGATGGTCATACAAGCTTATGGATGCAAATGGAGCAAGTTAAGACATATGAACATACATGAAAAGTTATGAGATGCATATGGCATACAACAAGGCAAATGCAAAATGCAATGATCAAACATGCTTTCAATATGTCTTAAGATGTTCAATGAATCAAATGGAGGCATGGAATGTCATGGCAAGTCAAGGTATGAATGCAAATGCAAGATGGATGCATATGGAAGCCCAAATTAGGGTTTATGATCAAAGCAACAAACACAAACCAAAATCAGAAGCAAACATCAATACAAAAAATTGAAAATGCACTCAAAGGATCCCTAATCCTATACTAACCCACTGCCCAAAGGAGAAGTTTCAACTCTTAACCAAATTCAAGTTATGATTTTTCTAAGTTTTCTAGGGTTTTAGGGTTCCTAAACAAGAAAATTACCAAACAAAAAGGAAAATGAAAGATCAAATCATGGCCATTTAATCTCACAAACTACATGCTAAACACAATGCAATGCAAAAAGAATCAAAGTCCAACTCTTTAGGGTTAGGCAGAAATGATTTTTGGAAGTTTGGATCAAAATAATGCATCAAAATGGTTTTAATTCAATGAGAAATTCTCAAAATGCATCAAGATCAAAAAATAAATTTGGTTTCAGGGTTGGACAATGTTTCTAAATGTTTTTAAAGATTTCATGAATTTTTTGGTGATTTTTAAGTACCTGAAAGTATTTTTAATTAATTAATTCCCATTAATTAATTAAAAAGAAACTTTTAAATATTTAAAAATACTTTTTTAATGCAAAAAATGAAAATAAAAATATTATTGTGTTCTGAAATTAAATAAAACCTTGTATAAAAAATTTCAGATTTTTTAAGGTATTTTTTCTATTTTTAATAAATTGTATAAAACAAATGAATTAATATGAAAATAAATTGAATTTTAAACTGAAAAAGAAAAGTCAGCCAATCCAATGGCCCTCATTCAAACTGAAACACGCGCGCATTGACTTGGCGCCAGATCCCACGGCCAGCATTCAAATTCAGCTAATTAATGATTATGCCCTAATGACACCCCTAATTACTTTCAGGCGACCGGAACAGTGTTCCGGTCGTCTTCTCCGATCACCCAAAGTTTCAAACTCACTCTAAACGCTTCTAAAATGAAATCCAAATAAACAGAAATGATCCCCATCCAAACACGAATCAAAACCCCCAATCAAAACATATTTATCATTCCTAAAATGGCTGAATCGAATCAAACAAAACCTAGGGCAAAAAGTTTCAGAAACTGATTAAACTCTCATCTCTCCACCATTTTCAAAACCAAAGGCATATTCATGATCAGGGATTCATATAAAACAGCTTAGGAACTTTAAAAATCATTTCTGGAAAAAAAGTTCTTGAGCTACCTGAGTTTTGAAGCTTTCAGTTCACAGCTTTTTGGGTGCTTTCCTTTGTGCTATCCACTCCTCTTGTGCTCCTGATGAACCCTTGATGCTTAGAAAAGATTTATGTTGGCTGGTTTCAGAGTTTGAACAAGTTCTGTTCAAGCTCAGGTGGGAATCGTGTTTTGGATTCAGGCTGTTTCAGGCAATGGTGAGGGGTTCTTTGTGACCAGGATGATGAGTTGAGAAGGTTTGTGAAGTTTGTTCAAGTGTTTGTGGCCTGTGGGATGAGATTCGAAGGCATTGGCTTTGAGAGTGAAAAATGAGAGAGTTCAGGTCTTGTTGGTTTCAGGCTTGTGTCTTGTTGGTTTGGGTTCAGTGAATCATGGTGAGAAGGTTGGTGAAGCTTGTTTGAATGTTTGTGGCCTGTGGGATGAGATTCGAAGGAAAATGCAAGTTGGAGAGAGTTTGTGGATGCTGAGTTCTGGTGAGTTTCAGGCTGGCCTCTTGTGTGGTTTGGCTTGCATTTTCTTTGTATAAACAAATACCATTGGTCAGAGGATGTGACTTGTGCTTTGGTGATAGGTGTAGCTACTTTTGCAAAATGTCCACTCTTGTGTAAGAGAAGCATGGGTCATGTTCTAGGCTAGTACAAGGGATGTGGGCTGCGCAGCATGGTGTGAGGGAAAGGCTAGTGTGGTTCAGCAATGTAGCTAGCAAGTGGATGAAATGTTATGATGGTTTTTGCAAGTTGGTTCCTTTTGGTTCTCATGGAAAGATTTTGCCTCACAAGCCATGAAACATGTGATCTTTTGGTTCAAATCTGAATTTTAGAACTTGTGTGATGCTTGTGTATTGGTTTGATACCAACTAGAAGTCACAAATGCCTTTGGTACAAGATTTTGCAAATTTCTCATTTGGTGCATAACTTGAAATTTAATGATTTTAGCCAACTTTGATGCACCATAACTTTTGATCCAAAATGAATTAGGTCATGTTCTTGTACTTTTTGAAAAGGGAAAGATCTAATCTACAACTTTCATGACCAAAGTTTTTCCATTTGAAGCATTTTTGGATCAAAAAGTAAGGTTTGAAAAGTGGCATAAAATGACATATTCTCCAAAAGTCAAACTTGCCCTAAAAAGTCAACTTTGCAAAAACTTGTAATTCTTGAATTTTGTGAACTTATAACTTCTTCCATGATCAAATAAAGATCATATACACTCAAAATGATGAAGACCACCCCTTGGCTGGGTCATTGGGGGCCTCAGATGCCCTGATTTTACACTGACTTGTTTGAAAAGTCAACTCTTGATCAGATGACTTCCCCATGGAGTTTCTTCATGAAAATTGATATGCATACTCCCTATACCATATAGAGACCAATAGAAACAAGAATGACCAAAAAATTTGAAGTTATGGCCTCTGAAACCAAAACCCTAATTTTAGGTCATCTGTGCAGTCTAGCCTGACTCTGCTTCCATACCAATCCCAGTTCTTGTGATTCCTTGGCATTTTTGATTTTGAGAGGATGTAATATGATATAAGAACACACATGGACCCTTTGAAGTGATTGGTGGCCTTTGGAGTGGCTCAAGAAGCTCTTGGATTGCTCAGATCACAAACCCTAGATGCAGATGACTTTGAATCCATGTGGTGAGACAAAAATGGGATATGAGATGCTATGATTGAGTTTATGCATATGAAATGATCACAAGCCATGGTGTGAATGGGTGAGGGCAAATTTGGGGTGTTTACAGTGGCCGGCCTCATTTGTAGGGTAATTACTCCGTAAATTACTCGACTATTGCTTAACATAGACCTACAGTTGTCCCGATTCGAATGAAAGATCCACTTGGATCCGGTTGCCTCTATTTTATTTTCCTTGTTGTGGTTGTGCTTGATTAAGTTCATCATACCACTTTATATTGTAAATATTATAATGTGAATATAATTGTTTAAATTTAATCTCTCGCACCTTATCCTTTTATTTTAATCTCTTGCACCCTTATCTCCTTATTATATTTTGCCATATTATATCATATATCATTTGTTTATATTCATATTGTGCTTGTTTATATTCATATTGTGCTTGTTTTTATTTTTTCCATTTGGATATCAAAACACTTAATAAAGGATTAAACTCTTAAAAGATTTGTGACTTCTAATTGTTGGACTATGGTTACTATCCCTTTGCTTTTTGGTGAATGGACTTAGTCTTTAAGATACTTTCCCCTTGCTCAAGTTGGAGTGGATTAGAAACCTCGACTTCAAGTAATGTCATTAACTTTTGAAGATGGAAATTCCGATTTTTGAAGAATTGTGCATATTATAGTTTGGTAAACTCTTTCCTTATCTTTTAATTCAAGCACTAGGACTAGTCTCTTCATCTCCTCCCCATTCTTTAATTTTCAAAACTTCTTCCTATTTCAAAAACCTTCTTGTTTTCTAAACTTCAGACACTTTCATAAACAAACCTTGATTTCGGTCAAGCGACTTTTAATCTTTTCATTTTATTTTTCTTAACCAAATATTAATTCATGTAAATATATTAAAACCATTTTCTCATGTACATTAAAAAACTCAAAACTCATTCAATTGTTTTTGTGCCTTGTGCACCTTTTCTTTTTTTCACATGTTTAGATATGATTCATCCCTTTTAGCGGAATTATTCGCTAAGGGATGACGACTTATCTCTACATTCTTAAAATCAATTCAACCCACTTATTCTTTTCAAATTTTGTACCACGAACTACGAGGTTTTGATCTCGCATTGCACTTTGTGGGTACGTAGGCATAAGGCGTTAAAACCTTATCAAACACAAAAATCATTAAAAAATATTCTTCTCCTCATCTCTTCAATCATTTTAAACAAACCAATTTCAGACCAAAAGCAATAAGTATTTCAAAGGGCTCCCGTGGAGTACCACGGATGAGTCGGGTGCCTAAAACCTTCCCGGTTCATAACCAATCCCCTTACCCAATCTCTGTTTATTTCTTTTAGCCTTTGCTTTTATAATCCTAGGTTTTTATTCGTTCTTTTACCTTTTTCCATTCGGAAATAAAGAAAAGCGCGGTGGCGACTCTGTGTTAATCGAGTTAAGTTAATCAATAGCTTACACTCACGATTTTACCGCTACACTATGAAGGAGACTTAGTAAAAAAATTTGAGAAATTCCGCTGACTGTAATTTTGAAACAAACAGTTCAGGCAAAAAGAAAGGATAACAAAGTCAAAAGAAAAAAGAGGTCACTATGAATCCTCAACAAAGAAAGATGGCTGAATGTTCAAATAAATTTGTGGTTTCTGAACCATCACAAATGTCAGTGTTACAATTCCAAACTCCTATGAGCCTCATTGCATAAGTTAATTGAGCATAGGACTGAAGAACATCATGGAAATTGGGTTGGGTACAAATAAAATTTGAGCCTTTATCCTTTGTTTCTTAAACCGTGAACCAGGCCACGTTATAACCCTTTAAAAGACCTAACTGAAGCATGGTTAGTCCAAAAAGCATACTACTACAAAAGGTATCCTGACTCCTTTAGGGCTTATTATAAAACTTGAGTTAATATCACAATTTTCATAAAAATTGTTTTACTAAAATAATTCTTTTTCAAAACTTCAAGACAGACATAAGCATTGCATTTTTTAATATCATTGTTTGCATATAACTGAGTGTTTGACAAACAGAGAAACTTACAAGATGAATGTTCAATAAACCAAAGTCCTTCTGATAGACAAAGTTTCATCCTAAATAAAAGCCAATGTATACAAGGGGAATAATCACTGCTTCCCAATCATTGGGGCATACCATGGTACTGCCTATTTCATTTGGGGCATCAGGTTAAGATTCAACTATGCTTAAGTAGCTAGAGGCAGATTTCCTCATCTATCTGAAGTACCAATGGTAACATTACAGTGTTCATGATGCCAGGGGCATATTATTATAGGGCCTTCTCTTTATTTCTCTTGAAGTAGCTCCTTTAAGTTACTTCAATTATGGAACAATTCATCCTTAACCAAGGGGAAACGCTCTCTTTCCAAATCTAATACCCGGAGTGTATATGGTTTATCTCATCGTATTACCTTGATATTGGATTCTTAGCCGAAGCCATTATGGAAATTAATAGTTTACGCCCGTAGTATCAGATGGTGTCAGTATCGGGTCTTTGGATCCAATCATGAGGAAATTACTCAGGGAAGGCAAGAACCTCAGAAGCTCTAAACCTAATTGGTTATACACTCTCAAAGTTGAAACGATTATGTTTTTGAGTTCAGCCTTACTTTTCCCTCTTTATTCAGGTTTACTGTTCCCCTTTTACTAAAGCAAGAAACGTTCGTTGGTTATGGTGGAATGTATATATACTTTTGAATATGATTGATGTTTACCATAAATGCATAAAATACAATAATAACATTTATTCAGAACGAAGGGAGATAAGAATTCAATGAAGCTTCGCCGGTTCATTCCCACGGAGTAATCGTTACGGATATCCTTACGGAATACCTCAAGTAATAGCTTACACTTTCAGCTTGACGAAAGTCTTTAAGCAGTGTCATATCCTCTGAAGAATTGATACTTAACCAAATAAGTCTCCCGGATCTATGTCCATCTCTTTTATCCTCAATCAACATATTCAGGAACTTAATCCTTCAATAAGAAGTACGATGAACGAAAACGGGAAGTTCTAAGTACGATATTCTTAAACAATACGGGAAATGTTCCTCAGCAACGAACCGAGATTTATTTTCCCTAGCCAGCAGTTGTTATACAGAGATACCTAGACGCTTCTAGCTACATGATTCATACATACATCATTTACACCATATCACACCATACACATCCATAATACATATGACATTTTTACTTAAGAGCATCATGCTATACATGCATACATCAAATAATCTTGCATAAACTAACCTTTTCTTTTCAGGATAATTGCAGGCAGATAAACACTATCAAACAATTCAGAGATAATCGCTACGAAGATTCATTTCCGATGATCAATACAAGTTGTCCTTGATATGACACATAAATGGTCTATACGAAGACCTAGTGTTGAGTCCAGGATATTACCAGAAGCAATTCAGGAGTAATCGCCACAAAGATTTAATCCTGATGCTCAAGTTGTCTTTGGAAGGGTACGTAAATGATCTATACGAAGATCTAGTTCTTAATCCAGGATATTTCCAGAGGAGATAATCGTTACGAAGATTTATTTCTGATGGTCAACTATCTTTGGGATAGTGTGTAAATGATCTAAACGAAGATCTAACACTTAATCCAAGAGATTCTTTCAGAAGAAGTTCAGGGATAATCGCCACGAAGATTTAATCCTGATATTCTTTTTGTCCTTGGGAAGGTATGTAAATGGTCTATACGAAGATCTATTACCTAATCCCGGATATTTCCAGAAGAGATAATCACTACGAATATTTATTTCTAATGGTCTATGCAACAATTTATCTGTGGGATGGTACATAAATGATCGATACGAAGATCTTGTACTTAGCCCAAGATATTACCAAAAGCAATTCAGAAAAGATCGCCATGAAGATTTGATTCTGATGCTTAAATTAAAGTATGTTCCTAAAGATGGTTCAAAGTTGATCTATACGAAGATCTAACACTTAATCCAAGAGATTCTTTCAGAAGAAGTTCAGGGATAATCGCCACGAAGATTTAATCCTGATATTCTTTTTGTCCTTGGGAAGGTATGTAAATGGTCTATACGAAGATCTATTACCTAATCTGGGATATTTCCAGAAGAGATAATTGCTACGAAAATTTATTTCTAATGGTCTATGCAACAGTTTATCTGTGGGATGGTACATAAATGATCGATACGAAGATCTTGTACTTAGCCCAAGATATTACCAAAAGCAATTCATAAAAGATCGCCACGAAGATTTGATTATGATGCTTAAATTAAAGTATGTTCCTAAAGATGGTTCAGAGCAGATCTACACGAAGATCTAAGTACTGACACCTAATGAAGGATATTCTTTTCCCCTAGAGATAATGCAGAGACGATCTATACGAAGATCTAGTGCTGACATTTAACTCAAACCATGTTACAAGAATGATTCAGAGACGGCCTATTCGAAGACCTAGTACTGATATCCAGTGACAACCTTTTGATACAATCACCTCCTGATATTATGGATGGCATCTATGAGCCCATCTCCATCTCCTCTGAGTGGCATCTTTAAGCCCATTCAAGCATATACAACCAATCAACAGTGTTACTTTACACACCGGCGAGTGCAAATTTTTGGACTTTCGTGTTCAATCCCTTTCAACCTTCCAAGTCACGAATGGCACACAGGCCAATCTAACTCCTCAGGTTTCAAAAAATTGAACAGGGACAGCTATTGCACCCGAAAATTTGCCCTTTGTTTTTAACTCTAACCGACTTTTTGTTTCGCATTCATTTGCATCATCTTCATAGCATAACATGTATTTCGTCTTAATATTAGCCAGAATAATTTCTCGGAGTTTATAGACAGACTGGTCAAATTAATTTTTTAAATGTGTCTAAAATCATTCAACGAAAAAATGTCGCATTTAAATTTGCAAATGTCAGTACTATTAATCTACGGCTCATGTAGATTAACCTGACATGCTAAAAATATTTTTACGAATATTTTTGGTCATATGTTGATCAGCCTGAGCAGTTTAAATGGTCATAATTTTTATTTCAAAATCCGACCAAACGCTATATTTTTCCGAGTCATTTATTTCGCGTTGATTATTTTGACATGTTCATTTTATTTTTTCGAGCATTTTGGCACCCGACTTTTGTTTTTTTGAGTCTGTTTATTTTTACATTGGGCCTAGAGTGAATAAATAGGTTAATTAGTTTTTATTTTAATTTTAACTATTTTTATTAAACTTTATTTAATTATTTATATTAATATTTTATTGGATTCCAAAATAAATATTTAGGTCCATTATACTAACCCTAATTGGTCCTATGTATACTTACTAATGGAGATAGAAAAAAGGAAAAAACAAACATTTCGCAGCGGATCTAAATTACACACTCTTTCCGGTTTGTCCATATTACTCATTGTTACGAACGATAATTTTTTTTTATACTGCATATCATTATTACTATTCATTATTATCATATTATTCTTATCATGATATGTTACTTCTTGTTACTTTTGGACGTGGTAATAGTACCGACTGTGGATTTAGTTTTGTAGTAATTTCTATATAACATTATAAACCATCATTTGTTTTTTTGAAGTTTATAAACCGTCATTGTTAACCTACAAGTACATAGTCACTTTTTTTATTTGTTATTTTATATATAATACATAATAGATATCATATATGATATAATATATATATATATATATATATATATATATATATATATATATATATAATATTTGTTAATATAATATTAGAATATATAATATTTATAATATATAACTATTTTGTTAAATAAATTTTATTTTATTTTAAAATTTGATTATTTTGTTCGGATTGGACCGTGTCGATATGTCGTTCGCGCATCTGTGTGTATGAGGCGTGACACTTGTGTATGTCCGATCCAATTGCGATGATCGCAATTTTGCGTTAGAAACTTCGTTGTTTTTTTTAATTCATATTATTTTTATTTTTATGCATATATTTAAATCTGCATAGATAACTGACTACCCTGATTTTTTCATAAACCTTGACAATTTCGCCACAAACTCTAAATCTCAAACCTTAACAAACTTGTTATTATTTCTTGTTTACGCTCATGTTTATGTTATTCATATACTGTAATTGCTTCGCCCTTGTAATATTTTAAGTTTTAACTTGTAATATTTTCAGTTTTATTTTTCGCCATCTTTATTATGTAACTTCCCCAAAGCGTTGTAATAGTTAGGATTTTATTTTCTGCCATTTATTTTCTGCCATTTATTTTTCTGCCATTTTATTTTTCTGCCATTTAAATTCCTGCCATTGATCTTATATTAACTGAGTGGTTTAGTAATGTAGGGCGTGAAAACCTACTAAATTAATTATTTAATATTTTTCTATAATCTTTATATTTTTTGTAAATAAATGCTAATTATTTTTATAAACTTATTTTATTACTTATTTATAACAATAAATCTTTATTTTATAAATACTAACTCTTTTATTATTTTGTATATATTAAATTAATTTTTGTCTAACCTAAACTTTTTCTTTTTAATTAAATGTTTAATTGTTATTTCTTTAATTTATTTTAACTTTATTATTATTATAATTATTATTATTGCTTTATTGTTATTATTGCTTTATTATTTTTGCTTCATTATTATTATTATTATTATTATTGCTTATTTATTATTTTATTATATCTATTATTCTTGTTTTATAATTTATTTTTATCCTACTATTATGTATCTGTCAAAGCCTTGTAATAGCTTATAGATTTATTTTTCCGTCTTTATTTTCTTTGTAAATATTTAACTGCGTGGTTAGTAATTTAGGGAGTGCAAAACTAACTGTAAATAATTGAACTTAGAAAATTAAATACAAGACAAATATCTGAAAAATAACACTCACACACGTAAGTCGATCTTTGATCGCCATCTGTATTTCCTAGGGTATTCCTCTTGGTTGCCTTATTTAAAATGGTCAAGTCCCTCGAATATAGGGGTGTCTTAAGCAAAGTCCCTTCATAAAATCATCAAGTCCCTAAAGTTTAAAAGATCAAGTCCCTTCGAGGTTGCCTACGGAATAATGATCTTGTCCCTTCGAATAAATGATGATAGTCCCTACAAATTGCTAAAGACATCCCTTAAGTTGCCTTCTATGACATTACAATGACCCTATGCTTGTCCCTTAACACATCCAAGGTAATGACTACCTATTCCTTAATAATAGGGATAGTCTTACCATTAAAATAACATACAAGAACATGAAAGACTTAATCTAGGGTAGGTACCTCTTAGTTGCTTGCTCACATTTCAAAATACTTTTTACACCTCACTTTCCTAAACATTTTTCAAAACAAGGCTTTGTATACACCCATACAAGGATCATTACAAAGTACTTAGAAAAATTTCTAATCACACACTACACACTTTTCAAAAACAATTTAAGTGAGCTAAGTAACTAAGAGCCCATGGATAACCATGGATATAAAGGGTGCTAACACCTTCCCTTTATATAGCCTACCCCCCGAACACAAGTCTTTTAAAATAGGTCTTTCCTGTTCTTTTATGTCCTTTACATTTAGATAAAATAAAAGTCGGTGGCGACTCTTGTTATCCGCAACATTTATAAAAAGTCAGTTTTCCCACCGTGTTACACTCAACAACCTGGAAAACTCTTCAGGCAACTCATAGTCTTCATCAACCCCTTCATCCACTTGATTAATTAGATTGTCGAAGTCATACAAGGTCATAGCAGTGTTGTTGTCGGTGCAATCTGGAGGATTATCTCTGCAAGGGTTGAGATTTGTTCATTTTAGTGATTGATTTTAATCTTGTTTAGAAAAAAGTGTGAATGGAGTTATTATTTTGAAAACATTGTCATTTATTGCTTTGTGCGAAAATAACAAAAATGAAAGATAGTGAGCGGAAAAAGAAGATCGTTTGCAAAAAATGTCCATTTGTTCATTAATCATTCATTTGCACAAAATACAAATATGGCCTATTACAAAATGAGTCCTGACACCTTGGGCAAGATGCAGGACTTGATGCATGCTTAAATAGGAAATAATAATTACTCTGCAGAAGTAATCCTTATAATTTCCTGGGAAGACCAGTTAAGGACTTGTTGGCCTGGGACCTTTGGACGAATCCAGCTCTCCAGGTTGAAGTCACTTTCAGCCTCGTCTTCCACATTGTTGATTGCATCCGGGGTTAGCATTCCTCCACTGATAAACTTGGGAGCTCCAGCAGCCTCCTCTTGGACTTGTTAGGATGGTTGGTAACCCAACCCGAACTTGTCTTCCTTGATTTGTACTTGCAGCAGCTTTCCCCAGCCCTGGGCATTCCCGTATTCAACAACCTTCCGAGCTTGCTTATAAGAGGAGATCGAAGTATCAGACACTTCAGTTGTTGCTTCATTGACATTGAGGACCTTAAACCCTTGGCTCATTGTCTCATGGATTTCTCTGTCCATCTCAATATATTTGTAAGTAGCTAGATGACTAACGAAGGTATACTCTTCCCCACAGATTGTGATGACTTGGCCATCCCATTCGTATTTCAACTTCTTGTGAAAGGTCGACGTTACAGCGCTAGCGACATGAATCCATGGCCGACCCAACAAACAACTATATGCAGGCTGAATGTCCATCACGTAGAAGACAGTTTTGAAGATTTGTGGGTCAATCACCACAGGCAACTCAATTTCCCCAAGAACCATTCTTTTAGAGCCGTCAAAGTCTCTCACTACCAGGTTACTTGGACGTAAAGCAAGACCATTATATTCCATTTTGACCAAGGCTTTCTTTGGAAGAACATTGAGAGAAGACCCAGTGTCAACCAAGACATGAGAGAGAACAACACCTTTACACTCCAAGGTGATGTGTAAAGCCTTATTATGATTACGACCCTCCGTAGTTAGGTCAGTATCAGTAAAACCTAGCCCATGGCTAGTATTGACATTTGAAACCACCGTTTCTAGCTGATTAATTGTAATCTCTTCTGGCACGTAAGCTGCGTGCAGGACTTTGAAAAGTGCATTCCTATGAGCTTCAGAACACATCAGCAGTGATAGAATAGAGATTTTGGAGGGGGTATGATGGATCTGGTCCACAACCTTGTAGTCACTCTTCTTGATTATTCTCATGAACTTGTCTACATCCTGTTCAAAGGATTTCTTCTGAGCTTCCTTGTCAATAGGCTCTCCAGGCACCACACTTTTACCCTTAGCCTTGGCAGCAGCTTCTGCTTCAGCATTGGTTCTTGAGAATTGTGATGCAAAGAGACGTCCGCTTCGAGTGAAGCCTCTGCCTCCCACCGCATTATCAATATGTAGTGTAGAAGTGTCAAGAGTGACTTTCATTCCGTCACAATATAAACCTGAGCCATAGTGCCAAGGCACGACACTGCTGTTATCATATGGAACTAGTCCAGGCACTGTGATAGTAATTAGACTGATCGCTGCGGAAGAAGGAATTGAGACAGTCTAAGGTTCATAATAAATCATGACAGGATGTCTGACCGGAGATGGTGAAGGTGATGAAGGTTTCTGCTGTTGATGGAGTTATTGATTGTTGAAAGAATCTGGAACGTGGATTGTTGCAGGATCATAGTAAATAGTCACTGTGGAAATGTCTTCATTGATGGTTGTTGTTGTTGTAGAAGGATGTGTTGAACTGATGTCTATTGAAGTGGCAGAAGGAATGATTGTTGATGTTGTAGAAGAATCTGTTGGAATAATTGTTGTTAAAGTTGTAGGAGTGACATCTGATGGAATGACATGTGTTGGAGTTGTAGAAGGAATGGTTGTTGATGTTGTAGGAGCTAGAACTATTGAAGTGATTTGTAAGGTGCCTTCCTTGATAATATTGTTGATACCAGTCTTCAAATCTGCACAACCGTTGATAGAAGTCTTGCAAGCTTCACAATGGTCCTCACAACCCGGGAACACTTGGCATTTCAAAAGTTAGGCTTTAACCTCGGCCAGAGGTGTCTGGATGCTTGCAACATTATCAATTAGGTTCATCGATTGACCCTCCTCAATGGTATTTATCCTAGGCCCACCATGGCTAGGCATAGGATTCTTCATAACACTTGGAGGTGGCGCGAAGTTGACTGCCTTAGAATCAATCAAATCATAAACCTTCATGTGTAAGGCCCTGCACTTTTCTTTAGTATGGCCAGGTGCATTTGAGTGGAAGGCACACCGGGCATTAACATCATAGTTTCTTGGAAGGTTCTGGGGATCTGGTGGAGCCAGAGTCCTCAATTCAATCAAGTTGAGCTTTAACAATTGTGGAAGTAAGGCAACATAGGGAATCAGAATGGGATCGATAACCCTGTTGACTTGTGAAGGCCTCTGTTGAAATGGCCGTTGCTGCTGATTGTTATTGTTGTAAGATCTCTGTTGAGGAAATTGTTGTTGCGGTGGGAAGTGTTGTGGTTGAGGATAGTGTTGTTGAGGTGCTGATGTTGGAATGGTGACAATAACCACTAATCTTGGTATGTATTGAGGTCTACCTCTTCCCATATGCACTGAGTTTGTTTCACCTGTCCTACAAGGTCCTGAAAAAGGTTTCCTTGTATTGCTGGAATTGGCTCCATTGTCTAATATTTTGCCCATCTTCAGCAGACTCTCAATTCTCTCACCAGCTATGACTACATCTGCAAAGCTGGTAGACGAGAAAGCAGCAAGTCTATCAATATATGTTCCTTGCAAGGTGTTCATAAACATGTCGGCCATCTCTCTTTCAAATATTGGAGGCTGGACAACAGCAACAAGCTGTCTCCATCTTTGGGCATACTCCCTGAAGCTTTCTCTTGAAGATTGTGACATACCCATTAGGAGGGTCCTGTTGGGAGCCATATCCAGGTTATATTGATATTGGCGTATGAAAGCTTCGGCCAAATCCTTCCAGTTTCTAACTGTTTCTCTAGACAGGTGAGAATACCATTCACGGGATGCCCCGGTCAGACTGTCCTCGAAGTAGAACATCCATAACTTTTCGTCCATGGTATAAGCCTTCAATCTCCCCAGAAACGACTGCAGGTGAGTATGTGGATAAGAGGTTCCATTATATTTCTCAAAGCAAGGAGGCTTGAATTTGTGAGGAATCCTAACTCCCTCAACCAGTACCATGTCCATTACATCAAAACCTAGAGAGTTTTGGGACTCCAAAGATTTCAGCTTTTCTGCTATTTCGTCAAGACGACGATCATAGGCTTCATCCCATGCACCAATTACTGTAAATTGTTCCTCCTGAGGGTCATCTTGCAAGGAACGACCTCCAGTGTTTCCTTGAGTATTCCTGATAGCATTGACTTCAGGATTGAGGTGAGGCCCAAACTCTGGCGCATCTGTTCGTGGCTGCCCATGATCATTGTTACTAGTACCTCATGTACCTGGGTGATTCTCTTTTGGAGTTTGCCGCTCGACCAACTCTCTTAATCTTTCTTGGCTTTGAGACAACCCAGTCATTACTGCCATGAACTGGTTCATCTGAGCCCTCGTCTCAGTCCTCTCATTAGCCACTTGAGTTTTCACGTTAGTCAAATCTTGTTGAACTTGGTCCATCTGTAAGCTCGGAAGGTTGTTTCTAGTTGGATACCAGTGAACTCTGTTGATGGGGAAAACCCTCCTACGAGCAATGTTTCCTGAAACCACAACAAAGTGAGAAAACAACAACAAAAACACATACAAAACAAAGAATGAAGTTAGTATGCAATGAAGTATGTCTATTTGTCTTCCAAGGGTATCCAGTTTGGTTCTTTGGTTTTGACCTCCCAGACGTCGAGGAATGATGATGTTTGAAGAGAAATGAAGCCCAAAAGATAACACATAAACCATATATTACAAATGCAAAGATACATAGTTTGTGATTACAACAAAATTCCCATGGTGGGTCAAAATACAACAAAGTCGAGAAATACAACCAAATTATCATGAGGAATAAAGTACAACCAAAATAAAATATAAGTAAAAAGAAATCAAACATCCAGCCCAAAGTCATCCTCCTTGACTTCCTTCAAGAGAGCATTAGTCACTGGTCCAACTGGATGCTCTGTGATGGTCCTGATAAGAAGGTTCCTGGTGGCAATGGCACTTGTCAACTTCTTATGCTTGTCTTGGTCCTTTGATCTCTTTAACCCCGCCCGGAGTTTCAGCTCGGAGATTTCCTTCTGTGCTGCTAACAAGGCTTCCTTATTCTTCTTCTCATTAGCTTCCAGCTGCTCTATCCTAGTCTGGGTCTTCTGATCCTCATGCACACGAGCCTCAGTGATCCTGGTCCACCTAGCCTGACTCTCTTCCAAGTAGTGCTCAGCTCTGGCCTTCTGAATCTTGGCTTCTTTACAAGCATTCTTCAATACCAACTCCCCTGCTCGGGCTTTTCAGATGTAATCATATGTCTTCTCAATCTTGGTCATATGCTCGATTCGGAGCTTCTCTAACCTCTCATTGTCCAGATGACTATCATTCCTCTCCCAGAGGGTCTTCTTTAGAGCTTCAGAAAGTTGAGCATTCCTCTCTTTCAACTTCTCAAACTCCTCTAAACTGACTGTAGTTATAGGCTCTACTGGTGATGGTCCTGGCACATCCACCAGGATGAATGGCATGCGGGCGATCTGTCCTCTGATGCGAGACCAATCAATGTACTGAGTTGAAGCTATGTTGTTGCACTTTCCAAGAATGGAAGTCCCTTTTATCTGAATATTATCCCAAGCCCAGGCTGCTTGTCGGGCGATGGCATGATTATTCTATACATCACAGTAAAGGGTCTCTGATAAATCATGCTCTCTTGGTGGATGTACTAAAGCATACCCTAGCTGCCTTTTGAAAAGCAAAGGATTGTAGTTGATGCACCCTTTCACTCCAATAAGAGGTACATTGGGATACTGCCCACAACTTGTAATTATGTCCCTGCCCTTGGTGCTCTGAGTGCACCACCTGATGTCTTCTGATGTAAGGAAAATCATTCTCTTAGCCCAGTTTCTTGACTGATGAGGATTAAAGAAAGCTTCTGAATTTGGCAAGTTTCTCAATAACCAATAGTAGAAAAGAGGTGCACAACATCTGACTAATCTTCCCCTCTGCTTCTCATTTCTCTGATGCACCGAGTAATAGAAATCCCCTAGCAATGTAGGAACTGGATTCTTCAGGAGGAAGATATGGATAACATTCTTGCTTACAAACTTAGGTTCGTCTGCAAACAAGATGATTCCATATATACTAAGAGCCAGGAGAGCACAAACAGTTTCCCACTTCCCAACTGCAGCATGACTGGTGGCCTGAGTGATCAAGAAGTCCAAATGGAGGCCTGGGATTCCAGCCTTGGTGGTCATATACTGATCAATGATGGTGGTTTCCAAATACAAAACCTTAGCTATGTCTTCATTCTTAGGAGCACTCATCTCAGGGTTGAAAGGAATCCCCCTCCTGATGGGGACACCCAACAACATGGAAAATTCTTCTAACAAAGGACCCAACTGAAACTCTGGAAAGGTAAAGCATCTGAGAGGAGGGTCATAGAACTGAAGGAAAGTGTGGATCATACTCCTCTGTGATGCATCCAAGTCCATGATCATGTCCATAATACCACCATAATGTTCCCTGAATAAAGGGACATGATCAGGAGTGATAAGTGCCCGAATCTGCCTGATGCCTGCTAAAGAGGGCTCAAAGAAATGATACGTGATGTTGCTCTTCCTGGATGAGTCTGTCTCTCCCACCTGATGACACGGGGCCAAGAGGGGTACAGACGCGAACGGTCGGCGAAAAGAGAGAATGAATAGAGTCGCCAGCTAGGCATTTTTATCCCGAAGGAAAGGTAATGCTGCATAAACCTAAGAAAAGATGGATAAGACGGTTGCGAACCAGAGAGACCGAGAAAGGGGGTTGGTTACAACCTGGGAAGGTATTAGCACCCAGATTGTCCGCCGTACTCGACGGGATCCACGCTTAAAAGATTTGTGTTTTAAAGGGGTAGTGTCAGTGCAATCTGTGTATCAAAGCTGGAAAGAATGCATGTGTCAGTGGAAAATAAATGTGAAGTGTATAAGAGAAGTGTCAGTGTAAGAACAATAGTGGAATGCTCAAGATAATGAGGCTAAAAGAATAATGCTGGAGGAGAGGGAATATACAGAGACTTTTGTTCGATAACTGTTAAGTTATGCCTACGTATCCTCTCGTGCAATGAGGAAGTCAGAACACCGTAGTTCGACTCAAAGAGACTGAAAGGTAAATTGACTTGTGAACTGCTTACTTGTCTATGCTCAAGTGTATGACCTGTCTGGCTCAGGTGCAAACTGTCTTGCATTAGACGGAAGAAGCGAGTTCTCGATTGTGAGTGAAGGTGATGAGAAAAGAATCCCGAAGGAGACGATTATTGTTTGTTTTTGACATTTTCAATATTTTATTGCTTTTTTGGAGTTTGTCATAGGGAAATGAGCTTAAGCCTAAACCAAGGGTTAGTATAATCATCACATCTTCCCTCTGATTAGGGGTAATGAGAATGCCTTAAGTATGAAGTAAACACCTCACACTTAATCACCATGATGTAGGATTAAGATCATTAACCTACTTGTGATTATTTAGATGTTTTTGTTGTTTTTGTTTAGTGTTAAGTAATGAGTTTAAGCCATAATCAAGGATTTAATGGACTCATTACACCATCCTAATAGAAGGATAATAGATGAGAACATTTAAGCTGAGGAAGGCTCCTCAACTTAACCCATGATTAGGGATTAACCTCATGACAAAACAAAGCCTTTATTAAATGGATTTTAGTTAATGATAAGATGAAGAAATGGATTTTATGTTTTGTAAGACAATTTGAGGGGGACTTGTCCATTAACACTAGGGTTAGTCCTTCTTAACCAGTTAAGGAAGAATTAGAACCCTAATGCAAGGCCCAAGTTACAAGTTTGATGTCTTGATGATTATTAGATGGATTGATTAAAGGATTTAAACACATTAAGGGTTTAACACTTAGGATTAAAGTTATACACTCCATCCTAATAGAAGGATGCAGGCATAAACTTAATCACAAAGCCTTAAAACCTTTAGGGTTTAGTCCTTGATTATGAGGTAAGAAGAGAAGACTCAAAGAAAACTCAAAGGAAAGAGTCTAAGGGGGACTAAACAATCCTAAAATGTTATCATGCTTGGAAGTCCTAGGGTTTGTGAGGCTTAAGAGGAGAAATCTTCAAGGAAGCCACCAAGGAGAAGCAAGATAGAAAAGGGATGAGAAGAGAAGAGAAAAGAGGGAAAAGAGGCACAAGTGAGCAAGCTCACTCAAAGACAAGTAAAAATTCAGAAAGGATGTAAAATGACAAGATGTGAAGAGGTAGGAGGTGAAGGCAAATCCACCTCCCAAACAAACTTACCATTAACCTGAAAAGTTAGTACAAGATGCATACGGGAAGAAATGGGATGAAACAATGCATATGGATGGGCAAAGGCCAAAGTAAGAAACATACACATGATGCAAATGATGTCAAGAGATGGTGCAAAGTCATACAAGATGCATATTGTGAGCATACAAGAGAATGGGTGCATATGGAGCATGCTTTGAACCATGGAAGTTCATGAAAGTTTATGAAATGCAATGAAGATATGACATGCCAAATGAATGATGCAATGAACAAACATGATTCTAACATGTCCTAAGATGTCTTATGAATCATGTGGATGCACAAAATGTCATGGCAAGTTTTTGAATGCAAGCATATGAGAGATGAATGCAAAGGAAGGCAAGAATTAGGGTTTATGATCAACATGCAACACAAAAATTCAAAACCAGAAGCAAATGACATGACAAAAATTTGAAAATGGGATCAAAGGAACCCTAAACCTACACAAGTTCACTGCCCAAAGGAGGAGACCTAAATCTAAACCTAATGGGAGTTATGTTCTCAAGTCAACTAGGGTTTCAAGGTACCTCAAAAGGAAAAATGCTCATCAAATTGAAAATGAAAGATAAATTCAAACCAATTTTACCCTAAAAACTACATGCTATGAAGGATGCAATGCAAGAAGAACCATTATTAAACTCTTCATCGTTAGGCAGAATGGATTTTTTCAAGTTAGAATCAAAATATTGCTTTTAAACAAATTTAATTCCAATGAAAATTGTCAAAATAGGTCCAGAACCAAAAAGAAATTTGTTTTGAGAGTTTGATAATGTTTCTAAATGTTTTAAAATGCAATGTGAATTTTTTTGTGATTTTTAAATACCTAAATGCATTTTTAATTAATTAATTTCCATTAACTAATTAAAAATGAACATTTAAATGATTTAAAAATATTTTTTAATGCAAAAAATAAAAATAAAAATATTTTTGGGTTCTGAAAATTAATGAAATGCTTGACAAAAAAAATTCAGAATTTTTTAACATGTTTTGCTATTTTTTAAAATTCATGCAAATAAAATACAAACAAAATGAATTAAAATTGGTTAACAGAAGAATGAATCGATTCAAGCTTGGATGAATCGATTCATAATGATCAATTTTTGAGAAAACAGAATTAGTTAAACAACATGAATCGATACATCAAAGGATGAATCGATTCATTTTGCGAAATCCAGGAACCACTCAACAACATGAATCGATTCAAGCTAGAATGAATCGATTCATTATGCGTGAAATGACCTCCGGTTATCTTCTCCGGCCAACCAAAAATCAAACTCATTCCCTAGGCTGTTTCAAGTGCTCTAACTCTCCAGATTTCATCCTCTACCCACCCCAAACATGAATCAATCACAAAATCACATTTACAATGCATCAACAACAAGATTCGAGCAAAATTAAGAAAACTGCAAAAATTTCAGAACATGCATACACACTCATTTCTCAACCATTTTCAGTGTTTCAAAGTTTAACATGATCAGTGAAAAAAAATCTATCATCCTATAACAAGAGATTGCATTTCTGGAAAAAATGTTCTTGATGATACCTGAACTGGAGCTTTGAACTTTGGAGCTTTCTGGCCTCAAACTTGGTGCAATCCCTCTCCTTTGAACACCCTGATGATGAAATGAAGCTTCGAGAGCTTTGAGAATGGCTGGTTATGGCTGTTTTGTTTTGGTGTAGCAGAAATGGAGGTCTTGGTGTGCGATGTTTCAAGCTGTTTCAGGGGGTGGTTTTTGTTCTAAGGGTGATTTGTGACTTGTTGGTGAAAGAAAAAGTGAAGTTTGATGGCTGTGTGAAGAAATTTTTCAGAGAAGAAGTTTGGGACAGATTTTGTGCAAGTTGGATTGTGTGTGTTTTCTGGCTTGTGTGAATTGCTATATCACTCCCATAATGTTTGAGTGGGATGTGGAGCAGGTTAGTAGAGGCTGCTAATCACTATTCCAAGAGCATGGGAGAAATTGCAAAAAGTCAAGGTTTGGTGTACTTGAGGCATGGGCTGTGGCAGAGATGGTTTCTTGGCTTGTACTGCATCAGCTGAGTTCAAGGATGACTCTTGGATCAATTGATGTGAGCTGGAATGGATGAAGGGTGAGATCTCACATGTTTTGCAATCTTGCAACTTGTTAAACTTTGTGATTCTTGGCCATGGACAAGTGACATCTCTTGGGAAATATGCATAAAAATGCACCATACAATGTTGCTATGATACTTTGATAATGATTAGAGACCAAACAAAACCAAAGGAACCCTTCTTGCAAGATTTCCCTCTTTGTGATTTTCATGAAAAATGGTTTATGATACTTGGATATCAAGGCATGAAAATGAGAAATTTCTTGGGCCAATCTGAATTTTAGGCATTGCATTGTGTTTGTATGAAGATTAGAAGTCATTTTGAAGTCATCTTTGGCCTTGGCATGAGGTTTTGCAACTTTCCCTCTTTGGTGCAAAAGTGAAAATTTCATGATTTTTCCCAACTTTGCAAAGCCATAACTTTTGATCCAAAATGAATTAGAAAGAGTTCTTATAATTTTTGAAAAGGGAATGATCCAATATACAACTTTCATGACCAAAGTTTTCTCATTTGAAGCATTTTTGAATCAATAAGAGGAGGTTGAAAAACTTTCCCAAAATAGCAAGTTTACATTATAAGTCACTTTCCAATAAAGGCAACTTTGCAAATGGCTTGAAATTCTTCAATTTTGTGAACTTCTAACATCTTCTATGACCAAATAAAGATCATACACATTCAAAATGATGGAGAACAACCTTTGGTTGGGTCATTGGGGCCTCAGATGCCCTGATTTTGCACTGACTTGCACAAGAAGTCATCTCTTGATCAGATGCCTTCCCCATGGAATTTCTTCATGAAACTTGATATGCATGATCCTTATAACATATAGAGACCAATAGAAACAAGAATGACCAAAAAATTTGGAGTTATGGCCTTTGAAACCAAAACCCTAATTTTAGGTCATCTGTGCAGTTAAGCCTGGCTCTGCTCCTATGCCTTTCTCAGTTCTTGTAATTCTTTGACTTCCTTGACCTTGTGAGGATATAATATGATGCTTGAACATACATGGACCCCTTTGAAGTGATTGGTGACCTTTGGAGTGACTCAAATGGCTCAGGGATGGCTCAGATCACAAACCCTAGATGCAGATGACTTTGAATCAATGCAGTGAAGCAAAAATGCAATATGAGATGCTATGATTGATCTTATGCACATGAAAAGATCACAAGCCATGGTGTGAATGGGTGAGGGCAAATTTGGGGTGTTTACAGTTGCCCCTATTCAAGCATGAGTTAGCTGTGCAGGATGTAAGCAACGGCTTAACAGGCAAACAAGATAACTTGTGGTTGAATACCAAAGACAGTCCAGAATTTGCACTCAGTGAATGAAGAAGAAAAGGGATATAGATTGTAAAAGGAAGGTAAAGTATGTTTATAAAGTGACGGAGGGCGACCGTCGAGCAGAGGACGACTACTGGGGATGAAGCAATGACGGGGACGACCGACATGCTGGGGAAAATGTAGGAAATAAAGCAATGACGGGGACGGCCGACAAGCTGGGGATATAAGAGGTTATGATGGGGACGGCCATCAGGTAAAGCTATAAGACTCTCTGGGGATTATAGGTAAAGTGAATGACGGGAACGACCATCAAGTTCAAGGTATGGATGAAATAAATGATGAGGTACGGTCATCAAAGGTGAAGGACGATCACCTAGAAGGGGACGACTGCTCTGTTGGGGATAAGATGAGGGACGGTCATCTAAGGTGAAGGACGATCACCTGGCAGGGTACAGCTTCCGAAAGTATCACGACATAGGACGAATGTCGGATGAAAAGGTCGACGATGGGGACGGACATCGGATAAGCATGATGAAGGACGATCATCAGGAGGTGAAGGACGATCACCTAGCAGGGTACGGCTGCTCTCAGGGTTTATCATGACATAGGACGAATGTCAGATAACAAGATCAATGATGGGGACGGCCATCAGATAGAATGATGAAGGACGATCATCAAGAGGTGAAGGACGATCACCTAGCAGTGGACGGCTGCTAAAAAAATATCACGACACAGGACGAATGTCGGATAAGAAGGGGTTCTAATGAATAGAGACTCCACTGGGGGGTGATGAAGGACGATCATCGAAAAGGTGAAGGACGATCACCTGGCAGGGTACGGCTGCCGGAAGGTATCATGACATAGGACGAATGCCAGATAGACAAGAAATAGATCAACAAGATTTGTTGGGGACTCTCCTGGGGGAAGAGTAGACACATACGAGTGTCTAAATTCAAGAGATGAGGGTATAAGTGTTTGACACGTTGTATAGATTAAGGATGCGGACTAGCATCCTTAAGACTATGATACGGACGAGTATCAATAGAAACAAACGCTTGACGCATGTTCAGAGATGATGATACGGACGAGTATCAACTGGTTAACAAAGAACACGGACGAGTGTCGAATCTGAGGGGATTTAAGTGGTATATACAAGATACAGACGAGTATCTGCATGAGTGAAAAGTGAGGAGCGAGACACAAACGAGTTTTTAACTTGCTAGGGAGAGCATGACACGGACAAGTGTCGGAAAAAGTGTATTATAAACAAGTATATGGTTCCCAAAGTGTTTAGGCAACTATGCTGGGGGAGGTGACACGGACGGGTGTCAAGGAAGGTGTGTATATATATGTATCTGTGTTAGTGAGTGCAAAGGGGACGCTTTGGCTTTCTGCTGGGGGTATGACACAGACGAGTGTCCAGAGGCATCTGTCATGTGTAAGTATCTGTTTGCTCGGGAAACTTTACTGGGGAATGATGACACGGGCGGGTGCCAAAAGGAGCATGTATCTGTATTTGTGAGGGTAAAGGGGAAATGATTTGGCTTTCTGGTGAGGAATTAGGAAATATTATGTATGTTGTTGATGGATTGTCAGTATTTACAAGTGTTTGATTCAGAAAATGGCTTATGATTATGCAATATGTTTGATTTTTGCCGTAATGCTCCGTATTAGACGGAATGCTACGCTCTGTGGGGAAAATATGATGCGAATGCTATGATTATGCAAAGATACCGATCCGTGACTCGGATCCCGTTGCTGAGGAGATCTCTGGCCGATCTGCTTGAAGTGGATATCCCAGCCGGGGATGAGATCATTGGTTGATCTGACATATATGACTCTGCATGGGGAAGTAGATCACTGATAGATCTATCTTGATAACGATGGACCTAGCTGAGGTCTGCAGAAGCTTTCGTCACTTTGTCGTGAAATCTTCATGCGTTGCTCTTCTGGATAGAGGCTGAAACTTTGTAGGGAGATGGTTCCCTGTCTAGCAGTTGGCTGGGGAAGAAAAAAGATCACTGAAAGATCTTCCTAGAGATTTCTGTGGGGATACTGCTGGCAGCTCTGATGGGGAGAAAGCATCTCTGGTGCTGTTTGGAAGGTGTGCTGAGGAAACAATGATTTGGAAGCCTACTGGGGAGAAACTTTCATGCCCCATGTTGTGCTTTGAATTACCTGAAATCTTGTAAAGATAAAGAAACGCACAAGTACCCCGAGGTATCCCTTACTGGATTCCATCATAGGAGTTTAGACACTCCCGGGAGTAAGCATATTTCCTGCAAGCATGTGGTTTAGGAAAGACGCATCTGTATTTATGCAATCAATATCTTAAGGACATCGGACATTTTTGCAACCGAAAATAAAATGTACGAGACGAAACATGACTGAAAATCTGATTTTATTAATTCGTGTGCCCTGAATTGGCAAGATACAGTCAAAGAAACGGATCCCCTGAAATGAGGAAATCGTTACAAATTGAGAAACAAAAAGATGCTGGCAATGTTGATGACGCTTCAAGGAGCTTCCCTTTTGCTATGACTCGTATGACATTTGACGTCCTTCTCGTCTTGCTTTCTGAAGAAGGCTGATTCTGACCGACGCTCGAACCTTTCGAAGCTTACCATGTTGTAAGTGATACATATGAATTCAGAATGCAGTTGTTCGCTTATTCCCTTATTTTGCGTGGATCGCCCTTTCGGGTTTTCAATCCACCGGGATACCCATTTTTGCCTGAGTTGTCCAATGCGGCTTTTCAACTCAGCGGGTGTACATTTTTTTTATTTTCCCTTATTTTTGCCCGAGTCTTTTATTCTGTTTTTGACTCGCCGGGATGCCCTATTTTTGCCTGGACTTACATTCTGTTTTTATGTCCAGCGGGTCATTTTTATGCGAAGTATTTTTTAACTGCATCTGAATTCACAGGGGACAGGAAGTCTTCACCATCCATAGTGCTGAGCATCAGTGCTCCACCAGAGAAAACTTTCTTTACTATGAGCATCAGTGCTGAGCATCAGTGCTCCATCAGCTTAACATCCATAGTGCTGAGCATCAGTGCTCCATCAGCTTAACATCCATCAGTACCCGCAGGGAGGGTAATTCAACTTCAACAGGTAGGACCGCCTCCATACCATACACAAGCTGATACGATGTTGCCCCAGTGGATGTTCTGATTGACGTACGGTACCCATTGTAAACACCCCAAATTTGCCCTCACCCATTCACACCATGGCTTGTGATCATCCTCATATGCATAAGCACAATAATATCATCTCATATCTCATTTTTGATTCACTGCATTGGTTCTGAGTCATTTGCACCTAGGGTTTGTGATCTGAGCAATCCCAAGGCATCTTGAGCCATTACAAAGGCCACCAATCATCTCAAAGGGGTCCATGTGTGTTCTTATGTCATATTCCATCTCCTCAAAGTCAAAATTGCAGAGGAATCACAAGAACTAGGGTTTGAGTGGATGCAGAGCCAGGATGAACTGCACAGTTGACTAAAATTAGGGTTTTGGTTTCAGAGGCCATAACACCAAAATTTTTGGTCATTCTTGTTTCCATTGGTCTCTATATGGTATAGGGAGTATGCATATCAATTTTCATGAAGAAATTCCATGGGGAAGTCATCTGATCAAAGGTTGACTTTTCAGACAAGTCAGTGCAAAATCAGGGCATCTGAGGCCCCCAATGACCCAACCAATGGGTGATCTTCATCATTTTGAGTGTATATGATCTTTATTTGATCATGGAAGAAGGTTGAAGTTCATAGAAATCAAGA
The DNA here is from genome assembly GCA_963966055.1 of Lathyrus aphaca. Taxonomy (NCBI): domain Eukaryota; kingdom Viridiplantae; phylum Streptophyta; class Magnoliopsida; order Fabales; family Fabaceae; genus Lathyrus; species Lathyrus aphaca. The sequence continues at coordinate 354,279,774 of OZ014525.1, forward strand.
ATTTAGGGTTTTTGCAAATGTTGACTTTTTGGGCATAGTTGACTTTTCAAGAATGCATCATTTTAGGTCATTTTTCAAGCCATGATTCTTGATCCAAAAATGCTTCAAATGAAAAAACTTTGGTCATGAAAGTTGTAGATCTCATTTTTCCCTTTTCAAAAAGTTCAAGAACATGATCAAACTCTTCTTGGATCAAAAGTTATGGTGTGACAAAGTTGCCAAAAATCACTTATTTTCAAGATATGCACCAAGTGTGAAAATTGCAAAATCATGTACTAAGTCAAATTGCAACTTCTAATTGGTATCAAACCTTCACATAAACATCATGTAAGTCCTAAAGTTCAGAATGAACTAGGCATTGCTCATGTTTCATGACTTTTGGAACAAGATTTTCACATGAGAACCATAAAGTAACAAGTTGCAAAACCACTCATTTCTCTTCACCAACTTGCTGCATTGGTCCTTGAATCAAGCTAGCCTCACACACTCATCATGCTGCGCAGCCCATGCCCATTGTACTTGCCTAGAGTCAAGCCATACTTGCCTTACACAAAAGTTGACCTTTTTGCAAAAGTAAACTTACCTATCACCACAGGCCATGTCACATCTTCTGGCCACTTGGATTAAAATAACATATCATTTTGCAAGCCATTCCATGTACTAAGCAAGGCTGAAACTTACACACCATCACATTCACAAAAACACACCACATTGCATAAGCTTTCGAATCTGCCTCCACAGCCAAAAAACACCCAAGCCAACTTCACCATTCAACTCACCTTGCTCCATAGACCACAAAAGCATCAAGAACCCAAGCCTGAAACAACCAGAATACTCCATAGCCATTTCTCACCCCAAGCTGCATTTCTCTTCGAAACTCTCACCACAGCTTGCAAACATCCAAACAAACACTCCAGACCTTCTCCATTCACCCTCAGGATCACAAACAACCCCTCACCATGACCTGAAAGTGCCTGAAACACCATTGCCATTTCTGATCAAGCTTGAGCAGAAGCTTTCGAAACTCACTATCCAGCCAACTTAAACTCTCATTGAGCATTCAAACATCTTCTGGGGATCAAGTGGAGTGGATTGCACAAGGAGAAGTGGCCTGAAAGTCCTCAAATTGAAAGCTCCAAATCTCAGGTAGCTCGAAAATTATTTTTCCAGAAATCATTTTTCTTGTTACAAACTTGTTCTATGTGATTCACTGATCATCCTGATGTCATTGGTTTCGAAAATGGCTTTGATTTGAGTATTTAATTTGTCTCTGAAACCTGCGTGCCCTAGAACTTGTTCTGTTCGATTCATGGTTTTGAGGAAGAAGAAATTTGTTTGGACTTAGGGTTTTAGTTCAGGAGATCATGGGGATCATTTTGGTGTGTTTAGTTTTCATTTTCGTTACGATTTGAGGGGTTTGGGGAGTTTTCAGGTGAGGTGCTGGCCGGAGAAGACGACCGGAGGTCTTCTCCGGCAGCCTGAGTCATTAAGCCCTAATCTCAGGTCATTAATGCTAGTTTGAATTTCACCCGTAGGATTGCTCTGACCCGTTGACTTGCCGCGCGCATGAAGGGTCCAGATGTGGTCATTAAACCCTAATCACTTTGATTTATTTAATTAATTAAGATTAAGTCAGTTTAAATGTGAGCCACAAGATCACGCGCCAAGTCAATGGTCCCCTTTCCAGATTGAATCCTGGCCTTCCATGCTGCATACTTCATTTTATTTTATTTTAATTTCATTTTATTTTAATTTAACTTGTACAATTATTTTAAAAATAGCAAAAAATACATAAAAATTATGAAACTTTTTCCTCTGAGTTTTAATAATTTTTATGACACAAAAACATTTTTATTTTATTTTTTATCATTAAAAAAGTATTTTTAAATATTTAAAAGATTATTTTTAATTGATTAATGGGAATTGATTAATTAAAAATACTTTTAGGTATTTAAAAATTACAAAAAAATTCATGAAATGTTCTAAGACATTTAGAAACATTGTCCAACCTTCAAACCAAATTTCTTTTTTGATCTTGATGCATTTTAAGAATTTTTCATTGAATTAAATCATATTTTGTGCATTATTTTGATCATGGGTTCAAAAATTCATTTCTGCCTATTGGAGAAGGTTTGGACATTGATTCTTTTTGCTTTGTCTTGTGTTTAGCATATAGTTTCTAAGATAAAATGGTCATGATTTGATCTTGCATTTTCCAATTGTTTGGCATTTCTTTTGTTAAGAACCCTAAAAAACCCTAATAACTTAGAAAATTCATATCTTGAGATTGGTTAGGAGTTGAGAGTTCCCCTTTGGGCAGTGGTTCATTATAGGTTTAGGGTTTCTTTGGATGGCATTTTCCCTTTTTTATCTTAGGGTTTGCTTCTGTTTTGAGTTTTGGTTTGATGTTTAATCCATGAACCCTAATTTGGGATTTCTCTTGCATCCTTCTTGCATTTCCTTGCATAACATGACTTGTCTTTGCATTTTGTGCATTCTTGTGATTCATTTGGCATCTTAGGGCACATAGAAAGCATGTTTGATCATTGCATTACATATTTGCCATGTCATTTGTCTTGTATGCTTCATAACTTTTCATGTTCATTCATGCTCCTTAACTTGCATCATTTACATCCATGATCTTGTATGAGCATCTCCATGCCTTGCCTCATGTTCATAGCACCTCATAGCATCATTTTCATCATCAATATGCTTCTGGTTTGGTCTAGCATCATACCATTTCATCCCATCTAGCATTGCATTGCATTTCTTTCTAACATTTCAGGTGGTAAGTAAACTTGAGAAGTGAATTTGCCTTCACTTCTCATAACTTTTCTTTTCATCTCTCTTGCATCCATTGCTGCATTTCTATTTGTGTTTGAGATTGAGCTTGCTCATTCTTCTTCCTCCCACTTTCTTTCTTCAAGTGACTTGACTTCTTGAATGAAGCAAGTCACTTTGCTTCTCTTGATCCTGTTCATCTGCATCCTGGTGGCTCCTTTGAAGATTTCCCTTGTCAAACCTCACAAACCTTAGGATCAACCAAGCATGACAATGAATTAGGGTTTTGATTAGTCTCCCCTCATAGTTTTTACCTTTGTGTCTCTCTTTGAGTCCTCTCTTCTCACCTCATAATCAGGGACTAGACCCTAAAGGCTTTAAGACTTTGTGATTAAGCTTATGCCTGCATCCTTCTCTTAGGATGGAGTGTATAACTTTAATCCTAAGTGTTAAACCCTTAATGTGTTTAAATCTCTTAATCAATTCACTTAATAATCATCAAGACATCACACTTGTAACTTGGGCCTTGCATTAGGGTTCTAATTCTTCCTTAAGTGGTTGAGAAGGACTAACCCTAGTGTTAATGGACAAGTCCCCCTCAAGTTGTCTTACAAATCATAAAATTCACTTCATCATCATATCATTAAATAAAATCCACTTAATCAAAGGCTTGTTTTGTCATGAGTTTAATCTCTAATCATGGATTAAGTTGAGGAGTTTTCCTCAGCTTAAACATTCTCATCTATTATCCTTCTATTAGGATGGTGTAATGAGTCTGTTTAATCCCTGATTATGGCTTAACCTCATTACTCAACACTAAACAAAAACCACAAAAACATCTAAATAATCACAAGTAGGTTAATGATCTTAATCCTGCATCAAAGGTGATTAAGTGCGAGAATCTGACTTCACACTTAAGGTATTCTCATTACCCCTAATCAGAGGGAGGATGTGATGAGTTTACTAACCCATTGGTTTAGACTTAAGCTCATTAACTTATGACGAACTTTCAAAAGCAATAAAAGGCTGAAAATACAAAAAACAAACAATAATCGTCTCCTCCGGGATTCTTTTCTCATCACCTTCACTCATAAACGAGAACTTGCTTCTTCCGTCTAATGCAAGACAGTTTGCACCTGAGCCAGACAGGTCATACATTTGAGCATAGGCAAGCAAGCAGTTCATCAGTCAATTCATCTTTCAGTCTCTTTGGGTCGAACTACGGTGTTCTGACTTCCTCATTGCACGAGAGGATACGTAGGCATAACTTAACAGTTATCGAACAAAAGTCTCTGTATATTCCCCCTCTTTCTAGCTTTATTCTTTAGCCTCATTATCATGAGCAATTCATTCTCTTCCTTACACTGACACATCATTTATACACTTCATTTCTTTTACACTGACACCTGTACACATCCTTTTCCAGCTCTTTGACACACAAATTGCACTGACACTACCCCTTTAAAACACAAATCTTTTAAGCGTGGATCCCGTCGAGTACGGCGGACAATCTGGGTGCTAATACCTTCCCAGGTTGTAACCAACCCCCTTTCTCAGTCTCTCTGGTTCGCAACCGTCTTATCCATCTCTTTCTAGGTCTATGCAGCATTACCTTTCCTCCGGGATAAAAATGCCTAGCTGGCGACTCTATTCATCTCCAGTGAGTTCACGGCTGTGTGTTCTTATTGTCCCTCTCGCCGACCGTTCGCGTCTGTACCTTTATTTGGGCCATTCCCATTTATCGGGAGCGACAGCTTGGCGACTCTGCTGGGGAATCTTATACTGCAACCAGGGCTTCTGGTTCTTTTTGTGGGTTCCTCCTAGCGCTTGTTTGATTTGTGTTTACTGGGGTGTTATGTGCTTGTTTGTGCTTGTATTTATTTTTGTTTATTGCTTTATGTATAGTTGCTTTACTGCTTTCTTTATTACATTTGTATATATATCATACTGTCATTACTGCTGGCTGGATCTGGTTTTGTTGGGTGGGTGATTCATTGAGAGTTAAGGTCCTATACCTGGGACCTGAGTGACACCTAGGCTAGAGTGAATCATATTCTTTCCCATTCCATTTCGGTCTGGTGCGGGAATATGAAACACGGTTCAGATATGGGTTTCTTCTTGAGAACTCTGTGTTGCAGATTTCCTGCAATGCTAGGGCTATCTGGGAAGCCTGCTAAGTCTGGATGACCTTTTAGTATTGACCTTCAGAAACTGAGGTGAATTAGAGGAGGAATTGTTATGGTTACTGTAAACACTGTACCTCCGGGTTAGAAGTGTTTACACTTCTCATAACTGATCCAAGTCTGAGGATCCTTGTTCTAGATCACCACCTGTGAGGGGGTTGGGCTGTTTACAGGTTTGCAGGTACCTTGACCTCAGAATACCCTGTTACTTTGACTTTGTTAAGAATGCTCCATGTTGGATAGTTCTTGTGATTCTAAAACCTTGGACTTGTGGCTCTTTATTTGAGTCCCCCACCCTGGTTACTGGATTTTTAGACCTCCATTTGGAATTCTTGAACACACATGGATCTATACCAAGGCAGTTAATCAGATCCAGCTCAGTCACAAACCCTTGCATTTCATTTGCAAACATACTCATTGCATCATATTAACATTTGCTTATTTGTGTTTCAGGGTATCCATCTTCATCTGGTTTTTGGTTTTGACCCCATCTGCAGTATTGACCTGTCTCCACCAGCATTTGCTTCAGCTTGTCAGACATATACTTCAGTTACTTGCACTAGCCAGCCATTGGCCCACTCCTCAGCATCTTCATCAGCACTTATTCTACTCAGTCTCAGCACTTATGGCTCCAAAGAAAAGCAACATCACCTATCATTTCTTCCAACCAGACTTATCAGACATCAGGAGGATCCAAACCCTGATCACTCCAGATCACATACCTTTGTTCAGGGAGCATTATGGGGATATACTTGACTTGGTCATGGATCTGGACCCATCCCAGAGGAGTTTGATCCACACCTGCATTCAGTTTTATGACCCCCCATTGAGATGTTTCACCTTTCAAGACTTCCAGTTGGGCCCTCTATTAGAAGAATACTCATCTTTGGTTGGTTTGCCTATCAAAAAGGAAATCCCTTTCAACCCTGAAATGGTCTTTCCCAGCAATGGAGAAGTAGCCAAAGCTTTGCACCTGGAACCTGCTTTGATTGAGCAGCATATGACCTCTAAAGCCGGGATCCCTGGTTTTCATCTGGACTTCCTAATTTCTCAAGCTAGTCTGAAGGCTTCCCTGGGGGAGTGGAGAGCTGTTTGTGCTCTGTTGGCCTTAAGTGTATATGGAATTGTGTTGTTTGCAGATGAGCCTCGATTCATTAGCAAGAATGCAATCCATTTGTTCATCCTGAAGAACCCAGTGCCAACTCTGCTAGGAGATCTCTATTACTCAGTACATCAGAAGAATGAGAAGCAGAGGGGAAGGTTAGTAAGGTGTTGTGCTCCATTATTCCATGCTTGGCTTCTCAGGCATCTACCCAGGACAGATGCATTTCTCAATCCTCATCAGCAGAGCAACTGGGCTAAGAGGCTCACTACCCTAACTTCAGCAGATATCAGATGGTGTACTCAAAGCACCAAGGGCAGAGATATCATAACAAGCTGTGGGCACTTTCCCAATGTGCCCTTAATAGGAGTTAAGGGAAGCATCAATTACAACCCTCTGCTGTTCAGAAGGCAGCTGGGCTATGCATTGGTCCATGCTCCTAAGGCACAGGACCTGGTTGAGACCCTCTACTGTGAGAACAAGATTAGTCTGGCAACTGTTAGGCAGGCTGCCTGGGCCTGGGATCATGTTCAAACCAAGGGAGTCACCATTCTGGGGAAGTGCAATAATGTGGCATCAGCACAATATTATGAGTGGTCCCATGCCAGGGCCCAATTCTCTGGAATGCCCTTCACCATAGAAGACATGCCTGAGTCATCTTCAGCACCACCCCCTGCCACTATCAGTTTGGAGGAGTTTGAGAGCTTGAAGGAAAGAAACGAGAAGCTAACCCAGGCTTTGCAGAAGACCCTCCGGGAGAGGAGTGAAGGTGTGAGGGAGATTGAAAGATTGGAGAAGTTGAGGGTGGAACACTTGACTAAAATTGAGAAGTCTAGAGATTATATCAACAAGTCTAAAGCTGGTGAGCAGATTCTGAAGAACGCTTGCAAAGAAGCCCAGTTCCAAAGAGCAAGGACAGACTTGTATTTGAAAGAGAGTCAGGCCAGGTGGGTCCGGATCACTGAGGCCCGTACTCTAGAAGACAAGAGAGTTCAGGACAAGATGGAGCAGATAGAAAAAGCCCTGGCAGCAGCCCAGAAGGAAATATCAGAGCTAGAAATCAGAGCTGGAGTGAAGAGGTCTAAGGACCAAAGTCAGAACAAGAAGTTGACTGCAGCTGTTGCAACAAGAAACCTTCTCATCAGAAGTCTCACGGAGCGTCCGGCTGATCCTGTGACCGAAGCACTTCTTAAGGAAGTTCGTGAGGATGAGTTTGGCCTTGGAGTTTGATCATTTGCTTGTTGTTGTTCCTTTTCATGTACTTTTGCTTTTGTGATGTATTTTGACCCCTTTGGGGGCTTGTGTTGTAAAAAAGAACAAATTGTATTACTTCACCTTTTGTAGTATATTTGTGTTAGTTTCCATCTGGGTTACTTCAAAAGCAACTTCAACAGCATCATCTTCAAGGGTCTGGAAGGGTCAAAACTGAAGACCAAACCGGATACCTTGAGAACAAATAAGCATAACTGCATTGCATACTAACCCTTTTGTTTGTTTTGTAGGTTTTTGTTTTGTTGTTGCTAACCTCTGTTGTGATATTCAGGAATTATTGCTCGCCGCCGGGTATTTCCCCTCAACAGGCCACACAGGTACCCAACTAGAAACAACCTTCCGGGAATTCAGATGGATCAGATGCAGCAAGACCTTACGGAGGTCAGAAACCAGATGGCAAACGAAAGATTGGAGATGAGAACCCAGATAACACAATTCATGGAAGTGATGAATAACTTAGCTCAAAGCCAGGAGAGGCTCAGAGCTTTGGTAGAAGGAAGGAATCAAGATGAGCCCCATGTGGGGACTGCAGGCACAAGTAACAATGAAAGGGTGCAACCACATGTTAACCCCCCTGTGTTTGGTCCACATCTACATCCTGAGATCAATATTCCTGCAAATGTTCAAGGAACAGCCACTGCAGCCAGGGTACTTCAAGAAGATCCTCAGGAGGACCAATTTACAGTAATGGGTGCTGGAGAGGAAACTTACGATAGACGATTGGAAGAGATAGCTGAGAAGTTGAGGTCCTTAGAATCTCAAAATTCTTTGGGTTTCGACGTCATGGACATGGGTTTGGTAGACGGGGTCAGGATCCCCCATAAGTTCAAGCCTCCTTGTTTCGAAAAGTATAATGGGACTTCATGCCCCCGGACTCATTTGCAATCATTTCTGGGAAGGCTGAAGGCCTATACAATGGATGAGAAGCTCTGGATGTTCTACTTTGAAGACAGCTTGACTGGAGCATCAAGGGAATGGTATTCCCATTTGACAAGGGCAACTGTAAGATGCTGGAAGGACCTGGCAGAGGCCTTCATCAGACAGTATCAATACAACTTAGATATGGCACCCAATAGGACTCTCCTAATGGGAATGTCACAGTCGTCAAGGGAAGGTTTCCGAGAATATGCCCAGAGATGGAGGCAATTGGCTGCTGCCGTTCAACCACCAATGTCTGAGAGAGAAATGGCAGACATGTTTATGAACACTCTCCAGGGAACGTATATTGACAGGTTGGCTGCTTTCTCTTCCACTAGCTTCGCAGATGTTGTTATAGCTGGGGAGAGAATTGAAAACCTGTTAAAAATGGGTAAGATCTCTGATAATGGTGCCAGTTCGTCCAGTGGTACAAGAAAGCCTTTTGCAGGCCCGAGAAGAACTGGCGAGACCAATGCCGTTCACACCAACAGGGGTAGGCCCCAGTATGTTCAAAGGTCGATAGCAACAGTCACTATCCCTGCTCCAGCTCATCCTCAGCCAGTCTATCAACCTCCGCAACAAAACTTCCAACAGCAACCTCAGTATCATCAGAATCAGTATCCTCCAAGGAACTTCAACAACAACAACACCAACAACAATCAACAAAGGCCATTCCAACAGAGGCCATCCCAAGCTAATAGAGTGATCGACCCGATCCCAATACCGTATGCTGCCTTGTTGCCACAACTTCTGAAACTCAACCTAGTTGAGCTAAGAACGTTGGCACCTCCGGATCCCAACAGTTTACCAAGGAACTATGACTCCAATGCTAGGTGTGCTTTTCATTCAAACGCACCTGGTCACAGTACAGAAAAATGCAGGGCTCTGCATATGAAGGTACAAGACTTGGTAGACTCCAAGGCTCTGAATTTTGCACCGCCGCCCAATGTCAATAAAAACCCTATGCCAAACCATGGTGGTCCCCGAATTAACGCTATTGAAGAAGACAGACCGTCTTATTTAATAACCAGTGTGGATCAGATCAGGACGCCATTGGTCGAAATCAAAGCTCAACTCCGCGAAAACCAAATATTTCCGGGGTGTGAACTAGGGTGTCCCTATTGCAATATTTCATGGAATGGGTGTGAGGACCTGAGGAATGGCATTGACAGCCTTATTCGGAGTGGCCTGCTACAAATCACTACATCATTCCCGACAAACCCAACAACTTCATCAGCAACGGTTCCAGAACCTCCTACAACCGCAGCAACTATTGTTCCCGACAATTCCTCAGCAACATCAACAAGTACTTCGTCTGTCCTCCCAAATGATCAGTTTTCAACAGTTTCTCCTGCTACAACTTCAGCTTCAACAACAGTCCTTCCAACAATACCTCCTACAACACCAGCAATCAATCATGAAGATGTCTCTACTGTTACCATATTCTATGATCCTGAAAATAATTCCGCCTACCATTCAGAAGGTGCTGCTCCCGCCAGAGCACCAGTTACAATCTTTTATGATCCACAAACAATAACAGTCCCTTCAGCAGCAGCAATCAGTCCAGTCACTGTCACGGTGCCTGGACCAGTACCATATGAAAGCAACAGGGCCATCCCTTGGCACTATGGCTCTGACGTGTATTGTGAAGGAAAAAGAATCACTCTTGAAACATCAGCACCTGCACCACAAGTAGATAATGTGGGGGGAGGCGGAGGCTTCACTCGAAGCGGACGTCTCTTTGCTTCACAAGTCCAAAGACCTACTGCCGAAGCAGAAGCTGCTGCCAAGGCAAAAGGAAAAGGCCCGGTGCAGGAGGATCCAGCTGCCAAAGAAGCCCTGAAGACTCCATTCGATCAGGAAGTTGATGAGTTTATGCGGATCATCAAAAAGAGCGATTATAAAGTTGTGGATCAGCTTCACCAGACGCCATCCAAAATCTCCATCCTCTCACTGCTTATGTGCTCCGAAGCCCATCGGAATGCACTACTTAAAGTCTTGCACGCGGCTTACGTGCCTGAGGAGATTACTGTCAACCAATTGGAAACCGTGGTTGGAAATGTTACTGCTAGCAATGGGCTAGGATTTACCAATTCTGACTTGACAGCGGATGGCCGCAACCACAACAAAGCCTTGCACATAACCATGGAATGCAAAGGAGCTGTCCTTTCTCATGTGCTGGTGGACACAGGTTCTTCCCTGAATGTCTTACCAAAGAAGGCTCTGGTGAAGTTAGAATATGATGGATTGGCATTGAGACCCAGCAACCTGGTGGTGAGAGCCTTTGATGGTTCGAAGAGATCGGTTCTGGGAGAGATCGAGTTGCCCGTGACAATTGGCCCGCAGACCTTTAAAACTATCTTTTATGTGATGGACATTCAGCCCGCCTACAGCTGTTTGTTGGGTAGACCCTGGATTCACGCCGCCGGCGCAATAACGTCTACCCTTCACCAAAAGTTAAAATTTGAGTGGGAAGGTCAAGTTGTCACAATCTGTGGGGAAAAGGACATTTTCGTTAGCCATCTGGCTACTTACAAATACATTGAGATGGATGGAGAGATCCATGAAACAATGAGCCAAGGTTTTGAAGCCTTGAATGTCAATGAAGCATCTGCTGTGTCAGGGATCTCCATGTCGTCTTACCAACAAGCCCGGAAGGTTGTTGAGGAAGGAACTGCCCTAGGCTGGGGCAAGGTCTTAGCTGTGGAGGAGAAGAAGGACAAGTTTGGGTTGGGTTATAGACCAACTCAACATCAAGCAAAGGCTGCTGCAGAGCCAGGTTTTGTCAGTGGGGGAATGCTTACCCCTGATGCTATCAACTGCCTGGAAGACGAGCTGGAAGAGGAGCGCAATCTGGAGAATTGGATTCGTCCAAAGATCCCGGGGAGCAGAGTCTCGAACTGGTCTTCCCAGGAAATTATAAGAGTTACTCATGCAGAGTAATTATTATTTCCTGTATTTTTATAGCATGCATCCAAGTCTTGCATCTTGCCCAAGATGACAAGACTCATTTTGTAATCAGGGCCATCTGTACTTTTGTGCAAACAAGATTAAATTAATGAAATATCAGACATCTTTTTGCAAACGAGTCTTTTCTTTTCTGCTCACTGTTTTTCCATTTTTCTTTTTGTACAAAAATAAATGGCGGTGTTTTCAAAATGATAACTTCATTTCACTTTTTTCTAAGGCAAGATTAAAATCAATCACTAAAATGAACAAACTTAACCCTTGCAGAGTGTGCCTTCCAGACAGCACCGACAACAGCACGGCTATGACATCGTATGACTTTGACAATCCGATCAATCAGGCTGATGAAGGGGTTGAAGAAGAATATGAGCTTCCTGAAGAGCTAGCTAGGTTGTTGAGACAAGAGGAAAAGGTTATCACTCCTCACCAGGAGGAGATTGAAGTGATTAATCTTGGTACAGACGAAGACGTGAAAGAAGTTAAAATCGGGGCCTGCCTGCAAGACTCAGTGAAGAGACAACTGATAGATCTGCTTCAAGAGTATGTTGATGTGTTTGCTTGGTCGTATCAAGACATGCCAGGGTTGGATACCGACATTGTTATGCACAAGCTGCCTTTGAGGGAAGAATGCCCACCAGTTAAACAGAAGCTGCGCCGAACTCGCCCAGACATGGCTATGAAAATCAAAGAAGAGGTACAAAAGCAGTGGGACGCCGGGTTCCTTGCTGTAACTAGCTATCCGCCGTGGGTTGCTAACATAGTACCTGTGCCTAAGAAAGACGGCAAAGTAAGAATGTGTGTTGACTACCGGGATCTGAACAGAGCCAGCCCGAAAGATGATTTCCCATTACCTCACATTGATGTATTGGTGGATAACACGGCTCAGTTCTCGGTATTCTCCTTCATGGACGGATTTTCAGGATACAACCAGATCAAGATGGCACCTAAAGACATGGAGAAGACAACATTCATTACACCTTGGGGCACGTTCTGTTACAAAGTGATGCCATTCGGACTGAAGAATGCTGGTGCAACATATCAACGGGCTATGGTGACATTATTCCACGATATGATCCACAAAGAAATAGAATGTTATGTGGATGATATGATCGCCAAGTCCCTTACAGAGGAAGATCACCTGGTGAATCTACTGAAGTTGTTCAAGCGCCTGAGGAGGTATCAATTAAAGCTGAACCCCAACAAATGCACATTCGGGGTGAGATCTGGTAAGCTGCTGGGTTTTATTGTAAGCGAGAAAGGGATTGAAGTGGACCCTGATAAAGTCAAATCCATCCAAGAGATGCCTGCACCGAAAACTGAGAAAGAAGTTCGAGGGTTCTTAGGTCGATTGAACTACATTTCAAGGTTCATATCTCACCTCACAGCAACCTGTGAACCCTTGTTCAAGCTGCTGAGAAAGGAACAAACGGTCAGGTGGAACGAAGACTGCCAAAAAGCTTTTGACAAGATCAAGGAATATCTACAAGAACCTCCAATCCTCATGCCGCCAGTTGAAGGAAGACCTCTGATTATGTACTTGACAGTATTAGAAGAGTCAATGGGGTGTGTACTAGGTCAGCATGACGAGTCTGGTCGAAAAGAGTATGCAATATACTACCTAAGCAAAAAGTTTACCGACTGTGAACAACGTTATTCACTGCTCGAGAAAACTTGCTGTGCTTTAGCGTGGGCTGCTCGCCGACTGAGACAGTATATGTTGACCCACACTACCTTATTAATCTCAAAAATGGATCCAGTTAAGTACATCTTCGAGAAGCCAGCTCTTACCGGACGGGTTGCAAGATGGCAGATGATTCTCACAGAATACGACATACAATACACATCTCAGAAAGCCATCAAAGGCAGTGTACTATCTGAATATCTTGCTGAGCAACCCATTAATGACTACCAGCCTATGAGGTTGGACTTCCCCGATGAGGACATCATGTTCATTAAAGCAAAAGATCACGAAGAGCCTATTCACACTGAAGGGCCTGACCCGGAGGAAGAATGGACTATGATGTTTGATGGGGCTGTTAACATGAATGGTCGCGGTGTTGGTGCAGTACTCATTACACCTAAAGGGGTTCACATGCCTTTCTCGGCAAAACTCACTTTCAACTGCACTAACAACGAAGCTGAATACGAAGCTTGCATTATGGGTCTTGAGGAAGCCATTGACCTCAGGATCAAGACATTGACCGTATTCGGAGATTCAGCTCTGGTAGTTAATCAAACCAACGGAAAATGGTACACCCATCAGGATCATCTGATACCTTACAGGGATTATACAAGGAGGTTACTGACTTTCTTTACAACGGTCAAACTTGAGTATATCCCTCGGGACGAGAATCAGTTTGCAGATGCTCTGGCTACCATTTCATCCATGATCAAAGTTCAAACTGCCAACTTTGTACCTCAGATTTCAGTGTCTAGACTTGATAGACCAGCATATGTATTTGCAGCGGATGTTGTAAAAGAAGATAAGCCTTGGTTCCATGACATTAAAAGCTTCTTGGAGGATCAAACATACCCACCTGGGGCATCTTCCAATGATAAGAAGACTTTGAGAAGGCTTGCTGGTAGTTTCTTCCTGAACACTGATGGATCTTTATACAAAAGAAACTTTGATATGGTACTCCTCAGATGTGTTGACAAGACAGAAGCAGATTTGTTGATGCATGAAGTGCACGAAGGATCTTTTGGTACCCATGCTGGAGGGCATGCCATGGCTAAAAAGTTGTTAAGATCAGGCTATTACTGGATCACAATGGATGCAGACTGTTGTGCCTATGCCAGAAAGTGTCACAAATGCCAGATTTACGCAGATAAGGTGCATGTGCCTCCTAATCCTTTGAACATCATGTCTTCACCATGGCCCTTTGCTATGTGGGGCATTGATATGATTGGCAAGATTGAGCCAACTGCTTCGAATGGTCACAGATTCATCCTGGTCGCCATTGATTATTTCACCAAGTGGGTTGAAGCAGCCTCATATGCAAATGTTACAAGACAAGTGGTAGCCCGATTTCTGAAAAGAGATATCATCTGTCGATATGGAGTGCCCGAGCGAATCATTACTGATAATGGTTCCAATTTAAACAACAAAATGATGGCCGAGATGTGTCGGGACTTCAAGATCCAACATCACAATTCTTCTCCTTACAGGCCAAAGATGAATGGCGCTGTTGAGGCAGCGAATAAGAATATTAAGAAGATCGTGCAGAAGATGGTAATCACATACAAAGACTGGCATGAAATGCTACCGTTTGCCTTGCATGGGTACCGCACGTCAATCAGGACATCCACTGGGGCAACACCGTATCAGCTTGTATATGGTATGGAAGCAGTCCTACCTGTTGAAGTTGAATTACCCTCTCTACGGGTATTGATGGATGTTAAACTGAGTGAAGCAGAATGGGTTCGGTCCCGATTCGAACAACTGAGTCTGATCGAAGAGAAAAGATTGGCTGCAATCTGTCATGGGCAGTTATATCAGAAGAGAATGAAGAAGGCCTTCGATCAGAAAGTCAGGCACCGAGGGTACCAAGTAGGGGATCTTGTGTTGAAAAGAATCCTCCCTCCTCATACAGACCACAGGGGCAAATGGACTCCAAATTATGAAGGACCATTCGTGGTAAAGAAAGTTTTCTCTGGTGGAGCGCTGATGCTCAGCACCATGGATGGTGAAGATTTCCCGTCCCCTGTGAATTCAGATGCAGTTAAAAAATACTTCGCATAAAATGACCCGCTGGACATAAAAACAGAATGTAAGTCCAGGCAAAAATAGGGCATCCCGGCGAGTCAAAAACAGAATAAAAGACTCGGGCAAAAATAAGGGAAATAAATGAAAAATGTACACCCGCTGAGTTGAAAAGCCGCATTGGACAACTCAGGCAAAAATGGGTATCTCGATGGATTGAAAACCCGAAAGGGCGATCCATGCAAAATAAGGGAATAAGCGAACAACTGCATTCTGAATTCGTCTGTATTGTCACAACTTGGAAAGCCTTGAAACGATCAAGCTTCAATCAGAATCAGCCTTCTTCAGAAAGCAAGACGAGAAGAACGTCATTGTCGTACGAGTCATAGCAGAAGAGGAAGCTCCTCAAAGCGTCGTCAACACTGCCAGCACCTTGTTTCTCAATTTGTAACAATCTCCTCATTTCAGGGGATATGTTTCTTTGGTTGTATCTTGCCGATTTAGGGCACATGAATTAATAAAATCAGATTTTTCAGTCATGTTTCGTTTTGTATATTTTTTATTTGCAAAGGATGTCTGATGTCTCTAAAAAATAAATTGCATAAGTACAGATGCTTTTCTCCCAAAAATAATAATAAAACACATGTTTACAGGGAATATACTTACTCTTGAAAGTGCTTAACTCCTATGACGGAATTCAGTGAAGGATACCTCGGGACCTTTTGTGCGTTTCCTTATCTTTGCAGGATTGCAGGTATCCAGGACGCAACCTGGGGCATGCAAGTTACGTCTCAGCAAGTTGGCGAATCATTATCAACTCGGTCTATCTTCCACGTGGCACTGAAAGGTGCCCACTTCCCCAGCTGAGTCGCCTCTTGTTGCTATCCCCAGCCGAGTTGCCTCTCACAATTCCCCAGCCGAGTTGCCATTTCATCCTCAGTTGAGTACAGGAGTCAGGGAATCATCTCCCCACAGAATCTTCAGCCTCTATCCAGAAGAGCAGCGCATAGAAGATCACAACAGAGTGAAGAAAGCTTCTACAAACTCCAGCTGGGTCCCGTATTATAAGGATGTCAACCAGTGACCTGTATCCCCAAGCAAATATCCTCTTATTGGATCTACCAATGATCTCATCCCCAGCTGGGAGGTCCATTTCCAACAGATCGACCAGAGATCTTCGCAGTGACGGGATCCGAATCCCGGTTTGTTATCTTTGCATAATCATAGCATTCGCATCATACTATCCCCTCAAAGCGTAGCATTCCGTTTAATACGGAGCATTACGGCAAAAATCAAACGCATAGCATAATCATAAGCCATGTTCTGAAGTAACACTTGTGAATAACAAACCGTTCATCATCATTATACAAAAATCCCCACCAGAGTCCCAGCAAAAGCAGTTGCCTCTCCAATCACCAAACACCAGTATATATTTCTGACACCCGTCCGTGTCATCACTTCCCCAAACAGGTTGCCTGAATACACTTTACAAACAAAATCACCCGTACTACAGATACTTCCTGACACCCGTCCGTGTCAAATCACCAGCAGAAAGCCAAAGACATCCTCTTGGCACTCACATATACTTATATATACACTTTCTCGACACCTGTCCGTGTCATATCCCCAGCGCAGTCGCTTACACCTTTACCACCCATATACTTGATAATGCTACTTTTCTCTTTTGACACTCGTCTGTGTCACTCTCCCCAGCAGATAAACACTTGTATATATATACTCACTACTCATTGGTACACTTATACAGATACTCATCCGTATCTTGTATACACCACTCATAACCCCACAGATTCAACAATAGTCCTTGTTCTTTGTTAACCAGTTGGTACTCGTCCGTATCATCATCTCAGAACATTGCGTCTAATGTTTGTTTCTACATGATGCTCGTCCGTATCATAAGTCTTAAGGATGCTCGTCCGCATCTTTAATCCATACACTGTGTCAAACACTTGTGTCTTCTTGAACATAGATACTCGTCTGTGTCTACTATTCCCCAGAAGAGTCCCTTCAGATTCAACACTCGTCCGTGTTCCTTGTTAACCCGTTGATACTCGTCCGTATCATCATCTCTGAACATGTGTCAGTTTGTTTCTACATGATACCCGTCCGTATCATAGCCTTAAGGATGCTCGTCCGCATCTTTAATCTATACAATACCAAACACTTATACCTTTTGTTTCTTGGATGTAAACGCTCGTCCGTGTTTACTATTCCCCAGTAGATCGCCAACAAAGCAAATTTCCTTTTTATCTAACACTCGTCCTGTGTTATGATACCCCGAGAGCAGCCGTCCCCTGCTGAGTGGTCGTCCTCCACTTCTTGATGGTCGTCCTCCATCATGCTCGTCCGATGGCCGTCCCCATCGTTGATCTTTTTCGGCAGCCGTACCCTGCCAGGTGGTCGTCCTCCACCTTTTGATGATCGTCCTTCATCATTTTATCCAATGGCCGTCCCCATTGTTGATTTTGGTTATCTGGCATTCGTCCTATGTCATGATAAACCCCGAGAGCAGCCGTACCCTGCTGAGTGGTCGTCCTCCACTTCTTGATGGTCGTCCTCCATCATGCTCGTCCGATGGCCGTCCCCATCGTTGACCTTTTCTATCCGATGGCCGTCCCCATCGTTGATATTTTCGGCAGCCGTACCCTGCCAGGTGGTCGTCCTCCACCTTTGATGGCCGTCCCCATCATATTTTCTTTTATCCCCAACAGAGCAGCCGTACCCTGCTAGGTGATCGTCCTTCACCTTTGATGGCCGTACCCCATCATCTGTTCATTTCGTTTATTCTTTAACCCGATGGCCGTCCCCGTCGTGGTCCCTTTACCTTTTTAGCCCGATGGCCGTTCCCATCGTTGTTTGCTTTACCTTTATGAACCTGACGGCCGTCCCCGTCATGTTTCATTAAATCCTCAGAGAATTTTACAGCTTTATCTTGATGGCCGTCCCCATCATGATTTTATTTCCCCAGCTAGTCGGCCGTCCCCGTCTTGGCTTTACCTTCTATCCCCAGCATGTCGGTCGTCCCCGTCGTCGCTTTGTTTTCCGCACCTTTACAATATACTTTATTTTCCTTTTGCAATCTATATCCCTTTTCTTCTTCATTCTGTGAGTGCAAATTTTGGACTGTCTTTGGTATTCAACCACAAGTTATCTTGTTTGCCTGTTAAGCCGTCGCTTACAACCTGCACAGCTAACTCATCTTTGAATAGGGGCAGCTGTAAACACCCCAAATTTGCCCTCACCCATTCACACCATGGCTTGTGATCATCCTCATATGCATAAGCACAATAATATCATCTCATATCTCATTTTTGATTCACTGCATTGGTTCTGAGTCATTTGCACCTAGGGTTTGTGATCTGAGCAATCCCAAGGCATCTTGAGCCATTCCAAAGGCCACCAATCATCTCAAAGGGGTCCATGTGTGTTCTTATGTCATATTCCATCTCCTCAAAGTCAAAATTGCAGAGGAATCACAAGAACTAGGGTTTGAGTGGATGCAGAGCCAGGATGAACTGCACAGTTGACTAAAATTAGGGTTTTGGTTTCAGAGGCCATAACACCAAAATTTTTGGTCATTCTTGTTTCCATTGGTCTCTATATGGTATAGGGAGTATGCATATCAATTTTCATGAAGAAATTCCATGGGGAAGTCATCTGATCAAAGGTTGACTTTTCAGACAAGTCAGTGCAAAATCAGGGCATCTGAGGCCCCCAATGACCCAACCAATGGGTGATCTTCATCATTTTGAGTGTATATGATCTTTATTTGATCATGGAAGAAGGTTGAAGTTCATAGAAATCAAGAATTTAGGGTTTTTGCAAATGTTGACTTTTTGGGCATAGTTGACTTTTCAAGAATGCATCATTTTAGGTCATTTTTCAAGCCATGATTCTTGATCCAAAAATGCTTCAAATGAAAAAACTTTGGTCATGAAAGTTGTAGATCTCATTTTTCCCTTTTCAAAAAGTACAAGAACATGATCAAACTCTTCTTGGATCAAAAGTTATGGTGTGACAAAGTTGCCAAAAATCACTTATTTTCAAGATATGCACCAAGTGTGAAAATTGCAAAATCATGTACTAAGTCAAATTGCAACTTCTAATTGGTATCAAACCTTCACATAAACATCATGTAAGTCCTAAAGTTCAGAATGAACTAGGCATTGCTCATGTTTCATGACTTTTGGAACAAGATTTTCACATGAGAACCATAAAGTAACAAGTTGCAAAACCACTCATTTCTCTTCACCAACTTGCTGCATTGGTCCTTGAATCAAGCTAGCCTCACACACTCATCATGCTGCGCAGCCCATGCCCATTGTACTTGCCTAGAGTCAAGCCATACTTGCCTTACACAAAAGTTGACCTTTTTGCAAAAGTAAACTTACCTATCACCACAGGCCATGTCACATCTTCTGGCCACTTGGATTAAAATAACATATCATTTTGCAAGCCATTCCATGTACTAAGCAAGGCTGAAACTTACACACCATCACATTCACAAAAACACACCACATTGCATAAGCTTTCGAATCTGCCTCCACAGCCAAAAAACACCCAAGCCAACTTCACCATTCAACTCACCTTGCTCCATAGACCACAAAAGCATCAAGAACCCAAGCCTGAAACAACCAGAATACTCCATAGCCATTTCTCACCCCAAGCTGCATTTCTCTTCGAAACTCTCACCACAGCTTGCAAACATCCAAACAAACACTCCAGACCTTCTCCATTCACCCTCAGGATCACAAACAACCCCTCACCATGACCTGAAAGTGCCTGAAACACCATTGCCATTTCTGATCAAGCTTGAGCAGAAGCTTTCGAAACTCACTATCCAGCCAACTTAAACTCTCATTGAGCATTCAAACATCTTCTGGGGATCAAGTGGAGTGGATTGCACAAGGAGAAGTGGCCTGAAAGTCCTCAAATTGAAAGCTCCAAATCTCAGGTAGCTCGAAAATTATTTTTCCAGAAATCATTTTTCTTGTTACAAACTTGTTCTATGTGATTCACTGATCATCCTGATGTCATTGGTTTCGAAAATGGCTTTGATTTGAGTATTTAATTTGTCTCTGAAACCTGCGTGCCCTAGAACTTGTTCTGTTCGATTCATGGTTTTGAGGAAGAAGAAATTTGTTTGGACTTAGGGTTTTAGTTCAGGAGATCATGGGGATCATTTTGGTGTGTTTAGTTTTCATTTTCGTTACGATTTGAGGGGTTTGGGGAGTTTTCAGGTGAGGTGCTGGCCGGAGAAGACGACCGGAGGTCTTCTCCGGCAGCCTGAGTCATTAAGCCCTAATCTCAGGTCATTAATGCTAGTTTGAATTTCACCCGTAGGATTGCTCTGACCCGTTGACTTGCCGCGCGCATGAAGGGTCCAGATGTGGTCATTAAACCCTAATCACTTTGATTTATTTAATTAATTAAGATTAAGTCAGTTTAAATGTGAGCCACAAGATCACGCGCCAAGTCAATGGTCCCCTTTCCAGATTGAATCCTGGCCTTCCATGCTGCATACTTCATTTTATTTTATTTTAATTTCATTTTATTTTAATTTAACTTGTACAATTATTTTAAAAATAGCAAAAAATACATAAAAATTATGAAACTTTTTCCTCTGAGTTTTAATAATTTTTATGACACAAAAACATTTTTATTTTATTTTTTATCATTAAAAAAGTATTTTTAAATATTTAAAAGATTATTTTTAATTGATTAATGGGAATTGATTAATTAAAAATACTTTTAGGTATTTAAAAATTACAAAAAAATTCATGAAATGTTCTAAGACATTTAGAAACATTGTCCAACCTTCAAACCAAATTTCTTTTTTGATCTTGATGCATTTTAAGAATTTTTCATTGAATTAAATCATATTTTGTGCATTATTTTGATCATGGGTTCAAAAATTCATTTCTGCCTATTGGAGAAGGTTTGGACATTGATTCTTTTTGCTTTGTCTTGTGTTTAGCATATAGTTTCTAAGATAAAATGGTCATGATTTGATCTTGCATTTTCCAATTGTTTGGCATTTCTTTTGTTAAGAACCCTAAAAAACCCTAATAACTTAGAAAATTCATATCTTTAGATTGGTTAGGAGTTGAGAGTTCCCCTTTGGGCAGTGGTTCATTATAGGTTTAGGGTTTCTTTGGATGGCATTTTCCATTTTTTATCTTAGGGTTTGCTTCTGTTTTGAGTTTTGGTTTGATGTTTAATCCATGAACCCTAATTTGGGATTTCTCTTGCATCCTTCTTGCATTTCCTTGCATAACATGACTTGTCTTTGCATTTTGTGCATTCTTGTGATTCATTTGGCATCTTAGGGCACATAGAAAGCATGTTTGATCATTGCATTACATATTTGCCATGTCATTTGTCTTGTATGCTTCATAACTTTTCATGTTCATTCATGCTCCTTAACTTGCATCATTTACATCCATGATCTTGTATGAGCATCTCCATGCCTTGCCTCATGTTCATAGCACCTCATAGCATCATTTTCATCATCAATATGCTTCTGGTTTGGTCTAGCATCATACCATTTCATCCCATCTAGCATTGCATTGCATTTCTTTCTAACATTTCAGGTGGTAAGTAAACTTGAGAAGTGAATTTGCCTTCACTTCTCATAACTTTTCTTTTCATCTCTCTTGCATCCATTGCTGCATTTCTATTTGTGTTTGAGATTGAGCTTGCTCATTCTTCTTCCTCCCACTTTCTTTCTTCAAGTGACTTGACTTCTTGAATGAAGCAAGTCACTTTGCTTCTCTTGATCCTGTTCATCTGCATCCTGGTGGCTCCTTTGAAGATTTCCCTTGTCAAACCTCACAAACCTTAGGATCAACCAAGCATGACAATGAATTAGGGTTTTGATTAGTCTCCCCTCATAGTTTTTACCTTTGTGTCTCTCTTTGAGTCCTCTCTTCTCACCTCATAATCAGGGACTAGACCCTAAAGGCTTTAAGACTTTGTGATTAAGCTTATGCCTGCATCCTTCTCTTAGGATGGAGTGTATAACTTTAATCCTAAGTGTTAAACCCTTAATGTGTTTAAATCTCTTAATCAATTCACTTAATAATCATCAAGACATCACACTTGTAACTTGGGCCTTGCATTAGGGTTCTAATTCTTCCTTAAGTGGTTGAGAAGGACTAACCCTAGTGTTAATGGACAAGTCCCCCTCAAGTTGTCTTACAAATCATAAAATTCACTTCATCATCATATCATTAAATAAAATCCACTTAATCAAAGGCTTGTTTTGTCATGAGTTTAATCTCTAATCATGGATTAAGTTGAGGAGTTTTCCTCAGCTTAAACATTCTCATCTATTATCCTTCTATTAGGATGGTGTAATGAGTCTGTTTAATCCCTGATTATGGCTTAACCTCATTACTCAACACTAAACAAAAACCACAAAAACATCTAAATAATCACAAGTAGGTTAATGATCTTAATCCTGCATCAAAGGTGATTAAGTGTGAGAATCTGACTTCACACTTAAGGTATTCTCATTACCCCTAATCAGAGGGAGGATGTGATGAGTTTACTAACCCATTGGTTTAGACTTAAGCTCATTAACTTA
Organism: Lathyrus aphaca; assembly: GCA_963966055.1. Lineage (NCBI taxonomy): Eukaryota > Viridiplantae > Streptophyta > Magnoliopsida > Fabales > Fabaceae > Lathyrus > Lathyrus aphaca. Next base: position 354,302,306 of record OZ014525.1, read on the forward strand.
TGACGAACTTTCAAAAGCAATAAAAGGCTGAAAATACAAAAAACAAACAATAATCGTCTCCTCCGGGATTCTTTTCTCATCACCTTCACTCATAAACGAGAACTTGCTTCTTCCGTCTAATGCAAGACAGTTTGCACCTGAGCCAGACAGGTCATACATTTGAGCATAGGCAAGCAAGCAGTTCATCAGTCAATTCATCTTTCAGTCTCTTTGGGTCGAACTACGGAGTTCTGACTTCCTCATTGCACGAGAGGATACGTAGGCATAACTTAACAGTTATCGAACAAAAGTCTCTGTATATTCCCCCTCTTTCTAGCTTTATTCTTTAGCCTCATTATCATGAGCAATTCATTCTCTTCCTTACACTGACACATCATTTATACACTTCATTTCTTTTACACTGACACCTGTACACATCCTTTTCCAGCTCTTTGACACACAAATTGCACTGACACTACCCCTTTAAAACACAAATCTTTTAAGCGTGGATCCCGTCGAGTACGGCGGACAATCTGGGTGCTAATACCTTCCCAGGTTGTAACCAACCCCCTTTCTCAGTCTCTCTGGTTCGCAATCGTCTTATCCATCTCTTTCTAGGTCTATGCAGCATTACCTTTCCTCCGGGATAAAAATGCCTAGCTGGCGACTCTATTCATCTCCAGTGAGTTCACGGCTGTGTGTTCTCATTGTCCCTCTCGCCGACCGTTCGCGTCTGTACCTTTATTTGGGCCATTCCCATTTATCGGGAGCGACACCCATGCAAGGAAAATGGTAGCATTTCATGCCAATCTTTATAGGTAACCACCATCTTTTGCACAATCTTCTTGATATTCTTGTTAGCTGCCTCAACAGCGCCATTCATCTTTGGCCTGTAAGGAGAAGAGATGTGGTGTTGGATCTTGAAGTCCCGGCATAGTTCTGCCATCATTTTGTTGTTCAAGTTGGAACCATTATCAGTAATGATTCGCTCGGGCACTCCATACCGACAGATGATATCTCTCTTCAGGAATCGGGCTACCACTTGCCTGGTGACATTTGCATATGAAGTTGCCTCAACCCACTTGGTGAAATAGTCAATGGCAACCATGATGAATCTGTGGCCAGTCGAAGCAGTCAGTTCAATCTTGCCAATCATATCAATGCCCCACATAGCAAAGGGCCAAGGTGAAGACATCACATTCAGAGGATTCGGAGGCACATGCACTTTATCCGCATAAATCTGGCATTTATGGCATTTTCTGGCATAGGCACAACAGTCTGCATCCATTGTAATCCAGTAATAGCCCGATCTTAACAACTTTTTAGCCATGGCATGCCCTCCTGCATGGGTACCAAAGGATCCCTCGTGCACCTCGTGCATCAACAAGTTTGCTTCTGTCTTATCAACGCATCTGAGAAGTACCATATCAAAGTTTCTCTTGTACAGGGAACCATCAGCATTCAGAAAGAAACTACCAGCTAGCCTTCTTAATTTCTTCTTATCATTGGAAGATGCCCCAGGTGGGTATGTTTGATCCTCCAAGAAGCACTTAATATCATGGAACCAAGGCTTATCATCTTTAACAACATTTGCTGAGAACACATAGGCTGGTCTGTCAAGTTTGGATACCGAGATCCGAGGCACAAAATTGGCAGCTTGAACTTTGATCATGGATGAAATGGTAGCTAGAGCATCTGCAAACTGATTTTCATCTCGAGGGATATACTCAAGCTTGACTGTTGTGAAGAAAGTCAATAACCTCCTTGTATAATCCCGGTAAGGTATCAGATGATCTTGGTGGGTGTACCATTTGCTGTTGGTTTGGTTAATTACCAGAGCTGAATCTTCGAACACAGTCAAAGTCTTTATCCTGAGGTCAATGGCTTCCTCAAGAACCATAATACAAGCTTCGTATTCAGCTTCGTTGTTAGTGCAGTTAAAGGTGAGTTTTGCCGAGAAAGGCATGTGAACTCCTTTAGGTGTAATGAGTACTGCACCAACACCACGACCATTCATATTAACAGCCCCATCAAACATCATAGTCCATTCTTCTTCTGGGTCAGGCCCTTCAGTTTGAATAGGCTCTTCATGATCTTTTGCTTTAATGAACATGATGTCTTCATCAGGGAAGTCAAATCTCATAGGCTGGTAATCATCAATGGGTTGCTCAGCAAGATAGTCAAAAAATATACTGCCTTTGATGGCTTTTTGAGATGTGTACTGAATGTCATATTCTGTGAGGATCATTTGCCATCTTGCAACCCGTCCGGTAAGTGCTGGCTTCTCAAAAATGTACTTAACTGGGTCCATCTTGGAGATCAATAAAGTAGTGTGGGTCAACATATACTGCCTCAGTCGGCGAGCAGCCCACGCTAAAGCACAACAAGTTTTCTCGAGCAGTGAATAATGTTGTTCACAGTCGGTAAACTTTTTGCTTAGGTATTAAATTGCATACTCTTTTCGACCAGACTCGTCATGCTGGCCCAGCACACACCCCATTGACTATTCTAATACTGTCAAGTACATGATTAGAGGTCTTCCTTCCACTGGAGGCATAAGGATTGGAGGCTCTTGCAAGTGTTCCTTGATTTTGTCAAAAGCCCTCTGGCAGTCTTCATTCCACCTGACTATTTGTTCCTTTCTTAACAGCTTGAACAAAGGTTCACAGGTTGCTGTAAGGTGAGATATGAACCTTGAAATGTAGTTCAACCTACCGAGAAACCCTCGAACTTCTTTTTCTGTCTTCGGTGCAGGCATTTCTTGAATGGCTTTGACTTTGTCAGGATCAACTTCAATCCCTTTTTCACTTACAATAAATCCCAGCAGCTTACCAGATCGCACCACGAATGTGCATTTGTTGGGGTTTAACTTCAGTTGGTACTTCCTCAGACGCTTGAATAGCTTCAACAGATTTACCAGGTGGTCTTCTTCGGTCAGGGACTTGGCAATCATGTCATCCACATAACACTCAATTTCTTTATGGATCATGTCGTGGAATAATGTTACCATAGCCCGTTGATAAGTTGCACCAGCATTCTTCAGTCCGAATGGCATCACCTTATAGCAGAACATGCCCCAGGGTGTGATGAAAGTTGTCTTCTCCATGTCTTCAGGTGACATCTTGATCTGATTATATCCTGAAAATCCGTCCATGAAGGAGAACACCGAGAACTGAGCCGTATTATCAACCAATACATCAATGTGAGGTAATGGGAAGTCATCTTTCGGGCTGGCTCTGTTCAGATCCCGGTTGTCCACACACATCCTCACTTTGCCGTCTTTCTTAGGCACAGGTACAATATTAGCAACCCACGGAGGGTAGCTAGTTACAGCAAGGAAACCTGCGTCCCACTGCTTTTGTACCTCTTCTTTAATCTTCATTGCCATATCTGGGCGAGTACGGCGCAACTTCTGTTTCACTGGTGGGCAATCTTCTTTCAGCGGTAGCTTATGCATGACAATGTCGGTGTCCAACCCTGGCATATCCTGATAAGACCAAGCAAAAACATCCACATATTCACGAAGCATATCAATCAGTTGTTCTTTCACTGAATCCTGCAGGCAGGCCCCAATCTTAACTTCTTTCACTTCCTCATCCGTACCAAGATTAACCGTTTCAATCTCCTCCTAATGAGGAGTGATAACCTTCTCCTCTTGCCTTAACAACCTGGCTAGCTCTTCAGGTATCTCAAAATCTTCTTCAACCCCTTCATCAGCTTGATTGATGGGATTGTCAAAGTCATACGAGGTCATAGCGGTGTTGTTGTCGGTGCAGTCTGGAAGGCACTTTCTGCAAGGGTTTAGATTGGTTTATTTTAGTGATCGATTTTATCTTGTTTTAGAAAAAGTGAAATCAAGTTATCATTTTGAAAAACATTGCCATTTTATTTTTGTACAAAAAGAAAAAAAATGAAAAGACAGTGAGCGAAAAAGAGACTCGTTTACAAAAGATGTCCGACATTCATTGAATAATCCATTTGCACAAAATTACAAGATGGCCCGATTACAAAATGAGTCTTGACATCTTGGGCAAGATGCAAGACTTGATGCATGCTTTAAAATACAGGAAATAATAATTACTCTGCGGGAGTAACCCTTATAATTTCCTGGGAAGACCAGTTAAGGACTTGGCTCCTCGGGATCCTTGGACGTATCCAGCTCTCCAGGTTGCGGTCGCTTTCACCCTCGTCTTCCAAATTGTTTACAGCATCCGGGGTGAGCATTCCCCCGCTGACAAACTTGGGCTCCTTGGCAGCCTCTGATTGATCTTGTTGAGTTGGTCTGTAACCCAACCCAAATCTGTCTTCTTTCTTCTCCACGGGCAACAGCTTGCCCCAACCTTGGGCGGTACCTTCTTCATTAATGTTCAGGGCCTCAAACCCCTGGCTCATAGTTTCATGGATTTCTCCATCCATCTCAATGTACTTATACATAGCCACAGATGGTGATGATCTGGCCTTCCCACTCGAATTTCAGCTTCTGGTGAAGGGTAGACGTAACAGCGCCAGCGGCGTGAATCCAGGGTCTTCCCAACAAACAGTTGTAGGCTGGCTGAATGTCCATCACATAGAAGGTAATTTTAAAAGTCTGCGGGCCAATCATCACAGGCAGATCAATCTCCCCAAGCACTGATCTTTTAGAGCCATCAAATGCTCTCACCACCAAATTACTCGGACGCAGTGCCAAGCCATCATACTCCAGCTTCACTAAGGCTTTCTTTGGTAGAACATTGAGTGACGACCCAGTGTCCACCAGTACATGAGATAAAACAGCACCCTTGCATTCTAGGGTGATATGTAAAGCCTTGTTGTGGTTACGTCCCTCAGTTGTTAAGTCAACATTGGTGAAGCCCAGTCCATGACTGGTATTGACGTTTGCCACCACAGTTTCTAGCTGATTAACGGTAATCTCCTCCGGCACGTATGCTGCGTGCAGGACTTTCAATAATGCATTCTTGTGAGCTTCGGAACACATCAACAGTGATAATATGGAGATTTTTGAGGGAGTCTGGTGAAGCTGATCCACCACCTTGTAATCACTTCTCTTTATGATTCTCATAAACTCGTCTACATCTTGCTCAAAATATGTCCTCTGAGTTTCTTTGACAGTTGGCTCTTCAGATACCACACTCTTTCCTTTTGCTTTAGCGGCAGCTTCTGCTTCAGCATTAGGTCTTTGAGTTTGTGAGGCAAAAAGGCGTCCGCTTCTGGTGAAGCCTCCGCCTCCCCCAACATTATCAAATTGTGGAGAAGAGGTTGAAGAATCCAAAGTGATTTTCTCCCCGTTGCAGTAAAGATCAGAGCACAAATGCCAAGGTATGGCATTACTGTTTTCATAGGGAACTGGTCCAGGCACCGTAATGGTAACTGGACTGACTGCTACGGAGGAGGGTACTGTAATTGTGTGCGGATCGTAGTAAATTGTGATTGGTGATCTGGCAGGAGGTGCCACTGCTTGTTGTTGGAAATTGTTGTTTGGAGGAACATTTGATGGATCATAGTAGATGGTGACTGCTGAGACATCTTCATTAATTTCTGTTGGCGTTGTAGAAGATTCTACTGATAAAAAGGATGCTGATGTTGTAGAAGAGATGGTTATTGAAATCTGGTTTGTTGAAGTGATGGACAGAGCCATTGTTGATGATATTGATGAATCGGTAGTGTAGACACCCCAAATTTGCCCTCACTCATTCACACCATGGCTTGTTATCCTTTAATGTGCATAAATTCAATCATAACATCTCATATTGCACTTTTGCTTCACTGCATTGTTTCTAAGTTACCTGCATCTAGGGTTTGTGACCTGAGTAATCCCTGAGCCATTTGAGCTACTCCAAGGGTCATCAATCACTTTAAAGGGTTCCATGTATGTTCAAGCATCATATTATATCCCCACAAAGTCAAGAAAGTCAAGAAATCTCAAGAACTGAGAATGGCATGGAGGCAGAGCCAGGTTTAACTGCACAGATGACCTAGAATTAGGGTTTTGGTTTCAGAGGCCATAACTCCAATTTTTTTGGTCATTCTTGTTTCTATTGGTCTCTATATGTTATAAGGATCATGCATATCAAGTTTCATGAAGAAATTCCATGGGGAAGGCATCTAATCAAGAGTTGACTTCTTGAGCAAGTCAGTGCAAAATCAGGGCATCTGAGACCCCCAATGACCCAACCAAAGGGTGTTCTTCATCATTTTGAATGTGTATGATCTTTATTTGATCATAGAAGATGTTAGAAGTTCACAAAATTGAATAATTTCAAGCCATTTGCAAAGTTGCCTTTTTGGGAAAGTGACTTGTAATGGAAACTTTCCATTTTGGGAAAGTTTTTCAACCCTTTCTTTTTGATTCAAAAATGCTTCAAATAAGAAAACTTTGGTCATGAAAGTTGTAGAATGGATCCTCCCATTTTTAAAAAGTACAAGAACTCATTCTAATTCATTTTGGATCAAAAGTTATGGCCTTGCAAAGTTGGATAAAATCATTGAAATTTCACTTTTGCACAAAGTGGAAAACTTGCAAATTCTCATGACAAGCCTTTATGTGATTTCAATATGACCTCTAATCATCATACAAATACAATGCATAACCTAAAATTCAGTTTGGCCCAAGAGATTTCCCATTTTTATGCCTTAAGTTTCAAGTAAACATAAGCCATTTCTCATAAAAGTGCAAAAGGGGATTTTCTTGCAAAATCATTCTCAAAGGGATTGTATGATCTCTAGCTGGTCTCAAGACATTACCATGACCTCATGAGGCACCTCACACAAAAAATTCAGCAAGACTTATCACATGTCCATGGCCAAAAATCATGAGATGTAACAAGTTGCCATATTGCAAAAACACTTTAAACTTGTGATCCAATGCACCCAGCTGTCTTCTCTTGATCCTAAGGCCTTCCTTGACTCAAGCTGAGGCAGGACAAGCCCTAAGATTGCCTCTGACCTGAGCCATGCTTAGAGTACACAAAATCTTGACTTTCTTGCATTTTGCCCATACCAATCCCACAGTGCCACCACCAACTCTCTGCCCAACCAGAGTATGATATGTGGATATCAAGCAACTCAAAAACAGACCACACACAAGCAAGAAGCTCCCACATTGCAGCATACAAAAAAAACTGTCAAAACCTTTCCCTCTTCGAATCACTCAACACAGCCATCAAACCTCAATTCTTTCTTCACCAATGAACCACACTCTCTCCATAGAACAAAAGCCCACCATCAAAACAGCCTGAAACCCCCTATAGCATAATTGTGAAACCTGCCATATCAGAACACAATCTCACGAATCAGCCACCAACAAGAGGTTTGAAGCATCTCATTGAGCTCAGGAGGTTCAGAGGAGACATTTGGCATAAGAGAAGAGTCAGGAAAGCTCATATCCATAGTTCTTCATCTCAGGTAGCTTCGAATTTCAAACTTTTCAGAGCTTGCTTTTTTGTTACAAAATGAAAATACACATCATGGGGATCACTCTGATGCTTTTCGTTTTAAAAATGGTGTGAAAATGAACATTTTGTGCCTCTCTGAAATTTTGCCCGTGAATATGTTTGGTTTCGATTCTCTTTGTTCATGGCTGATAAATGGTTTTTGATGATGGATTTAGGTTTAGTTTGGGGAGAGGAATGTTTCTGGGCAATTAATTTAGCTTGGGGTAGCCTGTAGAGGAAACTAGGGTTTTGCCCTGCCGGAGAAGACGACCGGAGCTCATCTCCGGTCGCCTGAAGTTGATTAGGGTTAAACCTGTTTAATTAAGCAACTTTGAATTCTGTCCCTAGGATGTTGTTTCCCGCGTGCTTGCGAACGGCCCAGATGGCTCATTATGCCCTAATCCTGATTAATTAAGTAAATCATAATTAATTAAGTCAACTTTAAACCTCAGCCATCAAATTGCGCGCGTTTAGGAACTTTGAACCATGGCCTTCGATTCTGATTACCCCCAGTCTTGTTGACTTGCACGCGCAGCCTTTGGATCTTTCAACTTTCCATCTGAGCCACTCATATTGCATACTTCTCATTTTTATTCTATTTTCTTTATATTTTATTTCTTATATTTATTAAAAATAGCAAAAATAGTTAAAAAATTCTGAAAAATTTTATCACATCTTTTATTAATTTTTAGAACCCAAAAATATTTTTATTTTCATTTTTTGCATTAAAAATTATTTTTAAATCATTTAAATGTTTATTTTTAATTAGTTAATGGAAATTAATTAATTAAAAATGCATTTAGGTATTTAAAAATCACAAAAAAAATTCACATTGCATTTAGAAACATTTAGAAACATTATCCAACTCTCAAACAAAATTTCTTTTTTGTTCTTGATGCCTTTTGATCATTTTATTTGGAATTAAATTCATTTTAAGGCAATATTTTTGTGCAAACTTTGAAAAATCCCTTCTGCCTAACCCTTAAGAGTTTGATGTTGTTTCTTCTTGCATTGCACCCTTCATGGCATGTAGTTTATAGGATAAAATTGGTTTGATTTGATCTTGCATTTTCAATTTGTTTGGTGTTTTTCTTGATGAGGTACCTGTAAACACCCCAAATTTGCCCTCACCCATTCACACCATGGCTTGTGATCATTTCATATGCATAAACACAATCATAACATCTCATACCACACTTTTGATCCACTGCATAGATTCAAAGTCATCTGCATCTAGGGTTTGTGATCTGAGCAATCCAAGAGCTTCTTGAGCCACCCCAAAGGTCATCAATCACTTCAAAGGGGTCCATGTATGTTCTAGCATCATATTATATCCTCTCAAAGTCAAGAATGTCAAAGAATCACAAGAACTGAGAATGGCATGGAAGCAGAGCCAGGTTTGACTGCACAGATGACCTAAAATTAGGGTTTTGGTTTCAGAGGCCATAACTCCAAATTTTTTGGTCATTCATGTTTCTATTGGTCTCTATATGGTATAGGGAGTATGCATATCAATTTTCATGAAGAAATTCCTTGGGGAAGTCATCTGATCAAGAGTTGACTTTTCAAGCAAGTCAGTGCAAAATCAGGGCATCTGAGGCCCCCAATGACCCAACCAAAGGGTGTTCTTCATCATTTTGATTGTATATGGTCTTTATTTGATCATAGAAGAAGTTGGAAGTTCACAAAATTGAAGAATTTCAAGTCTTTTGCAAAGTTGACTTTTTGGGAAAGTTTGACTTTTAATGAAATTGCCATTTTAGGCAACTTTTTCAACCTTTACTTTTTGATTCAAAAAAGCTTCAAATGGAAAAACTTTGGTCATGAAAGTTGTAGAATGGATCATTCCTTTTTCAAAAAGTACAAGAACATGACCTAATTCATTTTGGATCAAAAGTTATGGCTTGTCAAAGTTGGCTAAAATCACAAAATCTCAAAGTTTCCACCAAAGAGGCAAAGTTGCAAATTCACTTCTCAAGGCAAATTTAGTTATCAAATGGACTTCTAAACTTCACCACATGATAATACATGACCTAAAATCAGAATTGGCCCAAGGGATTTCTCATTTTTGTGCCTTGATTTTCAAATATCCATAAGTCATTTTTCATAAAAGTGCAAAGAGGGATTCTTGGCAAAATCATTCTCCCATGAATTGTATGATCACTAGCTGGTTCTAACACATTGCCATGACCAATGGAAGCATCCCACATCAAAAATCCAGCAAGAGTTCTCACATTCACATGGCCAAAATCATGAAATAACACAAGTGGGCAAGTTGCAAAATCTCTCTCAATTCATGATCCAAATGCAGCAGACTTTCATGAGCCATCCAAGGGTCATCCTTGACTCAAGCTGAGGCAAGACAAGCCTTTAGACTGCTGCTGCCATAGCCCATGCTGCAAGTACAAATCAACTTGACTTTTTGGCCAAAACTCCCATACCCTTGGAATAGTGATCAGCAGCCTCTACTGACCTGCTCCACAGCCTACTCACACATCATGGGAGTGATATAGCAACTCATTGGCCATTGAAACAAGACACAACACAGCCCTCACAAAATCTGTCAAAAAACTCCTCTTCTTCGAATCCCTCTATACAGCCATCAAACCTTCATTTTTCCTTCACCAATGAATCATACACCCTCCATAGAACAAGAATCAATCATTAAAAGAGCCTAAAACATCACATACAAGAACCTCAAGTTCTGCTACACCAGAACTGGAATCTTCAAACTAGCCACCATCAAAGCTTTCCAAGCATCCCACTAGCTTCAGAAGGGCCAAGGGAGTTCATTTGCACAAGAGGGAGGTTCTGGAAGCTCACCGTTGAAGCTTTCCAGCTCAGGTATGGCCAAGAACACTTTCTCATAGAACTTGTTTTTCTTGTTATAAAATGAAAGTGTATGTTGTACTGATCATAATGATGTGTTTAAAATTGAAAATGAGTGGAAAATGAGGATGTATTGATGCTCTGAAACTTCACCCGTGAAACTTGTTTGATTCGATTCTCTCTGTTTTTGGATGATAAATGTTGTTTGAAGGGTGATTTGAATGGGGTTTGGGTAGAGGATCATTTCCCTGGCTTCAATTTGATGAATGGTGGCCTGTAGCATGTTCTAGGGTTTTTGACCCGCCGGAGAAGACGACCGGAACTACTGTTCCGGCCGTCTGAGGTTAGTTTGCCCTAATTAGGGTTTAGCTGAGTAATTAGTGTGTTTTGAATCTGGACCCTAGGATTAGGTTTCCCGCGTGTGGACCAAGGGCTTAGATCATATCATTAATTCATAATTTCCATTTAACTTAATTAATTAGGTTTAATTAGTTAATTAACCTTATTTGAATGTAGTCCCTTGGATTTGGCGCGTGGTCAACAGCCCCTTCCCCAGTTTCAATCTGATCCGTCCATTGCATATACTTTTCATTTAATTAGTTTTATTTTCATTTTTATTCACTTAATTTGTGCATTTAATTTAAAATAGTAAAACCTTTCCAAAAATTCTGAAATTTTTTATATAAACTTTTATTAATTTTCAGAAACCAAAAACATTTTCATTTTCATTTTTTGCATTAAAAAATATTTTTAAATCATTTAAAAGTTTATTTTTAATTAATTAATGAGAATTAATTAATTAAAAATTATTTTAGGTATTTAAAAATCACAAAAAAATTCATGAAACCTCTAAAATCATTTAGAAACATTGTCCAACCCTCAAACCAAATTTCTTTTTTAATCTTGATGCATTTTGACAATTTTCCATGGAATTAATTCATTTTCAAAGCATTATTTTGATCCAAACTTCAAAAAATCATTTCTGCCTAACCATTGAGAGTTGGACTTTGATTCTTTTTGCATTGTGTTTTGCATATCATGAAGTTTGTAAGATTAAATTGGCATGATTTGATCTTTCATTTTCATTTTGTTTGACATTTTTCTTGTCAAAGTACCCCAAAACCCTAATAAACTTAGGAAATTCATAATTCTCATTAGGTTAAGAGTTAGAACCCCTCCTTTGGGCAGTGAGTTTGTATAGGTTTAGGGTTCACTTGGATGCATTTTCAATTTTTTATCTTGATGTTTGCTTCTGGTTTTGGTTTTTCTTTGATGCATTGATCATAAACCCTAATTTGGGTTTCCTTTTGCATTCATTTTGCATTTGCTTGCATACCATAACTTGCCATAACATTTCAATGCATCCTTTTGATCCATTAGACATCTTAAGACATGTTAGAATCATGTTTGATCATTGCATCTTTCATTTGCCATGTTGTATGCCATCTGCACTTCATAACCTTTCATGAATGATCATGGTTCTTAACTTGCTTCATTTGCATCCATAAGTTTGTATGATCATCCCCATGCTTTGTTTCATGTTTGTATCATCTCATAGCATCATTAACATCATGTGTATGCTTCTGGTTTTGATTTTCATCATGCCATTTCATCTCATTTTGCATTGCATTGCATTTCTTTCATTAACTTTTCAGGTGGTAAGTAACTTTGGGAAGTGAATTTGCCTTCACTTCTCACAATTTCTTTTCATCTCTCTTATGCATCATTGCTGCATTTTATCTTGTGTTTGAGATTGAGCTTGCTCATTCTTCTTCTTCTTACTTTCTTTCCTCAAGTGACTTGCCTTCTTGAATGAAGCAAGTTGCTTTGCTTCTCTTTGCTCCTTTCATCTGCTTCCTGGTGGTTCCTCTGAAGTTTTCTCTTGTTAACCTCACAAACCTTAGGAACAACCAAGCATGACAATGATTAGGGTTTTGATTAGTCTCCCCACTTAGTTTTACCTTTGTGTCTCATTGAGTCTTCTCTTCTCATCTCATAATCAGGGACTAAACCCTAAAGGCTTTAACACTTTGTGATTAAGCTTATGCCTGCATCCTTCTATTAGGATGGAGTGTATAACTTTAATCCTAAGTGTTAAACCCTTAATGTGTTTAAATCCTTTAATCAATTCATTTAATAATCACTAAGACAAGCTTGTAACTTGGGCCTTGCATTAGGGTTCTAATTCTTCCTTAATTGGTTAAAAAGGACTAACCCTAGTGTTAATGGACAAGTCCCCCTCAAGTTGTCTTACATACCCTAAAACTCACTTCTTCATCTTGTCATTAACTAACATCCACTTAATAAATGCTCTGTTTTGTCATGAGGTTAATCCCTAATCATGGATTAAGTTGAGGAGCTTTCCTCAGCTTAAACATTCTCATCTATTATCCTTCTATTAGGATGGTGTAATGAGTCTGTTTAATCCCTGATTATGGCTTAAGTTCATTACTTAACACTAAACAAAAACAACAAAAACATCTAACTAATCACAAGTAGGTTAATGATCTTAATCTTACACCATGGTGATTAAGTGTGAGAAGCTGACTTCACACTTAAGGTATTCTCATTACCCCTAATCAGAGGGAAGATGTGATGAGTTTACTAACCCATTGGTTTAGGCTTAAGCTCATTAACTTATGACAAACTTTCAAAAACAATAAAAGACTGAAAACTCAAAAACAAACAACAATCGTCTCCTCCGGGATTCTTTTCTCATCTCACTCACTCATAAACAAGAACTCGCTTCTTCCGTCTAATGCAAGACAGTTTGCACCTGAGCCAGACAGGTCATACACTTGAGCATAGGCAAGTAAGCAGTTCACAAGTCAATTCATCTTTCAGTCTCTTTGGGTCGAACTACGGTGTTCTGACTTCCACATTGCATGAGAGGATACGTAGGCATAACTTAACAGTTATCGAACAAAAGTCTCTGTATATTCCCCCTCCTCCTAGCCTTATTCTTTAGCCTCATTATCATGAGCATTTCATCTTTGTTCTTACACTGACACTTCATTTATACACTTCACTTCTCTTACACTGACACCTGTACATCCTTTTCTAGCTCTTTGATACACAAATTTCACTGACACTACCCCTTTTAAACACAAATCTTTTAAGCGTGGATCCCGTCGAGTACGACGGACAATCTGGGTGCTAATACCTTCCCAGGTTGTAACCAACCCCCTTTCTCAGTCTCTCTGGTTCGCAACCGTCTTATCCATGTCTTTCTAGGTCTATGCAGCATTGCCTTTCCTCCGGGATAAAAATGCCTAGCTGGCGACTCTATTCATTTCCTGTGAGTTCACTCCTGTGTGTTCTCACATTCTCTTTTCGCCGATTGTTCGCGTCTGTACCTTTATATGGGCCATTCCCATTTATCGGGAGCGACAGCTTGGCGACTCTGCTGGGGATGCTTTATACTGTAACCAGGGCTTCTGGTTCTTTTTGTGGGTTCCTCCTAGCGCTTGTTTGATTTGTGTTTACTGGGGTGTTATGTGTTATTTGTGTTGTATATTTATTTTGTTTATTGCCTTATGTACAGTTGTTTTATTGCTTTCTTTATGGCTTTACATATATCATACTGTCATACTGTGCTGGCTGGATCTGGTTTTGTTGCTTTGGTGGGTGGGGTTCTATTGAGAGTTGAGGTCCTATACCTGGGACCTGAGTGACACCTAGGCTAGAGTGGTTCATTTTCTTTCCCATTCCATTTCGGTCTGGTGCGGGAATATGAAACACGGTTCAGATATGGGTTTCTTCTTGAGAACTCTGTGCTACAGATTTCCTGTAGTGCTAGGGCTATCTGGGAAGCCTGCTAAGTCTGGATGACCTTTAGTATTGACCTTCAGAAACTGAGGTGAATTAGAGGAGTATCTTTTATGGTTATTGTAAACACTGTACCTCCGGGTTAGAAGTGTTTACACTTCTCATAACTGATCCAAGTCTGAGGATCCTTGTTTTAGAACATCACCTGTGAGGGGGTTGGGCTGTTTACAGGTTTGCAGGTACCCTTGACCTCAACATACCCTGTTACTTTGTTTTGATTAAGAGTACTCCATTTTGGAACAGTTCTTGTGATTTTTAACCCTGGACATGTGACTCTTTATTTGAGTCCCCCACCTTGGTTACTGGGCTTATGAACCTCCATCTGGATTTCTTGAACATATATGGGCTCATATCAAGGCAGTTAATCAGATCCAGCTTGATCACAAACCCTTGCATATCATTTGCATACATCATCATTGCATCATTTGACATTTGCTTATTTGTTTTTCAGGGTATCCATACTGTATATTGGCTTGGTTTTGACCCCTTCATCTGCATAGACCTATCTTCACCAGCATCTGCTTCAGCTTTTCCTCATCAACTACCTGCTTCAGTCACTTGCATCACCAGTCTCAGCTGTCAGTGGCCCATCTTCTAGTAGTAGTCATCATCATCAGCATCTGTTCTTCAGCAACATGGCACCTAAGAAGAGCAACATCTCTTATCATTTCTTTGAGCCTGAGCTAGCTAGCATCAGGAAGGTCCAGACCCTGATTACTCCAGACCATATACCACTGTTCAGAGAACATTATGGAGGAATCCTTGATGTGGTTATGGATTTGGACCCTTCACAGAGGAGCTTGATTCATACTTGCTTGCAGTTCTATGATCCCCCTCTGAGGTGTTTCACCTTCCAGAATTTTCAGTTGGGGCCCTTGTTGGAAGAGTATTCATCACTGATTGGAGTACCTATCAGGGGTGGAGTCCCCTTCAACCCTGAGATGGCTTTCCCTAGTAATGAAGAGGTGGCAAAGGCATTGTATCTAGAACCAGTTCTGATTGGGCAGAACATGACAGCAAAGGCTGGAGTCTCTGGTCTTCACTTGGATTTCTTGACCTCTCAAGCTGTTATGAAGGCCTCCTTGGGGGAGTGGAAGGCAGTCTGTGCATTATTAGCCCTTAGCATATATGGGGTTATATTATTTGCAGATGAGCCTAAGTTTATTAGCAAGAATGCAATCCATCTTTTCATCCTGAGGAACCCAGTGCCCACCTTACTGGGAGATCTCTACTACTCTGTTCACCAAAGGAATGAAAAGCAAAGGGGAAGACTGGTGAGATGCTGTGCTCCTTTGTTCCATACTTGGCTGCTCAAACATTTGCCAAAGACTGATGCATTCTTGAACCCTCACCAGCAGAAAAATTGGGCTAGGGGGCTTGTTGCTCTGACCTCAGATGATATCAGGTGGTGCACTCAGAGCACTAAGGGCAGGGACATCATTACTAGTTGTGGGCAATTCCCCAATGTACCTCTGATAGGAGTGAAGGGTTGCATCAACTACAACCCTCTGCTATTCAAAAGACAACTGGGCTATGCATTGGTCCACCCTCCTAGAGTACAGGATCTAGCTGAGACCCTTTATTGTGAGATCAAGCCTAATCTGGCTATTGTCAGGCAAGCATCCTGGGCTTGGGGAAATGTCCAGACTAAAGGGGTAATCATTCTTGGGAGATGCAACAATGTGGCTTCTGCTCAATACTATGAGTGGTCTCATGCCAGGGCTCAAATTTATGGGATGCCCTTCACCATTGAAGATGTGCCTGGACCTTCCACAACACCACCTCCAGCCACTGTCAGCCTGGAGGAGTTTGAAAAGCTCAAAGAGAGAAATGAGAATTTGTCTGAAGCCTTGAAGAGAACCCTCTGGGAGAGGAGTGATGGTCGGCTGGACATTGAAAGGTTAGAAAAGCTTAAAGTGGAGCATCTAGCCAGGATTGAAAAGTCAGAAGACTACATCAAGAAGTCAAGGGCTGGAGAACAGATTTTGAAGAATGCCTGCAAAGAGGCCCGGTTCCAAAGAGCTAGGACTGATCTTTATCTAAAGGAGAGCCAAGCTAGGTGGGTCAGAATCACTGAAGCTCGCACTCAGGAAGACAAGAGAACCCAGGACAAGATTGAGCAGTTGGAGGCTAATGCAAAAGAGCAACAGGAAACCCTGGTAGTAGCCCAAAGGGAGATCTCAGAATTGAAACTCAGAGCTGGTGTGAAGAGGTCAAAAGACCAGGGCAGACACAAGAAGCTAACTGCAGCTATTGCCACCAGGAATCTTCTCATCAGGAATCTCACAGAACATCCAGCTAATCCTGTGACTGAAGCACTTTTGAAGGAAGTCCAGGAGGATGAGTTTGATCTTGGTGTCTGACTTTTGCTTGTTGTTGCTTTCATTTCATGTACTTTTCTTTATGTTATATTTTTGACCCCTCAGAGGGCATGTATTGTAAAAAACAAACTATGTATGTTTTTCCATTTGTAATATATTTACTAGTTTGTTTTTATCTGAGTTCTTTCAAAGCAACATCAAACAGCATCTTCCTCAGGGGTCTGGAAAGGTCAAAACCAAGTGCCAAGCCGTACCTTGGAAACAAATGAGCATACTGCATTGCATACTAACCTTTTGTTTTGTTTTGTAGGTTTTTGTTTTATTGTTACTAACTCTGTTGTGATTCAGGAACTATTGCTCGACGTCGGGTGTTCCCACTCAACCGTCCACACAGATATCCCACCCGCAACAACCTTCCGGGCATACAAATGGACCAAGTACAGCAGGACCTTACAGAGGTCAGGACTCAAATGGCCAATGAGAGACTAGAAATGAGGAATCAGATGACTCAGTTTATGGAGGTGATGAATGGATTGGCACAGAGCCAAGAGAGATTGAGGGCCTTGGTAGAAAGGCAGACCCAGGAGGAACCCCATCTAGGGACTGGGGGGACAAGAAATAATGAGAGGGTTCAGCCTCATGTTAATCCCCCAGTCTATGGACCCCACCTTCATCCAGAGATCAACATCCCTGTTAATGTGCAAGGGACTGCCACTGCGGGCAGGGTATTACAAGAAGACCCCCAGGAAGATCAGTTCACAATGATGGGAGCTGGGGAGGAAGCCTATGACAGAAGGCTAGATGAGATTGCTGAGAAACTGAGATCTCTGGAGTCTCAGAATTCTTTGGGCTTTGATGTTATGGACATGGGTCTAGTGGACGGGGTCAGGATTCCCCACAAATTTAAACCTCCGTGCTTTGAGAAGTACAACGGAACTTCCTGTCCCCGAACCCATTTACAATCCTTTCTGGGGAGGCTGAAGGCATATACCATGGACGAAAAGTTATGGATGTTTTATTTTGAAGATAGCTTAACGGGAGCTTCAAGGGAATGGTACTCTCACCTGACTAGAGCAACAATCAGGTGCTGGAAGGACCTGGCTGAGGCCTTTATCAGACAATATCAGTACAACTTGGACATGGCTCCCAACAGGACCCTCCTGATGGGGATGTCTCAATCATCCAGGGAAAGCTTCCGGGAGTACGCTCAGAGGTGGAGACAGCTTGCTGCTGCTGTCCAGCCACCCATGTCAGAGAGGGAGATGGCTGATATGTTTATGAACACCCTCTAGGGGACATACATTGACAGGCTAGCTGCCTTTTCTTCCACTAGCTTTGCTGACGTGGTCATAGCCGGAGAAAGAATTGAGAGCCTATTAAAAATGGGTAAGATTTCTGACAACGATGCGAGCTCGTCCAGCAACCCCAGAAAACCTTTTGTAGGTCCAAGAAGAACCGGCGAGACCAATGCTATTCAGGCCAGCAGGGGCAGATCACAATATGTTCATAGATCAGTGGCAGCAGTCACCATTCCCTCTCCACTCCCTCAGCAACCAGTATATCACCCACAGCAACAAACCCATTACCAACAACAAACTCAGTACCCTCCTCAGAGAAACTATAACAACAACAACAACAGTCAGCAAAGACCATTTCAACAGAGACCTTCTCAGGCCAATAGGGTAATTGATCCGATCCCTATGCCCTATGCCACATTATTGCCACAACTCCTGAAACTCAACCTGGTTGAGTTAAGGACATTGGCACCTCCAGATCCTACCAGTCTGCCCAGAATTTATGACGCCAGCGCCAGATGTGCTTTTCACTCAAATGCACCTGGCCACAGTACAGAGAAGTGCAGAGCTTTGCACATGAAAGTACAGGACTTGGTAGATTCCAAAGCTCTAAACTTTGCACCACCACCAAATGTTAACAAGAACCCTATGCCAAACCACGGAGGACCCAAAATCAATGATATTGAAGAAGATAAGCCGTCTTACTTGATAACTAGTGTGGGTCAGATTCGGACACCCTTGGTAGAGATTAAAGCTCAACTCCTTGAATGTCAAATGTTCCCGGGATGTAAGCTAGGGTGTGCTTATTGCAACATTTCAGTGAATGGGTGTGATAACTTGAGAGATGGCATAGATGGTCTCATCCAGAGTGGCCTGCTTCAAATCACAACATCAATACCTACCAACCCAACAATCTCCTTAACAACAGTTCCAGAATCTTCTACAACTGCAACAACGATTGTTCCAAACAACTCTTCAATCTCATCAACAAATGCTTCATCTGTTACTTCAACGGACCAAATATCAACAAACATCCCTTCTACAACTTCAGCACCCCTTCATTCAGAGTCTCCTACAACAACAACATCCATCCAGTCAACAGTGTCTCCTACAATACCAACAGCAAACAATGAAAGTGTCTCAACGGTTACAATTTATTATGATCCTGCAAATGATTCTGCCTACAACTCGCAAAATGTCACTCCTACCAGAGCACTAGTCACAATATACTATGATCCACATACTATCATGGTCCCTTCTGCAGCTGCTATCAGTCCAGTCACTATCACGGTGCCTGGGCCAGTACCTTATGAAAGCAGTAATGCCATCCCTTGGCATTACGGCTCCGATCTATACTGCGAAGGACAGAAAATCACTTTTGAATCATCAACTTCTTCACCACAAATAGACAATGTGGGGGGAGGCGGAGGCTTCACTCGAAGCAGACGTCTTTTCGCCCCACAAATTCCAAGACCCATTGCCGAAGCAGAAGCTGCTGCCAAGGCAAAAGGGAAAAGTATGGTGCAAGAAGAACAAGTTGCTAAAGAAGCTTTAAAAACCCCTTTTGATCAAGAGGTTGATGAATTCATGAGAATCATCAAGAAAAGTGATTACAAGATAGTGGACCAGCTTCACCAGACACCTTCCAAGATCTCCATTTTATCATTGCTAATGTGCTCCGAGGCTCATCGGAACGCACTATTAAAAGTCTTGCATGCAGCTTATGTGCCAGAAGAGATTACCGTCAATCAGTTGGAGGCTGTAGTTGGAAATGTTAACGCTAGTCATGGACTAGGATTTACCAACACTGATTTGACTACGGAAGGTCGCAATCATAACAAGGCTTTGCACATTACCATGGAGTGTAAGGGTGCAGTTCTTTCCCATGTGCTAGTAGACACAGGGTCATCCCTCAATGTCTTACCTAAAAAAGCCCTTGTGAAGCTGGAGTATGAAGGATTGGCATTACGCCCCAGTAACTTGGTAGTAAGAGCCTTTGACGGTTCTAAGAGATCAGTTCTGGGAGAAATTGAGTTGCCTATAACGATTGGCCCACAGACTTTCAAAACGACCTTCTTCGTGATGAATATACATCCTGCCTACAGCTGTCTATTGGGTAGGCCATGGATACACGCCGCTGGTGCCGTGACCTCAACCCTTCACCAGAAGTTAAAATTCGAGTGGGAGGGCCAAGTCGTTACTATTTGTGGAGAAGAGGACATTTTTGTTAGCCATCTGGCTACATACAAATACATTGAGATGGATGGGGAGATCCATGAAACCATGAGTCAGTGTTTTGAAGCCCTAAACATCAACGAAGCATCCGCTGTACTTGGGACTTCCATGACATCCTACCAGCAAGCCAGGAAGGTTGTTGAGGAGGGGAATGCTCAAGGCTGGGGCAAACTGTTGCCTGTGGAGAAGAAAGAGGATAGATTTGGGTTGGGTTACAAACCAACTCAACAAGATCAAGCAGAGGCTGCTAAGAAGCCCAGTTTTGTTAGTGGGGGGATGCTCACCCCTGATGCTGTCAACAACTTGGAAGATTAGTCGGAAGATGAGCGCAACCTGGAGAGCTGGATACGTCCAAGGATCCCGGGAAGCCGTATCTCAAACTGGTCTTCCCAGGAAATTATAAGGGTTACTCCTGCAGAGTAATTATTATTTCCTGTATATTTTAAGCATGCATCAAGTCTTGCATCTTGCCCAAGATGACAAGACTCATTTTGTAATCGGGCCATCTGTAATTTTGTGCAAAACAGATCAATTAATGATAATCAGACATCTTTTGCAAATGAGTCCTTTTTCTTTTCCGCTCACTGTTTTTCCATTTTTCTTTTTGTACAAAAATAAAATGGCAATGTTTTCAAAATGACAACTTCATTTCACCTTTTTTAAACAAGATTAAAATCAATCACTAAAATGAACAAACTGAACCCTTGCAGAGAGTGCCTTCCAGACCGCACCGACAACAGCACGGCTTTGACTTTGTATGACTTTGACAATCCGATCAATCAAGCTGATGAAGGGGTTGAAGAAGAGTATGAGCTTCCTTAAGAGCTAGCTAGGTTGTTGAGACAAGAGGAAAAGGTTATCACTCCTCATCAAGAGGAGGTAGAAACGATCAATCTTGGTACAGATGAAGATGTGAAAGAAGTTAAAATCGGGGCCTGCTTACAAGATTCAGTGAAGAGACAACTGATTGACCTACTTCAAGAATATGTGGACGTGTTTGCCTGGTCTTATCAAGATATGCCAGGGTTGGATACCGACATTGTTATGCACAAGCTGCCTTTAAGAGAAGATTGCCCGCCGGTTAAACAGAAACTGCGCCGTACTCGCCCAGACATGGCAATGAAGATCAAAGAAGAGGTACAAAAGCAGTGGGACGCCGGGTTCCTTGCTGTAACTAGCTATCCACCGTGGGTTGCTAATATAGTACCCGTGCCTAAGAAAGACGGCAAAGTGAGGATGTGTGTTGACTACCGGGACCTGAACAGAGCCAGCCCAAAAGATGACTTCCCATTACCTCACATTGATGTATTGGTTGATAATACGGCTCAGTTCTCGGTATTCTCCTTCATGGACGGATTTTCAGGGTACAATCAGATCAAGATGTCACCTGAAGACATGGAGAAGACAACCTTCATCACCCCCTGGGGCACGTTCTGTTACAAGGTGATGCCATTTGGATTGAAGAATGCTGGTGCAACATATCAACGGGCTATGGTAACATTATTCCACGATATGATCCATAAGGAAATCGAGTGTTATGTGGATGACATGATTGCCAAGTCCCTTACAGAAGAAGACCACCTGGTAAATCTGCTGAAGTTATTCAAGCGTCTGAGGAAGTACCAACTGAAGCTGAACCCCAACAAGTGCACATTCGGGGTGCGATCTGGTAAGCTGCTGGGTTTTATTGTAAGCGAGAAAGGGATTGAGGTTGACCCTGATAAAGTCAAAGCCATTCAAGAAATGCCTGCACCGAAGTCTGAAAAAGAAGTTCGAGGGTTTCTAGGTAGATTGAACTACATCTCAAGGTTCATATCTCACCTTACAGCAACCTGTGAACCTTTGTTCAAGCTGTTAAGAAAAGAACAAACGGTCAGGTGGAATGAAGACTGCCAGAGGGCTTTTGACAAGATCAAAGAATACCTGCAAGAACCACCAATCCTTATGCCTCCAGTTGAAGGAAGACCTTTGATAATGTACTTGACAGTATTAGAAGAGTCGATGGGGTGTGTGCTGGGCCAGCATGACGAGTTTGGTCGAAAAGTGTATGCAATATACTACCTGAGCAAAAAGTTTACCGACTGTGAACAACGTTATTCACTGCTCGAGAAAACTTGTTGTGCTTTAGCGTGGGCTGCTCGCCGACTGAGACAGTATATGTTGACCCACACCACTTTATTGATATCCAAAATGGACCCAGTCAAGTACATTTTCGAGAAGCCAGCTCTTACCGGACGGGTTGCAAGATGGCATATGATCCTCACAGAATATGACATCCAGTACACATCTCAGAAAGCCATCAAGGGCAGTGTATTGTCTGATTATCTTGCTGAGCAACCTATTGATGATTACCATCCTATGAGATTTGACTTCCCTGATGAAGACATCATGTTCATAAAAGCGAAAGATCATGAAGAGCCTGTTCACACTGAAGGGCCTGACCCGGAAGAAGAATGGACTATGATGTTTGATGGGGCTGTTAATATGAATGGTCGTGGTGTTGGTGCAGTACTCATTACACCTAAGGGAGTTCACATGCCTTTCTCGGCAAAACTCACCTTTAACTGCACCAACAACGAAGCTGAATACGAAGCATGCATTATGGGTCTTGAGGAAGCCATTGACCTCAGGATCAAGACATTGACTGTATTCGGAGATTCAGCTTTGGTAGTTAATCAAACCAACGACAAATGGTACACCCACCAGGATCATCTGATACCTTACAGGGATTATACAAGGAGGTTATTGACTTTCTTCACAACGGTCAAGCTTGAGTATATCCCTCGAGATGAGAATCAGTTTGTAGATGCTCTGGCTACCATTTCATCAATGATCAAAGTTCAAGCTGCCAACTTTGTGCCTCGGATTTCAGTGTCCAGACTCGACAGACCAGCATACGTGTTCGCAGCAGATGTTGTCAAAGATGATAAGCCTTGGTTCCATGACATTAAGTGCTTCTTGGAGGATCAAACATACCCACCTGGGGCATCTTCCAATGATAAGAAGACTTTAAGAAGGCTTGCTGGTAGTTTCTTTCTGAACACTGATGGTTCCCTGTACAAGAGAAACTTTGATATGGTACTCCTCAGATGCGTCGATAGGACAGAAGCAGACTTGTTGATGCACGAAGTGCACGAAGGATCCTTTGGTACCCATGCAGGAGGGCATGCCATGGCTAAGAAATTGCTAAGATCAGGCTATTACTGGATCACGATGGACGCCGACTGTTGTGCTTACGCCAGAAAATGCCATAAATGCCAGATTTATGCGGATAAGGTGCATGTGCCTCCCAATCCTCTGAACGTGATGTCTTCACCCTGGCCCTTTGCTATGTGGGGCATTGACATGATTGGCAAGATTGAGCCAACTGCTTCGAATGGCCACAGATTCATCCTGGTTGCCATTGACTATTTTACCAAATGGGTTGAAGCAGCTTCATATGCAAATGTTACAAGGCAAGTGGTAGCCCGATTTCTGAAGAGAGACATCATCTGTCGGTATGGAGTTCCTAAGCGAATCATTACTGATAATGGTTCCAACTTAAACAACAAAATGATGGCAGAGCTATGCCGGGACTTCAAGATCCAACACCACAATTCTTCTCCTTACAGGCCAAAGATGAACGGCGCTGTTGAGGCAGCTAACAAGAATATTAAGAAGATTGTGCAGAAGATGGTAGTCACTTACAAAGACTGGCATGAAATGCTACCATTTGCCTTACATGGGTACCGCACGTCAATCAGAACATCCACTGGGGCAACACCATATCAGTTTGTGTATGGTATGGAAGCAGTCCTACTTGTTGAAGTTGAATTACCCTCCCTACGGGTACTGATGGATGTTAAGCTGAACGAAGCAGAATGGGTCTGGTCCCGATACGAACAACTGAGTCTGATTGAAGAGAAAAGATTGGCTGCAATCTGTCATGGGTAGTTGTATCAAAGAAGAATGAAGAAGGCCTTTGATCAGAAAGTCAGGCACCGAGAGTACCAAGTAGGAGATCTTGTGCTGAAAAGAATCCTCCCTCCTCATACAGATCACAGGGGCAAGTGGACTCCGAACTATGAAGGACCATTCGTAGTAAAGAAAGTTTTTTCTGGTGGAGCACTGATGCTCAGCACCATGGATGGTGTAGACTTCCCGTCCCCTGTGAATTTAGATGCAGTTAAAAAATACTTCACATAAAAAATGACCCGCTGGACATAAAAACAGAATGTAAGTCCAGGCAAAATAGGGCATCCCGGCGAGTCAAAAACAGAATAAAAGACTCGGGCAAAAATAAGGGAAAATAAACAAAAATGTACACCCGCTGAGTTGAAAAGCCACATTGGACAACTCAGGCAAAAATGGGTATCCCGATGGATTGAAAACCCGAAAGGGCGATCCATGCAAAATAAGGGAATAAGCGAACAACTGCATTTTGAATTCGTCTGTATCACTTACAACTTGGTAGGCTTCTAAAGGATCAAGCCTCTTTCAGAATCAACCTTCTTCAGAAAGCAAGACGAGAAGAATGTCAAATGTCATACGAGTCATAGCCAAGGGAAGCTCCTTGAAGCGTCGTCAACATTGCCAACATTTTGCTTCTCAATTTGTAACAATCTCCTCATTTTAGGGGATCTGTTTCTCTGAATGTATCTTGCCAATTCAAGGCATATAAATCAATAAAATCAGATTTTCAGTCATGTTTTGTCTCGTACATTTTATTTTCATTTGCAAAATGTCCGATGTCCTTAAGATACTGATTGCATAAATACAGATGCTTCTCTTAAAACACGTGCTTGCAGGAAATATACTTACTCCCGGGAGTGTCTGAACTCCTATGATGGAATCCGGTAAGGGATACCTCGGGATTATTTGTACGTTTTTCTATCTTTGCAGGATTGCAGATATCCAAAGCACAACATGGGGCGTGAAAGCTTCACCCCAGCAAGCTAACAAATCAGCACTCACTCAAAGTGTTTACTCCCCAGCTGAGTTACCACTTGTCGCTTCGCCCAACCGAGGTGCCAATCATTCTTCCTCCTCAGCCAAGTACAAAAGCCAGGGAACCACTTCCCCACAGAGTTTCAGCCTCTACCCAGAAGAGCAGCACGCGAAGGAATCACAACAGAGTGACGAAAGCTTCTACAAACCCCAGTTGGGTCCCTCATTACCAGGAATAGGTCAATCATTGACCCATTTCCCCAAGCTGAATCATCTCATCAGATCTACCAATGATCTCATCCCCAGCTGGGATGTCCACTTCAAACAGATCGACCAGAGATCTTCGCAACAACGGGATCCGCATCCCGGATCGGTATCTTTTGCATAATCATAGCATTCGCATCATATTCACCCCACGAAGCGTAGCATTCCGTCTAATACGGAGCATTACGGCAAAAAAAATCAAACATGTTGCATAATCATAAGCCATTTTCTGAATCAAACACTTGTGAATATAGCAATCCATCAATAATATACAGAAATGCTCCCCAGATTCCCCAGTGAAGAGCTAAAGCTAAAGCAGTTGCCTTACACCCACATACACCAGTACATGCTCCTTGTGACGCCCGTCCGTGTCACATCCCCAGCAGAAAGCCGAAGCGTCCCCTCTGCACTCACAGATACTTATATATAACTTCTTTGACACCCGTCCGTGTCACCACCCCCAGCACAGTAACATAAACACTTTGTATATCATATACTTGCTTATATTATACTTTCCTCTTCTCGACACTCGTCCGTGTCACTCTCCCCAGCAGGATAAACACTCATCTATACATCACCCATACTTCATACTCATACTTATACAGATACTCGTCCGTATCTTTTATACACCATTTATATCCCCCCAGATTCAACACTCGTCCGTGTTCTTTGTTAACCCGTTGGTACTCGTCCGTACCATCATCTCAGAGCATGCGTCAAGCGTTTGTTTCTACTTGATACTCGTCCGTATCATAGTCATAAGGATGCTCGTCCGCATCTTTAATCCATACACGTGTCAAACACTCATTCCTTCTCGAATTTAGACACACGTCTGTGTCTACTATTCCCCAGAAGAGTCCCTTCAGATTCAACACTCGTCCGTGTTCTCTGTTAACCAGTTGATACTCGTCCGTATCATCATCTCTGAACACGTGTCAGTATTTGTTTCTACCCGATACTCATCCGTATCGTAGTTTTAAGGATGCTCGTCCGCATCTTTAATCTATACACAAACATCTAAACACTTATACCTTTTTTTTCTTGGATGCAAACACTCGTCCGTGTTTACTATTCCCCAGTAAAGCAAAATTTTTCTTTTCTATCTGACATTCGTCCTATGTCATGATAAACCTTGAGAGCAGTCGTACCCTGCTAGGTGATCGTCCTTCACCTCTTGATGATCGTCCTTCATCATGCTCATCCGATGGCCGTCCCCATCGTTGGTCTTTTCTATCCGACATCCGTCCTATGTCGTGATACAGAGCAGCCGTCCCCTGCTAGGTGATCGTCCTTCACCTTTTTGATGATCGTCCTTCATCATTTTATCCAATGGCCGTCCCCATTGTTGATTCTTGTTATCTGGCATTCGTCCTATGTCATGATAAACCTTGAGAGCAGCCGTCCCCTGCTAGGTGATCGTCCTTCACCTCTTGATGGTCGTCCTCCATCATGCTCATCCGATGGCCGTCCCCATCGTTGACCTTTTATCCGACATTCGTCCTATGTCGCGATATTTTCGGCAGCCGTACCCTGCCAGGTGGTCGTCCTCCACCTTAGATGACCGTCCCTCATCTTAACCCTTACAGAGCAGCCGTCCCCTGCTAGGTGATCGTCCTTCACCTTTGATGACCGTACCTCATCATCTGTTTATTTCATTTATTCTTTAACCCGATGGCCGTCCCCGTCGTGGTCCCTTTTCTTTTTAGCCCGATGGCCGTCCCCATCGTTGGTTGCTTTGCTTTATGAACTTGATGACCGTCCCCATTATTTTTTCATTAATCCCCAGAGAATCTTACAGCTTTACTTGATGGCCGTCCCCATCATAATTCTTTTTATCCCCAGCATGTCGGCCGTCACCGTCATCGCTTTATTTCCCGCACCTTTCCCAGCATGTCGGCCGTCCCCGTCATTGCTCTTTCCCAGCAGTCGTCCTCTGCTCGACAGTCGTCCTCCGTCGCCCATACTTTATAATATACTTTATTTTCCTTTACAATCTATATCCCTTTTCTTCTTCATTCTGTGAGTGCAAATTTTGGACTGTCTTTGGTATTCAACCACAAGTTATCTTGTTTGCCTGATAAGCCGTCGCTTACATCCTGCACAGCTAACTCATGTTTGAATAGGGGCAGCTGTAAACACCCCAAATTTTCCCTCACCCATTCACACCATGGCTTGTGACCATTTCATATGCATAAACACAATCATAGCATCTCATACCACATTTTTTATCCACTGCATAGATTCAAAGTCATCTGCATCTAGGGTTTGTGATCTGAGCAATCCAAGAGCTTCTTGAGCCACCCCAAAGGTCATCAATCACTTCAAAGGGGTCCATGTATGTTCTAGCATCATATTATATCCTCTCAAAGTCAAGAATGTCAAAGAATCACAAGAACTGAGAATGGCATGGAAGCAGAGCCAGGTTTGACTGCACAGATGACCTAAAATTAGGGTTTTGGTTTTAGAGGCCATAACTCCAAATTTTTTGGTCATTCTTGTTTCTATTGGTCTCTATATGGTATAGGGAGTATGCATATCAATTTTCATGAAGAAATTCCTTGGGGAAGTCATCTGATCAAGAGTTGACTTTTCAAGCAAGTCAGTGCAAAATCAGGGCATCTGAGGCCCCCAATGACCCAACCAAAGGGTTTTCTTCATCATTTTGATTATATATGGTCTTTATTTGATCATAGAAGAAGTTGGAAGTTCACAAAATTGAATAATTTCAAGTCTTTTGCAAAGTTGACTTTTTGGGAAAGTTTGACTTTTAATGAAATTGCCATTTTAGGAAACTTTTTCAACCTTTACTTTTTGATTCAAAAAAGCTTCAAATGGAAAAACTTTGGTCATGAAAGTTGTAGAATGGATCATTCCCTTTTCAAAAAGTACAAGAACATGACCTAATTCATTTTGGATCAAAAGTTATGGCTTGTCAAAGTTGGCTAAAATCATAAAATCTCAAAGTTTCCACCAAAGAGGCAAAGTTGCAAATTCACTTCTCAAGGCAAATTTAGTTATCAAATGGACTTCTAAACTTCACCACATGATCATACATGACCTAAAATCAGAATTGGCCCAAGGGATTTCTCATTTTTGTGCCTTGATTTTCAAATATCCATAAGTCATTTTTCATAAAAGTGCAAAGAGGGATTCTTGGCAAAATCATTCTCCCATGAATTGTATGATCACTAGCTGGTTCTAACACATTGCCATGACCAAATGAAGCATCCCACATCAAAAATCCAGCAAGAGTTCTCACATTCACATGGCCAAAATCATGAAATAACACAAGTGGGCAAGTTGCAAAATCTCTCTTAATTCATGATCCAAATGCAGCAGACTTTCATGAGCCATCCAAGGGTCATCCTTGACTCAAGCTGAGGAAAGACAAGCCTTTAGACTGCTGCTGCCATAGCCCATGCTGCAAGTACAAATCAACTTGACTTTTTGGCCAAAACTCCCATACCCTTGGAATAGTGATCAGCAGCCTCTACTGACCTGCTCCACAGCCTACTCACACATCATGGGAGTGATATAGCAACTCATTGGCCATTGAAACAAGACACAACACAGCCCTCACAAAATCTGTCAAAAAACTCCTCTTCTTCGAATCCCTCTATACAACCATCAAACCTTCATTTTTCCTTCACCAATGAATCATACACCCTCCATGGAACAAGAATCAATCATTAAAAGAGCCTGAAACATCACATACAAGAACCTCAAGTTCTGCTACACCAGAACTGGAATCTTCAAACTAGCCACCATCAAAGCTTTCCAAGCATCCCACTAGCTTCAGAAGGGCCAAGGGAGTTCATTTGCACAAGAGGGAGGTTCTGGAAGCTCACCATTGAAGCTTTCCAGCTCAGGTATGGCCAAGAACACTTTCTCACAGAACTTGTTTTTCTTGTTATAAAATGAAAGTGTATGTTGTGCTGATCATAATGATGTGTTTGAAATTGAAAATGAGTGGAAAATGAGGATGTATTGATGCTCTGAAACTTCACCCGTGAAACTTGTTTGATTCGATTCTCTCTGTTTTTGGATGATAAATGTTGTTTGATGGGTGATTTGAATGGGGTTTGGGTAGAGGATCATTTCCCTATCTTCAATTTGATGAATGGTGGCCTGTAGCATGTTCTAGGGTTTTTGACCCGCCGGAGAAGACGACCAGAACTACTGTTCCGGCCGTCTGAGGTTAGTTTGCCCTAATTAGGGTTTAGCTGAGTAATTAGTGTGTTTTGAATCTGGACCCTAGGATTAGGTTTCCCGCGTGTGGACCAAGGGCTTAGATCATATCATTAATTCATAATTTCCATTTAACTTAATTAATTATGTTTAATTAGTTAATTAACCTGATTTGAATGTAGTCCCTTGGATTTGGCGCGTGGTCAACAGCCCCTTCCCCAGTTTCAATCTGATCCGTCCATTGCATATACTTTTCATTTAATTAGTTTTATTTTCATTTTTATTCACTTAATTTGTGCATTTAATTTAAAATAGTAAAACCTTTCCGAAAATTCTGAAATTTTTTATATAAACTTTTATTAATTTTCAGAAACCAAAAACATTTTCATTTTTATTTTTTGCATTAAAAAATATTTTTAAATCATTTAAAAGTTTATTTTTAATTAATTAATGAGAATTAATTAATTAAAAATCCTTTTAGGTATTTAAAAATCACCAAAAATTCAAGAAACCTCTAAAATCATTTAGAAACATTGTCCAACCCTCAAACCAAATTTCTTTTTTGATCTTGATGCATTTTGACAATTTTCCATGGAATTAATTCATTTTCAAAGCATTATTTTGATCCAAACTTCAAAAAATCATTTCTGCCTAACCATTGAGAGTTGGACTTTGATTCTTTTTGCATTGTGTTTTGCATATCATGAAGTTTGTAAGATTAAATTGGCATGATTTGATCTTTCATTTTCATTTTGTTTGACATTTTTCTTGTCAAAGTACCCCAAAACCCTAATAAACTTAGGAAATTCATAATTCTCATTAGGTTAAGAGTTAGAACCCCTCCTTTGGGCAGTGAGTTTGTATAGGTTTAGGGTTCCCTTGGATGCATTTTCAATTTTTTATCTTGATGTTTGCTTCTGGTTTTGGTTTTTGTTTGATGCATTGATCATAAACCCTAATTTGGGCTTCCTTTTGCATTCATTTTGCATTTGCTTGCATACCATGACTTGCCATAATATTTCAATGCATCCTTTTGATCCATTAGACATCTTAAGACATGTTAGAATCATGTTTGATCATTGCATCTTTCATTTGCCATGTTGTATGCCATCTGCACTTCATAACCTTTCATGAATGATCATGGTTCTTAACTTGCTTCATTTGCATCCATAAGTTTGTATGATCATCCCCATGCTTTGTTTCATGTTTGTATCATCTCATAGCATCATTAACATCATGTGTATGCTTCTGGTTTTGATTTGCATCATGCCATTTCATCTCATTTTGCATTGCATTGCATTTCTTTCATTAACTTTTCAGGTGGTAAGTAACTTTGGGAAGTGAATTTGCCTTCACTTATCACAATTTCTTTTCATCTCTCTTATGCATAATTGCTGCATTTTATCTTGTGTTTGAGATTAAGCTTGCTCATTCTTCTTCTTCTTACTTTCTTTCCTCAAGTGACTTGCCTTCTTGAATGAAGCAAGTTGCTTTGCTTCCCTTTGCTCCTTTCATCTGCTTCCTGGTGGTTCCTCTGAAGTTTTCTCTTGTTAACCTCACAAACCTTAGGAACAACCAAACATGACAATGATTAGGGTTTTGATTAGTCTCCCCACTTAGTTTTACCTTTGTGTCTCATTGAGTCTTCTCTTCTCATCTCATAATCAGGGACTAAACCCTAAAGGCTTTAACACTTTGTGATTAAGCTTATGCCTGCATCCTTCTATTAGGATGGAGTGTATAACTTTAATCCTAAGTGTTAAACCCTTAATGTGTTTAAATCCTTTAATCAATTCATTTAATAATCACTAAGACATCAAGCTTGTAACTTGGGCCTTGCATTAGGGTTCTAATTCTTCCTTAATTGGTTAAAAAGGACTAACCCTAGTGTTAATGGACAAGTCCCCCTCAAGTTGTCTTACAAACCATAAAACTCACTTCTTCATCTTGTCATTAACTAAAATCCACTTAATAAAGGCTCTGTTTTGTCATGAGGTTAATCCCTAATCATGGATTAAGTTGAGGAGCTTTCCTCAGCTTAAACATTCTCATCTATTATCCTTCTATTAGGATGGTGTAATGAGTCTGTTTAATCCCTGATTATGGCTTAAGCTCATTACTTAACACTAAACAAAAACAACAAAAACATCTAACTAATCACAAGTAGGTTAATGATCTTAATCTTACACCATGGTGATTAAGTGTGAGAAGCTGACTTCACACTTAAGGTATTCTCATTACCCCTAATCAGAGGGAAGATGTGATGAGTTTACTAACCCATTGGTTTAGGCTTAAGCTCATTAACTTATGACAAACTTTCAAAAACAATAAAAGACTGAAAACTCAAAAACAAACAACAATCGTCTCCTCCGGGATTCTTTTCTCATCTCACTCACTCATAAACGAGAACTCGCTTCTTCCGTCTAATGCAAGACAGTTTTCACCTGAGCCAGACAGGTCATACACTTGAGCATAGGCA
Source organism: Lathyrus aphaca (assembly GCA_963966055.1). NCBI lineage: Eukaryota > Viridiplantae > Streptophyta > Magnoliopsida > Fabales > Fabaceae > Lathyrus > Lathyrus aphaca. The sequence continues at coordinate 354,334,080 of OZ014525.1, forward strand.
AGTAAGCAGTTCACAAGTCAATTCATCTTTCAGTCTCTTTGGGTCGAACTACGGTGTTCTGACTTCCTCATTGCACGAGAGGATACGTAGGCATAACTTAACAGTTATCGAACAAAAGTCTCTGTATATTCCCCCTCCTTCTAGCCTTATTCTTTAGCCTCATTATCATGAGCATTTCATCTTTGTTCTTACACTGACACTTCACTTATACACTTCACTTCTCTTACACTGACACCTGTACATCCTTTTCCAGCTCTTTGATACACAAATTGCACTGACACTACCCCTTTTAAACACAAATCTTTTAAGCGTGGATCCCGTCGAGTACGACGGACAATCTGGGTGCTAATACCTTCCCAGGTTGTAACCAACCCCCTTTCTCAGTTTCTCTGGTTCGCAACCGTCTTATCCATGTCTTTCTAGGTCTATGCAGCATTGCCTTTCCTCCGGGATAAAAATGCCTAGCTGGCGACTCTATTCATTTCCTGTGAGTTCACTCCTGTGTGTTCTCACATTCTCTTTTCGCCGATCGTTCGCGTCTGTACCTTTATCTGGGCCATTCCCATTTATCGGGAGCGACAGTACCTTGAAACCCTAGTAATCTTGAGAAATTCATAACTTTCACTAGGTTAGGAGTTAGGTCCCCTCTTTTGGGCAGTGAACTTGTATAGGTTTAGGGTATCTTTGATTGCATTTTTCATTTTTTATCATGTCATATGCTTCTGATTTTGAATTTTGCTTTGTGTGTTGATCATAAACCCTAATTTGTGCCTTCCCTTGCATCCATTTCTCATTTGCTTGCATCCAACAACTTGCCATGACATTTTGTGCATCCACATGATTCATAATACATCTTAGGACATATTAGAATCATGTTTTATCATTGCATCTTTCATTTGCCATGTTGTATGTTCATTTCATTTCATAAACTTTTCATGAACTTTCATGGTTCAAGGCATACCTCATTTGCATCCTTATGTTTGTTTGATCATTCTCACCTCTTGTCATGTGTTTGCATCATCCTTTAGCATCATTAGCACCATGTTCTTGCCTCTGGTTTTGGTTTGCACCATGGCATTGGCTCTCATTTGCATTGCATTCCATTTCTTTTGCTAACTTTTCAGGTGGTAAGTTGTTTTGAGAGGTGAATTTGCCTTCACTTCTCAATCTCTTCTCATCCCTCTCTTGCATCATTGATGCATTTTATGTTGTGTATTTGAGTGAGCTTGCTCATTCATGTTCTTTCCCACTTTCTTTCTTCAAGAAACTTGTCTTCTTAAGTGAAGCAAGTTGTTTTGCTTCTCTTTGCTTCCTCCTTCTTTCATCTGCTTCTTTCCTGGTGGCTTCTCTCCTGGAGATCTTTTGCAAGCTTCATAAACCCTAGGATACCCAAGCATGATCATAATTAGGGTTTTATTAGTCCCCCATTTAGCTTTTACCTTTGTGTCATCTTTGAGTCTTCTCCTCTCATCCCATAATCAAGGACTAAACCCTAAAGGTTTTAAGGATTTGAGATTAAGCTTATGCCTGCATCCTTCTATTAGGATGGAGTGTATAACTTTAATCCTAAGTGTTAAACCCTTAATGTGTTTAAATTCTTTAACCAATCCATCTAATAATCATCAAGACATCAAGCTTGTAACTTGGGCCTTGCATTAGGGTTCTAATTCTTCCTTAATTGGTTAAGAAGGACTAACCCTAGTGTTAATGGACAAGTCCCCCTCGAGTTGTCTTACAAACCATAAAAATCACTTCTTCATCTTATCATTAACTAAAATCCATTTAATAAAGGCTTTGTTTTGTCATGAGGTTAATCCCTAATCATGGATTAAGTTGATGAGTCTTCCTCAGCTTAAATGTTCTCATCTATTATCCTTCTATTAGGATAGTGTAATGAGTCTATTAAATCCTTAATTATGGCTTAATCTCATTACTTAACACTAAACAAAAACAACAAAAAACATCTAAATAATCACAAGTAGGTTAATGATCTTAATCCTACATCATGGTGATCAAGTGTGAGGTGCTTACTTTATACTTAAGGTATCCTCATTACCCCTAATCAGAGGGAGGATGTGATGAGTTTACTAACCCCTGGTTTAGGCTTAAGCTCATTAACTTATGACAAACTCCAAAAGCAATAAAAGACTGAAAACTCAAAAACAAACAATAATCGTCTCCTACAGGATTCTTTTCCCATCTCATTCACTCACAAACGAGAACTTGCTTCTTCCGTCTAATGCAAGACAGTTTGCACCTGAGTCAGACAGGTCATACACTTGAGCATAGACAAGCAAGCAGTTCACAAGTCAATTTATCTTTCAGTCTCTTTGAGTCGAACTACGGTGTTCTGACTTCCTCATTGCACGAGAGGATACGTAGGCATAACTTAACAGTTATCGAACAAAAGTCTCTGTATATTCCCCCCTCTTCAGTATTATTCTTTAAGCCTCATAGTCTTGAGCTTTGCACTCTTTCCTTACACTGACACTTCTTCATTTCACTTCACATTTTCTTTTACACTGACACTTGCATTCTTTCCAGCTTTGATACACAAATTGCACTGACACTACCCCTGTAAAACACAAATCTTTTAAGCGTGGATCCCGTCGAGTACGGCGGACAATCTGGGTGCTAATACCTTCCCAGGTTGTAACCAACCCCCTTTCTCAGTATCTCTGGTTCGCGACCGTCTTGTCCATATCTTTCTAGGTCTATGCAGCATTACGTTTCCTCCGAGATAAAAATGCCTAGCTGGCGACTCTTTGTCTTTCTGAGTTCACCCTTGTGTGTTCTCCTTCCTCTTTCGCCGACCGTTCGCGTTTGTACCCCTTCTGACCAGGTGTCATTTGGTGGGAGCGACAGGTAGGAATGATTGTTGCTGCTGTTGTAGAAGAATCAGGAATTGTTGTCAAAGGGATTGCTGGATTTTTAGGTGTTGTTGTTGAGATCTGAAGGATACCACCCTTGATAAGACCATCTATGCCGCTTATCAAATTATCACACCCGTTGACTGCAATGTTGCAATACCCACAACCGAGCTCACACCCGGGGAACACCTGGCACTCTAGAAGCTGAGCTTTAATTTCGACCAGAGGTGTTCGAATTTGTGCAACACTGGTGATCAAAGTAGATGGTTTGTCTTCCTCAATGGCATTAATCCTCGGCCCACCATGATTAGGCATAGGATTTCTGTTGACATTCGGAGGAGGTGCGAAGTTGAGGGCTTTAGAATCCACTAGATCTTGAACTTTCATTTGTAAGGCCCTGCATTTCTCGGTATTGTGACCAGGTGCATTGGAGTGGAAAGCACATCTGGCGTTGACATCGTAATTCTTTGGGAGATTGGAGGGATCTGGGGGTGCCAATGTCCTTAACTCAACCAAGTTAAGCTTCAGGAGTTGTGGCAATAAGGCAGCATAAGGCATAGGGATAGGGTCAATCACCCTATTTGCCTGTGATGGTCTTTGCTGAAAGGGCCGTTGTTGTTGATTGCTATTATTGTTGTTGTAGGTTCTCTGTGGCGGGTACTGAACTTGTTGTTGATAATGTGGTGGTTGTTGTTGTTGATATGCTGATTGCTGAGGGATCGGAGCTGGAATAGTGACAGCTGCCACTGATCTGTGAACATACTGAGGTCTTCCCCTGCTGGCATGAATGGCATTTGTCTCACCGGTCCTTCGAGGTCCCACAAAAGGCTTCCTGGGATTATTGGACGAACTTGCACCATTATCAGAAATTTTGCCCATTTTTAGCAGATTTTCAATTCTTTCACCGGCTATAACTACGTCTGCAAAGCTAGTAGAAGAAAAGGCAGCCAATCTATCAATGTATGTTCCTTGCAAAGTATTCATGAACATGTCGGCCATTTCCCTTTCCGACATGGGTGGCTGGACAGCAGCAGCAAGCTGTCTCCACCTTTGGGCATATTCCCTGAAGCTTTCTCTGGAAGATTGAGACATTCCCATTAGGAGGGTCCTGTTAGGAGCCATGTCCAGATTGTATTGGTATTGTCTGGTGAAGGCTTCAGCTAAGTCCTTCCAGCATCTGATAGTAGCTCTGGTCAAGTGTGAATACCACTCTCTTGAAGCCCCAGTTAAACTGTCTTCAAAGTAGAACATCCACAACTTCTCATCCATAGTATAAGCTTTAAGTCTTCCCAGAAAAGACTGCAGGTGAGTTCGTGGACAGGAGGTTCCATTGTATTTCTCGAAGCACGGGGGTTTGAACTTGTGGGGAATTCTCACCCCATCCACTAACCCCATATCCATTACATCGAAGCCCAAGGAGTTTTGAGACTCCAGAGATCTCAACTTCTCAACAATTTCATCAAACCTCCTATCGTAGACTTCATCCCCAACTCCCATGACAGTAAATTGCTCCTCTTGGGGGTCTTCTTGTAAGATCCTCCCCCCAGTAGTATTTCCTTGCACATTACCCGAGATGTTGACTTCCGGATCTAGATGAGGTCCAAATACTGGTGGATTAACATGAGGCTGTCCCCTCTCATTATTACTTGTTCCTCCAGTCTCAGGATGAGGTTCCTCGGGAGTTTGTCTTTCTACCAATGCCCTTAGCCTTTCCTGACTTTGGGCCAAGCCAGTCATCATAGTCATGAATTGGGCCATTTGGTTTCTCATCTCCACCCTTTCATTAGCCATCTGGGTTCTGACCTCAGTCAGGTCTTGCTGTACTTGCTCCATTATAATACCCGGAAGGTTGTTGCGAGTAGGATACCGGTGTGCACGGTTGACAGGGAACACTCTTCTGCGAGCAATATTTCCTGAAGTCATAGCAAAGTTAGAAACAAAAATAACAAAACCTACAAAACAAAACAAAAGTTAGTATGCAATGCAGTATGCTTATTTGTTTTCCAAGGTATCCGGCTTGGTTCTTGGTTTTGACCTTTCCCAGACCTCGAGGAAGATGCTTTGATGTTGCTTGAGAAAAGAAATCCAATGAAAACAAACTAACAAATATATTACAAATGGTGAATCATACATAGTTTTTTTTACAACATATGCCCCTGAAGGGTCAAAATACAATACAAAAGAAAAGTACATCAAAAGAAAACAACAACAATCAAAAGGTCAGACATCTAGTCCAAACTCATCCTCCTTAACCTCCTTTAGAAGTGCCTCAGTCACTGGACCAGCTGGATGCTCTGTAATGGTCCTTATGAGGAGGTTCCTAGTGGCAATGGTAGTGGTCAGCTTCTTGTGCCTGTCCTGATCCTTTGATCTCTTCAACCCAGCCCTAAGCTTCAACTCTGAAATCTCCTTCTGGGCTGCCAGCAAAGCTTCCTGTTGCTTCCTTTCATTGGCCTCTAACTGCTCAATCCTGGCCTGAGTTCTCTGATCTTCTCGAGTACGGGCTTCAGTGATCCTGACCCACCTAGCCTGACTTTCTTGCAGATAGAGTTCAGTCCTAGCCTTCTGAAGCTTGGCCTCCTTACAGGCATTCTTCAATATTTGCTCCCCAACTCTTGATTTCTTGATGTAGTCCTCTGTTTTCTCAATCTTGACCAGATGCTCCACCCTAAGCTTCTCCAACCTCTCAATGTCCAGACGACCATCACTCCTTTCCCAAAGGGTCTTCTTCAAAGCTTGAGACAGATTCTCATTCCTTTCCTTCAGCTTCTCAAATTCTTCCAGGCTGACAGTTGTTGTAGGCTGTACTGTAGAGGGTCCAGGTGTGTCCTCCAAGGTGAAGGGCATTCCAGTAATCTGAGCTCTAGCATAGGACCAGTCATAGTACTGAGCTGAAGCAACATTATTACACTTCCCAAGAATAGCCACCCCCTTTGTCTGGATGTTGTCCCAAGCCCAGGATGCTTGTCTAACAACAGCTGAATTAGGTTTTACTTCACAATACAGGGTCTCAGCTAAATCTTGCACTCTAGGAGGGTGAACCAAAACATAGCCCAGTTGTCTCTTAAACAACAAAGGATTGTAGTTGATGCAACCCTTTACTCCTATCAGAGGTACATTTGGGTATTTCCCACAGCTAGTGATGATGTCCATGCCTTTGGTGCTCTGGGTGCACCACCTGATGTCATCTGAAGTCAAAGCAATGAGCCTCTTAGCCCAATTCTTCTGTTGGTGAGGATTCAAGAAGGCATCTGTCTTGGGTAGGTGTTTGAGCAGCCAAGTGTGAAAAAGAGGAGCACAACATCTCACCAACTTCCCTCTTTGTTTCTCATTCCTCTGATGAATGGAGTAATAGAAATTCCCCAGCAATGTAGGTACTGGGTTCCTCAGAAGGAAAAGATGAATGGCATTCTTGCTGATAAATTTGGGCTCATCTGCAAACAGTATAACCCCTTATATGTTAAGGGCTAATAGTGCACAAACTTCCCTCCATTCTCCCAAAGAGGCCTTCAGGATGGCCTGAGAAATCAAGAAATCTAAGTGTAAACCAGGGATCCCAGCCTTTGTTGTCATGTTTTGCTCAATCAAGGTAGGCTCCAGGTACAGTGCTTTTGCTACTTCTCCATTGCTGGGAGAGGTCATTTCTGGGTTAAAGGGGACTCCACCCCTGATAGGTACTCCAATCAATGATGAAAACTCATCCAGCAGAGGTCCTAGCTGAAAGTTTTGGAATGTGAAGCATCTCAAAGGAGGGTCATAGAACTGCAAGCAGGTGTGGATCATGCTCCTCTGAGAAGGGTCCAGGTCCATAACCATATCTAGGATGCCTCCATAATGCTCTCTGAATAAAGGGATGTGGTCAGGGGTGATAAGTGCCTGGACCTGCCTGATACCAGTCAAAACAGGCTCAAAGAAATGGTAAGATATGTTGCTCTTCCTGGGAGTAGCCATAAATGCTGAAGGGGAGGAAGACAGCTGCTGATGAAGATCAAGGCTGATACTGGAGATGAACCACTGATAGGCTGATGTTGGTGATGATGAAGATAGCTGAAGCAGACAACTGATGAAGATAACTGAAGCAGATAACTGATGAAACAGAGGTCTATGCAGATGAAGGGGTCAAAACCAAGCCAGATATAATGTGGATACCCTGAAAAACAAATAAACAAATGTTAAATGATGCAATGATGATGTATGCAAATGATATGCGAGGGTTTGTGATCAAGCTGGATCTGATTATCTGTCTTGATATAAGTCCAAGTATGTTCAAGGAGTCCAGATGGAGGTTCAGAAATCCAGTAACCAGGGTGGGGGACTCAAATAAAGAGTCACATATTCAGGGTTAAATCACAAGAACTGTCCAAAGTGAGGTACTCTTAATCAGTAACAGGGTATGATGTGGCCAAAGGCACCTGCAAACCCGTAAACAGCCCAACCCCCTCTCAGGTAGTGTTCTAAAACAAGGATCCTCAGACTTGGATCAATTATGAGAAGTGTAAACACTTCTAACCCGGAGGTATAGTGTTTACAATAACCATAAAAGATCCTCCTCTAATTCATCTCAGTTTCTGAAGGTCATAGTAAAGGTCATCCAGACTTAGCAGGCTTCCCAGATAGCCCTAGCACTACAGGAAATTTGTAGCACAGAGTTCTCAAGAAGAAACCCATATCTGAACCGTGTTTCATATTCCCGCACCAGACCGAAATGGAATGGGAAAGAACATGAACCACTCTAGCCTAGGTGTCACTCATGTCCCAGGTATAGGACCTTAAACTCTCAGTGAAAACCCTACCTATCAAGACAGAAGAACAGATCCAGCAATGATAATGACAGTATGAAATATGAAAAACTGTAAAGAAAGCAATGAATAAAGCTGTACATAAAGCAATAAATAAAGCAACTATATAAACACAAATAGCACATAACACCCTAGTAAAAACAAATCAAACAAGCGCTATGAGGAACCCACAAAAAGAACCAGAAGCCCTGGTTACAGTATAAGGGTCCCCAGCAGAGTCGCCAAGCTGTCGCTCCCACCGAATGACACCTGGTCAGAAGGGGAACAGACGCGAACGGTCGGCGAAAAGAGAGAATGAATAGAGTCGCCAGCTAGGCATTTTTATCCCGAAGGAAAGGTAATGCTGCATAAACCTAAGAAAAGATGGATAAGACGGTTGCGAACCAGAGAGACTGAGAAAGGGGGTTGGTTACAACCTGGGAAGGTATTAGCACCCAGATTGTCCGCCGTACTCGACGGGATCCACGCTTAAAAGATTTGTGTTTTAAAGGGGTAGTGTCAGTGCAATCTGTGTATCAAAGCTGGAAAAAATGCAAGTGTCAGTGTAAAAGAAATGTGAAGTGTATAAGAGAAGTGTCAGTGTAAGAACAAGAGTGGAATGCTCAAGATAATGAGGCTAAAAGAATAATGTTGGAGGAGGGGGAATATACAGAGACTTTTGTTCGATAACTGTTAAGTTATGCCTACGTATCCTCTCGTGCAATGAGGAAGTCAGAACACCGTAGTTCGACTCAAAGAGACTGAAAGGTAAATTGACTTGTGAACTGCTTACTTGTCTATGCTCAAGTGTATGACCTGTTTGGCTCAGGTGCAAACTGTCTTGCATTAGACGGAAGAAGCGAGTTCTCGATTGTGAGTGAAGGTGATGAGAAAAGAATCCCGAAGGAGACGATTATTGTTTGTTTTTGACATTTTCAATATTTTATTGCTTTTTTGGAGTTTGTCATAGGGAAATGAGCTTAATCCTAAACCAAGGGTTAGTATACTCATCACATCTTCCCTCTGATTAGGGGTAATGAGAATGCCTTAAGTATGAAGTAAACACCTCACACTTAATCACCATGATGTAGGATTAAGATCATTAACCTACTTGTGATTATTTAGATGTTTTTGTTGTTTTTGCTTAGTGTTAAGTAATGAGTTTAAGCCATAATCAAGGATTTAATGGACTCATTACACCATCCTAATAGAAGGATAATAGATGAGAACATTTAAGCTGAGGAAGGCTCCTCAACTTAACCCATGATTAGGGATTAACCTCACGACAAAACAAAGCCTTTATTAAATGGATTTTAGTTAATGATAAGATGAAGAAATGGATTTTATGTTTTGTAAGACAATTTGAGGGGGACTTGTCCATTAACACTAGGGTTAGTCCTTCTTAACCAGTTAAGGAAGAATTAGAACCCTAATGCAAGGCCCAAGTTACAAGTTTGATGTCTTGATGATTATTAGATGGATTGATTAAAGGATTTAAACACATTAAGGGTTTAACACTTAGGATTAAAGTTATACACTCCATCCTAATAGAAGGATGCAGGCATAAACTTAATCACAAAGCCTTAAAACCTTTAGGGTTTAGTCCTTGATTATGAGGTAAGAAGAGAAGACTCAAAGAAAACTCAAAGGAAAGAGTCTAAGGGGGACTAAACAATCCTAAAATGTTATCATGCTTGGAAGTCCTAGGGTTTGTGAGGCTTAAGAGGAGAAATCTTCAAGGAAGCCACCAAGGAGAAGCAAGATAGAAAAGGGATGAGAAGAGAAGAGAAAAGAGGGAAAAGAGGCACAAGTGAGCAAGCTCACTAAAAGACAAGTAAAAATGCAGCAAGGATGTAAAATGACAAGATGAGAAGAGGTAGGAGGTGAAGGCAAATCCACCTCCCAAACAAACTTACCATTAACCTGAAAAGTTAGTACAAGATGCATACGGGAAGAAATGGGATGAAACAATGCATATGGATGGGCAAAGGCCAAAGTCAAAAACATACACATGATGCAAATGATGTCAAGATATGGTGCAAAGTCATACAAGATGCATATTGTGAGCATACAAGAGAATGGGTGCATATGGAGCATGCTTTGAACCATGGAAGTTCATGAAAGTTTATGAAATGCAATGAAGATATGACATGCCAAATGAATGATGCAATGATCAAACATGATTCTAACATGTCCTAAGATGTCTTATGAATCATGTGGATGCACAAAATGTCATGGCAAGTTTTTGAATGCAAGCATATGAGAGATGAATGCAAAGGAAGGTAAGAATTAGGGTTTATGATCAACATGCAACACAAAAATTCAAAACCAGAAGCAAATGATATGACAAAAAATTGAAAATGGGATCAAAGGAACCCTAAACCTACACAAGTTCACTTCCCAAAGGAGGAGACCTAAATCTAAACCTAATGGGAGTTATGATTTTCTCAAGTCAACTAGGGTTTCAAGGTACCTCAAAAGGAAAAATGCTCATCAAATTGAAAATGAAAGATAAATTCAAACCAATTTTACCCTAAAAACTACATGCTATGAAGGATGCAATGCAAGAAGAACCATTATTAAACTCTTCATGGTTAGGAAGAATGGATTTTTTCAATTTAGAATCAAAATATTGCTTTTAAACAAATTTAATTCCAATGAAAATTGTCAAAATAGGTCAAGAACCAAAAAGAAATTTGTTTTGAGAGTTTGATAATGTTTCTAAATGTTTTAAAATGCAATGTGAATTTTTTTGTGATTTTTAAATACCTAAATGCATTTTTAATTAATTAATTTCCATTAACTAATTAAAAATGAACATTTAAATGATTTAAAAATAGTTTTTAATGCAAAAAATAAAAATAAAAATATTTTCGGGTTCTGAAAATTAATGAAATGCTTGACAAAAAAAATTCAGAATTTGTTAACATGTTTTGCTATTTTTTAAAATTCATGCAAATAAAATACAAACAAAATGAATTAAAATTGGTTAACAGAAGAATGAATCGATTCAAGCTTGGATGAATCGATTCATAATGATCAATTTTTGAGAAAATAAAATTAGTTAAACAGCATGAATCGATACATCAAAGGATGAATCGATTCATTTTGCGAAATCCAGGAACCACTCAACAACATGAATCGATTCAAGCTAGAATGAATCGATTCATTATGCGTGAAATGACCTCCGGTCATCTTCTCCGGCCAACCAAAAATAAAACTCATTCCCTAGGCTGTTTCAAGTGCTCTAACTCTCCAGATTTCATCCTCTACCCACCCAAACATGAATCAATCACAAAATCACATTTACAATGCATCAACAACAAGATTCGAGCAAAATCAAGAAAACTGCAAAAATTTCAGAACATGCATACACACTCATTTCTCAACCATTTTCAGTGTTTCAAAGCTTAACATGATTAGTGAAAAAAACTCTATCATCCTATAACAAGAGATTGCATTTCTGGAAAAAATGTTCTTGATGATACCTGAACTGGAGCTTTGAACTTTGGAGCTTTCTGGCCTCAAACTTGGTGCAATCCCTCTCCTTTGAACACCCTGATGATGAAATGAAGCTTGGAGAGCTTTGAGAATGGCTGGTTATGGCTGTTTTGTTATGGTGTAGCAGAAATGGAGGTCTTGGTGTGCGATGTTTCAAGCTGTTTCAGGGGGTGGTTTTTGTTCTAAGGGTGATTTGTGACTTGTTGGTGAAAGAAAAAGTGAAGTTTGATGGTTGTGTGAAGAAATTTTTCAGAGAAGAAGTTTGGGACAGATTTTGTACAAGTTGGATTGTGTGTGTTTTCTGGCCTGTGTGAGTTGTTATATCACTCCCATAATGTTTGAGTAGGCTGTGGAGAAGGTTAGTAGAGGCTGCTGATCACTATTCCAAGAGCATGGGAGAAATTGCAAAAAGTCAAGGTTTGGTGTACTTGAGGCATGGGCTGTGGCAGAGATGGTTTTTTGGCTTGTACTGCATCAGCTGAGTTCAAGGATGACTCTTGGATCAATTGATGTGAGCTGGAATGGATGAAGGGTGAGATCTCACATGTTTTGCAATCTTGCAACTTGTTAAACTTTGTGATTTTTGGCCATGGACAAGTGACATCTCTTGGGAAATATGCAGCAAAATGCACCATACAATGTTGCTATGATACTTTGATAATGATTAGAGACCAAACAAAACCAAAGGAACCCTTCTTGCAAGATTTCCCTCTTTGTGATTTTCATGAAAAATGGTTTATGATACTTGGATATCAAGGCATGAAAATGAGAAATTTCTTGGGCCAATCTGAATTTTAGGCATTGCATTGTGTTTGTATGAAGATTAGAAGTCACTTTGAAGTCATCTTTGGCCTTAGCATGAGGTTTTGCAACTTTCCCTCTTTGGTGCAAAAGTGAAAATTTCATGATTTTTCCCAACTTTGCAAAGCCATAACTTTTGATCCAAAATGAATTAGAAAGAGTTCTTGTAATTTTTGAAAAGGGAATGATCCAATCTACAACTTTCATGACCAAAGTTTTCTCATTTGAAGCATTTTTGAATCAATAAGAGGAGGTTGAAAAACTTTCCCAAAATAGCAAGTTTACATTATAAGTCACTTTCCAATAAAGGCAACTTTGCAAATGGATTAAAATTCTTCAATTTTGTGAACTTCTAACATCTTCTATGACCAAATAAAGATCATACACATTCAAAATGATGGAGAACAACCTTTGGTTGGGTCATTGGGGCCTTAGATGCCCTGATTTTGCACTGACTTGCACAAGAAGTCATCTCTTGATCAGATGCCTTCCCCATGGAATTTCTTCATGAAACTTGATATGCATGATCCTTATAACATATAGAGATCAATAGAAATAAGAATGACCAAAAAAATTGGAGTTATGGCCTTTGAAACCAAAACCCTAATTTTAGGTCATCTGTGATGTTAAGCCTGGCTCTGCTCCTATGCCTTTCTCAGTTCTTGTAATTCTTTGACTTCCTTGACCTTGTGAGGATATAATATGATGCTTGAACATACATGGACCCCTTTGAAGTGATTGGTGACCATTGGAGTGGCTCAAATGGCTCAGGGATGGCTCAGATCACAAACCCTAGATGCAGATGACTTTGAATCAATGCAGTGAAGCAAAAATGCAATATGAGATGCTATGATTGATCTTATGCACATGAAAAGATCACAAGCCATGGTGTGAATGGGTGAGGGCAAATTTGGGGTGTTTACAGAGTCTATACTGACAATGGATGCTGATGAAGATAACTGAAGAAAAATAACTGGTGAAGGCAACTGGAGGAAGTATCAGCTGAAGAAGATCTCTGATGAAGGTAACTGATGAAGATGGCTGAGCAGAAAAACAGTCAAAACCAAACCAAAGAAGATGTGGATACCTTGTAAAACAAATAGACAAATGTTAAAATGATGCAAAATGATGTATGCAGAATGATATGCAAGGATTTGTGATCAGGTGCTGGATTTGTCATTTGCTTTGATAGGGTCCATGGTGTTCAGAAATCCATATGGAGGCTAGAGAACCAATAACCAGGTGGGGGGACTCAAATAAAGAGTCACAAGTCCAGGGTTTTGTAGAATCAGTCCAAAATAGTGTAACTTTAAAACAATTCTGGTAACATTGTATGATGAGGCCAAGGGTTCCTGCATACCTGTAAACAACCCAACCCCCTCACAGGTATTGTTTTAGAACAAGGATCCTCAGACTTGGATTTATTATGAGAAGTGTAAACACTTCTAACCCGGAGCTACAATGTTTACATTAATCATAAAGGACCCTCCTCTAATTTACCTCAGATGCTGAAGGTCATCTAAAAAGGTCATCCAGACTTAGCAGGCTTCCCAGATAGCCCTAGCACTACAGGAAATCTGTAACACATAGTTCTCAAGAAGAAACCCATGTCTGAACCGTGTTTCATATTTCCGCACCAGACCAGAATGGAATGGGAAAGAATATGAAGCCACTATAATCCTATGTGTCACTCAGGCTCCCAGTGTGGAACCTTACTCACTGAGATACCCTTCCCACCAAGGCAAACCAGCAAATCCAGCACATGATATGATGACAATAATATGAAATGCATAAAACAATAAATGAATGCGATAAAGTAAGTGCAGTAAATAAAAATGTATAGAAAGCAATAAATACAGCAAAAACAAAAGCACATATAGCACATAACACCCCCATAAACACAAACAAACAAGCACTAGGAGAAAACCACAAGAGAACCAGAAACCCTGGTTGCAAAAATATTCCCCAGAAGAGTCGCCAAGCTGCCGCTCCCCAGATTTTCATCCCGGTGCAAACGCGAACGGTCGGCGAAAGAGAAAGAGGTTGAATTGAATAGAGTCGCCAGCTAGGCATTTTTATCCCGAAGGAAAGGTAATGCTTCATAAACCTGGAAAGAGATGGATAAGACGGCAGCGAACCAGAGAAACTGAGAAAGGGGGTTGGTTACGACCTGGGAAGGTATTAGCACCCAGATCGTCTGTTATACTCGACGGGATCCACGCTTACAAGATTGTGTTTAAAAGGGGTAAATGTATGTGCTATCTGTGTGCAAAAGCTAGGGAAAGAAAGTACATGTGTCAGTGCAAAAGGTGTGAATTGCTCAGGAACTGAGGCTTAAAAAAAGAATGCTGAAAGAGGGGGAAGACACTGAGACTTTTGTTCGATAACCGTTAAGTTATGCCTACGTATCCTCTCGTGCAATGAGGAAGTCAGAACACCGTAGTTCGATTCAAAGAGACTGAAAAATAAATTGACTGTGAACTGCCTGCTTGTCTATGCTCAAGTGTATGACTCGTCTGGCTCGAGTGCTAACTGTCTTGCATTAGATGGAAGAAGCATATACTTGTTTGTGAATGATTGTGATGAGAAAAGTATCACGAAGGAGACGATGATTGTTTGTATTTGTGTTTTCAGTTTTTTATAGTTTTTGGTATTTTTCATAGGATTATGAGCTTAAGCCTAAATCAAGGGTTGTAAACTCATTATATCCTCCCTGATTAAGGATAATGAGCCTACTTAAGTATGAGATAAGCATCTCAACTTAATTACCTTAATGATGAAGGATTAAGATCATTAACCTACTTGTGATTATTAATATGTTTTTGGGTTTTTGTTTATTGTTAAGTAATGAGTTTAATCTCTAATCGCATATTATTGAACTCATTACACCATCCTAATAGAAGTATAATAGATGAGAAGACTTAAGTTGAGGAAGATGCCTCAACTTAATCCATGGTTAGGGGTTAAATTCATTATATAACAAGCCTTTATTAAGTGGATTTTAATTAAGGGATGAGATTAAGAAGTGGATTTTAAGTTTGTAAGACAACTTGAGGGGGACTTGTCCATTAAACACTAGGGTTAGTCCCTTTTAACCATAAGGAAGAGATAGAACCCTAATGTAAGGCCCAAGTTACAAGACAAAGTATTAGTGATTATTAGGTGTTTTGATTAAGAGGTGTAAACAAATTAAAGGTTTAATACTAAGGATTAAAGTTATACACTCCATCCTAAGATAAGGATGCAGGCATGACCCTAATTCCAAAGTCCTAAAGCTTTAAAAGTTTAGTCTCTGATTATTGAGATGAGAAGAGAGACTCAAGGAGACTCAAAGTTAAAAAACTAGGGGGACTATAAAACCCTAAAAGTTATCATGCTTGGATATCCTATGGTTTGTGAGGCTTAAGAGAAAAGATCTTCAAGGCCACCAATGGAAGAAGCAGATGAAAAGAGAAGGAGGAAGAAGAATAAGTTACTTACTTCCTGAAGAAGATAAGTAACTTAAAAGAGATAAATTTAGAAGGATAGAACATAAGTGAAGCAAGTTAACTTCAAAGACAAGTAAATATGCATATGAATGATGAGAAAAGGTGGGAAGTGAAGGCAAATCCACCTCCCCAATAACTTACCAAAAGCTCCTAAAATGTTAGTATGAATGCATAAGACATGAAGCAAAAGGAAATGAGATAACATGAGATGAAAAGACCAAAGTCAGAAATGAAAATGCAATATAAATGGCATATGAGATGATGCAAATTTATACAAGATGCATATGAATGATCATACGAAGATGATATGCAAAGGAAGCATGTTTAGAAGCATGAAAACACATGAATGTTCATGAAATGTAATGGATGCAAAGAATAGAAAATGAATGGAGAAATGATCAATCAATGTTCAAGCATGTCTTAAGATGTCTAAGATGTCATACAAATGCTTGAAATGTCATGGCAAGTTCATATGATGATGATATGCAAAGATGAATGCAAATGAAGATGCAAAATTAGGGTTTTAAGGCAACATGAGATGCATATGACCAAAACAGAAGCAATCAACATGATAAAAAATTGAAATCTAGCTCAAAAAAACCCTAATACCATATAAGATCACACCCCAAAGGAAAAAGTCAGAAGCTTAACCTAGTGAAAGTTATGAAATTCCTAAGTTTGCTAGGGTTTTTGGGTGATTCTTAAGGGAAAATGCCAATCAAATTGAAAATGCAAAATAAAATCTTGAGAAAAATAACCTAGAAACTATATGCAATATGTGAAACAATGCAAGAAGAACCAAGTTGAAACTCATCATGGTTAAGCAGAAATGAATTTTTCAAACTAGGGTTAGAAAATATGATTTTTAAGAACCCTAACTCAAAGAAATTTGTGAAATTGTGACCAAACCCAAAAAGAAATTTGTATGGTGAGTTTGAAAATGTTTCTAAATGTATTGGAATGCTTCATGCATTTTTTGGTGATTTTTAGAAACCTAAATGCATTTTTAATTAATTAAAATCCATTAATTAATTAAAATCCATTAATTAATTAGAAATAACATTTAAATATTTTAAAAATACTTTTTAAATGCAAAAAATAAAATAAAAATCATTTTCAGGTTGAGAAAAATATTTAAAACAAAAATGAAAAGTTTGAGAATTTTGTGATGTTTTTTTACTATTTTAAATAAAATGAACAAAAGAAATAAAAAGAAAATGAATAAAAAATGGATTTAAATGAAAGTCAGAGGATCCAAAGGCTCAAATTCAAACTTGAGAGATTTGTGTTGACTGCGCGCGTGATTGGGTGGCTAGGATTCATTCTGACATTTTTATTAATTAAACCTAATTAATTAAATTAATTAAAGGATTCGGGTTAAGTGAAATGATCAGAACCGTCCATACGCTAATCTAATCAAAATCCAAGGGCCCTCATTCAATCTGGCAACAAAACCCTAACTAATCTCAGGCGACCGGAGATAAGCTCCGGTCGTCTTCTCCAGCCAATCCCTCAACCTATCTTCTTCCCCAGGCCACCCCAAGCCAAAATAACTGCCCAGCAACACTCCCCATGCATCATACAATCACAATCACTCATCAAACATCATTTATATCACAAGAATCATGCAAATCAAATCAAAAACATTTTCACGGAAAAAGTTTCAGAACAACCATGCATACTCATTTCTCAACCATTTTCAATTCTAAACATATTAGAGTGATCCGCTAAGCATGTAGAACCATTTAAGAACTTAAAAGAGAGTTTCTGGAAAAATTGTTCTTGAAGGTTACCTGAACTGAGCTTCTTCAAAATGGAGCTTTCTGGGCCTCTCTCTTTTGCAAATCAACTCCTCTGGTCCTCCTTGTGCTAATGGAATGCTTGGATGAGGCTTATAGTGACTGGTTTGGAGGTTTCAGTTCTGATGAAGCAGGAATTGTGTTTTTGTTTTAGGGTGATTCAGGCCATGGTGAGGGGTGGGAAATGATCCTTGAGGTACGTGGAGTTGAATAGTGAAAGAAATTTTAAGTTTTGATGGCTGAGGAGTGACTTTCGAAGAAATGAAGTTCTATGGCAATATTTTGGGATTTCTGAGTTCTTGAGGATTCAGGCTCCAAGATTGTGTGAAATGGGCTCCTTGATGCTTGCATAAACAATGCTGATTGGCCAGAAAGTGATTGTGGCACAGGCTGATTGGTATGGCTTGATTTGCAAAAAGTCAAACGTTATGGTACCTTAATCATGGGTTGAGTCAGAGTTGGCTTTTGGGGTGTCTTGGCCTCATCTTGGTTCAAGGATGGCCCTAGGATCATGTTTATGCAGCTGGCACAAGTGGATGAAGAGTTGTCATGGTTTTTCCAAAGTTATGCATAATTGTCATTTTGAGATTTCTTGAGAACCAAGCCATCAAAACCCTAGGTTCAAAGGCCAATTATAATCTTTTTAAGTTGCTTTGACATGTTATGGTGTATAGAAGTTTATTAGAGGTCATGAAATGGCTTGGCAAGTGAAATTGCAAAATTCCCTCTATGGCATGAACTTGAAAATTATAGGATTTTTGCCAACTTTGAAAGGCCATATCTTGAGTTCTAGGATGAATCAAGACATGTTCCTTTAATTTTTGAAAATGGGAAGATATAATCTACAACTTTCATGCCCAAGAATTTTTCATTTGAAGCATTTTTGGTCATGAAAGAATAGGTTGAATATCTTTCCCAAAATGGAAAGTTTCCATTACAAGTCATTTCCAAAAATAGCAAGTTTGCATTTGGCTCAAAATTCTTCAACTTTGTGAACTTACAAACAATTCTAAGATCAAATAAAGATCATAGAGACTCAAAGTGATGAATGTGACCCTTTGGTACCCTTGGTGGAGGCCGCAGATGCCCTGATTTCGACTTTACTTGCTCAAAAAGTTACTCAATGATCAAATGACTTCCACAGTGAATTTCTTCATCAAATTTGGTACACATGATCCTTATAACATATTAAGACTATTAGAAACAAGAATGACCAAAAAATTTGGGATTAAGGCCTCTGAAACCAAAACCCTAATTTTAGGTCATCTGTGCAGGAAATCTTTAGTCTGCCTCTATGCCTTTGCCATTCTTTGTGATCTCTTGACTTTTATGAACTTTGGGGAACATATTATGATCATGGAACACACATGGACCCTCTTGGAAAGCTTCAAGACCTTTGGGATGGCTCAGATAATCTCTTGGATTGCTTAGATCACAAACCCTAGATGCAGATGAAATGAAACTATGCAGTGAAACAAATATGCCATATGAGATGGTATGCTTATGCTAAAATGAAAGACCACAAGCCATGGTGTGAGAAAGAGTTAGGGAAAATTTGGGGTGTTTACACATACTATACTAGTTGGCATGACACATTTATCCATCATTTATTATTTTGTCTGCTATCAACAATAGATTAAGGGTGACCAGTTCCTCAATTTGTCAATAGACATCCGACAATCCTAATGGTGGCATAAATCACCATTACCTGTAAACACCCCAAATTTGCCCTCACCCATTCACACCATGGCTTGTGATCTCTTCATATGCATAAATTCAATCATAGCATCTCATATTGCATTTTTGGTTCACTGCATTGATTCTAAGTCATCTGCATCTAGGGTTTGTGATTTGAGTTATCCATGAGCCATTTGAGCCACTCCAAAGGTCATCAATCACTTCAAAGGGGTACATGTATTTTAAAGCATCATATTATATCCTCTCAAAGTCAAGAATGTCAAAAAATCACAAGAACTGAGATTGGCATGGAAGCAGAGCCAGGTTTGACTCCACAGATGACCTAGAATTAGGGTTTTGGTTTCAAAGGCCATAACTCCAAATTTTTTTGGTCATTATTGTTTCTATTGCTCTCTATATGGTATAGGGATCATGCATATCAATTTTCATGAAGAAATTCCATGGGGAAGTCATCTGATCAAGAGTTGACTTTTTGAGCAAGTCAGTGCAAAATCAGGGCATCTGAGGCCCCCAATGACCCAACCAAAGGGTGTTCTTCATCATTTTGATTATGTATGATCTTTATTTGATCATAGAAGATGTTAGAAGTTCACAAAATCAAAGAATTCCAAGCCATTTGCAAAGTTGACTTTTTGGGAAAATGACTTATAATGAAAAATTGCCATTTTGGGAAACTTTTTCAACCCTTACTTTTTGATTCAAAAAAGCTTCAAATTGGAAAACTTTGGTCATGAAAGTTGTAGAATGGATCATTCCCTTTTCAAAAAGTACAAGAACTTGTTCTAATTCATTTTGGATCAAAAGTTATGGCTTGTCAAAGTTGGCCAAAATCACATAATTTCAAGTTTTCCACCAAAGAGGCAAAGTTGCAAAATCCCTTGCCAAGGAAAATTGAGCTTTCAAATGGACTTCTAAACTTCACACAAACATAAACCAAGGCCTAAAGATCAGATTGCATCAAAAGTTCACTCATTTTCATGACTTATGGAGCAAGAAACTTCAAAAGGACCAAAGAGGAAGCAAGTTGCAAAACCTCACTCAAACCCTAATCCACTTGCTTGCTGACTTCAGAATTGATCCAAGGGTTCTCCACACTTCTTGATGCGCATGACAACCCTCTTGTCCTTGGCTAGCCATGAGCCCATACCTCTCTTACACAAAGTTTGACATTTTGACAACTTTCCCATACCAATCACAATAGGGCACACCAACTCCACAGACCTATCCATGAGTGATAAGTGGATCAAAGGAAAGCCATAACACACAACACCTCATGCTGAAACACACTCCAAGCCATAGTTATCAAAATTGCTCCAAATTGCAAAACCATTCGAAACTCTCTCTACAAGCATCAAACATCCAAACAAACTTCACATAACATCTCAACATGACTCACTGATCACAAACCAACCATTGAAAAAACCTGAAAGTCACTGAAACCAAAACACGATCATCACCCCCCCTTGAACAGAACCCTGCCAATCTCCCAAACCAGCCATCCTCAAAGCTTTCTAAGTTTCATTTCATCATCAGAGGATTCAAAGGAGTGGATTTGCAGCAAAGGAAATGCCAGAAAGCCCAGAACCAGGAGATTCCATCTCAGGTAGCCATCTCAAACATTTTTCCAGAACTTGCGTTTTAAGTTATAAACTGATTCTATGTGGTGTGCTGATCATTTTGAGCTTTGATCCTTTGAAAATGGTTGCGTGTGTAGGATGTATTTGATCTCTGAAATTTTGTGTGTTTTCCGTTTTGATTCATTTCTCATGATTCAGTGGAAATAAATGGATTTTGGGGTGGGGTTTAGGTTTAGTGATGTTCAATGAGTGATTCTGGAAAGATTTGTGAAGTTTCATGGCGTATTGAGAGAGATTGAAAGAGGAGCTCGTCGGAGAAGATGACCGGAACACTGTTCCGGTAACCTGATTATGTTTAGGGTTCAGATTAGGGCATTAATCATAATTAGGGGAATTTGAATGCTGGCCGTCCAGATGCGCGCCCAGTCAATTCGCGTGCGTCCCAGTTTGAATCCTGGCCCCTAGATCTGCTGACTTTTCTATTTTCTCATTAAATCCATTTTATTTTTATTTGTGTCATATTTATTTTGTACAAATTAATTAAAATGGCAAAATACATTGAAAAATTCTGAAAATTTTTATCAAACCTTTTATTAATTTTTCAGAAACCAAAAACATTTTTATTTTTATTTTTTGCATCAAAAATTATTTTTAAATCATTTAAAAGTTTATTTTTAATTGATTAATGAGAATTAATTAATTAAAAATACTTTTAGGTATTTAAAAATCACAAAAAAATTCATGAAACATTTAAAGACATTTAGAAACATTGTCCAACTCTCAAACCAAATTTATTTTTTGTTCTTGATGCCTTTTGATTAATTTCTTTTGAATTAAATTCATTTCAAGGCATTATTTTGATTCAAACTTCAAAAATTCATTTCTGCCTAGCCATTGAGAGTTGGACAATGATTCTTTTTGCATTGCATCTTGTATAGCATGTAGTTTGTATGATTAAATTGGCATGATTTGATCTTACATTTTCAATTTGTTTTGCATTTTTCTTAATAAGGTACCTTAAAACCCTAGCAATCTTAGAAAATTCATAACCCTCATTAGGTTAAGAGTTAGAACCTCTCCTTTGGGCAGTGAGTTGGTATAGGTTTAGGGTTCCTTTGATTGCATTTTCAAATTTTTATCATGTCATTTGCTTCTGGTTTTGGTTTTTGCTTTGTGTGTTGATCATAAACCCTAATTCATGCCTTCCTTTGCATTCATCTTCCATTTGCTTGCATCCATTGACTTGCTATGATATTTTGTGCATTCATTTGATTCATAAGACATCTTAGGACATATTAGAATCATGTGTGATCATTGCATCTTTCATTTGCCATGTTGTATGTCATTTGCATTTCATAACTTTTCATGTGCATCCATGGTTCAAAGCATGCTTCTTTTGCATCCATATGTTTGTAAGATCATTCTCATGCCTTGTTTCATGTTTTCATCATCTCATAGCATTATTAGCACCATACTTATGCTTCTGGTTTTGGTTTGCATCATGCCATTTCATCTCATTTGCATTGCATTTCATTCCTTTCACTAACTTTTCAGGTGGTAAGTTACTTTGAGAAGTGAATTTTCCTTCACTTCTCACAATCTCTTTTCATCTCTCTTATGCATCATTGCTGCATTTTATCTTGTGCTTTGGATTGAGCTTGCTCATTCTTGTTCATCTCACTTTCTTTCTTCAAGCAACTTGACTTCTTAAGTGAAGCAAGTTGTTTTGCTTCTCTTTGCTCCTTTCATCTGCTTCTCTCCTTGGTGGTTCCTTGAAGATTCTTCTTGTAAACTTCACTAACCTTAGGAATAACCAAGCATGATAACAATTAGGGTTGATTAGTCCCCCCACTTAGCTTTTACCTTTGTGTCTCTTTGAGTCTCTTTTCTCATCTCATAATCAGGGACTAAACCCTAAAGGCTTTAAGGCTTTGTGATTAAGCTTATGCCTGCAGTCTTCTATTAGGATGGAGTGTATAACTTTAATCCTAAGTGTTAAACCCTTAATGTGTTTAAATCCTTTAATCAATTCACTTAATAATCATCAAGACATCAAACTTGTAACTTGGGCCTTGCATTAGGGTTCTAATTCTTCCTTAATTGGTTAAGAAGGACTAACCCTAGTGTTAATGGACAAGTCCCCCTCAAGTTGTCTTACAAACCCTAAAAAATCACTTCTTCATCATACCATTAACTAAAATCCATCTAATAAGGGCTTTGTTTTGTCATGAGGTTAATCCCTAATCATGGATTAAGTTGAGGAGCTTTCCTCAGCTTAAACATTCTCATTTATTATCCTTCTATTAGGATGGTGTAATGAGTCTGTTTAATCCCTGATTATGGCTTAATCTCATTACTTAACACTAAACAAAAACAACAAAAAAACATCTAAATAATCACAAGTAGGTTAATGATCTTATTCCTGTATCAGGGTGATTAAGTGTGAGAAGCTGACTTCACACTTAAGGTATTCTCATTACCCCTAATCAGAGGGAAGATGTGATGAGTTTACTAACCCATTGGTTTAGGATTAAGCTCATTAACTTATGACACACTTTCAAAAGCAATAAAAGACTGAAAAAACAAAAACAAACAATAATCGTTTCCTCCGGGATTCTTTTCTCATCTCATTCACTCACAACCTAGAACTTGCTTCTTTCGTCTAATGCAAGACAGTTTGCACCTGAGCCAGATAGGTCATACACTTGAGCATAGGCAAGTAAGCGGTTCACAAGTCAATTTATCTTTCAGTCTCTTTGGGTCGAACTACGGTGTTCTGACTTCCTCATTGCACGAGAGGATACGTAGGCATAACTTAACAGTTATTGAACAAAAGTCTCTGTATATTCCCCCTCCTTCTAGCATCACTCTTTAAGCCTCATAGTCTTGAGCATTATACTCTTGTTCTCACACTGACACTGTACATGCTACACTTCACACTTCTTTTACACTGACACTAGCATTCTTTTCCAGCTTTGATACACAAATTGCACTGACACTACCCCTTTAAAACACAAATCTTTTAAGCGTGGATCCCGTCGAGTACGACGGACAATCTGGGTGCTAATACCTTCCCAGGTTGTAACCAACCCCCTTTCTCAGTCTCTCTGGTTCGCAACCGTCTTATCCATATCTTTCTAGGTTTATGCAGCATTACCTTTCCTTCGGGATAAAAATGCCTAGCTGGCGACTCTTTCTTTCTTTTGAGTTCACTCCTGTGTGTTCTCATATTCTTTTCGCCGACCGTTCGCGCTTGTACCGGGATGCAAATCTTTGGGAGCGATAGCTTGGCAACTCTGCTGGGGACCCTTATACTGTAACCAGGGCTTCTGGTTCTTTTTGTGGGTTCCTCCTAGCGCTTGTTTGATTTGTGTT
This sequence comes from Lathyrus aphaca, assembly GCA_963966055.1. NCBI lineage: Eukaryota > Viridiplantae > Streptophyta > Magnoliopsida > Fabales > Fabaceae > Lathyrus > Lathyrus aphaca. The sequence goes on from OZ014525.1 coordinate 354,357,967, forward strand.
TACTGGGGTGTTATGTGCTAATTGTGTTTGTATATTTGTATTTATTTTTACTTTATGTACAGTTATTTATTGCTTTCTTTACAGCTTTATATACATCATACTGTCATACTGTTATCTGGCTGGATCTGGTTTTGTTGCTTTGGTGGGTGGGGTTCATTGAGAGTTTAAGGTCCTATACCTGGGACCTGAGTGACACCTAGGCTAGAGTGGTTCATGTTCTTTCCCATTCCATTTCGGTCTGGTGCGGGAATATGAAACACGGTTCAGATATGGGTTTCTTCTTGAGAACTCTGTGCTACGGATCTCCTGTAGTGCTAGGGCTATCTGGGAAGCCTGCTAAGTCTGGATGACCTTTTATTATGACCTTCAGAAACTGAGGTGAATTAGAGGAGGATCTTTTATGGTTATTGTAAACACTGTACCTCCGGGTTAGAAGTGTTTACACTTCTCATAACTGATCCAAGTATGAGGATCCTTGTTCTAGAACATCACCTGTGAGGGGGTTGGGCTGTTTACAGGTTTGCAGGTACCCATGGCCACATCATACCCTGTTACCTTGTTTTGTTTAAGAGTACTCCACTTTGGACAGTTCTTGTGATTTAACCCTAGACATGTGACTCTTTATTTGAGTCCCCCACCTTGGTTACTGGATTTCTGAACCTCCATCTGGACTTCTTGAACATACATGGTCCTATATCTAGGCAGTAATCAGATCCAGCTTGATCACAAACCCTTGCATATCATTTGCATACATCGTCATTGCATCATTTAACATTTGCTTATTTGTTTTTCAGGGTATCCACCTTATATTTTGGCTTGGTTTTAACCCCTTTCATCTACATAAACCCTTGCTCATTAGCTATCTGCTTCAACTATCAGTTGTCTGCTTCAGCAACCTCCATCATCATCCTCAGCCTATCAGTGGCTCACTTCTAGTATCAGTCATCATCATCAGCATTTGTCTCAGCTCTTCATCAGCAGTCATGACACCTAAGAAGAGCAACATCTCATATCATTTCTTTGAACCTGTGCTGACTGGCATCAGACAGGTCCAGGCACTTATCACTCCAGACCACGTCCCACTATTCAGAGAACATTATGGAGGCATCCTTGATATGGTTATAGACCTGGACCCTTCTCGGAGGATTTTGATTCACACTTGCCTACAGTTCTATGATCCTCCTTTGAGATGCTTCACTTTTCAGAATTTTCAGTTGGGACCCCTATTGGAGGAGTTTTCATCACTGATTGGAGTACCTGTCAGGGGTGGTGTCCCCTTCAACCCAGAAATGGCTTTTCCCAGCAATGAAGAAGTGGCAAAAGCATTGTGCCTGGAGCCTATTCTGATTGAGCAGAACATGACAACAAGGGCTGGAATCTCTGGTCTACACTTGGATTTCTTGACTTCTCAGGCTATCCTGAAGGCCTCCTTGGGGGAATGGAAGGCAGTTTGTGCATTGTTAGCCCTCAGTATATATGGGGTTATACTGTTTGCAGATGAGCCCAAGTTTATCAGCAAGAATGCCATTCATCTTTTCATTCTGAGGAACCCAGTGCCCACATTGCTGGGAGATTTCTATTACTCTGTTCACCAAAGGAATGAGAAGCAAAGAGGAAGGTTGGTGAGATGATGTGCTCCTCTATTTCATAACTGGCTGCTCAAACACTTGCCCAAGACTGATGCATTCCTGAATCCTCACCAACAGAAGAATTGGGCTAGAAGACTTATTGCTTTGACTTCAGATGACATCAGGTGGTGCACCTAGAGCACCAAAGGCAGGGACATAATAACTAGTTGTGGGCAGTTCCCCAATGTACCTCTGATAGGAGTGAAGGGTTGCATCAACTACAACCCTTTGCTGTTTAAAAGACAATTGGGCTATGCTTTGGTTCACCCTCCTAGAGTATAACACTTGGCTGAAACCCTGTATTGTGAGATTAAGCCTAATCTAGCTGTTGTCAGGCAAGCATCCTGGGCTTGGGACAACATCCAGACCAAAGGGATGGACATTCTTGGGAGATGCAACAATGTGGCCTCAGCTCAGTATTATGAATGGTCCCATGCTAGGGCTCAGATTTCTGGGATGCCTTTCACCATTGAGGATGCACCTGGACCATCCACAGCACCACCTCCAGTCACTGTCAGCCTGGAAGAGTTTGAGAAACTAAAGGAGAGGAATGAGAATCTGTCTCAAGCTCTGAAGAGGACCCTCTGGGAAAGGAGTGATGGTCGTCTGGACATTGAAAGGTTGGAAAAGCTTAAAGTAGAGCATCTGGCTAAGATTGAGAAAGCAGAGGACTACATCAAGAAATCAAGAGTAGGAGAACAAATTTTGAAGAATGCCTGTAAAGAGGCCCAGTTTCAGAAGGCTAGGACTGATCTCTATCTGAAAGAAAGCCAAGCTAGGTGGGTCAGGATCACTGAAGCTCGCACTCAAGAAGATAAGAGAACTCAAGACAGGATTGAGCAGTTGGAGGCTAATGAAAAGAAACAACAGGAGGCCCTGCTAGCAGCCCAGAAGGAGATTTCAAAATTGAAGCTTAGGGCTGCTGTGAAGAGGTCAAAGGACCAAGACAGGCACAAGAGGTTGACCACTGCTATCACCACCAGGAATCTTCTTATCAGAAACCTCACAGAGCATCCGGCTGATCCTGTAACTGAAGCACTTTTGAAGGAGATTAAGGAGGATGAGTTTGGATTAGATGTTTGATTTCTTTGCTTGTTGTTATTTCCATTTCATGTACTTTTCTTTTGTTGTACTTTGACCCCTCAGGGGCATGTGTTGTAAAAAAACAAACCATGTATTATTCACCATTTGTAATGTATTTGTCAGTTTGTTTCATTAAGTCTCTCTCTCTCTCTCAAGCAGCATCAAAGCATCTTCCTCCGGGTCTGGAAAGCTCAAAACCAAGTACCAAGTCGGATACCTTGGAAACAAATAAGCATATTGCATTGCATACTAACTTTTGTTTTGTTTTGCAGGTTTTTTGTTTGTTACTAACTCTGTTGTGATTCAGGAATTATTGCTCGTCGTCGGGTGTTCCCTCTCAACCGTCCGCACAGATATCCTACTCGCAACAATCTTCCTGGTATACAGATGGACCAAGTACAGCAAGATCTGACAGAAGTAAGGACTCAGATGGCCAATGAAAGGCTAGAGATGAGAAACCAAATGACCCAGTTCATGGAAGTAATGAATGGCTTGGCTCAAAGTCAAGAAAGATTGAGGGCATTGGTGGAGAGGCAGACCCAAGAAGAACCCCATCTGGGAACTGGAGGAACGAGTAACAATGAGAGGGTTCAGCCTCATGTTAATCCACCAGTATATGGGCCTCATCTTCATCCAGAGATCAACATTCCTACTAATGTGCAAGGAAATGCTATTGCGGGCAGAATATTACAAGAAGACCCCCAGGAAGAACAGTTCACTGTGATGGGAGCTGGGGATGAAGTCTATGATAGGAGACTTGATGAAATTGCTGAGAAATTGAGATCTCTGGAGTCTCAAAATTCCCTGGGCTTTGATGTCATGGATATGGGGTTAGTGGATGGGGTAAGGATTCCCCACAAGTTTAAACCCCCGTGCTTCGAGAAGTACAACGGAACTTCCTGTCCACGAACCCACTTGCAATCCTTTCTGGGGAGGCTTAAGGCATACACCATGGATGAAAAACTGTGGATGTTTTATTTTGAAGATAGTTTGACTGGGGCCTCAAGGGAGTGGTACTCTCACTTGACCAGAGCTACTATTAGATGCTGGAAGGACCTACCTGAGGCCTTCATCAGACAGTACCAATATAACTTGGACATGGCTCCTAACAGAACCCTCCTGATGGGAATGGTTCAGTCCTCCAGAGAAAGCTTCAGGGAATACGCCCAGAGGTGGAGACAGCTTGCTGCTGCTGTCCAGCCGCCCATGTCGGAAAGGGAAATGGCCGACATGTTTATGAATACCCTCCAAGGGACATATATTGACAGGCTAGCTGCCTTTTCTTCCACCAGCTTCGCTGACGTAGTCATAGCTGGAGAAAGAATTGAAAGCCTATTAAAGATGGGCAAAATTTCTAATAATGGTGCGAGCTCGTTAAGTAATCCCAGGAAACCTTTCGTAGGACCTAGAAGAACCGGTGAGACTAATGCTATTCATGCCAACAGGGGCAGACCTCAGTATGTTCACAGGTCAGTGGCAGCTGTCACTATTCCAGCTCCGATTCCTCAACAACCAGCATATCAACCACAACAACAACCCCACTACCAGCAACAAGTTCAGTATCCGCCTCAGAGAAACTACAACAACAACAACAACAATCAACAAAGACCTTTTCAGCAGAGACCATCTCAAGCCAATAGGGTGATTGATCCAATCCCTATGCCTTATGCCGCTTTATTGCCACAACTCCTGAAACTCAACCTGGTTGAATTAAGGACATTGGCACCACCAGATCCCTCCAGTCTTCCAAGAAATTATGATGCTAACGCCAGATGTGCTTTCCATTCCAATGCACCTGGCCACAGTACAGAGAAATGCAGGGCTTTACAAATGAAGGTGCAAGATCTGGTGGATTCCAAAGCCCTCAATTTCGCACCCCCGCCGAATGTCAACAAGAATCCCATGCCCAACCATGGAGGACCAAGAATTAATGCCATTGAGGAGGATAAGCCATCTTTCTTAATCACCAGTGTTGGGCAGATTCGAACACCTCTGGTAGAAATTAAAACTCAGCTCCTAGAATGCCAGATGTTCCCCGGATGTGAGCTCGGTTGTGGTTATTGCAACATTTCGGTCAACGGGTGTGATAACTTGAGAAGCGGCATAGATAGTCTTATCCAGAGTGGCATACTTCAAATCACAACATCAGCACCTACAAATCCAGCAATCTCTCTGACAACAATTCATGAGTCTTCTACAACTGCAACGAAAATCATTCCGAACAATTCATCAATTTCATCAACCAATGCTTCATCTATCACTTCAACAAACAAGATATCAACAACCATCTCTTCTACAACATCAACACCCATTCATTCAACGCCAACAGATATCTCAGCAGTCACCATTTATTATGATCCATCATATGTTCCTCCAAACAACAACTTTCAACAACAAACAGTGGCACCTCCTGCCAGGTCACCAGTCACCATCTACTACGATCCGCACACTATTTCAGCACCCTCCTCTGCTGCAGTCAGTCTGGTTACCATCACGGTGCCTGAACCAGTTCCATATGAAAGCAGTAATGCCATACCTTGGCATTATGGCTCTGACCTCTACTGCAATGGGGAGAAAATCACTTTGGACTCTTCAACCTCTTCTCCACAGATTGATAATGTTGGGGGAGGCGGAGGCTTCACCAGAAGCGGACGCCTTTTTGCCTCACAAGTACAAAGACCTAATGCTGAAGCAGAAGCTGCTGCCAAAGCAAAAGGAAAGAGTGTGGTAGTGGAAGAGCCAACTATCAAGGAAACTCAGAAGACATCTTTTGAACAAGATGTACACGAGTTCATGAGAATTATAAAGAGAAGTGATTACAAAGTGGTGGATCAGCTTCACCAAACTCCCTCAAAGATCTCCATATTATCCCTGCTGATGTGTTCCGAAGCTCACAGGAATGCATTACTGAAAGTCTTGCACGCAGCTTACGTGCCAGAGGAGATCACTGTTAATCAGCTAGAAACCGTGGTAGCAAATGTCAATACCAGCCATGGATTGGGTTTTACCAATGCTGATTTAACAACTAAGGGACGTAACCACAACAAGGCTTTACACATCACTCTAGAATGCAAGGGCGCTGTTCTATCACATGTATTGGTAGACACTGGGTCTTCACTCAATGTTTTACCAAAGAAAGCCTTGGTGAAGCTGGAGTACGATGGCTTGGCATTGCGTCCAAGTAATTTGGTGGTGAGAGCATTTGATGGCTCTAAAAGATCAGTGCTAGGAGAGATTGATCTGCCTATGATGATTGGCCCGCAGACTTTTAAAATTACCTTCTATGTGATGGACATTCAGCCAGCCTACAGCTGTTTGTTGGGTAAACCTTGGATTCATGCCGCTGGCGTTGTTACGTCTACCCTTCACCAGAAGCTGAAATTCGAGTGGGAAGGCCAGATCATCACCATTTGTGGTGAAGAAGATATCTTTGTTAGCCATCTGGCTACATACAAATACATTGAGATGGATGGAGTGATCCATGAAACTATGAGCCAGGGATTTGAGGCCCTAAACATTAATGAAGCATCTGCTGTACTTGGAACTTCCCCGACATCTTATCAGCAAGCCAGGAAGGTTGTTGAAGAGGGGACTGCCCAAGGCTGGGGCAAGCTGTTGCCTGTGGAGAAGAAGGAGGACAGATTTGGGTTGGGTTACAAACCAACTCAACAAGATCAATCAGAGGCTGCTAAGAAGCCCAGTTTTATCAGTGGGGGGATGCTCACCCCGGATGCAATCAACAACTTGGAAGATGAGTCGGAAGATGAGCGCAACCTGGAGAGCTGGATACGTCCAAGGATCCCGGGGAGCCGTATCTCAAACTGGTCTTCCCAGGAAATTATAAGGGTTACTCCTGCAGAGTAATTATTATTTCCTGTATTTTTAAGCATGCATCAAGTCTTGCATCTTGCCCAAGATGTCAAGACTCATTTTGTAATCGGGCCATCTTGTAATTTTGTGCAAAAAGATCAATCAATGAATATCGGACATCTTTTGCAAATGAGTCTTTCTTCTTTTTCGCTCACTGTTTTTCATTTTTCTTTTTGTACAAAAATAAAATGGCAATGTTTTCCAAAATGATAAACTTCATTTCACTTTTTTCTAAACAAGATTAAAATCGATCACTAAAATGAACAATCTAAACCCTTGCAGAGAGTGCCTTCCAGACTGCACCGACAACAACACTGCTATGACATCGTATGACTTTGACAATCCAATCAAACAAGCTGATGAAGGGGTTGACGAAGATTATGAGCTTCCTGAAGAGCTAGCCAGGTTGTTAAGGCAAGAGGAGAAGGTTATCACTCCTCATCAGGAGGAGGTTGAAACGGTTAATCTCGGTTCGGAAGAAGATGTGAAAGAGGTTAAGATCGGGGCCTGCTTACAAGACTCGGTGAAAGAACAATTGATTGACATGCTTCGGGAGTATGTGGATGTGTTTGCTTGGTCTTATCAGGATATGCCAGGGTTGGACACCGATATCGTCATGCACAAGCTGCCTTTAAAGGAAGACTGCCCGCCAGTAAAACAGAAACTGCGCCGTACTCGCCCAGACATGGCAATGAAGATAAAGGAAGAAGTGCAAAAGCAGTGGGACGCCGGGTTCCTTGCTGTAACTAGCTATCCGCCGTGGGTTGCTAATATCGTACCTGTACCTAAGAAAGACGGCAAAGTGAGAATGTGTGTTGACTACCGGGATCTGAACAGAGCCAGCCCGAAAGATGATTTCCCATTACCTCACATTGATGTATTGGTTGATAATACGGCTCAGTTCTCGGTATTCTCCTTCATGGACGAATTTTCAGGATACAATCAGATCAAAATGTCACCTGAAGACATGGAGAAGACAACTTTCATCACACCCTGGGGCACGTTCTGTTACAAGGTGATGCCATTCGGACTGAAGAATGCTGGTGCCACCTATCAACGGGCTATGGTAACATTATTCCACGACATGATCCATAAAGAAATTAAATGTTATGTGGATGACATGATTGCCAAGTCCCTCATAGAAGAAGACCACCTGGTAAATCTGTTGAAGTTATTCAAGCGTCTGAGGAAGTACCAACTGAAATTGAACCCCAACAAGTGCACATTCGGGGTACGATCCGGTAAGCTGCTGGGCTTTATTGTGAGCGAGAAAGGGATTGAAGTTGACCCTGATAAAGTTAGAGCCATTCAAGAAATGCCTGCACCGAAGACTGAGAAAGAAGTTCGGGGGTTTCTAGGTAGATTGAACTATATTTCACAGTTCATATCTCACCTTACAGCAACCTGTGAACCCTTGTTCAAGCTGTTGAGAAAGGAACAAATGGTTAGGTGGAACAAAGACTGCCAGAAGGCTTTTGACAAGATCAAGGAATACTTACAAGAGCCTCCAATCCTTATGCCACCAGTTGAAGGAAGACCTTTGATAATGTACTTGACAGTATTAGAAGAGTCAATGGGATGTGTGCTGGGCCAGCATGACGAGTCTGGTCGAAAAGAGTATGCAATATACTACCTGAGCAAAATGTTTACCGACTGTGAACAACGTTATTCACTGCTCGAGAAAACTTGTTGTGCTTTAGCGTGGGCTGCTCGCCGACTGAGACAGTATATGTTGACCTACACTACTTTATTGATCTCCAAGATGGACCCAGTTAAGTACATTTTTGAGAAGCCAGCACTTACCGGACGGGTTGCAAGATGGCAAATGATCCTCACAGAATATGACATCCAATACACATCTCAGAAAGCCATCAAGGGCAGTGTATTGTCTGATTACCTTGTTGAGCAACCCATTGATGATTACCAGCCTATGAGATTTGACTTCCCTGATGAAGACATCATGTTCATAAAATCAAAAGATCATGAAGAGCCTGTTCACACTGAAGGGCCTGACCCGGAAGAAGAATGGACTATGATGTTTGATGGGGATGTTAATATGAATGGTCGTGGTGTTGGCGCAGTGCTTATTACACCTAAGGGAGTTCACATGCCTTTCTCGGCAAAACTCACCTTTAACTGCACTAACAATGAAGCTGAATACGAAGCTTGCATAATGGGTCTTGAGGAGGCCATTGACCTCAGGATCAAGACTTTGACGGTATTCGGAGATTCAACTTTGGTAGTTAATCAAACCAACAGCAAATGGTACACACACCAGTGTCGCTCCCGACAAGTGACACCGGGGTCAGATGAAGGTACAGACGCGAACGGTCGGCGAAGGGAACAGTGAGAACACACAGCCGTGAACTCACTGGAGATGAATAGAGTCGCCAGCTAGGCATTTTTATCCCGGAGGGAAGGCAATGCTGCATAAGCCTAGAAAAAGATGGATAAGACGGTTGCGAACCAGAGAGACTGAGAAAGGGGGTTGGTTACAACCTGGGAAGGTATTAGCACCCAGATTGTCCGCCGTACTCGACGGGATCCACGCTTAAAAGATTTGTGTTTTAAAGGGGTAGTGTCAGTGCAATTTGTGTGTAAAATAGCTGGAAAAGAATGTACAGGTGTCAGTGCAAAGTGTATAAGTGATGTGAAGTATGAAAGTGTCAGTGTAAGGAATAAGAATGAACTGCTCAAGATAATGAGGCTTAAAGAATGAAGCTGGAAAGAGGGGGGATGTACAGAGACTTTTGTTCGATAACTGTTAAGTTATGCCTACGTATCCTCTCGTGCAATGAGGAAGTCAGAACACCGTAGTTCGACCCAAAGAGACTGAAAGGTAAATTGACTTGTGAACTGCTTGCTTGTCAATGCTCAAGTGTATGATCTGTCTGGCACAGATGCAGACTGTCTTGCATTAGACGGAAGAAGCAAGTTCTCGTTTGTGAGTGAATGAGATGAGAAAAGAATCCCGGAGGAGACGATTATTGTTTGTTTTTGAGTTTTCAGTCTTTTATTGTTTTTGGATTTTGTCATAAGTTAATGAGCTTAAGCCTGAACCAATGGGTTAGTAAACTCATCACATCCTCCCTCTGATTAGGGGTAATGAGAATACCTTAAGTGTGAAGTCAGATTCTCACACTTAATCACCTTTGGTGTAGGGTTAAGATCATTAACCTACTTGTGGTTATTTAGATGTTTTTGGTGTTTTTGTTTAGTGTTGAGTAATGAGATTAAGCCATAATCAGGGATCTAACAGACTCGTTACACCATCCTAAAAGAAGGATAATAGATGAGAATATTTAAGCTGAGGAAAGCTCCTCAACTTAATCCATGATTAGGGATTAAACTCATGACAAAACAAGCCTTTGATTAAGTGGATTTTACTTAATGGTATGATGATGAAGTGATTTTTATGATTTGTAAGACAACTTGAGGGGGACTTGTCCATTAACACTAGGGTTAGTCCTTCTTAACCATTTAAGGGAGAATTAGAACCCTAATGCAAGGCCCAAGTTACAAGTGATGTCTTGATAGTTATTACATGAATTGATTAAGAGATTTAAACACTTTAAGGGTTTAATACTTAGGATTAAAGTTATACACTCCATCCTAAGAGAAGGATGCAGGCATAACCCTAATCACAAAGTCTTAAAACCTTTAGGGTTTAGTCTCTGATTATGAGGTGAGAAGAGAAGACTCAAAGAGAGACACAAAGGTAAAACTATGAGGGGAGACTAATCAGAACCCTAATTCATTGTCATGCTTGGTTGATCCTAAGGTTTGTGAGGTTTGCAAGAACAATCTTCAAAGGAAGCCACCAGGAAGCAGATGAACAAGATCAAGAGAAGCAAAGTGACTTGCTTCATTCAAGAAGTCAAGTCACTTGAAGAAAGAAAGTGGGAGAAGTAAGAATGAGCAAGCTCAAACTTAGGCACAAATAGAAATGCAGCAATGGATGCAAGAGAGATGAAAAGAAAAGGTATGAGAAGTGAAGGCAAATCCACTTCTCAAGTTTACTTACCACCTGCAAGGTTAGAAAGAAAATGCAATGCAATGCAAGATGAGATGAAATGGCATGATGCTAGACCAAACCAGAAGCATGTACATGATGATTATGATGTTATGAGGTGCTGCAAACATGAGGCAAGACAATGGGGATGTTCATACAAGATTATGAATGCAAATGATGCAAGTTAAGGAGCATGAACAAGCATGAAATGTTATGAAGCATACAAGGCAAATGGCATAGCAAAGATGTAATGCAATGATCAATGATGCTTCATACATGTCTTAAGATGTCAAATGAATCATAAGAATGCACAAAATGCAATGGCAAGCCAACTTATGCAAAAGAATGCAAGAAGGATGCAAGAGAAAGCCCAAATTAGGGTTTATGGATCAAACATCAAGCACAAACCAAAAACAGAAGCAAACCTCATGATAAAAAATGGAAAATGGCACCCAAAGAAACCCTAGGCCTATGATGAACCACTGCCCAAAGGGGAGCTCTCAACTCTCAACCAAACTCAAGATATGAATTTCCTAAGTTATTAGGGTTTTTAGGGTTCCTAAACAAAAGAAATGCCAAACAAATGAAAAATGCAAGATCAAATCATGGCCATTTTATCTCAAAAACTACATGCTAAACACAATGCAATGCAAGAAGAATCAATGTCCAACTCTTCATAGATAGGCAGAAATGATTTTTTGAACTTTGGATCAAATTAATGCATAAAAATGATTTTTATTCAATGAAAAATTCTCAAAATGCATCAAGATCAAAAAAGAAATTTGGTTTGAAGGTTGGACAATGTTTCTAAATGTCTTAGAACATTTCATGAATTTTTTGGTGATTTTTAAATACCTAAAAGTATTTTTAATAAATTAATTTCCATTAATCAATTAAAAATAATATTTTAAATATTTTAAAATACTTTTTTAATGATAAAAATAAAAATGAAAATATTTTTGGGTCTTAAAAATTAATAAAACTTATGAGAAAAAGTTTTATAATTTTTAGACATTTTTTACTATTTTTAAATAAATATGCAAGTTAAATGGAAAAGAAAATGAAAATAAAATAAATAAAAGGAAAGTAAACAGAAAGGATGGTTGAGATTGGCCCTGGGTTTAAACGCGTTGACTGGCGCGCTAGTGGAGGGCCAGGATTGCTTCAGACTTAATTAAATTAATTATGGATTAATTAGACCTAACACGTGGATTAGGGCTAATGGGATTGATCTGGGCCATCGAAACTGGAGGGAAGTCAAACATTCAACGCTCATCTACGCTCAGCATTCAAACTAAAGTTAATGACTGTAATTAGGGCAAATCACTCTCAGGTGGCCGGAGAAGACTTCCGGTCGTCTTCTCCGGCCAGAAGCTCACCTGAAAATTTCAAAACCTCTCAATACGTACCAAAAATGAAAACCAAGAACATGGGAATGATCCTTATCCTCTCACGAATCAAACCCCTAACCTAAAGAAAATTTATTCTACCTAAATAAGCTGAATCGAAAGAAAGAAAAACTAGGGTTCGTGAGCTTCAAACACAAATTAAATGCTCAAAACAAAACCATTTCAAAAACTAAAGGTACCAGAATGATCAGTGCATCATGAAGAACAAGTTTGTAACATAAAAAAACATTTCTGGAAAAATTAATTTCGAGCTACCTGAGATTTGGAGCTTTCAGTTTAGGAACTTTTTGGCCACTTCCTTTGATGCAAGCTGCTCTACTTGATCCCCCAAATGTGTTTGAATGCTCAAAATGAGTTTGTGTTGGCTGGAGAAGGAGATTCGAATGGAACTGCTTCAGTTCAGTCAACAATGGCCATGATGATTTTGGCACTTTCAGGCTGTGAAAAGGAGTTGTTTGTGATCTATGAAGTGTGTTGAGAAAGTTTGTGGTGTTGGTTGATGTGTTTGTGGCTTGTGGAGAGAGATTCGATAGAATCTGCAGCTTGAGGTGAATAATGGCAATGGAGTTTACAGGCTTGGTTTAGGCTTGAGCTTTGGTGGTTTCTTGTCTATGAGATGTGGTGAGTTGAATGATGATGAGAGTTTGAGTGTTTTATGGCTGTGGACAGAATTTCGAAGGAACTTGCAATGAGGTGAGTTTTTGTGAATGTGATGAGTGTGTGTGTTTCAGCCTTGGCTTGTGTTATGTTCAACTTGCAAATTGAAATCATAAACAATTCTGATTGGCTGGCTGATGTGACTTGTGCTTTATGGATTGGTAGATCACTTTTTGCTCAAAAACCACTTTTGTGTAAGATAGGGCATGGCTCCAAATCTAGGCAAGGACAAAGCATGGCTGGCGCAGCAAAAGGTGAGGGAGAGGCTAGCCAAAGTCAGCTTCCAATGTCATAAGTTGTAGGAAGTGGAATGAGTGGTTTTTGCAAGTTGGCTAGCTTTTGGTTCACATGTGAAAAATTCAAGTTACATGAACTAAACCATGGGCAAACTTGATCAAAAATCTGATTTTATGACTTAGGGAAATGTTTGTGTAATGGTTTGTAGTGAACTAGAGGCTGCAATGTGTTTTGATCCAAGACTTTGCAAAATTTCCACTTGGTGCATAACTTGAAAATAAGTGATTTTTGGCAACTTTGCATGGTCATAACTTTTGATCCAAGAGGAATTTGATCATGTTCTTGTACTTTTTGAAAAGGGAAAGATGAGATCTACAACTTTCATGACCAAAGTTTTTCCATTTGAAGCCTTTTTGGATCATGAATCAAGGCTTGAAAATTGACCTAAAATGGTGCATTCTTGAAAAGTCAACTATGCCCAAAAAGTCAACATTTGCAAAAACTCCAAATTCTTGATTTTTATGAACTTCAACCTTCTTCCATGATCAAATAAAGATCATATACACTCAAAATGGTGAAGATCACCCATTGGTTGGGTCATTGGGGGCCTCAGATGCCCTGATTTTACACTGACTTGTCTGAAAAGTCAACCCTTGGTCAGATGACTTCCCCATGGAATTTCTTCATGAAAATTGATATGCATACTTCCTATACCATATAGAGATCAATGGAAACAAGAATGACTAAAAAAATTTGAGGTTATGGCCTCTGAAATCAAAACCCTAATTTTCAGTCAACTGTGCAGTTCATCCTGGCTCTGCATCCACTCAAACCCTAGTTCTTGTGATTCCTTTGCAATTTGGACTTTGTGAGGATGTAACATGATACAAGAACACACATGGACCTCTTTGAGTTGATTGGTGGCCTTTGGAATGGCTCAAGAAGCATTGGGATTGCTCAGATCACAAACCCTAAGTGCAGATGACTTAGAAGCTATGCAGTGGATCAAAAATGTACTATGAGAAGATATGATGGTGTATATGCATATGAGATGATCACAAGCCATGTGTGAATGGGTGAGGGCAAATTTGGGGTGTTTACAGCTGCCCCTATTCAAACATGAGTTAGCTGTGCAGGTTGTAAGCAACGGCTTAACAGGCAAACAAGATAACTTGTGGTTGAATACCAAAGACAGTCCAAAATTTGCACTCACAGAAATGAAGAAGAAAAGGGATATAGATTGTGACAGCAAATAACGTATATTGTAAAGTGGGACGACGGAGGACGACCGTCGAGCAGGGACGACTGCTGGGTAATTAGCAATGACGGGGACGGCCGACATGCTGGGGGATAAAAGGTAAAGCTATAGAATTCTCTGGGAGTTAATGAAACATGACGGGGACGGCCATCAAGTTCACAAAGGTAAAGTAACCAACGATGGGGACGACCATCGGGTTAAAAGGAAAAGGGACCACGACGGGGACGGCCATCGGGTTAATAAACGAAATAAACAGATGATGAAGTACGGTCACCACAGGTGAAGGACGATCACCTAGCAGGGGACGACGGCTCTGTTGGGGATAAAAAAGGTAAAGCTAAGACGGGGACGGCCGACTAGCTGGGGAAAATAAAATATCATGATGGGGACGGCCATCAAGATAAAGCTGCAAAATTCTGAGGATTAATGAAACATGACGGGGACGGCCATCAAGTTCATAAAGGTAAAGTAATCAACGATGGGGACGGCCATCGGGCTAAAAAAAGAAAAGGGACCACGACGGGGACGGCCGTCGGGTTAAAGAACGAATGAAATAAACAGATGATGGGGTACGGCCATCAAAGGTGAAGGACGATCACCTAGCAGGGGACGGCTGCTCTGTTGGGAATAAAAGAAATATGATGGGGACGGCCATCAAAGGTGGAGGACGACCACCTGGCAGGGTACGGCTGCCGAAAATATCAACGATGGGGACGGCCATCGGATAGAAAAGGTCAACGATGGGGACGGCCATCGGACGAGCAAGATGGAGGACGACCATCAAGAAGTGGAGGACGACCACTCAGCAGGGGACGGCTGCTCTCGAGGTTTATCATAACACAGGACGAGTGTTAGATAACCAAAATCAACAATGGGGACGGCCATTGGATAAAGTGATGAAGGACGATCATCAAAAGGTGGAGGACGACCACCTAGCAGGGGACGGCTGCTCTCAAAGGTATCATAACACAGGACGAGTGTTAGATAAAAAGAAAATTTGTTGGCCATCTACTGGGGAGATAGTAAACACGGACGAGCGTTTACATCCAAGAAACAAAAGGTATAAGTGTTTGGCATTGTGTATAGATTAAAGATGCGGACGAGCATCCTTAAGACCATGATACGGACGAGTATCATGTAGAAACAAACTGACGCATGTTCAGAGATGATGATACGGACGAGTATCAACTGGTTAACAAAGAACAAGGACTACTGCCGAATCTGTGGGGTTATGAGTGATGATGTATACAAGATACGGACGTGTATCTGTATAAGTGTACCATGAGTAGTATGAGTATTGTATTAATGAGTGTTTATCTGCTGGGGAGAGTGACACGGACGAGTGTCAAGAGAGAAAAGTATAATATTAACAAGTGTATGGGTTGATGAAAGTGTACGCGACTGCGCTGGGGATATGACACGGACGGGTGTCAAGAAAATGTATATATAAGTGCATGCGAGTGCAAAGAGGATGTCTTTGGCTTTCTGCTGGGATATGACACGGACGGGTGTCAGGACGTATCTGTAGTACGGGTGATTTTGTTTGTAAAGGGTGTTCAGGCGACTTTACTGGGGAAAGATGACACGGACGGGTGCCAAAAGGTGTATATACGGGTGTTTGTGATTTGTGAGGCAACTGCTTTTGCTGGGACTCTGATGGGGACTCTTGGGGAAAGTAATCTGTATTCTGATAAATGGTTACTAATCACAAGCGTTCAATTCACAACATGATTTATGATTATGCCATGCATTTGATTTTTGCCGTAATGCTCCGTGTTAGACGGAATGCTACGCTTTGTGGGTGAATATGACGCGAATGCTATGATTGTGCAAAGGGGCACGGATCCGGGATTCGGATCCCATTGCTGCGAAGATTTCTGGATGATCTGCTTGAAATGGACATCCCAGCTGGGTATGAGATCACTGGTAGATCTAATGATGTATCTGCTTGGGGATATAAGTCACTGGTTGACATATCCTTATAATACGGGACCCAGCTGGGGTTTGTAGAAGCTTCCTGTACTCTGTTGTGGTTTCTTCGTGCGTTGCTCTTCTGGATAGTGGCTAAAGATTCTGTGGGGAGATGATTCCCTGTCTTCTGTATTCTGCTGAGGAAGAATGGCAACTCGGCTGGGGAATTGTGAGAGGCAACTCAGCTGGGGAGAGCACTCAGCTGGGGACAGAACATTTCGGATGCTGAGATTGAGTGTATGCTGATTTGGCAGCTCCGCTGGGGAAATGGGCACCTTCGATGCTGTATGTTGAAGATAGACCGAGTTGATAATGATTCGCCTACCTGCTGAGACGTAACCTGCATGCCCCAGGTTGCGTTCTGGATACCTGCAATCCTGCAAAGGTAAGGAAACGTACAAAAGGTCCCGAGGTATCCCTTACTGGATTCCGTCATAGGAGATAAGTACTTTCGAGAGTAAGTATATTCCCTGTAAGCATGTGTTTTTTTTAGAGAAAGGCATCTGTACTTATGCAGTTGTATTTTAGAGATATCAGACAACTCTTTGCAAAACATAAATGTGAAAACATGACATGACTGAAAAATCTGATTTTATTAATTCATGTGCCCTGAATTGGCAAGATACAGTCAAAGAAACATATCTCCTGAAATGAGGAGATTGTTACAAATTGAGAAATAAAGTGCTGGCGGTGTTGACGACGCTTTCAAGGAGCTTCCTCTTCTGCTATGACTCGTATGACAATGACGTTCTTCTCGTCTTGCTTTCTGGAGAGAGTTGATTCTGATTGAAGCTTGATCCTTTGGAACTTAACAAGTCGTAGGTGATACAGACGAATTCAGAATGCAGTTGTTCGCTTATTCCCTTATTTTGCATGGATCGCCCTTTCGGGTTTTCAATCCATCGGGATACCCATTTTTGCCTGAGCCGTCCAATGCGGCTTTTCAACTCAGCGGGTGTACATTTTTTCATTTATTTCCCTTACTTTTGCCCGAGTCTTTATTCTGTTTTTGACTCGCCGGGATGCCCTATTTTTGCCTGGACTTACATTCTGTTTTTATGTCCAGCGGGTCATTTTATGCGAAGTATTTTTTAACTGCATCTGAATTCACAGGGGACGGGAAATCTTCACCATCCATGGTGCTGAGCATCAGTGCTCCACCAGAGAAAACTTTCTTTACAACAAATGGTCCTTCATAGTTTGGAGTCCATTTGCCCCTGTGGTCTGTATGAGGAGGGAGGATTCTTTTCAACACAAGATCCCCTACTTGGTATTCTCGGTGCCTGACTTTCTGATCGAAGGCTTTCTTCATTCTCTTCTGATATAACTGCCCATGGCAGATCGCAGCCAGTCTCTTCTCTTCGATCAGACTCAGTTGTTCGTATCGGGACCGAACCCATTCTGCTTCACTCAGTTTAACATCCATCAATACCCGTAAGGAGGGTAATTCAACTTCAACAGGCAGGACTGCTTCCATACCATATACAAGCTGATACGGTGTTGCCCCAGTAGATGTTCTAATTGATGTGCGGTACCCATGCAAGGCAAATGGTAGCATTTCGTGCCAGTCTTTGTATGTGATTACCATCTTCTGCACAATCTTCTTGATATTCTTATTTGCCGCCTCAACAGCACCATTCATCTTTGGCCTGTAAGGAGAAGAATTGTGATGTTGGACCTTGAAGTCCCGGCACAGCTCTGCCATCATTTTGTTGTTTAGATTGGAACCATTATCAGTAATGATTCGCTCGGGCACTCCGTACCGACAGATAATATCTCTTCTCAGAAATCTGGCTACTACTTGCCTAGTAACATTTGCATATGAGGCTGCTTCAACCCACTTGGTGAAATAGTCGATGGCGACCAGGATGAATCTGTGGCCGTTTGAAGCAGTTGGCTCAATCTTGCCAATCATATCAATGCCCCACATAGCAAAGGGCCATGGTGAAGACATTATGTTCAAAGGGTTGGGAGGCACATGCACCTTGTCTGCGTAAATCTGGCATTTATGACATTTCCTGGCATAGGCACAACAGTCTGCATCCATTGTGATCCAATAATAGCCTGATCTTAACAACTTCTTAGCCATGGCATGCCCTCCAGCATGGGTACCAAAAGATCCTTCGTGCACTTCATGCATCAACAAATCTGCTTCCGTCTTGTCAACGCATCTGAGGAGTACCATATCAAAGTTCCTCTTGTATAAAGACCCATCAGTGTTCAGAAAGAAACTACCAGCAAGCCTTCTCAAAGTCTTCTTATCATTGGAAGATGCCCCAGGTGGGTATGTTTGATCCTCCAAGAAGCACTTAATGTCGTGGAACCAAGGCTTATCATCTTTTACAACATCTGCTGCAAATACATACGCTGGTCTATCAAGTCTAGACACTGAAATCTGAGGTACAAAGTTGGCCGTTTGAACTTTGATCATGGATGAAATGGTAGCAAGAGCATCTGCAAACTGATTCTCGTCGCGAGGGATATACTCAAGCTTGACTGTTGTAAAGAAAGTCAGTAACCTTCTCGTATAATCCCTGTAAGGTATCAGATGATCTTGGTGGGTGTACCATTTCCCGTTGGTTTGATTGACTACCAAAGCTGAATCTCCGAATACGGTCAATGTCTTGATCCTGAGGTCGATGGCTTCCTCAAGACCCATAATGCAAGCTTCGTATTCGGCTTCGTTGTTAGTGCAGTTGAAAGTGAGTTTTGCCGAGAAAGGCATGTGAACTCCTTTAGGTGTAATGAGTACTGCACCAACACCACGGCCATTCATGTTAACAGCCCCATCAAACATCATAGCCCATTCTTCCTCCGGGTCAGGCCCTTCAGTGTGAATAGGCTCTTCATGGTCTTTTGATTTAATGAACATGATGTCTTCATCAGGGAAGTCAAACCTCATTGGCTGGTAATCGTCAATGGGTTGCTCAGCAAGATATTCAGATAGTACACTGCCCTTGATGGCTTTCTGAGATGTGTACTGTATGTCGTATTCTGTGAGAATCATCTGCCATCTTGCAACCCGTCCGGTAAGAGCTGGCTTCTCGAATATGTACTTGACTGGGTCCATTTTTGAGATTAACAAGGTAGTGTGGGTCAACATATACTGCCTTAGTCGGCGAGCAGCCCACGCTAAAGCACAACAAGTTTTCTCGAGCAGTGAATAACGTTGTTCACAGTCGGTAAACTTTTTGCTTAGGTAGTAAATTGCATACTCTTTTCGACCAGACTCGTCATGCTGGCCCAGCACACACCCCATTGACTCTTCTAATACTGTCAAGTACATGATTAGAGGTCTTCCTTCAACTGGAGGCATAAGGATTGGAGGTTCTTGCAGATATTCTTTGATCTTGTCAAAAGCCCTTTGGCAATCTTCGTTCCACCTGACCGTTTGTTCCTTTCTTAACAGCTTGAACAAGGGCTCGCAGGTTGCTGTGAGGTGAGATATGAACCGTGAAATGTAGTTCAATCTACCCAAGAACCCTCGAACTTCTTTCTCAGTTTTCGGTGCAGGCATCTCTTGGATGGCTTTGACTTTATCAGGGTCAACCTCAATCCCTTTCTCGCTTACAATTAAGCCCAGCAGTTTACCGGATCGCACCCCGAATGTGCATTTGTTGGGGTTCAGCTTCAGTTGATACTTTCTCAGACGCTTGAACAACTTCAGCAGATTCACCAGGTGATCTTCTTCTGTAAGGGACTTGGCGATCATGTCATCCACATAACATTCTATTTCTTTATGGATCATATCATGGAATAATGTCACCATAGCCCGTTGATATGTGGCACCAGCGTTCTTCAGTCCGAATGGCATCACTTTGTAACAGAACGTGCCCCAAGGTGTAATGAATGTTGTCTTCTCCATGTCTTCAGGTGACATCTTGATCTGATTATATCCTGAAAATCCATCCATGAAGGAGAATACCGAGAACTGAGCCGTGTTATCCACCAATACGTCAATGTGAGGTAATGGGAAGTCATCTTTCGGGCTGGCTCTGTTCAGATCCCGGTAGTCAACACACATTCTTACTTTGCCATCTTTCTTAGGCACAGGTACTATATTAGCAACCCACGGCGGATAGCTAGTTACAGCAAGGAACCCGGCGTCCCATTGCTTTTGTACCTCTTCCTTGATTTTCATAGCCATGTCTGGGCGAGTTCGGCGCAACTTCTGTTTAACTGGCGGGCATTCTTCCCTCAGAGGCAGCTTGTGCACAACAATGTCGGTATCCAACCCTGGCATATCTTGATACGACCAAGCAAACACATCAACATACTCTTGAAGCAGATCTATCAGTTGTCTCTTCACTGAGTCTTGCAGGCAGGCCCCGATTTTAACCTCTTTCACGTCTTCATCGGTACCAAGATTAATCATTTCAATCTCCTCCTGGTGAGGAGTAATAACCTTTTCCTCCTGTCTCAACAACCTGGCTAGCTCTTCAGGAAGCTCATATTCTTCATCAACCCCTTCATCAGCTTGATTGATCGGATTGTCAAAGTCATACGATGTCATAGCCGTGCTGTTGTCGGTGCAGTCTGGAAGGCACTCTCTGCAAGGGTTAAGTTGGTTCATTTTAGTGATTGATTTTAATCTTGCTTTAGAAAAAAGTGAAATGAAGTTATCATTTTGAAAACACCGCCATTTATTTTTGTACAAAAAGAAAAATGGAAAAACAGTGAGCATAAAAGAAAAGGACTCGTTTGCAAAAAGATGTCTGATATTTCATTAATTTAATCTTGTTTGCACAAAAGTACAGATGGCCCTGGTTACAAAATGAGTCTTGTCATCTTGGGCAAGATGCAAGACTTGGATGCATGCTATAAAAAATACAGGAAATAATAATTACTCTGCTCGAGTAATACTTATAATTCCCTGGGAAGACCAGTTCGAGACACTGCTCCCCGGGATCTTCGGACGAATCCAATTCTCCAGGTTGCGCTCCTCTTCCAGCTCGTCTTCCAGACAGTTGATAGCATCGGGGGTAAGCATTCCCCCACTGACAAAACCAGGCTCTCCAGCAGCCTTCACTTGATGTTGAGTTGGTCTGTAACCCAACCCAAATTTGTCCTTCTTTTCCTCCACAGCTAAGACCTTGCCCCAGCCTAAGGCAGTTCCTTCCTCAACAACCTTCCGGGCTTGTTGGTAAGATGACATGGAAATACCAGATACAGCAGATGCTTCATTGACATTCAAGGCTTCAAACCCCTGGCTCATTGTTTCATGGATTTCTCCATCCATTTCAATGTACTTATAGGCTGCCAGGTGGCTGACAAAAATGTCCTCCTCTCCACAGATTGTGACAACTTGGCCTTCCCACTCAAATTTTAACTTTTGGTGAAGGGTAGACGTTATTGCGCCAGCGGCGTGAATCCAGGGTCTACCCAACAAACAGCTGTAGGCGGGCTGAATGTCCATCACATAAAAGATAGTTTTAAAGGTCTGCGGGCCAATTGTCACGGGCAGCTCAATCTCTCCCAGAACCGATCTCTTCGAACCATCAAAGGCTCGTACCACCAGGTTGCTGGGTCTCAATGCCAGTCCATCATATTCAAGCTTCACCAGAGCCTTCTTTGGTAAGACATTCAGGGAAGAACCTGTGTCCACCAGCACATGAGAAAGGACAGCTCCTTTGCATTCCACGGTTATGTGCAAGGCTTTGTTGTGATTGCGACCATCCACTGTCAGGTCAGAATTGGTAAACCCTAGCCCATTGCTAGCAGTAACATTCCCAACCACGGTTTCCAATTGGTTGACAGTAATTTCCTCGGGCACGTAAGCTGCGTGCAGGACTTTAAGTAATGCATTCCGATGAGCTTCGGAACACATCAGCAGTGAGAGGATAGAGATTTTGGATGGCGTCTGGTGAAGTTGATCCACAATTTTGTAATCACTCTTTTTGATAATCCGCATAAACTCATCAACTTCCTGATCAAATGGAGTCTTCAGGGCTTCTTTGGCAGCTGGATCTTCCTGCACCGGGCCTTTTCCTTTTGCCTTGGCAGCAGCTTCTGCTTCGGTAGTAGGTCTTTGAATTGGTGGAGCAAAGAGACGTCCGCTTCGAGTGAAGCCTCCGCCTCCCCCCACATTATCTACTTGTGGTGCAGGTGCTGATGTTTCAAGAGTGATTCTTTTTCCTTCGCAATACAGGTCAGAGCCATAGTGCCAAGGGATGGCCCTATCGCTTTCATATGGTACAGGTCCAGGCACCGTGACGGTAACTGGACTAATTGCTGCTGCTGAAGGGACTGTTATTGTTTGTGGATCATAAAAGATTGTGACTGGTGCTCTAGTGGGAGCAGCACCTTCTGAATGGTAGGCGGAGTTATTTTCTGGATCGTAGAATATGGTAATTGTGGAGACATCTTCGTGATTGTTTGCTGGTGTCGTAGGAGGTTCCGTTGGAGGGACTGTTGCTGTTGTTGATGGAGAGTCGAAATGGAATGAAGCTGATGTGGTAGCAGGAGAAACTGTTGAAGTCTGATCACTTGGAAGGACAGGTGAAGTACTTGTTGACGCTGCTGATGAATTGTCGGGAACAATAGTTGTTGCATTTGTAGGAGGGTCTGAAACCGTTGTTGATGAAGTTGCCGGATTTGTCGGGAATGATGTAGTGATCTGTAGCAGGCCACTCTGAATAAGGCTGTCGATGCCATTCCTCAGGTCTTCACACCCATTCCATGAAATATTGCAATAGGGACACCCTAGTTCACACCCCGGAAATATATTGTTTTCACGGAGTTGAGCTTTGATTTCCACCAATGGCGTCCTGATCTGATCCACACTTGTTATTAAATAAGACGGTGTGTCTTCTTCAATTGCGTTAATTCGAGGACCACCATGGTTTGGCATTGGGTTTTTGTTGACATTGGGCGGAGGCGCAAAATTCAAAGCCTTGGAGTCTACCAAGTCTTGTACCTTCATATGCAGAGCCCTGCATTTTTCTGTACTGTGACCAGGTGCGTTGGAATGAAAAGCACACCTAGCATTGGAGTCATAGTTCCTTGGTAGACTGTTGGGATCCGGAGGTGCCAACGTTCTTAGCTCAACTAGGTTGAGTTTCAGAAGTTGTGGCAGCAAGGCAGCATACGGCATTGGGATCGGGTCGATCACTCGGTTAGCTTGGGATGGCCTCTGTTGGAATGGCCTTTGTTGATTGTTGTTGCTATTGTTGTTGTTGTAGTTGTTTCTTGGAGGATATTGATTCTGATGATACTGAGGTTGTTGTTGGAAATTTTGTTGAGGAGGTTGATAGACCGGCTGAGGATGAGCTGGAGCAGGGATTGTGACTGCTGCTATTGTTCTGGGAACATAATGGGGCCTGCCCCTGTTGGTGTGAATGGCATTGGTCTCGCCAGTTCTTCTCGGGCCTGCAAAAGGCTTTCTTGTACCACTGGACGAGCTTGCACCATTATCAGATATCTTACCCATTTTTAACAAGCTTTCAATTCTCTCCCCAGCTATGACAACATCTGCGAAGCTAGTGGAAGAGAAAGCAGCCAACCTGTCAATATAGGTTCCCTGAAGAGTGTTCATAAACATGTCTGCCATTTCTCTCTCAGACATCGGGGGTTGAACGGCAGCGGCCAATTGCCTCCATCTTTGGGCGTATTCTCGGAAACTTTCCCTTGACGACTGTGACATTCCCATTAGGAGAGTCCTGTTGGGTGCCATGTCTAAGTTGTATTGATACTGTCAGATGAAGGCTTCTGCCAGGTCCTTCCAGCATCTTACAGTTGCCCTTGTCAAGTGGGAATACCATTCCCTCGATGCTCCTGTCAAACTGTCTTCGAAGTAGAACATCCAAAGCTTCTCATCCATTGTATAGGCCTTCAGCCTTCCCAGAAATGATTGCAGATGAGTCCGGGGGCACGAAGTCCCATTATACTTTTCGAAACAAGGAGGCTTGAACTTATGAGGGATCCTGACCCCATCAACCAAACCCATGTCCATGACGTCGAAGCCCAAAGAATTTTGAGATTCTAAAGACCTTAACTTCTCAGCTATTTCATCCAATCTCCTATCATAAGCATCCTCTCCAGCACCCATTACTGTAAATTGGTCCTCCTGAGGATCTTCTTGAAGTACTCTGGCTGCAGTAGCTGTTCCTTGGATGTTGGCAGGAATATTAATCTCAGGATGTAGATGTGGACCAAACACAGGGGGATTCACATGTGGTTGCACCCTTTCATTGTTACTGGTGCCTGCAGTTCCTACATGAGGCTCCTCTGGATTTTGCCTCTCAACCATAGCCCTCAGTTTCTCCTGGCTCTGAGCCATGTTGTTCATAACCTCCATGAATTGCGTCATCTGTGTTCTCATCTCCAATCTTTCGTTGGCTAGCTGATTTCTGACATCAGCAAGATCTTGTTGAACTTGATCCATCTGAATTCCCGGAAGGTTGTTTCTAGTTGGGTACCTGTGAGGCCTGTTGAGAGGAAATACCCGGCGGCGAGCAATAATTCCTGAGATTCACAACAGAGGTCAGCAACAACAAAACAAAAACCTACAAAACAAACAAAAGGGTTAGCATGCAATGCAGTTATGCCTATTTGTTCTCAAGGTATCCGGTTTGGTCTTCAGTTTTGACCCTTCCAGACCCTTGAAGATGATGCTGTTGAAGGTGCTTTTGAAGTGACTCCGATAGAAGCCAACACAAATATATTACAAAAGGGTAAAATAACACAATTTGTTCAATTTACAATACAAGCCCTCAAAGGGGTCAAAATACACCATAAAAAGCAAAAGTACATGGAATAGGAACAACAACAAGCAAATGATCAAACTCCAAGGCCAAACTCATCCTCACGAACTTCCTTGAGAAGTGCTTCGGTCACAGGATCAGCCGGACGCTCCGTGAGACTTCTGATGAGAAGGTTTCTTGTTGCAACAGCTGCAGTCAATTTCTTGCTCTGACTTTGGTCCTTAGACCTCTTCAATCCTGCTTTGATTTTCAGCTCTGATATTTCTTCCTGGGCTGCTGCCAGGGCCTTTTCCATCTGCTCCATCTTGTCTTGAGCTCTCCTGTCTTCTAGAGTACGGGCCTCAGTGATCCGGACCCACCTGGCCTGACTCTCTTTCAAATACAAGTCTGTTCTTGCTCTTTGGAACTGGGCTTCTTTACAAGCATTCTTCAGAATCTGTTCACCAGCTCTAGACTTGTTGATATAATCTCCAGACTTCTCAATCTTAGTCAAGTGTTCCACTCTCAACTTCTCCAATCTTTCAATCTCCCTCACACCTTCACTCCTCTCCCGGAGGGTCTTCTGCAAGGCTTGGGTTAGCTTCTCATTTCTGTCCTTCAAGCTTTCAAACTCCTTCAAACTGATAGTGGCAGGGGGTGGTGCTGAAGATGACTCAGGTATGTCTTCTATGGTGAAGGGTAATCCGGAGAATTGGGCCCTGGCATGGGACCACTCATGATATTGGGCTGATGCCACATTATTGCACTTCCCCAGAATGGTGATTCCCTTGGTTTGAACATGATCCCAGGCCCAGGCAGCTTGCCTAACAGTTGCCAGACTAATCTTGTTCTCGCAGTAGAGGGTCTCCACCAAGTCTTGTACCTTGGGAGCGTGGACCAGAGCATAGCCCAATTGCCTTCTGAACAGCAGAGGGTTGTAGTTGATACTTCCCTTAACTCCTATCAGAGGCACATTGGGGAAGTGCCCACAGCTGGTGATCATATCTCTGCCCTTGGTGCTCTGAGTACACCATCTGATATCTGCTGAAGTTAGGACAGTGAGTCTTTTAGCCCAGTTGCTTTGCTGGTGAGGATTTAGAAATGCATCTGTCCTGGGTAGATGCCTGAGGAGCCAAGTATGGAATAATGGTGCACAAATCCTCACTAGTCTCCCCCTTTGCTTCTCATTTCTCTGATGTACTGAGTAATAGAGATCACCCAGTAAAGTTGGCACAGGGTTCTTCAAGATGAACAAGTGGATTGCATTTTTGCTGATGAATCGAGGCTCATCTGCAAACAGCACAATTCCATATACACTTAAGGCCAACAGAGCACAAACAGCTCTCCACTCCCCCAGGGAGGCCTTCAGACTAGCTTGAGAAATCAGGAAGTCCAGGTGAAAACCAAGGGTTCCAGCTTTGGAGGTCATATGCTGCTCAATCAAAGCAGGCTCCAGGTGCAAAGCTTTTGCTATCTCTCCTTTGCTAGGAAAGACCATTTCAGGGTTGAATGGGACTTCTCTCTTGATAGGCAAACCAACCAAAGATGAGTATTCTTCTAAAAGAGGCCCCAACTGAAAGTCTTGAAAGGTGAAACATCTCAATGGAGGATCATAAAACTGAATGCAGGTGTGGATGAGGCTCCTCTGAGACGGGTCCAGATCCATGACCATGTCCAGTACATCTCCATAACTTTCCCTGAACAAGGGTATGTGCTCTGGAGTGATCAGGGTTTGGATCCTCCTGATGTCTGATAAGTCTGGTTGGAAGAAATGATAGGTGATGTTGCTTTTCTTTGGAGCCATGATGCTGAAGATTGAGTAGAGTGCTGATGAAGATGCCGAAAGAATGAGCCACTGATTGGCTGGTGCAAGTAACTGAAGTATGGCTGACAAGCTGAAGCAAGTGCTGGTGGAGATAAGTAAATGATGCAGATGGGGTCAAAACCAAAACCAGGAATGAAGGTGGATACCCTGAAACACAAATAAGCACATGTTAATATGATGCAATGAGTATGTATGCAAATGAAATGCAAGGGTTTGTGACTGAGCTGGATCTGATTAACTGCCTTGGTATAGATCCAGGTGTGTTCAAGAAATCCAGGTGGAGGTCTATAAATCCAGTAACCAGGGTGGGGGACTCAAATAAAGAGCCACATGTCCAGGGTTTTAGAATCACAAGAACTATCCAACATGGAGCACTCTTAACAAAGTCAAAGTAACAGGGTATTCTGAGGTCAAGGTACCTGCAAACCTGTAAACAGCCCAACCCCCTCACAGGTGGTGATCTAGAACAAGGATCCTCAGACTTGGATCAGTTATGAGAAGTGTAAACACTTCTAACCCGGAGGTACAGTGTTTACAATAACCATAACAGTTCCTCCTCTAATTCACCTCAGTTTCTGAAGGTCAATACTAAAAGGTCATCCAGACTTAGCAGGCTTCCCAGATAGCCCTAGCATTGCAGGAAATCCGCAACACAGAGTTCTCAAGAAGAAACCCATATCTGAACCGTGTTTCATATTCCCGCACCAGACCGAAATGGAATGGGAAAGAATATGATTCACTCTAGCCTAGGTGTCACTCAGGTCCCAGGTATAGGACCTTAACTCTCAATGAAACACCCACCCACCAAAGAAAACCAGATCCAGCCAGCACAGTATGACAGTATGAAAAATATTAAGCTATAAGAAAGCAATAAATCAACTGTACATAAAGCAATAAACAAAACAAATATACAAGCACAGATAGCACATAACACCCCAGTAAACACAAATCAAACAAGCGCTAGGAGGAACCCACAAAAAGAACCAGAAGCCCTGGTTGCAGTATAATATCCCCAGCAGAGTCGCCAAGCTGTCGCTCCCGACAAGTGACACCGGGGTCAGATGAAGGTACAGACGCGAACGGTCGGCGAAGGGAACAGTGAGAACACACAGCCGTGAACTCACTGGAGATGAATAGAGTCGCCAGCTAGGAATTTTTATCCCGGAGGGAAGGCAATGCTGCATAAGCCTAGAAAAAGATGGATAAGACGGTTGCGAACCAGAGAGACTGAGAAAGGGGGTTGGTTACAACCTGGGAAGGTATTAGCACCCAGATTGTCCGCCGTACTCGACGGGATCCACGCTTAAAAGATTTGTGTTTTAAAGGGGTAGTGTCAGTGCAATTTGTGTGTAAAATAGCTGGAAAAGAATGTACAGGTGTCAGTGCAAAGTGTATAAGTGATGTGAAGTATGAAAGTGTCAGTGTAAGGAATAAGAATGAACTGCTCAAGATAATGAGGCTTAAAGAATGAAGCTGGAAAGAGGGGGGATGTACAGAGACTTTTGTTCGATAACTGTTAAGTTATGCCTACGTATCCTCTCGTGCAATGAGGAAGTCAGAACACCGTAGTTCGACCCAAAGAGACTGAAAGGTAAATTGACTTGTGAACTGCTTGCTTGTCAATGCTCAAGTGTATGATCTGTCTGGCACAGATGCAGACTGTCTTGCATTAGACGGAAGAAGCAAGTTCTCGTTTGTGAGTGAATGAGATGAGAAAAGAATCCCGGAGGAGACGATTATTGTTTGTTTTTGAGTTTTCAGTCTTTTATTGTTTTTGGATTTTGTCATAAGTTAATGAGCTTAAGCCTGAACCAATGGGTTAGTAAACTCATCACATCCTCCCTCTGATTAGGGGTAATGAGAATACCTTAAGTGTGAAGTCAGATTCTCACACTTAATCACCTTTGGTGTAGGGTTAAGATCATTAACCTACTTGTGGTTATTTAGATGTTTTTGGTGTTTTTGTTTAGTGTTGAGTAATGAGATTAAGCCATAATCAGGGATCTAACAGACTCGTTACACCATCCTAAAAGAAGGATAATAGATGAGAATATTTAAGCTGAGGAAAGCTCCTCAACTTAATCCATGATTAGGGATTAAACTCATGACAAAACAAGCCTTTGATTAAGTGGATTTTACTTAATGGTATGATGATGAAGTGATTTTTATGATTTGTAAGACAACTTGAGGGGGACTTGTCCATTAACACTAGGGTTAGTCCTTCTTAACCATTTAAGGGAGAATTAGAACCCTAATGCAAGGCCCAAGTTACAAGTGATGTCTTGATAGTTATTACATGAATTGATTAAGAGATTTAAACACTTTAAGGGTTTAATACTTAGGATTAAAGTTATACACTCCATCCTAAGAGAAGGATGCAGGCATAACCCTAATCACAAAGTCTTAAAACCTTTAGGGTTTAGTCTCTGATTATGAGGTGAGAAGAGAAGACTCAAAGAGAGACACAAAGGTAAAACTATGAGGGGAGACTAATCAGAACCCTAATTCATTGTCATGCTTGGTTGATCCTAAGGTTTGTGAGGTTTGCAAGAACAATCTTCAAAGGAAGCCACCAGGAAGCAGATGAACAAGATCAAGAGAAGCAAAGTGACTTGCTTCATTCAAGAAGTCAAGTCACTTGAAGAAAGAAAGTGGGAGAAGTAAGAATGAGCAAGCTCAAACTTAGGCACAAATAGAAATGCAGCAATGGATGCAAGAGAGATGAAAAGAAAAGGTATGAGAAGTGAAGGC
Organism: Lathyrus aphaca; assembly: GCA_963966055.1. NCBI lineage: Eukaryota > Viridiplantae > Streptophyta > Magnoliopsida > Fabales > Fabaceae > Lathyrus > Lathyrus aphaca. The sequence goes on from OZ014525.1 coordinate 354,387,349, forward strand.
AAATCCACTTCTCAAGTTTACTTACCACCTGCAAGGTTAGAAAGAAAATGCAATGCAATGCAAGATGAGATGAAATGGCATGATGCTAGACCAAACCAGAAGCATGTACATGATGATTATGATGTTATGAGGTGCTGCAAACATGAGGCAAGACAATGGGGATGTTCATACAAGATTATGAATGCAAATGATGCAAGTTAAGGAGCATGAACAAGCATGAAATGTTATGAAGCATACAAGGCAAATGGCATAGCAAAGATGTAATGCAATGATCAATGATGCTTCATACATGTCTTAAGATGTCAAATGAATCATAAGAATGCACAAAATGCAATGGCAAGCCAACTTATGCAAAAGAATGCAAGAAGGATGCAAGAGAAAGCCCAAATTAGGGTTTATGGATCAAACATCAAGCACAAACCAAAAACAGAAGCAAACCTCATGATAAAAAATGGAAAATGGCACCCAAAGAAACCCTAGGCCTATGATGAACCACTGCCCAAAGGGGAGCTCTCAACTCTCAACCAAACTCAAGATATGAATTTCCTAAGTTATTAGGGTTTTTAGGGTTCCTAAACAAAAGAAATGCCAAACAAATGAAAAATGCAAGATCAAATCATGGCCATTTTATCTCAAAAACTACATGCTAAACACAATGCAATGCAAGAAGAATCAATGTCCAACTCTTCATAGATAGGCAGAAATGATTTTTTGAACTTTGGATCAAATTAATGCATAAAAATGATTTTTATTCAATGAAAAATTCTCAAAATGCATCAAGATCAAAAAAGAAATTTGGTTTGAAGGTTGGACAATGTTTCTAAATGTCTTAGAACATTTCATGAATTTTTTGGTGATTTTTAAATACCTAAAAGTATTTTTAATAAATTAATTTCCATTAATCAATTAAAAATAATATTTTAAATATTTTAAAATACTTTTTTAATGATAAAAATAAAAATGAAAATATTTTTGGGTCTTAAAAATTAATAAAACTTATGAGAAAAAGTTTTATAATTTTTAGACATTTTTTACTATTTTTAAATAAATATGCAAGTTAAATGGAAAAGAAAATGAAAATAAAATAAATAAAAGGAAAGTAAACAGAAAGGATGGTTGAGATTGGCCCTGGGTTTAAACGCGTTGACTGGCGCGCTAGTGGAGGGCCAGGATTGCTTCAGACTTAATTAAATTAATTATGGATTAATTAGACCTAACACGTGGATTAGGGCTAATGGGATTGATCTGGGCCATCGAAACTGGAGGGAAGTCAAACATTCAACGCTCATCTACGCTCAGCATTCAAACTAAAGTTAATGACTGTAATTAGGGCAAATCACTCTCAGGTGGCCGGAGAAGACTTCCGGTCGTCTTCTCCGGCCAGAAGCTCACCTGAAAATTTCAAAACCTCTCAATACGTACCAAAAATGAAAACCAAGAACATGGGAATGATCCTTATCCTCTCACGAATCAAACCCCTAACCTAAAGCAAATTTATTCTACCTAAATAAGCTGAATCGAAAGAAAGAAAAACTAGGGTTCGTGAGCTTCAAACACAAATTAAATGCTCAAAACAAAACCATTTCAAAAACTAAAGGTACCAGAATGATCAGTGCATCATGAAGAACAAGTTTGTAACATAAAAAAACATTTCTGGAAAAATTAATTTCGAGCTACCTGAGATTTGGAGCTTTCAGTTTAGGAACTTTTTGGCCACTTCCTTTGATGCAAGCTGCTCTACTTGATCCCCCAAATGTGTTTGAATGCTCAAAATGAGTTTGTGTTGGCTGGAGAAGGAGATTCGAATGGAACTGCTTCAGTTCAGTCAACAATGGCCATGATGATTTTGGCACTTTCAGGCTGTGAAAAGGAGTTGTTTGTGATCTATGAAGTGTGTTGAGAAAGTTTGTGGTGTTGGTTGATGTGTTTGTGGCTTGTGGAGAGAGATTCGATAGAATCTGCAGCTTGAGGTGAATAATGGCAATGGAGTTTACAGGCTTGGTTTAGGCTTGAGCTTTGGTGGTTTCTTGTCTATGAGATGTGGTGAGTTGAATGATGATGAGAGTTTGAGTGTTTTATGGCTGTGGACAGAATTTCGAAGGAACTTGCAATGAGGTGAGTTTTTGTGAATGTGATGAGTGTGTGTGTTTCAGCCTTGGCTTGTGTTATGTTCAACTTGCAAATTGAAATCATAAACAATTCTGATTGGCTGGCTGATGTGACTTGTGCTTTATGGATTGGTAGATCACTTTTTGCTCAAAAACCACTTTTGTGTAAGATAGGGCATGGCTCCAAATCTAGGCAAGGACAAAGCATGGCTGGCGCAGCAAAAGGTGAGGGAGAGGCTAGCCAAAGTCAGCTTCCAATGTCATAAGTTGTAGGAAGTGGAATGAGTGGTTTTTGCAAGTTGGCTAGCTTTTGGTTCACATGTGAAAAATTCAAGTTACATGAACTAAACCATGGGCAAACTTGATCAAAAATCTGATTTTATGACTTAGGGAAATGTTTGTGTAATGGTTTGTAGTGAACTAGAGGCTGCAATGTGTTTTGATCCAAGACTTTGCAAAATTTCCACTTGGTGCATAACTTGAAAATAAGTGATTTTTGGCAACTTTGCATGGTCATAACTTTTGATCCAAGAGGAATTTGATCATGTTCTTGTACTTTTTGAAAAGGGAAAGATGAGATCTACAACTTTCATGACCAAAGTTTTTCCATTTGAAGCCTTTTTGGATCATGAATCAAGGCTTGAAAATTGACCTAAAATGGTGCATTCTTGAAAAGTCAACTATGCCCAAAAAGTCAACATTTGCAAAAACTCCAAATTCTTGATTTTTATGAACTTCAACCTTCTTCCATGATCAAATAAAGATCATATACACTCAAAATGGTGAAGATCACCCATTGGTTGGGTCATTGGGGGCCTCAGATGCCCTGATTTTACACTGACTTGTCTGAAAAGTCAACCCTTGGTCAGATGACTTCCCCATGGAATTTCTTCATGAAAATTGATATGCATACTTCCTATACCATATAGAGATCAATGGAAACAAGAATGACTAAAAAAATTTGAGGTTATGGCCTCTGAAATCAAAACCCTAATTTTCAGTCAACTGTGCAGTTCATCCTGGCTCTGCATCCACTCAAACCCTAGTTCTTGTGATTCCTTTGCAATTTGGACTTTGTGAGGATGTAACATGATACAAGAACACACATGGACCTCTTTGAGTTGATTGGTGGCCTTTGGAATGGCTCAAGAAGCATTGGGATTGCTCAGATCACAAACCCTAAGTGCAGATGACTTAGAAGCTATGCAGTGGATCAAAAATGTACTATGAGAAGATATGATGGTGTATATGCATATGAGATGATCACAAGCCATGTGTGAATGGGTGAGGTCAAATTTGGGGTGTTTACAACCAGGATCATCTGATACCTTACAGGGATTATACAAGGAGGTTATTGACTTTCTTTACAACGGTTAAGCTTGAGTATATCCCTCGGGACGAGAATCAGTTTGCAGATGCTCTGGCTACCATTTCATCAATGATCAAAGTTCAAGCTGCCAACTTTGTGCCTCGGATTTCAGTGTCCAGATTTGACAGGCCAGCATATGTATTTGCTGCAGACGTTGTCAAAGATGATAAGCCTTGGTTCCATGACATTAAGTGCTTCTTGGAGGATCAGACTTACCCGCCTGGGGCATCTTCCAATGATAAGAAGACTTTGAGAAGGCTTGCTGGTAGTTTCTTCCTGAATACTGATGGTTCCCTGTACAAAAGAAACTTTGATATGGTACTCCTCAGATGCGTTGATAGAACAGAAGCAGACTTGTTGATGCACGAGGTGCACGAAGGATCCTTTGGTACCCATGCAAGAGGGCATGCCATGGCTAAAAAGTTGTTGAGATCAGGCTATTACTGGATCATAATGGATGCTGACTGTTGTGCCTATGCCAGGAAATGCCATAAATGCCAGATTTATGCGGATAAGGTGCATGTGCCTCCCAATCCTTTGAATGTGATGTCTTCACCCTGGCCCTTTGCCATGTGGGGCATTGATATGATTGGCAAGATTGAACCGACTGCTTCAAACGGCCACAGATTCATCCTGGTTGCTATTGACTATTTCACCAAGTGGGTTGAAGCAGCTTCATATGCAAATGTTACAAGGCAAGTGGTAGCCCGGTTTCTGAAGAGAGATATCATTTGTCGGTATGGAGTGCCCGAGCGAATCATTACTAATAATGGTTCCAACTTAAACAACAAAATGATGGCAGAGCTATGCCGGGACTTCAAGATCCAACACCACAATTCTTCTCCTTACAGGCCAAAGATGAATGGCGCTGTTGAGGCGGCTAATAAGAATATCAAGAAGATTGTGCAGAAGATGGTAGTTACCTATAAAGACTGGCATGAGATGCTACCGTTTGCCATGCATGGGTACCGTACATCAATCAGAACATCTACTGGGGCAACACCGTATCAGCTTGTTTATGGTATGGAGGCAGTCCTGCCTGTGGAAGTTGAATTACCCTCCCTGCGGGTACTAATGGATGTTAAGCTGAACGAAGCAGAATGGGTCCGATCCCGATACGAACAACTAAATCTGATTGAAGAGAAGAGATTGGCTGCGATCTGTCATGGGTAGCTGTATCAGAAAAGAATGAAGAAAGCCTTCGATCAGAAAGTCAGGCTCCGAGAGTACCAAGTAGGAGATCTTGTGTTGAAAAGACTCCTCCCTCCTCACACAGACCACAGGGGCAAATGGACTCCAAACTATGAAGGACCATTCGTAGTAAAGAAAGTTTTTTCTGGTGGAGCACTGATGCTCAGCACTATGGATGGTGAAGACTTCCTGTCCCCTGTGAACTCAGATGCAGTTAAAAAATACTTCGCATAAAAATGACCCGCTGGACATAAAAACAGAATGTAAGTCCAGGCAAAAATAGGGCATCCCGGCGAGTCAAAAACAGAATAAAAGACTCGGGCAAAAGTAAGGGAAATAAATAAAAAATGTACACCCGCTGAGTTGAAAAGCCGCATTGGACAACTCAGGCAAAAATGGGTGTCCCGATGGATTGAAAACCCGAAAGGGCGATCCATGCAAAATAAGGGAATAAGCGAACAACTGCATTCTGAATTCGTCTGTATCACTTACAACTTGGTAAGCTTCGAAAGGATCAAGCTTCTTTCAGAATCAGCCTTCTTCAGAAAGCAAGACGAGAAGAACGTCAAAAGTCATACGAGTCATAGCAAAAGGGAAGCCCCTTAAAGCGTCGTCAACATTGCCAACGTCTTTTGTTTCTCAATTTGTAACAATCTCCTCATTTTAGGGGATTTGTTTCCTTGACTGTATCTTGCCAATTCAGGGCACACCGATTAATAAAATCATATTTTCAGTCACGCATTGTCTCGTACTCTTTTATTTGCAAAATGTCCGATGTCTTTAAGATACTGATTGCATAAATACAGATGCTTCTCTTCTAAAGAATACGTGCTTGCAGGAAATATATTTACTCCCGGGAGTGTCTAAACTCCTACGACGGAATCCGGTAAGGGATACCTCGGGATTACTTGTGCGTTTCTCTGTCTATGCAGGATTGCAGGTATTCAAAATGCAGCATGGGGCATGTAAGCTTCTCCCCAGCAAGCTGGCAAATCATTAGCTACTCAGTCTATCTCCCAATTAGCATCGGAGATGGTTTTTTCCCCCAGCTGAGTTGTCAAGTATCATCCTCAGCAGGCCCCTTTACAGAAATCTCCAGGAAGACCTTCCCATGGTCTTTTCTTCTTCCCCAGCCAAGTTTCCATTTACTATTCCTCCACAGCCAAGTGCAAAGGCCGGGAAACCATCTCCCCACAGAGCTTCAGCCTCTACCCGGAAGAGCAACGCGTGAAGGAATCACAACAGAATGACGAAGGCTTCTACAAACCCCAGTTGGGTCCTTCATTTACTGGAATAGGTCTATCATTGACCTATTTCCCCAAGCAAGAATCATATACGTTAGGTCTACCAATGATCTCACTCCCAGCTGGGATGTTCACTTCAAGTAGATCAACCAGAGATCTCCTTAGCAACGGGATCCGAATCCCGGATCGTTATCTTTTGCATAAACATAGCATTCGCATCATATTCGCCCCACAAAGCGTAGCATTCCGTCTAATACGGAGCATTACGGCAAAAAACAAACATATCGCATAATCATAAGCCATGATCTGAATCAAACGCTTGTAAATATTGACAAATCCATCAACAATATACAGAAAACTCCCCAGACTCCCCGACAGAGAACCCAGACCTTTCTCTCACAAAACAGATGCTTCTTGACACCCGTCCGTGTCATACCCCCAGCAGAAAGCTAAAACGTTTACCCTACACATCACCAAACACCAGTACATACTCCTTGTGGCACCCGTCCGAGTCATCATTCCCCAGTAAAGTCGCCCGGGCATTCTTTACAAACAGACACTTACATATTACAGATACTTCTTGACACTCATCCGTGTCATATCCCCAGTAGAAAGCCAAAGCGTCCTCTTTGCACTCACAGATACTTACTTATACAGATTCCCTGACACTCGTCCGTGTCACCATCCCCAACATAGTTACCCAAACACTTTGTAAGTCAGATACTTGTTTATATTACACTTTCCTCTTTTGACACTCGTCCGTGTCACTCTCCCCAGCAGGTTAAACCCTCTCCTGTACACCACTCATACCTATACAGATACTCGTCCGTATCTTGTATACACCACTCAAAACCCCTCAGATTCGACACTAGTCCGTGTTCTTTGTTAACCAGTTGATACTCGTCTGTATCATCATCTTAGAACATGCGTCAAGCGTTTGTTTCTACCTGATACTCGTCCGTATCACAGTCTTAAGGATGCTCGTCCGCTTCTTTAACCCATGCACTGTGTCAAACACTCTTGTCTTCTTGAATTTAGACACTCGTCTGTGTCTACTTTTCCCCGGAAGAGTCCCCTCAGAATCAACACTCGTCCGCGTTCCTTGTTAACCAGTTGATACTCGTCCGTATCATCATCTCTGAACACGTGTCAGTATTTGTTCCTACCCGATACTCGTCCGTATCATAGTCTTAGGGATGCTCGTCCGCATCTTTAATCTATACACAACGTCAAAACACTTATACCTTTTTTTCGTGGGTATAAACACTCGTCCGTGTTTACTATTCCCCAGTAGGTCGCCAGCAAAGCAAAATTTCTTTTCTATCTGACATTCGTCCTATGTCATGATAAACCTTGAGAGCAGCCGTCCCCTGCTAGGTGATCGTCCTTCACCTCTCGATGAACGTCCTTCATCATGCTCATCCGATGGCCGTCCCCATCGTTGATCTTTTTTATCCGACATTCGTCCTATGTCGTGATATTTAGCAGCCGTCCCCTGCTAGGTGGTCGTCCTTCACCTTTTGATGATCGTCCTTCATCATTTTATCCGATGGTCGTCCCCATCGTTGATATTGCTATCTGACATTCGTCCTATGTCATGATAAACCTTGAGAGCAGCCGTCCCCTGCTAGGTGATCGTCCTTCACCTCTTGATGATCGTCCTTCATCATGCTCGTCCGATGGCCGTCCCCATCGTCGACCTTTCATCCGGCATTCGTCCTATGTCGCGATACTTTCGGCAGCCGTACCCTGCCCGGTGATCGTCCTTCACCTTAGATGACCATCCCTCATCTTATCCCCAACAGAGCAGCCGTCCGCTGCTAGGTGATCGTCCTTCACCTTTGATGACCGTCCCTCATCATTATTTCATTTATTCTTTAACCCGATGGCCGTCCCCGTCGTGGTCCCTTTTCCTTTTCCTGATGATCGTCCTTCATCAGTTTAACCCGATGGTCGTCCCCATCGCTGTTTACATTACTTTATGAACCTGATAACCGTACCTCATCATTTATTTCTACCCATAATCCCCAGAGAGTCCTGATGGCCGTCCCCGTCATTGCTTCATTTCCCGCATTTTCCCCAACATGTCGGCCGTCCCCGTCATTGCTTTATTTCTCGCATTTTTCCCAGCATGTCGGTCGTCCCCGTCATTGCCCTTTCCCCAGCAGTCGTCCTCTGCTCGACGGTCGTCCTCCGTCGCCCGCACTTTATAATATACTTTATTTTCCTTTACAATCTATATCCCTTTTCTTCTTCATCCTGTGAGTGCAAATTTTGGATTGTCTTTGGTATTCAACCACAAGTTATCTTGTTTGCCTGTTTAAGCAGTCGCTTACATCCTGCACAGCTAACTCATGTTTGAATAGGGGCAGCTATAAACACCCCAAATTTTCCCTCACCCATTCACACCATGGCTTGTGATCTCTTCATATGCATAAATTCAATCATAGCATCTCATATTGCATTTTTGGTTCACTGCATTGATTCTAAGTCATCTGCATCTAGGGTTTGTGATTTGAGCTATCCATGAGCCATTTGAGCCACTCCAAAGGTCATCAATCACTTAAAAGGGGTCCATGTATGTTCAAGCATCATATTATATCCTCTCAAAGTCAAGAATGTCAAAAAAATCACAAGAACTGAGATTGGCATGGAAGCAGAGCCAGGTTTGACTGCACAGATGACCTAGAATTAGGGTTTTGGTTTCAAAGGCCATAACTCCAAATTTTTTTGGTCATTCTTGTTTCTATTGCTCTCTATATGGTATAGGGATCATGCATATCAATTTTCATGAAGAAATTCCATGGGGAAGTCATCTGATCAAGAGTTGACTTTTTGAGCAAGTCAGTGCAAAATCAGGGCATCTGAGGCCCCCAATGACCCAACCAAAGGGTGTTCTTCATCATTTTGATTATTTATGATCTTTATTTGATCATAGAAGATGTTAGAAGTTCACAAAATCAAAGAATTCCAAGCCATTTGCAAAGTTGACTTTTTGGGAAAATGACTTGTAATGAAAAATTGCCATTTTGGGAAACTTTTTCAACCCTTACTTTTTGATTCAAAAAATCTTCAAATGGGAAAACTTTGGTCATGAAAGTTGTATAATGGATCATTCCCTTTTCAAAAAGTACAAGAACTTGTTCTAATTCATTTTGGATCAAAAGTTATGGCTTGTCAAAGTTGGCCAAAATCACATAATTTCAAGTTTTCCACCAAAGAGGCAAAGTTGCAAAATCCCTTGCCAAGGCAAATTGAGCTTTCAAATGGACTTCTAAACTTCACACAAACATAAACCAAGGCCTAAATATCAGATTGCATCAAAAGTTCACTCATTTTCATGACTTATGGAGCAAGAAACTTCAAAAGGACCAAAGAGGAAGCAAGTTGCAAAACCTCACTCAAACCCTAATCCACTTGCTTGCTGACTTCAGAATTGATCCAAGGGCTCTCCACACTTCTTGCTGCGCAGGAAAACCCTCTTGTCCTTGGCTAGCCATGAGCCCATACCTCTCTTACACAAAGTTTGACATTTTGGCAACTTGCCCATACCAATCACAATAGGGCACACCAACTCCACAGACCTATCCATGAGTGATAAGTGGACCAAAGGAAAGCCATAACACACAACACTTCATGCTGAAACACACTCCAAGCCATAGTTATCAAAATTGCTCCAAATTGCAAAACCATTCGAAACTCTCTCTACAAGCATCAAACATCCAAACAAACTTCACAAAACATCTCAACATGACTCACTGATCACAAACCAACCATTGAAACAACCTGAAAGTCACTGAAACCAAAACACGATCATCACCCCCCCTTGAACAGAACCCTGCCAATCTCCCAAACCAGCCATCCTCAAAGCTTTCTAAGTTTCATTTCATCATCAGAGGATTCAAAGGAGTGGATTTGCAGCAAAGGAAAGTCCAGAAAGCCCAGAACCAGGAGATTCCATCTCAGGTAGCCATCTCAAACATTTTTCCAGAACTTGCGTTTTAAGTTATAAACTGATTCTATGTGGTGTGTTGATCATTTTGAGCTTTGAACCTTTGAAAATGGTTGCGTGTGTAGGATGTATTTGATCTCTGAAATTTTTGTGTGTTTTCCGTTTTGATTCATTTCTCATGATTCAGTGGAAATAAATGGATTTTGGGGTGGGGTTTAGGTTTAGTGATGTTCAATGAGTGATTCTGGAAAGATTTGTGAAGTTTCATGGCGTATTGAGAGAGATTGAAAGAGGAGCTCGTCGGAGAAGATGACCGGAACACTGTTCCGGTCACCTGATTATGTTTAGGGTTCAGATTAGGGCATTAATCATAATTAGGGGAATTTGAATGCTGGCCGTCCAGATGCGCGCCCAGTCAATTTGCGTGCGTCCCAGTTTGAATCCTGGCCCCTAGATCTGCTGACTTTTCTATTTTCTCATTAAATCCATTTTATTTTTATTTGTGTCATATTTATTTTGTACAAATTAATTAAAATGGCAAAATACATTGAAAAATTCTGAAAATTTTTATCAAACCTTTTATTAATTTTCAGAAACCAAAAACATTTTTATTTTTATTTTTTGCATCAAAAATTATTTTTAAATCATTTAAAAGTTTATTTTTAATTGATTAATGAGAATTAATTAATTAAAAATACTTTTAGGTATTTAAAAATCACAAAAAAATTCATGAAACATTTAAAGACATTTAGAAACATTGTCCAACTCTCAAACCAAATTTATTTTTTGTTCTTGATGCCTTTTGATTAATTTCTTTTGAATTAAATTCATTTCAAGGCATTATTTTGATTCAAACTTCAAAAATTCATTTCTGCCTAGCCATTGAGAGTTGGACAATGATTCTTTTTGCATTGCATCTTGTATAGCATGTAGTTTGTATGATTAAATTGGCATGATTTGATCTTACATTTTCAATTTGTTTTGCATTTTTCTTAATAAGGTACCTTAAAACCCTAGCAATCTTAGAAAATTCATAACCCTCATTAGGTTAAGAGTTAGAACCTCTCCTTTGGGCAGTGAGTTGGTATAGGTTTAGGGTTCCTTTGATTGCATTTTCAAATTTTTATCATGTCATTTGCTTCTGGTTTTGGTTTTTGCTTTGTGTGTTGATCATAAACCCTAATTCATGCCTTCCTTTGCATTCATCTTCCATTTGCTTGCATCCATTGACTTGCTATGATATTTTGTGCATTCATTTGATTCATAAGACATCTTAGGACATATTAGAATCATGTGTGATCATTGCATCTTTCATTTTCCATGTTGTATGTCATTTGCATTTCATAACTTTTCATGTGCATCCATGGTTCAAAGCATGCTTCTTTTGCATCCATATGTTTGTAAGATCATTCTCATGCCTTGTTTCATGTTTGCATCATCTCATAGCATCATTAGCACCATACTTATGCTTATGGTTTTGGTTTTCATCATGCCATTTCATCTCATTTGCATTGCATTTCATTCCTTTCACTAACTTTTCAGGTGGTAAGTTACTTTGAGAAGTGAATTTGCCTTCACTTCTCACAATCTCTTTTCATCTCTCTTATGCATCATTGATGAATTTTATCTTGTGCTTTGGATTGAGCTTGCTCATTCTTGTTCATCTCACTTTCTTTCTTCAAGCAACTTGACTTCTTAAGTGAAGCAAGTTGTTTTGCTTCTCTTTGCTCCTTTCATCTGCTTCTCTCCTTGGTGGTTCCTTGAAGATTCTTCTTGTAAACCTCACTAACCTTAGGAATAACCAAGCATGATAACAATTTGGGTTGATTAGTCCCCCCACTTAGCTTTTACCTTTGTGTCTCTTTGAGTCTCTTTTCTCATCTCATAATCAGGGACTAAACCCTAAAGGCTTTAAGGCTTTGTGATTAAGCTTATGCCTGCATCCTTCTATTAGGATGGAGTGTATAACTTTAATCCTAAGTGTTAAACCCTTAAGGTGTTTAAATCCTTTAATCAATTCACTTAATAATCATCAAGACATCAAACTTGTAACTTGGGCCTTGCATTAGGGTTCTAATTCTTCCTTAATTGGCTAAGAAGGACTAACCCTAGTGTTAATGGACAAGTCCCCCTCATGTTGTCTTACAAACCCAAAAAAATCACTTCTTCATCATACCATTAACTAAAATCCATCTAATAAAGGCTTTGTTTTGTCATGAGGTTAATCCCTAATCATGGATTAAGTTGAGGAGCTTTCCTCAGCTTAAACATTCTCATCTATTATCCTTCTATTAGGATGATGTAATGAGTCTGTTTAATCCCTGATTATGGCTTAATCTCATTACTTAACACTAAACAAAAACAACAAAAAAACATCTAAATAATCACAAGTAGGTTAATGATCTTAATCCTGTATCAGGGTGATTAAGTGTGATAAGCTGACTTCACACTTAAGGTATTCTCATTACCCCTAATCAGAGGGAAGATGTGATGAGTTTACTAACCCATTGGTTTAGGATTAAGCTCATTAACTTATGACACACTTTCAAAAGCAATAAAAGACTGAAAACACAAAAACAAACAATAATCGTTTCCTCCGGGATTCTTTTCTCATCTCATTCACTCACAACCGAGAACTTGCTTTTTCCGTCTAATGCAAGACAGTTTGCACCTGAGCCAGACAGGTCATACACTTGAGCATAGGCAAGTAAGCAGTTCACAAGTCAATTTATCTTTCAGTCTCTTTGGGTCGAACTACGGTGTTCTGACTTCCTCATTGCACGAGAGGATACGTAGGCATAACTTAACAGTTATCGAACAAAAGTCTCTGTATATTCCCCCTCCTTCTAGCATCACTCTTTAAGCCTCATAGTCTTGAGCATTATACTCTTGTTCTCACACTGACACTGTACATACTACACTTCACACTTCTTTTACACTGACACTAGCATTCTTTTCCAGCTTTGATACACAAATTGCACTGACACTACCCCTTTAAAACACAAATCTTTTAAGCGTGGATCCCGTCGAGTACGACGGACAATATGGGTGCTAATACCTTCCCAGGTTGTAACCAACCCCCTTTCTCAGTCTCTCTGGTTCGCAACCGTCTTATCCATATCTTTCTAGGTTTATGCAGCATTACCTTTCCTTCGGGATAAAAATGCCTAGCTGGCGACTCTTTCTTTCTTTTGAGTTCACTCCTGTGTGTTCTCATATTCTTTTCACCGACCGTTCGCGCTTGTACCGGGATGCAAATCTTTGGGAGCGACATTACCCAACGCCATAGTGTACTTCAACTTGTGCCCAGATCCGTATGCATAATGCTCTGCCAACTCTCTACGGCTTATCAACTCCTTCTTAGTCTCCTTAATTCCAACTTCATCAACGATACAAAACATCCAAAAATCCAATACACATTCTCTTATGTCGACACATAGTACCACACGACTTTCAATATCCCTCTAACATCCGAATCACTACAACAAGTACCATTCAAAGCGGTTTTCTCCAATCACAACTTCCAACCAAGTTACAATTCTTAACAACACTAATCAAACATCCATCTTCTTCTTTGCATAACCATCATCTAACCTCGACACATTAATCGTCCCTATTCAACATAAATCACATCTCCATGCGTTCTTCGATACTTTCGCATTCCTTCTAATACAAACATACTATTCCTATTAACATTCCACACTCGTCTTCATCTTTCCAAAAATTTCAGCAATAAACGCTCAACTTCGAACACAATTTTCATTTCCAATAGAAACCTCCAACTCACGAAATTATATTCTAACTTGAAGAGAAATTATATTCCGACCTACGAGTAAAACATTATCCTCCTTGAAATGGACTGGTCATGAATTCTCGTATGTAGAATTTTCCAAAAAATCAGCAGCATACCCAACTATTAAAACGTGCTTATCTCCCTCATCATAAAACTCCTTGTCGCTCCCAAAGATTTGCATCCCGGTACAAGCGCGAACGGTCGGCGAAAAGAGAGAAGATGAGAAGGTGAATAGAGTCGCCAGCTAGGCATTTTTATCCCGAAGGAAAGGTAATGCTGCATAAACCTAAGAAAAGATGGATAAGACGGTTGCGAGAAACGGAGAAAGGGGGTTGGTTACAACCTGGGAAGGTATTAGCACCCAGATTGTCCGTCGTACTCGACGAGATCCACGCTTAAATGTTTGTGTTTAAAGGGGTAGTGTCAGTGTTATCTGTGTGCAAAAGCTGGATAAGAATATACAAGTCTCAGTGCAGAAAGGGTGAAATACTCAGGACTGAGGCTTAAAGGATAATGCTGGAAGAGGGGGGAAGACACAGAGACTTTTGTTTGATAACAGTTAAGTTATGCCTACGTATCCTCTCGTGCAATGAGGAAGTCAGAACACCGTAGTTCGACTCAAAGAGACTGAAAGATAAATTGACTGATGAACTGCTTGCTTGTCTATGCTCAAATGTATGACTCGTCTGGCTCTAGCGCTAACTGTCTTGCATTAGACGGAAGAAGCAAGTTCTCTTATGTGAATGAGTGTGATGAGAAAAGAATCCTGAAGGAGACGATTATTGTTTTTTTTTTGTTTTCAGTCTTTTATTTCTTTTTTTTTGTTTTTGTCATAAGTTAATGAGCTTAAGCCTAAACCAAAGGTTAGTAAACTCAACATATCCTCCCTTTGATTACGGATAATGAGAATACCTTAAGTATGAGATAAACACCTCACACTTAATTACCATGATGATGTAGGATTAAGATCATTAACCTACTTGTGATTATTTATATGTTTTTGGTGTTCTTGTTTAGTGTTAAGTAATGAGTTTAAGCCATAATCAAGGATTAGTGAACCCATTACACCATCCTAATAGAAGGATAATAGATGAGCAGACTTAAGCTGAGGAAGATACCTCAACTTAATCCATGATTAGGGATTAACCTCATGAAAAAACAAGCCTTTATTAAAGTGGATTTTAATTAAGGGTAGGATTAAGAAGTGGATTTTATGGTTTTTAAGACAACTTGAGGAGGACTTGTCCATTAACACTAGGGTTAGTCCTTCTTAACCAATAAAGGAAGAATTAGAACCCTAATGCAAGGCCCAAGTTACAAGCTATTGTCTTAGTGATTATTAAGATGGATTGATTAAGAGGTTTAAACAAACTAAGGGTTTAACACTTAGGATTAAAGTTATACACTCCATCCTAAGAGAAGGATGCAGGCATAACCCTAATCACAAAGTCTTAAAACCTTAAAGGTTTAGTCTCTGATTATGAAATGAGAAGAGAGACACAAAGAAGACACAAAGGTAAAAACTTAAGGGGGACTAATCAAAACCCTAATTACTGTCATGCTTGGATGTTCCTATGGTTTGTAAGGCTTGAGAAAGATCTTCAGAGAAGCCACCAATGGAAGAAGCAGATGAAAGAAGGAGAAGCAGAAGAAACAAGTTACTTACATCACTGAAGAAGATAAGTAACTTGGAGAAAGAAAGTGAATGATGAACATGAATGAGAAAGCTCACTCTAAAGCAAATGAAAATGCAGCAAGGATGCATAAGAAGAATGAGAAGAGAAATGAGAAGTGAAGGCAAATTCACTTCTCATATTACTTACCACCTGAAAAGATTAGCATAAAAGAATGAAATGAAATGAAAATGAAACATATGAATGGGCAAATTCCAAAACCAGAAGCAAATACATGATGTAAATGATGCTATTATATGATGCAAAAGCATGTCAAGTGTTATGAATGATCATGCAAGAGATGGAATGCAAAGGAGGCATGCTTTGAAGTTTAAAAGTTCATGAAAGTTTATAAAATGAAATGAATGCACATAATGGCAAATGAATGAAGAAATGATCAAACATGATTCTAATATGTCCTAAGGTGTCTTAGATGCCATATGAATGCAAGAAATGTCATGGCAAGTTCATGTATGGATGCATATGCAAGATGAATGCAAATGAACATGAGAAGTTAGGGTTTTAAGGCAACATGAGATGAAAAAGTCAAAAACAGAAGCAAAACATAAGATAAAAACTTGCAAATGAACTCAAAGGAACCCTAACCCCATATGATATTACACCCCAAAGGAGGAGGCCTAACTCTTAACCTAAAGAAAGTTGTGATTTTTCTAAGTTATCTAGGGTTTTAAGGTACCTTAAGAGGGAAAATGCAAATCAAATGGAAAATGTAAGATAAATTTGTGACAAAAATATGCTAGACACTACATGCTATATGAATCAATGCAAAAAGAACCAATGTCAAACCCTTCATGGTTAGGCAGAAAATAATTCTTGAAGTTAGGGTTCAAAAATGGGATTTTTATGAACCCTAAATTCAAGAAAAATGTCAAAGTTGAATCAAAACCAAAAAGAAATTTGTATGAATTGTTTGACAATGTTTCTAAATGACCTAAGATGCAATGTGAATTTTTTTGGGATTTTTAGAAACCTAAATGGTATTTTAATTAATTAATTTCCATTAATTAATTAAAATAAAAATTTAAATATTTTTAAAATGGTTATTTAATGAAAAAAATAAAAATAAAAATGTTTTTGGGTGGAGAAAAATATTTGAATTAAAAATGTAGAAGGAAAATAATTTTAGAATTTTTTAAGTATTTTAAATAAATGGTACAAAATAAATGGATTTAAATGAATAAAAATATGAATTTAAATAAAAGTCAGCTGATCCAAAGGATCAGATTCAAAGTTGAGGTTGGAGGGAAGACCACGCGTGCATCTCAACGACCATAATTCAAACTGACTAAAACCCAATTAAATAATTAATTAATGACATTTAAAACTTAATGAGTTAATCTGAGCCATCCACTGCCTAACCCTAATCCACATCCTACGGCCCAAATTCAAACTTAGCCCTAAACACGTCATTAACCCTAATTACTTTCAGGTGGCCGGAGAAGACTTCCGGTCGTCTTCTCCGGCGAGACCTTCAACCCAACTTCTTCCCTAGGCCATTTCTGGAGCTCTAAAGCTCCAGATCAACTCCTCTCCTCTCCCTAAACATGAATCCACCCACAAAACTAATTTCTCATGGCTGAAACTCAAGATTCGAAGAAGAACTCAAAAATGGTGAAACTTTCAGACAGTCAGTACATGCTCATTTCGTAACCATAAAATAAACATATCATGGTGATCAGCAAAGCATAAAGAACAATCTAAGAACTTAAAATTGCATTTTTGGAAAAAAGTTTGAAGAGGTTACCTGAGCTTGAGCTTTCTCAGTTTGGAGCTTTTGGACCTCCTCTCTTGTGCAAAACCACTCCTCTTGACCTCCTGATGAAGCTTTGATGCTTGGAAGGATTTTATAATGGCTGGATTGTGTGATTGCACTTCAACTGGCCAGAAGTCGTGTTTCAGTTTTGTTTGGTTTTAGGATGCAATGAAGGGTGGGAAATGATCCTCTTGTGTTGCTTAGTTGATTGATGAAAAAAGTTTGGAGTTTGAGTGTGTGAGCAGAGTGTTTCGAAAGCTTTTGCTTTTGGGGTAATTTTTGGGAACTTGATGATTCTGAAGTGTTAGGCTTTGTGTGATGTGTGTTATGGCTTGCATTTGATCCACATAACAAGCTTTGATAGGTCCGAGAAGTTGTTGTGGCCTATGGTGATTGGTATGGGCAAGTTGCCAAAATGTCAACATAACTTGTACTTGAGGTATGGGCTCATGCTGCAGCTGGCTTTTGGCATGTCCTGGCTCAGAAAAGATCAAGGAGAGCCATGGAATTGGTTTTGTGGTGATTCAGCAAGTTTATGAGAGGTTTTGTGCCCTTTTGCAAATTTGAAGAGTTTTGGTCCCTTTTGAATTTCTTGATGTGCAAGGCATGAAATGAGATGGTTCTTTGGGAAATTCTGATTTTTAGGCAATGTACTATGTTTGTATGATGCATAGAAGTGTATTAGAGGTCACAAAATGGCTTGGCAAGTGGTTTTGCAAAAATCCCTCTTTGGTGTATTCTTGAAAATTATAGGATTTTTGCCAACTTTGAAAGATCATAACTTGAGTTCCATAATGAATTAGAACTTGTTCTTGTACATTTTGGAAAGGGAATGATCCAATCTACAACTTTCATGACCAACAATTTTTCATTTGAAGCATTTTTGGTTGAGAAAGAGGAGGTTGAAAACCTTTCCCAAAATGGAAAGTTTCCATTACAAGTCATTTCCATTTTTGGCAACTTTTGGTTTAGCTCAAATTTCTTCAATTTTGTGAACTTCCAAGCACTTCAATGATCAAATAAAGATTATATGACTTCAATTTGATGAAAAATCCACTTTGGTTCCCATGTTGGGGGCCTCAGATGCCCTGATTTTGCTCTGACTTGCTCAAGAAGTTACCTAGTGAACAGATGACTTCCACAATGAATTTATTCATCAAACTTGGTACACATGATCCTCATAACATATTGAGATCATTAGAAACAAGAATGACTAAAAAAATTGGAGTTATTGCCTCTGAAACCAAAACCCTAATTTCAGGTCATTTGTGTAGTGAAACCCTAGCCCAGCTTCCATGCTTTCCAAGTTCTTGTGATTCTTTGATTTCCTTGATCTTTTAGGGATATAATATGATGATTGAACACACATGGATCCTCTTTGAATGATTGGAGACTTTTGGAGTGGATCAGATGGATCCTTGGATTGCTCAGATCACAAACCCTAGATGCAGATGAACTTGAACTAATGCAGTGAAACAAAAATGCAATGTGAGATGATATGTTTAAACTTATGCAAAAATTAAAGATCACAAGACATGGTGTGAACTTAGTGAGGGCAAATTTGGGGTGTTTACAACTGCCCCTATTCAAACATTTGTTAGCTGTGCAAGATGTAAGCGCCTGGCTTAGCAGACAAACAAGATAACTTGTGGTTGAATACCAAAGACAGTCCAAAATTTGCACTCACTGGGTAGAAGAAGAAAAGGGATATAAATTGTAAAAGGCAGTATAGTATGATTATAAAGTGCGGGCGATGGAGGACGACCATCGAGCAGAGGACGACTGCTGGGGGATAAAGCAATGACGGGGACGACCGACATGCTGGGGAAATAAAGAGATCATGATGGGGACGGCCATCGGGTAAAGAAACAATATTCTGGGGATAAAAACAAAGGCAAGGATGGGGACGGCCACCGGGTTCATAAAGTAAGGTGAACAACGATGGGGACGACCATCGGTTCAAAGAATAAATGAAATAAATGATGAGGGACAATCATCAAAGGTGAAGGACGATCACCTAGCAGGGGACGGCTGCTCTTTATCACGACATAGGATGAATGTCAGATAAAAAAAGCCGACGATGGGGACGGCCATCAGATAAGCATGATGAAGGACGATCATCAAGAGGTGAAGGACGATCACCTAGGAGGGTACGGCTACTCTCAGGTTTTATCATGACATAGGACTAATGTCAGATAACAAGATCAACGATGGGGACGACCATCTGATAAAATGATGAAGGACGATCATCAAAAGGTGAAGGACGATCACCTAGCAGGGGACGGCTGCTCTATATAACGACATAGGACGAATGCCGGATAGAAAGAGGTTCCAATTATGGAGACTCCGCTGGGGAAAGGATAAGGGACGGTCATCCATAGGTGAAGGACGATCACTTGGCAGGGTACGGCTGCCGAGATTATCACGACATAGGACGAATGTCGGATAGAAGAAAAGTTGTTCTGCTGGGGAATGGTAAACACGGAAGAGTGCTTACACTTAAGAAATAAAAGATATAAGTGTTTTGACGCTGTGTATAGATTAATGATGCCGACGAGCATCCTTAAGACTATGATAAGAACGAGTATCGGTAGAAACAAACGATGACGCGTGTTCTGAGATGATGATACGGACGGGTACCAACTTGTTAACAAAGAACACGGACTAGTGTCAAATCTGTGGGGAATAAGCGTATATAAAAGATACGGGCGAGTATCTGTATAAGTATGAACAAGTATTTGTGAAGTATGAGCAAGACATGGACGAGTGTTCAACTTGCTGGGAAAAGTTTAACACGGACGGTTGTCAGAAGAGAAAATGTATAAGTTATGAACTTATAAGTGTGACAGGTAATCTGGTGACCTGTGGGGGATAGGATGACATGGACGGGTGTCAACAAGAGTGTATTATAACAAGCGTTTCGGCAACTGTGTTGGGGAGTGGTGACACGGACGGGTGCCAAGAGGATATTTGCAGGAATGCAAAGAGGGTGTTGTGGCTTATCTTCAGGGGAATGATATGACATGGACGAGTGTCGAAAGAGTATATATAAACATGTATTTGTGCTTGAGAGTGCAAAGGGGACGCTTTGGCTTTTATGTGTAAGGGATGTATTTTTTATATACTACTGATGAAATGTTGGTGGTATTTACAGGTGACTTGTTTGAACCTGACTTGTGATCATGCAAATGTTTGATTTTTGCCGTAATTCTCCGTATTAGACGGAATGCTACGCTTTGTGGGAAAAAATGATGTGAATGCTATGATTATGCAAAAGAAACCGAATCCGGGTTTCGGATTCAGCTGCTGCGAAGATCTCTGGCTGATCTGCTTGAAAGGATATCCCGGATGGGGATGAGATCATTGGTAGATCTGATAAAACATATGGATCTGCTTGGAGAAATAGATCACTGATAGATCTATCCGGAAAGGAGATAACCTAGCTGGGGATGAGGAAGCTTTCGTCACTTTGTTGTGTGAGAATTTCAGGTATTGCTCTTCTGGGTAGAGTCTGGAACTCTGCGGGGAGATGGCCCTTTTGTCTTTGAGAGACCTGGTGCTCTGCTTGGGGGGAGGAAAGATCATTGAATGATTTTCCTAAAGTTTTTTGTGGGGATCCCAGTTGAGGCTTCGATAACTCTGTTGGGAAAAAACATTTCAAAGGCTTCTTGGAGGAGATGTGTTGGGGAAGTGCTGCTTGGCATGCCCCATGTTGCGTATTTGAAAACCTGCAATCCTGTTAAGACAAAGAAACATACAAGTATCCCGAGGTATCCCTTACCGGATTCCGTCATAGGAGTTAGATATTCCTGAGAGTAAATACATTTCCTGCGAGCATTTAATTAGAAAGGCGCATCTATTTTGTGCAAATATTATATCATGGATATTGGACATTTTACAAACGGAACAAAAATGTACAAGACGAAGCGTGACTGAAAATTTTGATTTTATTAATCTGGGTGCCCTGAATTGGCAAAATACAGTCAAAGAAACAGATCCCCTGAAATGAGGAGATTGTTATAAATTGAAAAAGTAAAAGTGCTGGCAATGATGATGACGCTTCGGTGAGCTTCCCTTGCTATGACCTGTATGACTTTGACGTTCTTCTCATCTTGCTTTCTGAAGAAGGCTGCTTCTGGCTGATGCTTTATCTCTTTCGAAGCTTTCCATGTTGTAAGTGATACAAACGAATTCAGAATGTAGTTGTTCGCTTATTCCCTTATTTTGCGCGGATCGCCCTTTCGGGTTTTCAATCCACCAGGATACCCATTTTTGCCTGAGCTGTCCAATGTGGCTTTTCAACTCAGCGGGTGTACATTTTTTATAATTTTCCCTTATTTTTTCCCGAGTCTTTTATTCTGTTTTTGACTCGCCGGGATGCCCTATTTTTGCCTGGACTTACATTCTATTTTTATGTCCAGCGGGTCATTTTATGTTAAGTATTTTTTAACTGCATCTGAATTCACAGGGGATAAGAAATCTTCACCATCCATAGTAGTGAGCATCAGTGCTCCACCCGAGAAAACTTTCTTTACTATGAATGGACCATCGTAGTTAGGAGTCAACTTGCCCCTGTGGTCTATATGAGGAGGAAGGAGTCTTTTCAGCACAAGATCTCCTACTTGGTATTCCCGAAACCTAACTTTCTGATCGAAGGCTTTCTTCATTCTCTTCTGGTATAACTGCCCATGACAGATTGCAGCTAATCTCTTTTCTTCGATCAGATTCAGTTGATTGTACCGAGATCGGACCCATTCTGCTTCATTCAACTTTACATCCATCAGTACCCGTAAGGAGGGTATTTCAACTTCAACAGGTAGGACGGCCTCCATACCAGACACAAGCTGATACGGTGTTTCCCCAGTGGACGTTCTGGTTGAGGTTCGGTACCCATGCAAAGAGAATGGTAGCATTTCATGCCAATCTTTGTATGTAACCACCATCTTCTGCACAATCTTCTTGATACTTTTGTTAGTTGCCTCAACAACGCCATTCATCTTTGGTTTGTAAGGAGAAGAGTTGTGATGTTGGGTTTTGAAGTCCCGACACAGTTCTTCCATCATTTTGTTGTTCAAATTGGAACCATTATCAGTAATGATTCGCTCGGGAACTCCGTATCGACAGATGATGTCTCTTTTCAGGAATTTGGCTACCACTTGTCTGGTGACGTTTGCATATGACACTGCTTCAACCCATTTGGTGAAATAATCAATGGCTACCAGGATGAATCTGTGGCCATTTGAAGCAGTCGGTTCGATATTTCCAATATTGTCAATGCCCCACATGGCAAAGGGCCAAGGTGAAGACATTACGTTTAGAGAATTCGGAGGTACATGCACCTTTTCTGCATAAATCTGGCATTTATGACACTTCCTGGCATGGGCACAACAGTCTGCATCCATTGTGATCCAGTAGTAACCTGATCTTAACAATTTCTTAGCCATTGCATGTCCTCCAGCATGGGTGCCAAAAGATCCTTCATGCACCTCGTGCATCAGCAAATCTGCTTCTTTATTATCAACACATCTGAGAAGAACCATATCAAAGTTTCTCTTGTATAATGAACCATCAGCATTCAGGAAGAAACTACCAACCAGCCTTCTCAATGTCTTCTTATCATTAGATGATGCCCCAGGTGGGTATGTCTGATCCTCTAAGAAGCATTTGATGTCATGGAACCAAGATTTGTCATCTTTAGCAATGTCCACAGAGAATACGTATGCTGGTCGGTCAAGTCTGGATACCGAAATCCGATGCACAAAATTGGCAGTTTGAACCTTGACCATGGAGGAAATGGTAGCTAAAGCATTTGCGAACTGATTTTCGTCTTGTGGGATATACTCAAGTTTGACTGTTGCGAAGAAAGTCAATAATCTCCTCGTATAGTCACGGTATGGAATCAGATGCTCCTGGTGAGTGTACCATTTGCCGTTGGTTTGATTGATTATCAAAGCTGAATCTCCGAACACGGTTAATGTCTTGATCCTGAGGTCAATGGCTTCCTCAAGACCCATGATACAGGCTTCGTATTCAGCTTCGTTGTTAGTGCATGCAAAAGTGAGTTTTGCCGAGAAAGGCATATGAACTCCCTTAGGTGTAATGAACACTGCACCAACCCCACGACCATTCATGTTAACAGCCCCATCAAACATCATTTTCCATTCTTCTTTTGGGTCAGACCCTTCAGTGTGAACAGGCTCTTCATGATCTTTTTCTTTCAGGAACATGATATCTTCATCAGGGAAGTCAAATCTCATGGGCTGGTAATCATCAATGGGTTGCTCAGCTAGATAGTCAGACAGTACACTGCCCTTGATGGCCTTTTGAGATGTGTACTGAATGTCATACTCTGTCAAAATCATTTGCCATCTTGCAACCCTTCCGGTAAGTGCTGGCTTCTCAAATATGTACTTGACTGGGTCCATCATTGAGATCAACAATGTAGTGTGGGTCAACATATACTATCTTAGTCGGCGAGCAGCCCACGCTAAAGCACATCAAGTTTTCTCGAGCAGTGAATAACGTTGTTCACAGGCGGTAAACTTTTTGCTTAGGTAGTATATTGCATACTCTTTTCGACCAGACTTGTCATGCTGGCCTAACACACACCCCATTGATCCTTCTAATACTGTCAGGTACATTATTAGAGGCCTTCCTTTAACTGGAGGCATAAGAATAGGAGGTTCTTGTAAGTACTCCTTGATTTTGTCAAAAGCCTTCTGACAATCTTCGTTCCACCTGACCGTTTATTCCTTTCTTAACAATTTGAACAGGGGTTCACAGGTTGCATTAAGATGAGATATGAACCTTGATATGTAGTTCAATGTACCTAAGAAACCCCGAACTTCCTTTTCAGTCCTAGGTACAGGCATCTCTTTAATGGCTTTGACTTTGTCAGGATCAACTTCAATTCCCTTTTCACTTACAATGAATCCCAGCAGTTTACCAGAACGCACCCCGAATGTGCATTTGTTGGGGTTCTACTTCAACTGATACTTTCTCAGACGGTTGAACAACTTCAGCATATTTACCAGATGATCTTCTTCAGTGAGGGACTTGGAAATCATATCATCCATGTAGCATTCAATTTCTTTATGGATCATATCATGGAACAATGTTACCATAGCCCGTTGGTAAGTAGCACTGGCATTCTTCAGTCCAAAAGGCATTACCTTGTAAAAATACGTGCCCCAAGGTGTGATGAAGGTTGTTTTCTCCATGTCTTCGGGTGACACATCTATACTTTTCCATCCTTCTTAGGCACTGGCACAATATTAGCGACCCACGGCGGGTAACTAGTTACAGCAAGGAAACTGGCGTCCCAATGTTTCTGTACTTCTTCTTTAATCTTCATGGCCATATCCTGACGAGTACGGCGTAGCTTCTGCTTTACTGAAGGACAATCTTCTTTCAAAGGCAGCTTGCGCATAACAATATCAGTATCCAGACCTGGCATGTCTTGATAGGACCAAGAAAAGACGTTAACATACTCTCAAAGCATGTCAATAAGTTGTTCCTTCACTGACTCTTGTAGACTGGCCCTGATCTTCACTTCTTTCAAGTCTTCTTCGGTACCAAGATTAACTGTTTCAACCTCCTCCTGGTGAGGAGTAATCACTTTCTCCTCTTGCCTCAACAACCTAGCTAACTCTTCAGGTAGCTCATAGTCTTCTTCAACCCCTTCATCAGCTTGATTAATCAGATTATCGAAGTCATACAAGGTCATAGCGATGCTGTTGTCGGTGAAATCTGGAGGATAATCTCTGCAAGGGTTGAGATTGGTTCGTTTTAGTGATCAGTTTTAATCTTGTTTAGAAAAAGTGAAAATGAAGTTATTTATTTTGAAAACATTGCCATTTTATTGTTTTGTACAAAAGTGAAAAATGAAAAGACAGTGAGCGAAAAAGAGACTCGTTTGCAAAAGATGTCTGATATTCATTGATTAATCATTTTCACAAAATTACAATATGGCCCTATTACAAAATGAGTCCTCACAGCTTGGGCAAGATGCAAGACTTGATGCATGCTAAAAAGATAGGAAATAATAATTACTCTGCAGGAGTAACCCTTATAATTTCCTGGGAAGACCAGTTAAGGACTTGGTTCCCCGGGATCCTTGGACGTATCCAGCTCTCCAGGTTGCAGTCACTTTCCGCCTCGTCTTCCAGACTGTTAACAACATCTGGGGTGAGCATCCCCCACTGACAAATTTGGGCTCTTTCGCAGCCTCAGATTGATCTTGTCAGAATGGTCTGTAACCCAAACAAAATCTATCTTCCTTCTTTTCCACTGGCAGCAGCTTGCCGCAGCCTTGAGCAGTACCTTCTTCAACAACCTTCCGGGCTTGCTGATAAGAGATGATTGAAGTACCCATCCTGTCCTCCTGGGATGCAGCGAATACTCTAGTAGCCTCATTGACATTTAGGGCCTCAAACCCTTGGCCCATTGTCTCGTGGATTTCACCATCCATCTCAATATATTTGTAAGTAGCCAGATGGCTAACAAATATGTCTTCCTCACCACAAATGGTGATAATTTGTCCTTCCCATTCATACTTCAGTTTCTGGTGAAGATTCGACATTACTGCGCCTGCGGCGTGAATCCAGGGTCGACCTAGCAAACATCTGTATGTCGGCTGTATGTCCATCACATAGAAAATGGTCTTAAAGACTTGTGGACCGATAATCACTGGCAACTCCACCTCTCCAAGAACAGATCTTTTGGAGCCGTCAAAAGCCCGGACCACGAGGTTACTTGGCCGGAGAGCTATCCCATCATACTCTAGCTTGACAAGGGCTTTCTTGGGTAAGACATTGAGTGAGGACCCAATGTCTACAAGAACATGAGATAAGACAGCTCCTTTGCACTCCAGGGTTATGTGCAGGGCTTTATTCTGGAGACGTCCCTCTGTTGTCAAATCAACATCAGTGAACCCTAGCCCATGGCTAGTATTGACATTTGATACTACTGTTTCCAACTGATTTACAGTGATCTCTTCCGGCACGTAGGCAACATGCAGAACTTTGAGTAGTGCGTCCAGATGGGCTTCAGAACATAACAGGAGAGATATGATTGAGATCTTTGAAGGATTTTGGTGGAGTTGGTCCACAACTTTATAGTCACTTCTTTTGATGATTCTCATAAACTCATCCACATCTTGATCGAAGGATGATTTATGAGTTTCCTTTGGTGCAGATTCTTCCGGTATCACACTCTTCCCCTTGGCTCTGGTAACAGCCTCTACCTCAGTGTTGGTTCTAGGGACTTGTGATGCGAAGAGACGTTCGCTTAGGGTGAAGCCTCCGCCTCCCCCAACATTATCCACTTGGGGAGTGAGAACTGGAGAATCAAGAAGGACGTTTTCTCCGTTGCTGTATAGATCAGCACCATAATGTCATGGTATAGCACTGTCTTTATCATATGGGATCGGCCCGGGCACCGTGATGGTGACTGGGCTTACTGCATCTGTTGTTGGGACTACAATGGTCTGTGGATCATAAATGATAGTAAATGGACCTCTGGTGGATGTTGGTGGAGGTGAATTGAAGCTTTGTTGAGACTGTTGTTGATGTTGTTGCAAGTTGCTGGAAGTCGGGACCGTTGTCGGGTCATAGTAAATTGTGACAGTGGAAACATCATTGTTGGTTATTGAAGTTGTAGTAGCTGGTGCAAATGAATTGTCGTGTGTTGAAGTGACAGATGGAATGATTGCTGAAGTTGTAGCTGAATCGGTTGGAACAATGGTTGTTGCAGTTGTAGAAGAACCAGTGGGAAAGATGGTTGTTGCATTTGTAGAAGATTCACTTGTTGTTGACAAAAGAGTTGCTGGTGTTGTAGAAGCTGTGGTCGTAATTTGCAGAATGCCTTCTTTGATCAAGTCATTGATGCCTTTCCTTAAGCTAGCACACCCATTCTCAGAAAGTTTGCATGATTCACAACAGGCCTCACATCCTGGAAACACTTGGCATTTTAAAAGCTGGGCTTTAACCTCTGCCAGAGGTGTTTGAATGCATGCAATGTCTTCTATTAAACTCGTGGGAGAACCATCCTCTACAACATTAATCCTTGGCCCATTGTGGCTTGGCATAGGATTTTCCATCACATTGGGAGGGGGTGCAAAGTTCAGGGCTTTTGAATCTACCAGATCCTGAACCTTCATATGCAGAGCTCTGCACATTTCCGTAGAGTGACCAGGTGCGTTGGAATGAAAAGCACACCTAGAATTGACATCATAGTTCCTTGGAAGGTTTTGAGGATCAGGTGGAGCCAATGTCCTCAACTCAACAAGATTGAGCTTTAGGAGTTGTGGCAGTAGTGTGGCATAAGGCATTGGAATAGGGTCAATCACCCTGTTGATCTGAGATGGCCGATGTTGAAAAGGGTGTTGTTGATTGTTGTTGTTGTTATATGATCTCTATTGAGGTTGTTGTTGTTGTTGCGGAAAGTGTTGTGGTTGTTGAGTATATTGAGGAGGTGGAGCAGGGATAGTAACAGTAGCAACTGATCTGGGCATTTATTGGGGTCTCCCTCTTCCCATGTGCACAGAGTTTGTCTCACCAAATCTACGGGGCCCAGCAAATGGTTTTCTTGTACTGCTTGAACTGGCACTGTTATCGGAGATCTTTCCCATCTTCAATAGGCTCTCTATTCTTTCCCCATCTATCACCACATCTGCAAAGCTGGTAGAAGCAAATGCAGCCAATCTGTCAATATATGTTCCTTGAAGGGTATTCATGAACATGTCTGCCATTTCCCTTTCAGACATATGGGGTTGAACTGCAGCAGCAAGTTACCTCCACCTTTTGGCATATTCCCTGAAGCTTTCACGGGAAGATTGAGACATCCCCATTAGGAGGGTCCTGTTTGGAGCCATGTCCAAGTTGTATTGATACTGACGGATAAAAGCTTCAGCCAAGTATTTCCAGTTTCTTACTGTGGCCCTGGTCAAGTGGGAATACCATTCTCGGGATGCCCCTGTCAAGCTATCCTCGAAGTAAAACGTCCATTACATCAAAGCCTAGGGAATTATGGGATTCAAGAGACCTCAGCTTCTCTGCAATTTCATCCAGCCTACGGTCGTAAACTTCGTCCCCAGCCCCAACAACTGTAAATTGCTCTTCTTGAGGACCCTCTTGCAAGATCCTTCCTCCAGCAGTGTTACCCTGAGTATTCCTTATGGAATTAACTTCTGGGTTTAGATGAGGCCCAAACTCTGGTGGATCAGTGCGAGGTTGCATGTGATCGTTGTTACCGGTACCTCCTGTACCTGGGTGGTGTTCTTCGGGAGTCTGTCTCTCTACCAACTCCCTCAATCTTTCTTGGCTCTGAGCTAAGCCAGTCATTACAGTCATGAATTGGGTCATCTGATTCCTCATCTCAACCCTCTCATTAGCCATTTGGGTCCTTACTTCATTCAAGTCTTGCTGAACTTGATCCATCTGGAGTCCCGGAAGGTTGTTTCTTGTCGGGTACCGGTGTATTCTGTTGATAGGGAACACTCTTCTGCGAGCAGCTAGTAATGATGTCCTTGCCCTTGGTGCTCTGAGTGCACCACCTGATGTCTTCTGATGTCAAGGCAATGAATCTCTTAGCCCAATTCTTCTGTTGATGAGGGTTCAGGAAGATATCTGATTTTGGGAAGTGTCTTAGCAGCCAGGAGTAATACAGGGGAGCATAGCATCTGACCAGTCTTCCTCTTTGCTTCTCATTCCTCTGGTGTACTGAGTAGTAGAAGTCTCCAAGCAAGGTAGGAACTGGGTTCCTCAGTAAGAACAGGTGAATGACATTCTTGCTCACAAACTTGGGCTCATCTGCAAATAAGATAACTCCATATATACTGAGGGCTAGAAGTGCACAGACAACCTTCCATTCCCCTATTGCATCCTTCAGGGTTGCCTGGGAGATCAAGAAGTCTAGGTGGAGGCCTGGAACCCCAGCCTTGGTTGTCATGTTTTGATCAATGAGGGCAGGCTCCAAATGCAATGCCCTAGCTATGTCTTCATTTCTGGGAGAAATCATCTCAGGGTTGAAAGGAATCCCTCTCCTGATGGGAACTCCTAACAACAAGGAAAACTCTTCTAGCAAAGGTCCTATCTGGTAATCAGGGAAAGTGAAGCATCTGAGTGGAGGATCATAGAACTGCAAGCAAGTATGGATCATGCTCCTCTGAGATGCATCTAGATCTATGACCATGACTAATATGCCTCCATAATGCTCTCTGAATAGTGGGATATAATCAGGAGTAATGAGGGACTGGATCTGCCTGATGCCTGTCAGGGTGGGCTCAAAGAAGTGGTAAGTGATGTTGCTCTTTCTTGAAGTGTCCATGGATGCTGGTGAAGAAGCTGAGAGTAACTGCTAATGAAGGTCATTGAATGAGATACTGGAGATGGGTTTCTGATGAAGGTAGCTGGAGGAGAAATCGCTGACAAACTGATGAAGATGCTGAAGAAGATAACTGAAGCAGTCTGAGTAGCAGAAGGGGTCAAAACCAAACCAAAGATAAAATGATGGATACCCTGTAAAACAAATAAGAAAATGTTAAATGATGCAGAAATGATGTATGCAAAATGATATGCAAAGGGTTTGTGATCAAGTGCTGGATCTGTTATCTGCTTGGATATAGTCCATGTATGTTCATAAGTCCAGATGGAGGCTTAGAAATCCAGTAACCAGGTGGGGGACTCAAATAAAGAGTCACAAGTCCAGGGTAATCACAAGAACTGTCCAAAGTGATGCATTCTTAAAACAAAACTAGTAACAGGGTATGATGTGGCCAAAGGTTCCTGCAAACCTGTAAACATCCCAACCCCCTCACATGTAATGTTCTAGAACAAGGATCCTCAGACTTGGATCAGTTATGAGAAGTGTGAACACTTATAACCCGGAGGTACAATGTTTACAATAAGCATAAAAGATCCTCCTCTAATTCACCTCAGATGTTGAAGGTCATATAAAGGTCATCCAGACTTAGCAGGCTTCCCAGATAGACCTAGTACTACAGGAAATCTGTAGCACGGAGTTCTCAATAAGAAACCCATGTCTGAACCGTGTTTCATATTCCCACACCAGACCGAAATGGAATGGGAAAGAATATGAAGCCACTCTAGCCTGTGTGTCACTCAGGTCCCAGGTATAGGACCTTAATCACTCAATGAACCCCACCCACCAAGGAAGACACAAATCCAGCACATGATAATGACAATATGAAATGCATAAAACTGTAAAGGAAAGCAATAAATAAAGTTGTACATAAAGCAACAAATAAAGCAAATATATAAGCACACGTAGCACATAACACCCTCGTAAACACAAATCAAACAAGCTCTAGGAGGAACCCACAAAAAAGAACCAGAAGCCCTGGTTGCAATATAAGTTTCCCCAGCAGAGTCGCCAAGCTATCGCTCCCAAAGATTTGCATCCCGGTACAAGCGCGAACGGTCGGCAAAAAGAGAGAAGATGAGAAGGTGAATAGAGTCGCCAGCTAGGCATTTTTATCCCAAAGGAAAGGTAATGCTGCATAAACCTAAGAAAAGATGGATAAGACGGTTGCGAACCAGAGAAACTGAGAAAGGGGGTTGGTTACAACCTGGGAAGGTATTAGCACACAGATTGTCCGTCGTACTCGACGGGATCCACGCTTAAATGTTTGTGTTTAAAGGGGTAGTGTAAGTGCTATATGTGTGCAAAAGCTGGAAAAGAATATACAAGTGTCGGTGCAGAAAGGGTAAAATGCTTAGGACTGAGGCTTAAACGATAATGTTGGAAGAGGGGGGAAGACACAAAGACTTTTGTTCGATAACAATTAAGTTATGCCTACGTATCCTCTCGTGCAATGAGGAAGTCAGAACATCGTAGTTCGACTCAAAGAGACTGAAAGATAAATTGACTGATGAACTGCTTGCTTGTCTATGCTCAAGTGTATGACTCGTCTGGCTCGAGTGCTAACTGTCTTGCATTAGACGGAAGAAGGAAGTTCTCGTTTGTGAATGTGTGTGATGAGAAAAGAATCCCGAAGGAGACGATTATTGTTTGTTTTTTTGTTTTCAGTCTTTTATTGATTTTTTTGTGTTTTTCATAAGTTAATGAGCTTAAGCCTAAACCAAAGGTTAGTAAACTCATCATATCCTCCCTTTGATTAGGGATAATGAGAATACCTTAAGTATGAGATAAACACCTCACACTTAATTACCATGATGATGTAGGATTAAGATCATTAACCTACTTGTGATTATTTAGATGTTTTTGGTGTTTTTGTTTAGTGTTAAGTAATTAGTTTAAGCCATAATCAAGGATTAGTGAACCCATTACACCATCCTAATAGAAGGATAATTGATGAGCACACTTAAGTTGAGGAAGATACCTCAACTTAATCCATGATTAGGGAATAACCTCATGACAAAACAAGCCTTTATTAAAGTGGATTTTAAATAAGGGTAGGATTAAGAAGTGGATTTTATGGTTTGTAAGACAACTTGAGGAGGACTTGTCCATTAACACTAGGGTTAGTCCTTCTTAACCAATAAAGGAAGAATTAGAACCCTAATGCAAGGCCCAAGTTACAAGCTATTGTCTTAGTGATTATTAAGATGGATTGATTAAGAGGTTTAAACAAACTAAGGGTTTAACACTTAGTATTAAAGTTATACACTCCATCCTAAGAGAAGGATGCAGGCATAACCCTAATCACAAAGTCTTAAAACCTTAAAGGTTTAGTCTCTGATTATGAAATGAGAAGAGAGACACAAAGACACAAAGGTAAAAACTAAAGGGGGACTAATCAAAACCCTAATTATCGTCATGCTTGGATGTTCCTATGGTTTGTAAGGCTTGTGAAAGATCTTCAGAGAAGCCACCAATGGAAGAAGCAGATGAAAGGAGGAGAAGCAGAAGAAACAAGTTACTTACTTCACTGAGGAAGATAAGTAACTTGGAGAAAGAAAGTGAATGATGAACATGAATGAGCAAGCTCACTTTAAATCAAATGAAAATGCAGCAAGGATTCACAAGAAGAATGAGAAGAGAAATGAGAAGTGAAGGCAAATTCACTTCTCATATTACTTACCACCTGAAACGATTAGCATAAAGGAATGAAATGAAATGAAAATGAAACATATAAATGGGCAAATGCCAAAACCAGAAGCAAATACATGATTTAAATGATGCTATGAGATGATGCAAAAGCATGTCAAGTGTTATGAATGATCATGCAAGAGATGGAATGCAAAGGAGGCATGCTTTGAAGTTTGAAAGTTCATGAAAGTTTATGAAATGAAATGAATGCACATCATGGAAAATGAATGAAGAAATGATCAATCATGATTCTAATATGTCCTAAGATGTCTTAGATGCCATATGAATGCAAGAAAATTCATGGAAAGTTCATGTACGGATGCATATGCAAGATGAATGCAAATGAACATGAGAAATTAGGGTTTTAAGGCAACATGAGATGCAAAAGTAAAAAACAGTAGCCAAACATAAGATAAAAAATTTCAAATGAACTCAAAGGAACCCTAACCCCATATGATATCACACCCCAAAGGAGGAGGCCTAACTCTTAACCTAAAGAAAGTTTTGATTTTTCTAAGTTATCTAGGGTTTTAAGGTACCTTAAGAGGGAAAATGCAAATCAAATGGAAAATGCAAGATAAATTTGTGACAAAAATATGCTAGACACAAAATGCTATATGAAGATCAATGCAAAAATAACCAATGTCAAACCCTTCATGGTTAGGCAGAAAATAATTCTTGAAGTTAGGGTTCAAAAATGGGTATTTTATGAACCCTAAATTCAAGAAAAATGTCAAAGTTGAATCAAAACCAAAAAGAAATTTGTATGAATTGTTTGAAAATGTTTCTAAATGTCCTAAGATGCAATGTGAATTTTTTGGGGATTTTTAGAAACCTAAATGGTATTTAATTAATTAATTTCCATTAATTAATTAAAATAAACATTTAAATATTTTTAAAATGGTTTTTTAATGCAAAAAATAAAAATAAAAATGTTTTTGGGTGGAGAAAATTATTTGAATTAAAAATGCAGAAGGAAAATATTTTTAGAAGTTTTTAAGTATTTTAAATAAACGGTACAAAATAAATGGATTTAAATGAATAAAAATATGAATTTAAATAAAAGTCAGCTGATCCAAAGGATCAGATTCAAAGTTGAGGTTGGAGAGAAGACCACGCGCGCATCTCAACGGCCATAATTCAAACTGACTAAAACCCAATTAAATAATTAATTAATCACATTTAAAACTTAATGAGTTAATCTGAGCCATCCACTGCCTAACCCTAATCCACATCCTACGGCCCAAATTTAAACTTAGCCCTAAACACGTCATTAACCCTAATTACTTTCAGGTGGCCGGAGAAGACTTCCAGTCATCTTCTCCGGCGAGACCTTCAACCCAACTTCTTCCCTAGGCCATTTCTGGAGCTCTAAAGCTCCAGATCAACTCCTCTTCTCTCCCTAAACATGAATCCACCCTCAAAACTAATTTCTCATGGCTGAAACTCAAGATTCGAAGAAGAACTCAAAAATGGTGAAACTTCCAGACAGTCAGTACATGCTCATTTCACAACCATTTTCAAAAATAAATATATCATGGTGATCAGCAAAGCATAAAGAACAATCTAAGAACTTAAAATTGCATTTCTGGAAAAAAGTTTGAAGAGGTTACCTGAGCTTGAGCTTTCTCAATTTGGAGCTTTTGGACCTCCTCTCTTGTGCAAAACCACTCCTCTTGACCTCCTGATGAATCTTTGATGCTTGGAAGGATTTTATAATGGCTGGATTGTGTGATTGCACTTCAACTGGCCAAAAGTCGTGTTTCAGTTTTGTTTGGTTTTAGGCTGCAATGAAGGGTGGGAAATGATCCTCTTGTGTTGCTGAGTTGATTGATGAAAAAAGTTTGGAGTTTGAGTGTGTGAGCAGAGTGTTTCGAAAGCTTTTGCTTTAGGGGTGATTTTTGGGAACTTGATGATTCTGAAGTGTTAGGC
This sequence comes from Lathyrus aphaca, assembly GCA_963966055.1. Taxonomy (NCBI): domain Eukaryota; kingdom Viridiplantae; phylum Streptophyta; class Magnoliopsida; order Fabales; family Fabaceae; genus Lathyrus; species Lathyrus aphaca. Next base: position 354,421,457 of record OZ014525.1, read on the forward strand.
TTTGCGTGATGTGTGTTATGGCTTGCATTTGATCCACATAACAAGCTTTGATAGGTCCGAGAAGTTGTTGTGGCCTATGGTGATTGGTATGGGCCAGTTGCAAAAATGTCAACATAACTTGTACTTGAGGTATGGGCTCATGTTGCAGCTGGCTTTTGGCCTGTCCTGGCTCAGCAAATATCAAGGAGAGCCATGGATTTGGTTTTGTGGTGATTCAGCAAGTTTATGAGAGGTTTTGTGCTCTTTTGCAAATTTGAAGAGTTTTGGTCCCTTTTGAATTTCTTGATGTGCAAGGCATGAAATGAGATGGTTCTTTGGGCAATTCTTATTTTTAGGCAATGTACTATGTTTGTATGATGCATAGAAGTGTATTAGAGGTCACAAAATGGCTTGGCAAGTGGTTTTGCAAATATCCCTCTTTGGTGTATTCTTGAAAATTATAGGATTTTTGCCAACTTTGAAAGATCATAACTTGAGTTCCATAATGAATTAGAACTTGTTCTTGTAATTTTGGGAAAGGGAATGATCCAATCTACAACTTTCATGACCAACAATTTTTCATTTGAAGCATTTTTGGTTGAGAAAGAGGAGGTTGAAAAACTTTCCCATAATGGAAAGTTTCCATTACAAGTCATTTCCATTTTTGGAAACTTTTGGTTTAGCTCAAATTTCTTCAATTTTGTGAACTTCCAAGCACTTCAATGATCAAATAAAGATCATATGACTTCAATTTGATGAAAAATCCACTTTGGTTCCCATGTTGGGGGCCTCAGATGCCCTGATTTTGCTCTGACTTGCTCAAGAAGTTACCCAGTGAACAAATGACTTCCACAATGAATTTATTCATCAAACTTGGTACACATGATGCTCATAACATATTGAGACCATTAGAAACAAGAATGTCCAAAAAAATGGAGTTATGGCCTCTGAAACCAAAACCCTAATTTCAGGTCATTTGTGCAGTGAAACCCTAACTCAGCTTCCATGCTTTCCAAGTTCTTGTGATTCTTTGATTTCCTTGATCTTTGAGGGATATAATATGATGATTGAACACACATGGACCCTCTTGGAATGATTGGAGACTTTTGGAGTGGATCAGATGGATCCTTGGATTGCTCAGATCACAAACCCTAGATGCAGATGAACTTGAACTAATGCAGTGAAACAAAAATGCAATGTGAGATGATATGTTTAAACTTATGCAAAAATGAAAGATAACAAGCCATGGTGTGAACTTAGTGAGGGAAAATTTTGGGTGTTTACACTCCTGAATGCAAATCTTATATGCAAACTGTAAGGAATTTTGTAAGCTTTCCAAAAATTCCAGAACCACTTTAATCCGAAACACGGTTAAAACGTTATGCCACTTCTCGTGATAGCTGCTCCAAGATTGCAAAAACCAGAATCTTTGAGATTGATGAATATAAATTCCACCTCTCTCCATCTTGCTCCCAAGCTCTACCAAAAATCTTTCTCTACATCCAACTTCGAAATTACTCGACTTTAATCCAACTACGCTCAAGGTATAACAATCTACTGACTTGATCCTTCAACTTAATTCATCAACTTGTCTTTTTATTTGGAATAAATCCTTCTTTCTTGAACAATCTCCATCCATAAATCCACGCATTTCTCAACCCGACCGATACGAATTCATGAATCCATGCTCTCTTCGGTCTGCAACAACATCTCTTCAATAACCTTTGACTCCTGCAATCAACATCAAATTTGAACCAACTTCGACGTTCCAACAACAGTCTGGGAGTCAAGCTTCTCCCCCACTTAATTCCAACCAAACACCTGCAAACAACGACTAGAAACTAACAACAAGTACTGACAGTGTTTCACACACATGCCGCGTACTAAGGAATTAACAACATTAGACAACATTGGCCGGACGGACCGACCTGCTCTGATACCACTAATGTAACACCCCAAATCTACCCGGCGGAAAATCATAAGTCAGAGTTATCAAAATTCAACATATAATAGGGTGCCACATTTTCAACTTAATAAAAAACAACAACATTTAATCGCATAATCATCATGGATACATAACACATGTAGATCGGGAGACAATAACAACTTCATCAAATTTTATAAACCAAAACATCTTTATTATTAAACTACATGTTCAAAATTCTCAACATCATTGTCATTACATCACAACTTTATTCAACTAGAAAATTACTTATAGCAACTTATTCTTTTATTCAACTTCAACTTTTAAATACAACAACAACGAAGAAAAATACAAAGATATAACTAGCATCAACCCCTCGAGGGTTACGTATCAGAGTGACGACCGACTCGAACTAATGAAGACAACAATCTTCCTTCAAGCTAACCTGCACATTACCAACCAAGGGTAACATTCAACCCATAAAGGGGTGAGATATCGAACCATATAAACAAGAGTATGATAATTAATACGGTAGATAGAATCATACAATTTACATACTATCCCACAACAACATCTTACCAATCACCCCAAACAATCAACATATTTTATCAGCTTAATTCACACATCAACATAACCAATTCCAATTATAAAATTAGCATAGACATCTTCATCAACTTCGACGAACATATACAACATATTCAACTTCTTCAATATCAATATAATCGACTTTACAAACATAAACATATAAACAACTCAGGCAACATAATCATACAATCAACTTATTCAACATAATCATATAATTAACTTAGCAACATAATCGACTTATCCAACATGGACCACTTACCCAATGTAATCAACATAAACCACTTAATCAACTTAAATCTACATAAACAACTTATTCAACTTGAACAACGAAACCAACTTTATGAACTTAAGCAACATGAACAACTTTATCAACTTGGCAACATAATCAACATAAACAACATAAATAATGCGACACATGATGTGACTCGACTATGCATATGCATGTGGTACCATCGGAGTAAAACTCCCAACTTAAAATATACCAGGTTATCAAGGTATTTGCAAGGCATAAGCCTTCACCTTAATAAATTTTTCCAATCCAGACCAACGTGGTGAGCATCCGCTCCAACTTAGAAATGCAATGTATGCCATGATACAACGACTCAACACATAACAACAATCAACTCCAAACAACATACAACAACATAACAACTTTAATTCAACACGATTCAACTTTGACTAGCGGCCTACAACTTACAATGTTGGTCATATGACCTATAACTTTAACATCAACATTGGTCTCACGACCTACAACTCGAATAATCAACATGGGTTCTTCGACCTTCAACATATAAATACTCACATACTGGAACAAAACAACATAATTAACTATACTGGAAAATTCACACATTCAACACAAATAAACAAAATACACCGACTAAAATCACTTACTAATTATTACGAACTACCTCGTCAATTTTCGTTAAATTCTGGACAACTAATTTGATCACGTAATTTCACCCGGTCGACTAAATCGGTACTATTTTTACTACTATTATTGCTACCAATAATTCCCACCGAATCTGTTAAATGCCAGCTTACTGATACAAAATTCTTTTTCTCCTCAAGTTATTTTGTCATCAACGTTTAACTATTCCGCTAAATGCCAACACCTGTTAACTTTATTTTTCCTACTTAACCTGTTACTTACGTTTCTGTCAAAAACTAATTATTTCGTTACTCGTCTGCAACATGTTGTTACACTTTCATATACAATCTAAACCTTAATTAATATACTAATTTATTATTAATTAACCAAGTTTCACACATTATTCCTTTGTATAATACTTAATTAAATCTAACAGGCCTTATATGAAAGTATTTAGGAATTAAAAAAAATAAAACAAAGTATATCATGGCCCACCAATTCCATGGCATGCGCCATAAAAAAAATGTATTGCCATGAAACGTATGGCCCATGCCATAAATATATATGGCATGTGCCATACTTCTCCTGTATGTGGGGTGGCCTGCGCCATCTACTAATCTCTCACATGGGTGGCCTGCGCCACCCTTCCTTTAAAAATGGTGGCCCGCGCCACCCTCTGCTTAGGGATTTCGTCCCCAATTTCAATTTCTCCAGAATCGACAAATCAATAATAAATTCCTCAACAATTAATTCAGTCATAATTTATGAAATTTCGATTACTCAATTATCACAAAATCATGTTCTCCACAACAAATCAAAACAACACGATCAACACAAAATCAACACTATAGAAATTATAAATCTCAATCCCACATATTAATCATCATAATCCCGATTATAGAGTTTGAACCCCACCCATACCTTAATCGGTTTCCGCTTTGAATCTCCGATCGACTTTCCGATTTGGCTTCCGACGACGACTTCTCATAACCGCTTTCTCCATTTTTCCTCGTTCTCCAGTTTTCACGATTTTCCTTCATTCCTCTTTTTTCTTAACTTCTACTGATACCTCTTCTCATCTTGACTAATTCTTCTTTTTAAAATAATAATAATAATAATTCAATTATAACTAATGGGCCTAAATGCAACACCCCCTTAATTTACTATTTTGAACACGATTTCAAGCCCACTAATTAGTCCACTACAACAACTATTATTATAACTCCGATAATATTTCTTTTGCTTCCGACTTAACGACTTAATTCACCACAACACCAAAATTTAATTTAAAATTCACTACTAATTATTTTCTCCAGACTTAATTAAATTATCTTCTGATTATTAACCGAATGGTCCAAACGAACCAATCGACATATCCAACCTTAAATGAAAATACTTCATATCGTCTTACACAACTTATATAAACTTAATTAATTAAATTAGACTTAAACCAACTTATAATTATCAACATAATATTCCGATATTTCTGCATCTTGGTTTCCAACTCCCAAGTTAATTAAATAAACGGGCATTACAATTTCTGCATCTTGGTTTCCAACCTTATAATGTTTTCGCTCCCCCGAAAAGACACCCGGGTCAGATAGGGTACAGACGCGAACGGTCGGCGAAAGAGAAAGGGTTGAATTAAAGATGAATAGAGTCGCCAGCTAGGCATTTTTATCCCGAAGGAAAGGTAATGCTGCATAAACCTAGAAAATGATGGATAAGACGGTTACGAACCAGAGAAACTGAGAAAGGGGGTTAGTTACAACCTGGGAAGGTATTAGCACCCAGATTGTCCGTCGTACTCGACGGGATCCACGCTTAAAAGATTATGTTTAAAGGGGTAGGTGTCTTTGCTATCTATGTGCTAAAGCAGGAAAAGAAATGTACAGGTGTCAGTGAAAAAGGTAAGGTGAGGTGCTAAGAAATGAGGCTTAAAAAGAATGCTGAAAGAGGGGGAGACACAGAGACTTTTGTTCGATAACAGTTAAGTTATGCCTACGTATCCTCTCGTGCAATAAGGAAGTCAGAACATCGTAGTTCGACTCAAAGAGACTAAAAAATAAATTAACTGTGAAATGCTTGCTTGTCTATGCTTAAGTGTATGACTCGTCTGGCTCGAGTGCTAACTGTCTTGCATTAGACGGAAGAAGCAAGTTCTCGTTTGTGAATAAGGATGATGAGAAAAGAATCCCAAAGGAGACGATTATTGTTTCTTTGTGTGTGTGTTTACAGTCTTTTATTGTTTTTGGTGTTTTTGCATAAGTTAATGAGCTTAAGCCTAAATCAAGGGCTTGTAAACTCATTATATCCTCCCTTGATTAGGGATAATGAGAATACTTAAGTGTGAGATAAGCACCACAACTTAATTACCATGATGATGTTGGATTAAAATCATTAACCTACTTGTGATTATTTAGATGTTTTTTTTGGTTTTTTTGTTTAGTGTTAAGTAATGAGTTTAAGCCATAATCAAGGATTAGTGAACTCATTACACCATCCTAATAGAAGGATAATAGATGAGAGCACTTAAGCTGAGGAAGATACCTCAACTTAATCCATGGTTAGAGATTAAACTCATGACAAAACAAGCCTTTATTAAAGTGGATTTTAATTAAGGGTGAGATTAAGAAGTGAGTTTTATAATTTGTAAGACAACTTGAGGGGGACTTGTCCATTAAACACTAGGGTTAGTCCTTCTTAACCATAAAGGAAGAATTAGAACCCTAATGTAAGGCCCAAGTTACAAGATAAAGTCTTGATGATTATTAAGTGGATTGATTAAGAGGTTTAAACAAATTAAGGGTTTAACATTTAGGATTAAAGTTATACACTCCATCCTAAGAGAAGGATGCAGGCATAACCCTAATTCCAAAGTCCTAAAACCTTAAAGGTTTAGTCTCTAATGATGAGATGAGAAGAGAGACACAAAGAAGACTCAAAGGTAAAAACTAAGGGGGACTAATCACAACCCTAATTATTATCATGCTTGGATGTTCCTATGGTTTGTAAGGCTTGAAAGAGATCTTCAAAGAAGCCACCAATGGAAGAAGCAAATGAAAGGAAGAAGAAGCAGAAGAAATAAGTTACTTACTTCATTGAAGAAGATAAGTAACTTAGAGGAAGAAAGTGAGAGATGAACATGAATGAGCAAGCCCACTCAAAGACAAGTAAAAATGCAGCAAAGATGCATATGAAGAGGATGAAGAGAAATGAGAAGTGAAGGCAAATTCACTTCTCAAGTTAACTTACCACCTGAAAATGTTAGCATAAGATGCATAAAGAAAGAAATGACATGAAATGATACATATACAAAGGCAAAGATCAAAACCAGGAGCAATCACATGATGCAAATGATGCTATGACATGATGCAAAGGCATACCAAGTGCAATGAATGATCATACAAAGAATGAATGCAAATGGATGCATGCTTGGAAGTTTGAAAGTTCATAAAGTTTAATGAAAGGAAATGAATGCAAGTCATTGAAAATGAATGAGGAAATGAAGCATGATTCTAACATGCCCTAAGATGTCTAATATGACATATGAATACATGAAATGTCATGGCAAGTTCATGTATGGATGCATATACAAGATGAATGCAAATGAAGATGCAAAATTAGGGTTTTAAGGCAATATGAGATGCATATGGCAAAGACAGAAGAAAATGACATGATAAAAATTTGCAAATGAGCTCAAACAAACCCTAACCCCATATTATATCACACCCCAAAGGATAAGGTCTAACTCTTAACCTAAAGAAAGTTATGATTTTTCTAAGTTAACTAGGGTGTTTGGGTACCTTAAAAGGGAAAATGCAAATCAATTTGAAAATGAAAGATAAATTCATGACAAAAATATCCTAGATACTACATGATATGTGGAAAACAATGCAAAAATAATCATCATCAAACCCTTCATGGTTAGGCAGAAACGATTTTTCAAAGTTAGGGTTCCAAAAGGGGGATTTTATGAACCCTAAATTCAAAGAAAATGTCAAAGTATGTTCAAAACCAAAAAGAAATTTGTATGAATGGTTTGACAATGTTTCTAAATGTCTTAAGATGCAATGTGAATTTTTTTTGTGATTTTTAGAAACCTAAATGGTATTTTAATTAATTAATTCCCATTAATTAATTAAAATAAAATTTTAAATATTTTAAAAATTCTTTTTAAATGCAAAAAATAAAATAAAAAATGTTTTTGGATGAAGAAAAATATTTGAATCAGAAATGCAATGTTTGAAATTTTTTGGATGAGTTTTGATATTTTTAATAAAATGCACAAAATAAATAAAAATAAAAGAAAATAAATATGAATAAAAGAGAAAGTCAGCGCATCTAATGGCTGAGGTTTAAAATGGGAATGGAGGGAAAGACTGCACGCCAGATCATATGGCTCACATTCAAACTGACCTAATTATTTAATTAATTTAATTAATCATAATTAAAATCTAAGTGAACCAATCTTGGCCATCCGTTTCTAAACTAATCCTGATCCAAAGGCCCAAAACGCATCTGGCAAACTAAACCCTAATTAAGCCCTAATCACTTTCAGATGACCGGAACAGTGCTCTGGTCATCTTCTCCGACGAGACCCCAAAACCAACTTCTTCCCTAGGCCATTTTAAGAGCTCTAAAGCTCCAGATCAAATCCCCAAACCTCCCTGAGCATGAATCTACCCTCAAAACAAATTTCTAATGCAACATGATCAAGATACGAATCAAAACATAAAAATGGCAAAACTTTCAGAAGCATGATACAGGCTCAATACTCAATCATTTTCAAAACCAACAAGTGCAGTGTGATCAGTGAAGCATGGGTAAGATTTCTATAACATAAAAAACAAGTTCTGGAAAATTTGTTCTTGAGGTATACCTGAGATGAAGCTTTTCAGTTTGGCACTTTCTGGACCTCTCTCTTGTGCAAATAGCCTCCACTTGATCCCCTGATGATGTTGCAAGGCTTTGGATGAGTTTAGAATGGCTGGATTGAGAGGATGAACTCTTGCTGCACCAGAATCGTGTTTTGCTTTCAGGGGCTTTCAGGCTTGTTTAATGGTTGGGAAAGGTTCTATGGATGATGGTGAGTTTAATGGTGAAGTTTGTTTTGAGGTTTGAGGCTTGTGCTGTGAGAATAGAAGAAAGGAAAGTCTTGAGTGATTTTGTGAAACTTGGTGTATGGGATGATTCAGGTTCCAAGGTTATGTGAAATGACTTGCTTTTGGTCCACATAACAAGTCTCTATTGGCCAGAGAGTGGGTGGTGGCATGTGGTGATTGGTATGGGCAAGTTACAAAAAAGTAAATTTGTGTGTACTTGAGGTATGGGCTATGGTAGGAGTTGTTCAAAGGAATGTTTGGCCTCAGCTTGGTTCAAGGAGAGCCATGGGATTCATTTTATGCAGCTGGATGGCTTGGAGGGAAAGATTTCATAGGTTTTGCAAGTGTTATGTAATTTTGCCCTTTTGAGAAATCTTGTGATGCAAGCCATAGAAACTTGTGATTTCTTGTGCAATTCTGATCTTTGGAAGCTGCTTTGTGTTGTTATGATGCTTAGAGGTTGATTAGAGGTCACAAAATGGATTGGTATGTGAAATTGCAAAAATCCCTCTTTGGTATGAAAGTGAAAATTATGTGATTTTTGCCAACTTTGCAAGGCCATATCTTGAGTTCCATAATGAATTAGAACATGTTCTTGTCTTTTTGAAAAGGGAATGATCCAATCTACAACTTTCATGACCAACAATTTTTCATTTGAAGCATTTTTGGTTGAGAAAGAGGAGGTTGAAGAACTTTCCCAAAATGGAAAGTTTACATTACAAGTCATTTCCAAAAATAGCAAGTTTGCAATTAGCTCAAAATTCTTCAACTTTGTAAACTTCTAACCACTTAAATGATCAAATAAAGATCATAGAGACCCAAAATGATGATGATGACCCATTGGTGCCCTTGTTCGGGGCCTCAGATGCCCTGATTTTGCACTGACTTGCTCAAGAAGTTACCCATTGATCAGATGACTTCCCCATTGAATTTCTTCATCAAAATTGGTATGCATGATCCTTACAACATATTGAGAGTATTAGAAAAAAGAATGACCAAAAAATTTGGAGTTGAGGCCTCTGAAACCAAAACCCTAATTTTGGTCATCTGTTTAGTGAAAACCCTAGCTCTGCTTCCATGCCTTGCCAGTTCTTGTGATTTCTTGACTTCCTTGGTCTTTGAGGGACATAAGATGATGATAGAACACACATGGACCCTCTTGGAACACTTGGAGGCCTTTGGAATGGCTCAGATGGATTCTTGGATTGCCCATATCACAAACCCTAGATGCAGATGAACTTGAACTTATGCAATGAAACAAAAATGCAATATGAGGTGGTATTCTTATACTTATGCAAACATGAAAGATCACAAGCCATGGTGTGAACTTAGTGAGGGAAAATTTGGGGTGTTTACAGCTGCTCCTATTCAAACATGAGTTAGTTGTGCAGGATGTAAGCGCCTGGCTTAACAGACAAACAAGATAACTTGTGGTTGAATACCAAAGACAGTCCAAAATTTGCACTCGCTGGGGATAAGAAGAAAAGGGATATAAATTGTGAAAAACAGTATAGCATGATTATCAAAATACGGGCGATGGAGGACGACCATCGAGCAGAGGTCGGCTGCTGGAGATAAAGCGGTAAGCTAAGCAAAGACGGGGACGGCCGACAAGCTGGGGAAATAATGAGATCATGATGGGGACGGCCATCAAGAAAAGTAACAAGGTTCTCTGGGAATCAAAGTAAAGGCAATGATGAGGACGGGCATCAGGGTTGTAAAGTAAAGTAAATAACGATGGGGACGGCCATCAGGTTAAAGAATAAATGAAATGATGATGAGGTATGGTCATCAAAGGTGACGGACGATCACCTAGCCGGGGACGACTGCTCTTTATCACGACATAGGACGAATGTCGGATAGAAATGGTCGATGATAGGGACGGCCATCAGATAAGCATGATGAAGGACGATCATCAAGAGGTGAAGGACGATCACCTAGTAGGGTACGACTTCTCTCGGGGTTTATCATGACATAGGACGAATGTCGGACAACAAGATCAACGATGGGGACAGCCATCAGATAAAAATGATGAAGGACGATCATTAAGAGGTGAAGGACGATCACCTAGCAGGGGACGGCTGCTACAATATCACGATATAGGACGAATGTCGGATAGAAAAGGGTTCCAATAATGGAGACTCCACTGGGAAAGGGATGAGGGACGGTCATCCAAAGGTGAAGGACGATCACCTGGCAGGGTACGGCTGCCGGAAGTATTACGACATAGGACGAATGTCGGATAGAAGAAAGTTATTCTGCTGGGAGAATGGTAAACACGGACGAGTGTTTACGCTTTCTAGAATAAAAGGTATAAGTGTTTGACGCTGTGTATAGATTAAAGACGCGGGCGAGCATCCTTAATACCATGATACAGACGAGTATCGGTAGAAACAAACGCTGACACGTGTTCAGGGATGATGATACGGATGAGTATCAGTAGAAACAAACACTGACGCATGTTCAGGGATGATGATACGGACGAGTATCGGTAGAAACAAATGTTGACGCGTGTTCAGAGATGATGATACGGACGAGTACTAACTAGTTAACAAAAAACACTGACGAGTGTCGAATCTGTTTGAGGAGTGATATATATATATATATATATATATATATATATATATATATATATATACAAAATACGGACGAGTATCTGTATAAGTATGAATGAGTATTGTGAAGTATGAGCAAGACACGAACGAGTGTTCAACTTGCTGGGGAAAGTTTGACACGGACGGGTTTCAGAAGAGAAAGTGTATAAGTTATGAACAAATATTTGCAATTGAGGATGTAAAAGGTGCTTCGGCGACCTCTGGGGACAGGATGACACGGCCGGATGTCGATAAGAATGTATTATGAAGAAGTGTTTGGTTTGCAACAAGTGATTGGGCAACCATGCTGGGGAATGGTGACACGGACGAGTGTCAGAAGAGTATATAGGTATCTGTATTTGAAAATGCAAAGAGGGTATTTGGCTTATATCTGCATGGGAATAGTATGACACTGATGAGTGTCGAAAAAGTATATATAAATAGGCATTCGTGTTGGCGAGTGCAAAGGGGACACTTTGGCTTTTATTTGCAAGGAATGTGGGTTTTTATATACATTGCTAATGGGATACTGGTGGTATTTGGAGGTGACTGGCTCAAATCTGGCTTGTGATCATGCAAATGTTTGATTTTTGCCGTAATGCTACGTTTTTAAACGGAATGCTACTCTCTGTGGGGAAATATGATGCGAATGCTATGATTATGCAAAAAGAAAACCGATCCGGGATTCGGATCCTGCCGTTGTAAAAGATCTCTGGCTGATCTGCTTGGAGGGATATCCCAGCTGGGGGGGGAGATCATTGGTAGATCTATTAGGATATACAACTTTGCTTGGGGAAATAGATCATTGATAGACCTATCCTATAAGGAGAAACCCAGCTGGGGATAAGGAAGCTTCCGTCACTTTGTTGCGTAAGAGTTTCAAACATTGCTCTTCCGGGGAGGGACTGGAACTTCTGCGAGGAGATATTTATTTTGTCTTTGAGAGACCTGGCACTCTACTTGGGGAAGTTAAGATCACTGAACGATCTTCCTAGAGAACTCTGCGGGCATCCCGGCTGGGGAAGCTCCTGTTGAATAGACTTATGCTAGGGATGAGGAGGTTTTGACAACTCCGCTGGGGAAAAGCATTCCAGATGCTGCTTGGAGAAGGTATGCTGGGGAAATGCTGCTTGGCATGCCCCATGCTGCATATTGAATACCCGCAACCTGTTAAGATAAACGAAACGCACAAGTACCCCGAGGTATCCCTTACCGGATTCCGTCATAGGAGTTAGATATTCCTGAGAGTAAATATATTTCCTGCAAGCATTTATTAAGAACGGCTCATTTGTTTTATGCAAATATTATATTATGGATATTGGACATTTTGCAAACGAAACAAAAAATGTACAAGAAAGATGTGATTGAAAATCTGATTTTATTAATTTGGATGCCCTGAATTGGCAGATACAGTCAAAGAAACAGATCCCCTAGAATGAGGAGATTGTTATAAATTGAGAAAAGTAAAAGTGTTGGCAACGTTGACGATGCTCCAGCGAGCTTCCTTTGCTATGACCTATATGACCTTGACGTTATTCTCATCTTGCTTTCTGAAGAAGGCTGATTCTGACCGATGCTTTATCCTTTCGAAGCTTGTCGTGTCGTGAAGAATACAGACGGATTCAGAACGCAGTTGTTCGCTTATTCCCTGATTTTGCGTGGGTCGCCCTTTCGGGTTTTCAATCTACCGGGATACCCATTTTTGCCTGAGCTGTCCAATGTGGCTTTTCACCTCAGTGGGTGTACACATTTTTTTTTTATTTTCCCTTATTTTTTCCCGAGTCTTTTATTCTGTTTTTGACTCGCCGGATGCCCTATTTTTGCATGGACTTACATTCTGTTTTTACGTCCAGCGGGTAATTTTATGCGAAGTATTTTTTAACTGCATCTGAATTCACAAGGGACAATAAATCTTCACCATCCATAGTAATGAGCATCAGTGCTCCACCAGAGAAAATGTTCTTTACTATGAATGGACCATCATAATTTAGAGTCCACTTGCCCCTGTGGTCTGTATGAAGAGGAAGGAGTCTTTTCAGCACAAGATCTCCTACTTGATATTCCCAAAGTCGGACTTTCTGATCAAAGGCTTTCTTCATCCTTTTCTGATATAACTGCCCATGACATATTGCAACTAATCTCTTTTCTTCGATCAGATTCAGTTGATTGTACCGAGATCGGACCCATTCTGCTTCGTTCAACTTTACATCCATCAGTACCCGTAAGGAGGGTAGCTCAACTTCAATAGGTAGGAAAACTTCCATACCATACACAAGCTGATACGGTGTTGCCCCAGTAGACATTCTGATTGATCTTCGATACCCATGCAAGGCAAATGGTAGCATCTCATGCCAGTCTTTGTAAGTAACCACCATCTTTTGCATAATCTTCTTGATGTTCTTATTAGCTGCCTCAACAGCGCCATTCATCTTTGGCCTGTAAGGAAAAGAGTTGTGATGTTGGATTTTGAAGTCCCGACATAGTTCTGCCATCATTTTGTTGTTCAGATTGGAACCATTATCAGTAATGATTCGCTCGGGAAATCCATATCGACAAATGATGTCTCTTTTCAAGAATCTGGCTACCACTTGTCTGGTGACGTTTGCATATGAAGCTTCTTCAACCCATTTGGTGAAATAATCAATGGCTACCAGGATGAATCTGTGGCCATTTGAAGCAGTCGGTTCAATCTTTCCAATCATGTCAATGCCCCACATGGAAAAGGGCCAAGGTGAAGACATCACGTTCAAAGGATTCGGAGGCACATGCACTTTATCTGCATAAATTTGGCATTTGTGGCACTTCTTGGCATAGGCACAACAGTCTACATCCATTGTGATCCAGTAGTAACCTGATCTTAACAATTTCTTAGCCATTGCATGTCCTCCAGCATGGGTACCGAAAGATCCTTCATGCACCTTGTGCATCAGCAAATCTGCTTCTTTCTTATCAACACATCTGAGAAGAACCATGTCAAAGTTTCGCTTGTATAATGAACCATCAACATTGAGGAAGAAACTACCGGCCAGCCTTCTTAATATCTTCTTGTCATTGGACGATGCCCCAGGTGGATATGTCTGATTTTCTAAGAAGCATTTGATATCATGGAACCAAGGCTTATCATCTTTAGCAATGTCCACAAAGAATATGTATGCTGGTCGGTCTAGTTTGGATACCGAAATCCGAGGCACAAAATTGGCAGTTTGAACCTTGATCATGGAGGAAATGGTAGCTAAAGCATCTGCGAACTGATTTTCGTCTCGAGGGATATACTTAAGTTTGACCGTTGTGAAGAAAGTCAATAATCTCCTCGTGTAGTCACAATATGGGATCAGATGCTCTTGGTGAGTGTACCATTTGCCGTTGGTCTGATTGATTACCAAAGCTGAATCTCCGAATACAGTTAATGTCTTGATCCCGAGGTCAATGGCTTCCTCAAGACCCATGATACAGGCTTCATATTCAGCTTCATTGTTAGTGCAGGCAATGGTGAGTTTCACCGAGAAAGGCATATGAACTCCTTTAGGTGTAATGAGCACTGCACAACTCCACGTCCATTCATATTGACAGCCCCCATCAAACATCATAGTCCATTCTTCTTATGGGTCAGGCCCTTCAGTGTGAATAGGCTCTTCATGGTCTTTTGCTTTTAGGAACATGATGTCTTCATCAAGGAAATCAAATCTCATTGGTTAGTAATCATCAATGGGTTGCTCAGCCAGATAGTCAGACAATACACTGCCTTTGATGGCTTTTTGAGATGTGTACTGAATGCCATACTCTGTCAGAATCATTTGCCATCTTGCAACACTTCCGATAAATGCTGGCTTCTCAAATATGTACTTGACGGGGTCCATCTTTGAAATCAACAAGGTAGTGTGAGTCAACATATATTGTCTTAGTCGGCGAGCATCCCACGCTAAAGCACAACAAGTTTTCTCGAGCAGTGAATAATGTTGTTCACAGTCGGTAAACTTTTTGCTTAGGTAGTATATTACATACTCTTTTCGACCAGACTCGTCATGCTGGCCCAACATACACCCCATTGATCCTTCTAATACTGTCAGGTACATTATTAGAGGTCTTCCTTCAAATGGAGGCATAAGAATTTGAGGTTCTTATAAGTACTCCTTGATTTTGTCAAAAGCCTTCTGACAATCTTCGTTCCACCTGACCGTTTGTTCCTTTCTTAACAATTTGAACAGGGGCTCACAGATTGCAGTGAGGTGAGATATAAACCTTGAAATGTAGTTCAATCTACCTAAGAATCCCCGAACTTCCTTTTCAGTCCTCGGTGCAGGCATTTCCTGAATGGCTTTGACTTTGTCAGGATCAACTTCAATTCCCATTTCACTTACGATAAATCCCAACAACTTACCGGAACGCACCCCGAATGTGCATTTGTTGGGGTTTAACTTCAGCTGATACTTTCTCTGGCGCTTGAACAACTTCAGCAAATTTACTAGATGATCTTCTTCAGTGAGGGACTTGGCAATCATGTTATCCACGTAGCATTCAATTTCTTTGTGGATCATGTCATGGAATAACGTTACCATAGCCCTTTGATAAGTAGCACCGACATTCTTCAATCCAAATGGCATTACCTTGTAACAAAATGTGCCCCATGGCATGATGAAGGTAGTCTTCTCCATGTCTTCGGGTGACATCCTGATTTGATTATACCCTGAAAATCCATCCATGAAAGAAAATACCAAGAACTGAGTTGTGTTGTCGACCAATACATCAATGTGAGGTAGAGGGAAATCATCCTTCGGGCTAGCTCTATTCAGATCCCGGTAATCCACACACATCCGTACTTTGCCATCCTTCTTAGGCACTGGTACAATTTTAGCAACCCACAGCGGGTAACTAGTCACAGTTAGGAATCCAGCGTCCCACTGTTTTTGTACTTCTTCCTTTATCTTCATGGCCATATCTGGGCGAGTACGGCGTAGCTTCTATTTCCCTGGAGGGAAATCTTCTTTCAAAGGCAGCTTGTGCATAACAATTTCAGTGTCCAACCCTGGCATATCTTGATAGGACCAAGCAAAGACGTCGACGTATTCTCGAAGCATGTCAATGAGCTGTTCTTTTACTGAAACCTGCAGACTGGCCCCAATCTTCACTTCTTTTAGATCCTCTTCGGTACTAAGATTAACTGTTTCAACCTCCTCCTGATGAGGAGTAATCACTTTCTCTTCCTACCTCAACAACCTGGCTAACTCTTCAGGTAAATCATAGTCTTCTTCAACCCCTTCATCGGCTTGATTAATTGGATTGTCGAAGTCATACAAGGTCATAGCATTGTTGTTGTCGGTGCAATCTGGAGGATACTCTCTGCAAAGGTTGAGATTGGTTCGTTTTAGTGATCAATTTTAATATTGTTTAGAAAAAGTGAAAATGAAGTTATTTATTTTGAAAACATTGCCATTTTATTGTTTTGTACAAAAGTGAAAAATGAAAAGACAGTGAGCGAAAAAGAGACTTGTTTGCAAAAGATGTCCGATATTCATTGATTAATCCATTTGCACAAAATTACAATATGACCCTATTACAAAATGAGTCCTGACACCTTGGGCAAGATGCAGGACTTGATGCATGCTAAAAAAGACAGGAAATAATAATTACTCTGCAGGAGTAACCCTCATAATTTCCTGGGAAGACCAGTTAAGGACTTGGTTCCCCGGGATCCTTGGACGTATCCAGCACTCCAGGTTGTAGTCGCTTTCTGCCTCGTCTTCCAGGTTGTCAACATCATCTAGGGTGAGCATCCCCCCACTGATGAACTTGGGCTCTTTTGAAGCCTCTGATTGATCTTGTCGGAATGGTCTGTAACCCAAACCGAATCTATCTTCCTTCTTTTCTACCGGCAGAAACTTGCCCCAGCCTTGGGCATTACCATCTTCAACAACCTTCCGGACTTGCTGATAGGAGACAATTGAAGTACCCATTCTATCCTCTTGGGATGCAGCAAATACTTCAGTCGTCGCCTCATTGACATTCAGGGCCTCGAACCCTTGGCTCATAGTTTCATGGATTTCACCATCCATCTCAATATACTTGTATGTAGCTAGATGGCTAACAAATATGTCCTCCTCACAACAGATGGTGATAATTTGTCCTTCCTACTCATATTTCAGTTTCTGGTGAAGGGTCGATGTTACTGCGCCTGCGGCGTGAATCCATGGTCGACCTAACAAACAACTGTAAGTAGGTTGTATGTCCATCACATAGAAAGTGGTCTTAAAGACCTGCAGACCGATTATCACTGGTAGCTCCACCTCTCCAAGAACAGATCTTTTGGAGCCATCAAAAGCCCTGACCATAAGATTACTTGGCCGGAGAGCTATTCCATCATATTCGAGCTTGACAAGAGCTTTCTTGGGTAAGACATTGAGTGAGGACCCAGTGTCTACAAGAACATGAGATAGTACAACTCCTTTGTACTCCAGGGTTATGTGCAAAGCTTTGTTGTGGTGACGTCCTTCTGTTGTCAAATCAGCGTTAGTGAAACCTAGCCCATGGCTAGTATTGACATTTGACACAACTGTTTCAAGCTTATTTACTGTGATCTCTTCTGGCACGTAGGAAGCATGCAGAACTTTGAATAATGCATCCTGATGGGCTTCGGAACACAACAACAGGGATAAGATAGAGATCTTTGAAGGAGTCTGGTGGAGCTGGTCCACAACTTTATAGTCACTTCTTTTAATTATCCTCATAAATTCATCCACATCCTGATCAAAGGATGATTTATGAGTCTCTTTTTGTGCAGGTTCTTCAGGTATTACACTCTTCCCTTTGGCTTTGGCAGCAGCTTCTGCCTCAGTATTAATTATGGGAGCTTGTGACGCGAAGAGACGTCCGCTTCGGGTGAAGCCTCCGCCTCCCCCGTATTTGTCCACTTGGGGAGTAAGAACTGGAGAATCAAGAAGGACCTTTTCTCCGTTGTAGTAAAGGTCAGCACCATAATGCCATGGTATAACACTATCTTTATCATATGGAATTGGCCCTGGCACCGTGATGGTGACTGGGCTCACTGCAGCAGAAGTTGGAATCATAATTGTCTGTAGGTCATAGAAGATAGTGACAGGACTTCTGGTGGATGTTGGTGGTGGTGAATTGAAACTTGGTTGAAACTATTGTTGAGATTGTTGAAAGTTGTTGGAATTCGGGACCGTTGTCGGGTCGTAATAAATTGTAACTGTGGAAACATCATTGTTGGTGGTTGTTGGAGTTGTAGAAGGAGATGAAATGGAACTGTTGTTTGTTGAAGTGACGAAAGAAATCGTTGCTGAAGTTGTAGATGAATCAGTAGGAACAATGGTTGTTGCAGTTGTAGGAGAATCATTTGTTGTTGACGAAAGAGTTGTTGGTGTTGTAGAAGCAGTGGTTGTAATTTGTAGAATGCCCTCTTTGATCAAGCCACTAATGCCATTCCTCAAGCTCACACACCCATTCTCGGAACGTTTGCATGATTCACAACAGGCCTCACAACCTGGAAACACTTGGCATTTCAAAAGTTGGGCTTTAACCTCTGCCAGAGGTGTCTGAATACATGCAATGTCTTCTATTAAAATAAAGGGTAAGCCATCCTCTATAGCATTAATCCTTGGCCCACTGTGGCTTGGCATATGATTTTTCATTACATTGGGAGGAGGTGCAAAGTTCAGGGCCTTTGAATCTACCAGATCTTGGACCTTCATATGCAGAGCCCTGCATTTTTCCGTAAAGTGACCAGGTGCGTTGGAATGAAAAGCACACCTGGCGTTGACATCGTAGTTTCTTGGAAGGTTCTGAGGATCAGGTGGAGCCAATGTCCTCAACTCAACAAGATTGAGCTTTAGGAGTTATGGAAACAGTGTAGCATATGGCATTGGAATAGGGTCAATTACCCTGTTGATCTGAGATGGCCGCTGTTGAAAAGGGCGTTGTTGTTAATTCTTATTATTGTTGTTGTATGATCTCTGTTGCGGAAACTGTTGTTGTTGTGGAACGTGTTGTGGTATTTGAGTATACTAAGGAGGTGGAGCAGGGATAGTAACAGCAGCAACTGTTCTTCCCATGTGTACATAGTTTGTCTCACCAGATCTACGGGGCCCAGCAAATGGCTTCCTTGCACT
This sequence comes from Lathyrus aphaca, assembly GCA_963966055.1. Lineage (NCBI taxonomy): Eukaryota > Viridiplantae > Streptophyta > Magnoliopsida > Fabales > Fabaceae > Lathyrus > Lathyrus aphaca. The sequence goes on from OZ014525.1 coordinate 354,440,635, forward strand.
GCTTGAACTGGCACCGTTGTTGGAGATCTTTCCCATCTTTAATAGGCTCTCTATTCTTTCCCCAACTATCACCACATCTGCAAAGCTGGTGGAAGAAAATGCAGCCAATCTGTCAATATAGGTACCCTGGAGAGTGTTCATGAACATGTCTGCTATCTCCCTTTCTGACATAGGGGGTTGAACTGCAGGAGCCAGTTGCCTCCACCTTTGGGCATACTCTCTAAAACTCTTACGGGAAGACTGAGACATTCCCATTAGAAAGGTCCTGTTTGGGGCCATGTCCAGATTATACTGATACTGACGGATAAAAGCTTCAGCCAAGTCTTTCCAGTTTCTTACTGTGGCAAGTGGGAGTACCATTCTCGGGATGCCCCTGTCAAGCTATCCTCGAAGTAAAACATCCACAGCTTCTCGTCCATGGTGTAGGCTTTTAATCTTCCCAAGAATGACTGAAGGTGGGTACATGGGCAGGACGTGCCATTATATCTTTCAAAACATGGGGGTTTGAACTTGTGAGGAATTCTCATCCCTTCCACCAATCCTATGTCCAAGACATCAAAACCTAGAGATTTTTGGGATTCAAGAGACCTCAGCTTCTCTGCAATTTCATCTAACTGACGGTTGTAAACTTCATCTCCAACCCCAACTATTGTAAACTGCTCTTCTTGAGGATCTTCCTGCAAGACCCTTCCTCCAGCAGTGTTACCCTGGGTATTTCTTATGGCATTGATATCTGGGTTCAGATGAGGTCCAAACTCTGGTGGATCAGTTCGAGGCTGCACGTGATCATTGTTACTGGTACCTCCTGTACCTGGATGGTGTTCCTCGGGAGTCTGTCGCTCAACTAACTCCCTCAGTCTTTCCTGGTTCTGAGCTAGGCCAGTCATCACTGTCATGAATTGAGTCATCTGATTCCTCATCTCAACCCTCTCATTAGCCATTTGGGTCCTCACTTCATTCAAGTCTTGCTGAACTTGATCCATCTGTAGCCCCGAAAGGTTGTTTCTTGTCGGGTACCGGTGTATTCTATTGACAGGGAACACTCTTCTGCGAGTAATGTTTCTTGAAACCACAACAAAGTGAGAAACAATAACAAAACAAAGACCTACAAAACAAAGAAAAATGCTAATGATGTTGCAGAGAGATAAAGCCCACCAAAAATAATACAAACCAATATATTACATAGTTTGATTACAATAACATTCCCATGGTGGGTCAAAATACAACAACAAAAGGAAAATACAGTCAAAATGAAGTACAAACAAAAAGAGTCAAACGTCCAATCCAAAGTCATCTTATCTGACTTCCTTCAGGAGGGCCTCAGTCACTGGACCTACTGGATACTCTGTGATAGTCCTGATGAGGAGGTTCCTGGTAGCAATGGCACTGGTCAACTTCTTATGCTTATCCTGATCCCTTGACCTCTTCAAACCCGCCCGGAGTTTCAATTCTGAGATCTCCTTCTGTGCTACTAATAGTGCCTCCTGATGCTTCTTCTCACTAGCCTCCAGTTGCTCTATCTTAGCTTGAGTCCTTTGATCTTCTTGTGCATGGGCTTCAGTGATCCTGATCCAACTAGCCTGGCTCTCCTCTAGATAATTCTATGCCCTAGCCTTCTGAGTCTTTGCTTCCTTGCAAGCATTCTTCAGTACTAACTCTCCTGCTCTAGCCTTTCTGATGTAGTCATCCGTCTTCTTAATCTTGGTCAAATGTTCAATCCGGAGCCTTTTCAATCTCTCATTGTCTAGGCGGCTGTTATTCCTCTCCCAAAGGGTCTTCTTTAAGGCTTCAGATAGCTGAGTATTCCTCTCTTTCAGCTTCTCAAACTCTTCCAGACTGACAGTAGCTGCAGGTTGCACTGTGGAAGGTCCAGGTGTATCCTCTAAAGTGAATGGCATCCGGGTGATCTGAGCTCTGGTGCGAGACCAATAAAGATACTGTGCTGAAGCAATGTTGTTGCACTTGCCAAGGATGGCTCTCCCCTTAGTTTGGATGTTGTCCCAGGCCCAGGCTGCCTGTCTGACAACAGGAGAGTTGTGCTGGATTTCACAATAGAGGGACTCAATCAAATCTTGCCCTCTTGGAGGATGAACCAAAGCATACCCCAATTGTCTCTTAAAAGTAAAGATTTGAAGTTGATGCAACCTTTTACTCCAATCAAAGGCACAGTAGGATACTGCCCACAGCTAGTAATGATGTCTTTACCCTTGGTGCTTTGAGTACACCACCCGATGTCTTCTGATGTAAGGGCAATCAATCTCTTAGCCCAGTTCTTTGGCTGATGGGGGTTCAGGAAAGTATCTGACTTTGGAAAATGTCTTAGCAACCAAGAATAATAAAGGGGATTACAGCATCTGACCAGTCTTCCTCTTTGCTTCTCATTCCTCTGGTGTACTGAATAATAGAAGTCTCCAAGCAAGGTGGGGACTGGGTTCCTCAGTAAGAACAGGTGAATAGCTTTCTTGCTTACAAACTTTGGCTCATTTGCAAACAAAATAACCCCATATATGCTGAGTGCCAAGAGTGAACAAACAGCATCCCACTTCCCTGCTGCAGTATGCAAGGTGGCATGGGAGATCAAGAAATCCAAGTGAAGGCCTGGAACCCCAACCTTGGTGGTCATGCTCTGATCAATGAGGGCAGGCTCCAAATGTAATGCCTTAGCTATGTCTTCATTCTTGGGAGCAACAATCTCAGGGTTGAAAGGAATCCCTCTTCTGATAGGAACTCCTAACAACATGGAAAATTCTTCTAGCAAAGGTCCCAACTGGAAATCAGGGAATGTGAAGCATCTGAGAGGGGGATCATAAAACCGCAAGCAAGTATGGATCATGCTCCTCTGGGATGCATCCAGGTCCATGATCATGTCCAATATGCCTCCATAATGTTCCCTGAATAGTGGGACATGATCAGGAGTAATGAGAGACTGGATCTGTCTGATGCCTGTCAGAGTAGGCTCAAAGAAGTGGTAAGTGATGTTGCTCTTCCTGGAAGTGTCCATGCTGATAATGGATGCTGGTGAAGAAGCTGAGATAAACCCTAATGAAGGTCATTAAAGAAGATGCTGAAGATGAGTCTCTGATGAAGACAATTGTAGTAGAGTCTCTGATGAAGACAAGATGATGAAGGGGCTGAAAAAGGAACTCTGATGAAGATGTTGGTGCAGATAACTTAAGAAGTTTGAGCAGCAGAATAGGTCAAAACCAAACCAAAGATAAGATGGTGGATACCCTGTAAAACAAATAGGCAAATGTTAAATGATGCAAAAATGATGTAAGCAAAATGATATGCAAAGGGTTTGTGATCAAGTGCTGGATCTGGTATCTGCCTTGATAAGGTCCATGTGTGTTCATAAGTCCGGATGGAGGCTTAGAAAACCAGTAACCAGGTGGGGGACTCAAATAAAGAGTCACAAATCCAGGGTTTTCACAAGAACTGTCCAAAGTGATGCATTCTTAAAACAAAACTGGTAACAGGGTATGATGAGGCCAAGTGTTCCTGCAAACCTGTAAACATCCCAACCCCCTCACATGTAATGTTCTAGAACAAGGATCCTCAGACTTGGATCAGTTATGAGAAGTGTAAACACTTCTAACCCGGAGGTACAGTGTTTACAATAACCATAAAGATCCTCCTCTAATTGACCCCAGATGCTGAAGGTCATAAAAAGGTCATCCAGACTTAGCAGGCTTCCCAGATAGCCCTAGTACTACAGGAGATCCGTAGCACAGAGTTCTCAAGAAGAAACCCATGTATGAACCGTGTTTCATATTCCCGCACTAGACCAAAATGGAATGGGAAATAAAATAATGCCACTCTAGCCTATGTGTCACTCAGGTTCCCGGTATAGGACCTTAGTCACTCAATGATCCCCACCCACCAAGGAAAACACAGATCCAACACCAATGATAATGACAATATGAAATGCATAAAAACTATAAATGAAAGCAATAAATAAAGCTGTACAGAAAGCAATAAATAAAGCAATAAATAAATAAGCACAAATAGTACATAACACCCCCGTAAACAAAAATCAAACAAACGCTAGGAGGAACCCACAAAAATAACCAGAAGCCCTGGTTGCAATATAAGGGTCCCCAGCAAAGTCACCAAGCTGTCGCTCCCCCGAAAATACACCCGGGTCAGATAGGGTACAGACGCGAACGGTCGGCGAAAGAGAAAGGGTTGAATTGAAGATGAATAGAGTCGCCAGCTAGCCATTTTTATCTTGAAGGAAAGGTAATGCTGCATAAACCTAGAAAATGATGGATAAGACGATTGCGAACTAGAGAAACTAAGAAAGGGGGTTGGTTACAACCTGGGAAGGTATTAGCACCCAGATTATCCGTTGTACTCGACGGGATCCGCGCTTAAAATATTTTGTTTAAAGGGGTAGGTGTCTGTGCTATCTGTGTGCAAAAGATGGAAAAGAAATGTACAGGTGTCAGTGCAAAAGGTAAGGTGAGGTGCTCAGAAATGAGGCTTAAAGAGAATGTTGAAAGAGGGGGGAGACACATAGACTTTTTTTCGATAACAGTTAAGTTATGCCAACGTATCCTCTCGTGCAATGAGGAAGTCAAAACACCGTAGTTCGACTCAAAGAGACTGAAAGATAATCCATGGTTAGAGATTAAACTCATGATAAAACAAGCCTTTATTAAAGTGGATTTTAATTAAGGGTGAGATTAAGAAGTGAGTTTTATGATTTGTAAGACAACTTGAGGGGGACTTGTCCATTAAACACTAGGGTTAGTCATTCTTAGCCATAAAAGAAGAATTAGAACCCTAATGTAAGGCCCAAGTTACAAGATAAAGTCTTGATGATTATTAAGTGGATTGATTAAGAGGTTTAAACAAATTAAGGGTTTAACATTTATGATTAAAGTTATACAATCCATCCTAAGAGAAGGATGCAGGCATAACCCTAATTCCAAAGTACTAAAACCTTAAAGGTTTAGTCTCTAATGATGAGATGAGAATAGAGACACAAAGAAGACTCAAAGCTAAAAACTAAGGGGGAATAATCACAACCCTAATCATTATCATGCTTGGTAGTTCATATGGTTTGTAAGGCTTTAAAGAGATCTTCAAAGAAGCCACCAATGGAAGAAGCATATGAAAGGAAGAAGAAGCAGAAGAAATAAGTTACTTACTTCATTGAAGAAGATAAGTAACTTAGAGGAAGAAAGTGAGAGATGAACATGAATGAGCAAGCCCACTCAAAGACAATTAAAAATGCAGCAAAGATGCATATGAAGAGGATGAAGAGAAATGAGAAGTGAAGGCAAATTCACTTCTCAAGTTAACTTACCACTTGAAAATGATAGCATAAGATGCATAAAGAAAGAAATGACATGAAATGATACATATACAAAGGCAAAGATCAAAACCAGGAGCAATCACATGATGCAAATGATGCTATGACATGATGCAAAGGCATACCAAGTGCAATGAATGGTCATACAAAGAATGAATGCAAATGGATGCATGCTTGGAAGTTTGAAAGTTCATGAAGTTTAATGAAAGGAAATGAATGCAAGTCATGGAAAATGAATGAGGAAATGATCAAGCATGATTCTAACATGCCCTAAGATGTCTAATATGACATATGAATGCATGAAATGTCATGGAAAATTCATGTATGGATGCATATACAAGATGAATGCAAATGAAGATGCAAAATTATGGTTTTAAGGCAATGTGAGATGCATATGGCAAAGACAGAAGCCAATGACATGATAAAATTTGCAAATGAGCTCAAACAAACCCTAACCCCATATGATATCACACCCCAAAGTATAAGGTCTAACTCTTAACCTAAAGAAAGTTATGATTTTTCTAAGTTAACTAGGGTGTTTGGGTACCTTAAAAGGGAAAATGCAAATCAATTTGAAAATGAAAGATAAATTCATGACAAAAATATCCTAGATACTACATGATATGTGGAAAACAATGCAAAAATAATCATCATCAAAACCTTCATGGTTAGGCAGAGAAGATTTTTCAAAGTTAGGGTTCCAAAAGGGGGATTTTATGAACCCTAAATTCAAAGAAAATGTCAAAGTATGTTCAAAACCAAAAATAAATTTGTATGAATGGTTTGACAATGTTTCTAAATGTCTTAAGATGCAATGTGAATTTTTTTTGTGATTTTTAGAAACCTAAATGGTATTTTAATTAATTAATTCCCATTAATTAATTAAAATAAATATTTAAAAATTTTAAAAATTCTTTATAAATGCAAAAAATAAAATAAAAAATGTTTTTGGATGAAGAAAAATATTTGAATCAGAAATGCAAAGTTTGAAATATTTTGGATGAGTTTTGATATTTTTAATAAAATGTACAAAATAAATGAAAAGAAAAGAAAATAAATATGAATAAAAGAGAAAGTCAGCGCATCTAATGGCTGAGGTTTAAACTGGGAATGGAGGGAAAGACTGCGCGCCAGATCCTATGGCTCACATTCAAACTGACCTAATTATTTAATTAATTTAATTAATCAGAATTAAAATCTAAGTGAACCAATCCTGGCCATCCGTTTCTAAACTAATCCTGATCCAAAGGCCCAGAACGCATCTGGAAAACTAAACCCTAATTAAGCCCTAATCACTTTCAGATGACCAGAACAGTGCTTCGGTTATCTTCTCCGGCGAGACCCCAAAACCAACTTCTTCCCTAGACCATTTTAAGAGCTCTAAAGCTCCAGATCAAATCCCCAAACCTCCCTGAGCATGAATCTACCCTAAAAAGAAATTTCTAATGCAATATGATCAAGATACGAATCAAAACATAAAAATGGCAAAACTTTCAGAAGCACGATACAAGCTTAATACTCAATCATTTTCAAAACCAACAAGTGCAGTGTGATCAGTGAAGCATGGGTAACATTTCTATAACATAAAAAACCAAGTTCTGGAAAATTTGTTCTTGAGGTATACCTGAGATGAGGCTTTTCAGTTTGGCACTTTCTGGACCTCTCTCTTGTGCAAATAGCCTCCACTTGATCCCCTAATGATGTTGCAAGGCTTTGGATGAGTTTAGAATGGCTGGATTGAAAGGATGAACTCTTGCTACACTATAATCGTGTTTTGCTTTCAGGGGATTTCAGGCTTGTTTAATGGTTGGGAAAGGTTCTATGGATGACGGTGAGTTGAATGTTGAAGTTTGTTTTGAGGTTTGAGGCTTGTGCTGTGAGAATCGAAGAAAGGAAAGTCTTGAGTGATTTTGTAATACTTGGTGTATGGGATGATTCAGGTTCCAAGGTTATGTGAAATGACTTGCTTTTGGTCCACATAAAAAGTCTCTATTGGCCAGAGAGTGGGTGGTGGCCTGTGGTGATTGGTATGGGCAAGTTGCAAAAAAGTCAATTTGTGTGTACTTGAGGTATGGGCTATGGCAGGAGTTGTTCAAAGGCATTTCTGGCCTCAACTTGGTTCAAGGAGAGCCATGGGATTCATTTTATGCAGCTGGATGGCTTGGAGGGAAAGATTTCATAGGTTTTGCAAGTGTTATGTAATTTTGCACTTTTGAGAAATCTTGTGATGCAAGCCATAGAAACTTGTGATTTCTTGTGCAATTCTGATCTTTGGAAGCTGCTTTGGGTTTTTATGATGCTTAGTGGTTGATTAGAGGTCACAAAATGGCTTGGTATGTGAAATTGCAAAAATCCCTCTTTGGTATGAAAGTGAAAATTATGTGATTTGTGCCAACTTTGCAAGGCCGTATCTTGAGTTCCATAATGAATTAGAACATGTTATTGTACTTTTTGAAAAGGGAATGATCCAATCTACAACTTTCATGACCAACAATTTTTCATTTGAAGCATTTTTGGTTGATAAAGAGGAGGTTGAAGAACTTTCCAAAAATGGAAAGTTTACATTACAAGTCATTTCCAAAAATAGCAAGTTTGCAATTAGCTCAAAATTCTTCAACTTTGTGAACTTCTAACCACTTCAATGATAAAATAAAGATCATAGAGACCCAAAATGATGATGATGACCCATTGGTGCCCTTGTTGGGGGCCTCAGATGCCCTGATTTTGCACTGACTTGCTCAAGAAGTTACCCATTAATCATATGACTTCCCCATTGAATTTCTTCATCAAAATTGGTATGCATGATCCTTATAATATATTGAGATTATTATAAACAAGAATGACCAAAATTTTTGGAGTTGAGGCCTCTGAAACCAAAACCCTAATTTTGGTCATATGTGTAGTGAAAACCCTAGCTCTGCTTCCATGCCTTGCCAGTTCTTGTGATTTCTTGACTTCCTTGATATTTGAGGGACATAAGATGATGATAGAACACACATGGACCCTCTTGGAACACTTGGAGGCCTTTGGAATGGCTCAGATGGATTCTTGGATTGCCCATATCACAAACCCTAGATGCAGATGAACTTGAACTTATGCAGTGAAACAAAAATGCAATATGAGGTGGTATGCTTATGCTTATGCAAACATGAAAGATCACAAGCCATGGTGTGAACTTAGTGAGGGAAAATTTGGGGTGTTTACAAATGTTACCTTAGGTAACATGGACTTAAAGTATCTGCGGGATGGCTCTAGGCTTGTTAGGGAAGTTCCTTCTTTCAAGGACTTTGACCTTTGGTTAGCCAAAGTGGAGAAAGTCAAGGCTAATATTTGGAAGAAACTAGGAATTTATGACTAAATAATGTTGTCAAAAACCAACCTTCCCTACTGTTCAACCTTATTAGCGTCCTCCCTTTACTTTTGGGATAACACCCACTATACTTTTCACCTCCCTTGTGGGATGGTAACTGTTGGGATTTAAGCGGGGGTTTTCAAAATTTTAACCTTTTAACGGAACAATCCTGATGAACGAATCTTGATTAAACCATTAATCACAAATAAAATATCAAAGGATTCAAATATACCTCTTCAAGAGTGCTTTACATTTGACCACAAACTACAGAAAATACTAGTGTCTCTACGTAGTCCAGTCCATACATGCACAAAATGGAACGCGGGTGCTAGCCGTTTCTGGCTATGTGAAAATTGACTTTTAGGATTGGAAGGGACAATAGCCCCTCTATTTATAGAGAGCTACTAAAACCCTAATTCTTTTATTTTGGACTTTTCCAAAATAAGCCCAATCCAATTTAATTAAACTATTTAATTAAATAAATATTATTTATATTTAATTAAACTCTTTTAATTAAATAAAATATTAATTAAATAAAATCATATTTAATCTAATCAAACGTCAATTATCATTTATTTAATTAAATCGTATTTAATATAAAAAATTATATTTGTGTTAATTTATTTAATAATATAATTAACATCTAATTAAATTAAACCTTATTTAATTTAATCATTCGTTCCATTGTCAGTACTCTATGCGTGTGACCCTATAGGTTCTCGTTACGTTGACAATAATATTAAATCACCTATTTAATATTATAAATAGTGAGCGGTATCTAGTAACACATCACTGCTACCCAAGTGACGAGAATGTCGTGTGATCTGACATAACCTTTATGTGATAATGACCATGTGTATAATTACCTTTTTGCCCTTATATCTATATTGAACACAAGGCATAAAATGTGTCACCCATGTATAGTCCAATATCTCATATTGACTTATTTGAGCACAACCATACATTTTACAGTCATACTCTATCAAGGGGCCCATAGATATTACTCTCGTATATGTAGGAGGGGCAAATCCCATCTAGGTCACTCATGTCCCTCAGCATGATTTGTGAAGTACCCATCAACCATCTTTATGGTCATCCTTTTACGGTCGACATTTGATAGGAAATAAAGTACTCGTTTCAACATCTAGGGTCCATAGTGGTTTCAGGTTGAAGGGTGGTATACACCATTATCACTATGAGAATAATTTATGACACTTACATAACAAACTAAGTAGTATTCCCATGGTGGGTCAATCCATTATAAATATTACTCCTAATATTTATACTTATGTGAAGACTTGATATCTCATATCAATTACATGTGATATTTAGTCATGAGTCTACTCACATAATAGTCTCTATGCATTACTATTGTCCTTTTTGACAGTAAAGCTTGACTACAGATACTTTAAGAATAACATACTTATGTTTAATGATGTCTCACGATTAAGTCACAATTAATAGGTCATTAATAGACTATTTATTCTAAGGACTTTGTTATCTCATATACATAATAAATACAATTCCTAATAAGTATATATATTAACAAAGAATATATATCAAGGTCAAGATACAAAAGCATATTAAGCAAATATTGACTAGCTATTACAGCTTACTCCAAAAATTTGTGATGTAGAACTTGAAGAAATTCAAGTACCAGAAAATACATATATGAGAATGGAATATGAACAAATTCAACAAAGGAATTTTTGTTAAATCATTTGGTTCATGTAGCATAAGATCTACAGAAGATCATAAATTATTTTGATTCTAAAAGAAGTATAAGTTGTTTAAATTCAATTATGAATTAGAGCAAACTTCTTAGATTTGAATCCTTTTATTAATGAAGTTTTGTGAAAACTTGGACTAATAAATGTCAAGTTTAAATCTCGTGAATGCAAGAAGGTTAGTGGGGGTATTGTCATTAATCTAGTATAGTATGTAAGCATCATACTGATCATCAAAACAAATTCCTTACAATACCAGTGTAGGACATGGTTAAGGAAATGGTTTTGATGAAATTCTTAGGTGAGGTTTCCTAAAAAGACTAGGAATTAGAATCTATAGAAATAGATGGTTTATGAATCTGAACCCTAGCACAAGTACATATTCTGGAAAAGTGTTGAGATACCTAATATTCATAAATCTCACATTAAGATTATTGCATATGTGACATAGTGTTTTGTCTAATGGACAATGTCTTACCTCATTAGATGAGAAAAAAAACACCATAATATGTACTGCACTAGATGTACCATATACTATGAACAAAAGCATGAAGTACCAAAATGATTGAAGTGTCCATCACTATTTCACTGTCAATACTCAATGCGTGTGACCCTATTGGTTCTCGTAATGTTGGCAATAATATTAAATTACCTATTTAATATTATAAACAGTGAGAGGTATCTAGCAACACATCATTGCTACCCAAGTGACGAGAATGTCGTGTGATATGACATAACCTGTCTGGGATAATGATCATGTGTATAATTACCCTTTTGCCCTTATATCCATATTGAACAGAAGGCATAAAATGTGTCACCCTTGTATATTCCAATATTTTATTCCTTAATTCCCGAGTATACTTGATAATAACAAATAAGCCCAATATCTCATATTGACTTATTTGAGAACGACTATGCATTTTACAGTCATACTCTATCAAGGGGCCCATAGATATTACTCCTGTATATGTAGGAGGGGAAAATACCATCTAGGTCACTCATGTCCCTCAGCATGATTTGTGAAGTACCCATCAACCATCTTTATGGTCATCCTGTTACAGACAATCTTTGATTTACAGTAAAGTACTCGACTCCACATCTAGGGTCCATAATGGTTTCAGGTCGAACGGTGGTATACAATACTATCCCTATGAGAATAACGTTTGACACTTACATAACAAACTATGTAGTTTTCTCATGGCGGGTCAATCAAGTATGAATATTACTCCTAATATTTATACCTACGTGAAGACTTGATATCTCATATCCATGACTTGCGAGATACATTCATCAATCTACTCACATAATAGTCTATATGCATTATTGTTGTCCTATTTGACGGTAAAACTTAACTACATATACTTTAAGAATAACATCCTTATGTTTAATGAGGTCTCACGATTAAGTCACACTTAATAGGTCAATAATATATTAATTATTTTAAGGACTTTATTATGTCATATACATATAACATAATAAATACAATGCCTAACAAGTATATATATTAACAAAAAATATATACCAATGTCAAGATACAAAAGCATATTAAGCTAATATTGATTGGCTATTAGGGCTTACTCCAAGAATTTCCCACTAGAACTATAGTCAATTAGATATTAATCTAACATCTATCTTCTCATTATATGCACCAAACATCATTTAAGTATGATACTTTATTAGGGTATAGGGAACTCTTTCTTATGTTGGTAATATACACCTTTTCCAATTTCAACTTTCGATATTCTACCGAAGAGAGAAAAAGAAGTGTCAAAATATACATACATGGATCCCTAGTGATATCTAGTTTTCTAAACTTGCAAGATTAACCCATTGGCATCGTGAATGAGATCAATAGGATCTGTAATACAAGAAACACAACTTTCTTCCCACATTATTCGACTTGGTCGCTATCATAGGGCTCCACCCCACTGGTCTGACTTATGACCCAAAGATCGATGCCTAAGACACCATAGGCTTCTCCAAATCCAAACCCACCAATACCAACTTTATAAACCACCACTTCGACCGCAAAACGGACGAAGTAACAGACAAAGGGCATATTGCATTTCTGACCATGTGGCTATCTAGGTATGTTTTTTGCTCCAAGTTTCTTCAGGTGGCTAAGAAGTACCTGACCCTGGCCAACCAACTCCACCAGAATAAGGGTGTTTTCCTTAGTGAATTAATCCTGGCAAACCTCTACGAATCCATTAGTGAGGGAGTCGCATGTCTCAAGGACCTAGAAACATACTTGCAACTTCCAACCTTCCAAACAAAAGAATCATTGATGAAAAGTCAACTAAAATCAAGGAGAGGAGGATTGAAGGGACTTGCTTGGTACAAATTACTCCTAGTGACGAAGGACGAACCCTTCGAGAATATTTCTCTGGCTACCTCAAGATGTTCGCCAAACATTATGAATTTTGTAACACCCTTCTACCCCACAACAAAATATGCACATAAATAAACAATTAAATCAGAGTAACAAACACCATAGGGTGCAACATTTCATTCATTCATCAAAATCATCAATTAGATGTCCTGTCCTGTAACACAGGTTAACAACATATTTTAACATTTAAAATGTTTACTATGCAGCAAAATTAAACTTCATGCTTCATTCATAAAAATAACTTAGTTATTCAAAAACAACAAATATTTCAACAATGTAAAAACAAAAGGATTTGGTGGTCCACATTCATTCCCAACTTGATGTTACATTACATAGAGCAGGACACCATCTAAGACTTCAAACTAAACGGAAAGGGAAAACACTTCAAACGAATCCACGCACCGAAGCTATCCTTGAGAATTTGCATGTTACTAACATAGAGGTAACATTAAAACAAGAAGGGTGAGTAATTTCACATTCATTATAATAGTATAATAAACAGGAAATAATAAGGAATTCCACATCATTTCAATCATAACAACAATACAACATTCAACTCAATCATCATCATCATCAATATACACAAACAAATGAAATGTCACTTATTATGCTTCATACAACAAATGCATGTGGTACCGACTTCATCATCATAAGATGGACACTGGGCCATCAACCCTCCAATAATGGTAGCACAACATGTTCAACATATCACTTCAATCTGCATAATGGGATTGAAGCTACCAAACATACCAAAGTCTCAACACGGGAATGCCACGAAATGTAATGATGCTAATAACCTCATAGAATCAACGTAGTTCAACAATATCAACATGTGCATCATTATTTCATGTTTATCAAATTATTATGTTATACTCATGCAACATCATTAATTATTCATCAAACATCATGTTATAACCATAGTCATCAATCACCACACATAAAAAATAAAGAAAAACAAAATAAATGGCCAAAAAATTGAAATCAACTTGTGGCTGCCCGACGCAACAAGCTATCGCCCGACCCTCACTTCAACAACAATCAAAGGCAGTAGCGTTCCATGATACGCCTTAAAAGCATCGCCCAGAGAAACATCATCGTTGCCCGGCGACACAAAGCACCGCCCAACATTGTGAGTGATTCCCAGAATTCCTACAACATTTATGTTGTTATACCAGTCCTAAACCCCATTCTAACTCAGCCCCCATTGCACGAATTTCCCTCATAAACCAACCACTATTAAAAATAGCAACATATAACAAATTATAGGCCTCAAAATAAAACCCTATGCATCAACCTAACTCATCAATTCAAACCTTCATCACGAATTCTCCACCAAATCCCCAAATCCCATCATATTCTACCTATTATACTAAAAGAATGAACACAAATTACTCCCCATACCTTAGAGTGAAACTTTATGCAGTCCTTTCTCAAAATCTCCGGAAATCCTTCAAGCCTTAGCCTCCCCTCTTTCATTCTTCAGAGCTTTCTCCTTCTCCTTCAAACACGATTGTGAAAAAAGATCGTATCCCAAAATCCTCAACTTCCTTTTGTTAATCTTACACCTAGGACCCCAAATAAGCCTTTCCCATCCTACCCATACTAATTCTCCACAAAAGACCACTATACCATTCACACCTCTAACTTCTTTATTTTAATTAAATAATAATATTTAAATAACATATCTTACATTATTCAATATTACCATCAAATAAAATAATTACTTAACATAGTCAACATGCAACACCACGAAAAATACACCAAAAATTACCAAAATATCATAATAATTAATCAAATAATTAAATTACGAAATCAGGACGTTACAACTCTCCCCCACTTAAGGAATTTTTGTCCTTGTAAATGTACCTGAACCAAATAGAGTCAGATACGACTCCTTCATCTGATCTTGACACTCCCAAGTCCAACTTTCCTTAGCTGGTCCACCCCACAATACCTTTACCAAGGCAATTTCTTTTCCTCGCAATTGCTTCATTTCTTGGCCATCTATTTGCAAGGATAATGCCTCAACAGCCAGGTTATCTCTCACCTGTACATCATCCACCTGGATCATATGCGACAGATCTGAAATATACTTCCTTAACTACGACGCATGAAACACACCATGTAAATTCGCAAGCAACGGTGGTAAGGCAATCCGATATGTTACCTTTCCTATCCTTTGCGAAATCTGATACGAACCAACAAAATGCAGAGTGAGCTTTCTAGACTTCAAAGATCGCCCGACACTAGTCACCGGAGTAACCCTCAAGAACACATGGTCTCCCTCGTGGAACTTAAGTGCTTTCCTCCTCTTATCATGATAACTCTTTTGTCGAATATGAGAAGACTTCATCCCACTATAACACCACATTAATCTTTGAAGGATCCACAACAATTCCGCTACTGGAAATTACATGTCCAAGGAAACTCACTTCCTTCAACCAGAACTCACACTTTGACAGCTTATCATACAACTTCTTCTCTCGCAACACTTGCAGCACAATCCTCAAATGCACTGCATGCTCTTCTTCGGTCTTAGAATAAATCAGAATATCATCAATAAAAACCACCACAAATTTATCCAAGTACTCATGGAATATTTGGTTCATATACTCCATGAACACACCGGGTGCATTGGATACAACAAACGACATCACCATGTACTCATAATGACCATATCTCGTCCTGAAAGTTGTCTTTGGAATATAATCAGACTTAACATGAATCTGATGGTAAGCAGATCTAATCTTGGTAAACACATAAGCTCCTACCAATTGATCCATCAAATCATTGATCCTTGGAAGTGGATATTTATTCTTAATAGTCACTTTATTCAACTATCGATAATCGACACACAACCTCATATTTCCATCTTTCTTCTTCACTAATAACAACAGAGCACCCCACGGAGAAACACTTGGTCGAACAATATTTTTCTCGAGTAACTCCTCAAGTTACTTCTTGAACTCATGCAAATCGGACTCTGACATCCGATAAGGAGTCATCGACACAGGACTAAAACCTGGTACCAAATCCACTACAAACTCTACTTCATGTTCTGGAGGCAAATCACTTATGTCGTCCGAAAACACATTTGGAAATCCACTGACAACTGGTAACTCGACACCCCAACTTCCTGATCAACTTGCAATGACGCAAACATCGCAAACAACTGAGCTTCATCTCTTAGAAGTTGATCCACCTGTTTAACCGACAGGAATATCAACTCACCATGGTCACCAACCTCAGGAAATTCTACCGTCTTAGCATAACAATTGATGTGTACAAAACTGAACTCTAACCAATTCATCCACAAAATAACATCGATCTGGTGCAAGGGTAAGCACACCAAATCCATCAAGAAACTCTTCCCAAAAATAGACAAATGACAACTTAAACACACACAAGTAGTAGTGACAGAACCATTTGCAGGCATTTCTATAACCATACCACCATTCATATCAGATAGTTTTAATCCCAGCCTGGTCGCACACTCAAGAGAAATAAACGAATGAATATCACCAGTGTCAATAATAGCAATCAACGCAACATCATTAATAAATCATGTACCTCAAATCAAATTATCCTTCTTAGGAACTTTTGAACCACTCAAGGAAAACACTCTGCCATTTGTCTGGGAAACAGTAGCAGTCTTCTTTGATTTCTGGCATTGAGTACTGATATGAACATATTCACCACAATTGAAACAAGTCGAACCTTCATTTGGGCAATCACTAACCGGTGACCTCTCTTGCCGCATCTGTAGCATCTCACCACTTGGTTGTTGTGCACATCAGACTTGTGACCAGATTCTCCATATTTGTAGCACTTGAGAAGAACAGAACCTGCTCCCCACTTGGCTTCTTCCCATATGGAACCTTTTGTTTCCCCTTATCAGCTGAAGTCACATAAGGTTTTCCTCGAAATTGGCATTTCTCTTTCTTCTCACCCAATTGCTTATAGTGAGCAGGTCGAGCTCGGCTATCCTCATCATAAATCCTGCCATTATCCACCAATTGAGTATACCTACAAATCTGTTGATATCTAATCCCCTGCTTGATTTCTGCTCTCAGCCTATTCTCGAACTTGAGACACATGGAAAGTTCAGCATCAGCAGGGTTGTAGTAAGGACAAAACCACTAGTTTCTCAAACATTGCAGCATACTCTACCATAGTCATATTTCCTTGTTTCAACTCAAGGAATTCCACTTCCTTCTCACCAAGAGCATCCTCAGGGAAATATTTTCCCAAAAATTCTTCCTTGAACACAGCTCAAGTCACCACAGTTCCAACATCTTCTAATCGCTGACGGGTATCCCATTGTTTACCCCTAAAATTGGTAAACAACAGTTGGTCCTATGAAGATACCAAAATACCCTCAGTTACTCACAGAATTGACCAGATTGATCCTAGGACATGTGCTAAAAGGTTTGTGATTTGTAATGTTTTTGGGAAAAGGGTCTTGAATCCTTCGACAAGATTTAGAAGGTGTTTAAAATAAAAGAAAATTAAGTAAAAGCAAAGACTTTCAAAGTAAAATGAAAGAAAAGGAAAGGCTTGAATATTTAAAGGAAAAATTAAAGACAAGACTTGAAGGTAAATGAAAATTAAAGACAAGGCAAGGGAACTTAAATGACTAAAAATGTAAAGGAAAAATAAGTGCAAGGTAGAATGTTAAAGTGCTGAAAAAGTAAAAGGCATGAATTGTAAAGGAAACAGAGTAAATTGCTTGAAAAGTAAATGACGTTGAAAGATAAATGCTTTAACATAAAAGGCTTTGAAAGTTTAAATGGCTTCAAAGATAAATAACTTGAAGATAAATTGACATTTGAAGATAATTTGATGGTGTTTCACTCGCGTACATTCTCATTGCACTCTTTTTTCTACACGCGGATACTTTGAGGATTACAGAGTTCCTAATACATATGATTTCCACACACCTATTCTAACACTAGAATAAACTATTTATATACATTACAAAGTAACTGTTTTCGATGGTTTCTTCCTAAAACTATCCTAAGATAATGACACTTGTCCCACTAACATGCTGAAGAAGCTTGATCTTGCACCACTTGTCCTTGTATTTGAATTGAAAATTACGTATTTTCCCTCCAAACTTGAACGTGCAAAACTTATGAAACTGCCATCTTCGTCGTATTGCTACATGGTCGAATCACCCGAACACTTAGAACATATTTCAACTCAGAATTCCTCTAAGTACAGAGCATGTAAGTGGATTCCTTCGACTCTCATCCTTTTAATGAGTAAGGTCAAAAACCTCATTTTTAGTTTATAACAAAACTCTTTCTTAAACCAAATGACCTCATTAATGCTAGCGTCGAATTTTAGGGATAACACCCACCAGTCCTGAGCTTCTTCCAACAACATATGCGTACTAAACTGCACCTTCTGAGCATTAGTGCATGTAACGCCTATTTATTTAATTAAATATACTTGTATTATATTGTGTTGATTTGCGTTGATTTGTGTATTTGTGTTGATTTACTTTGGTTGTGTCGTTTAAGATGATTTGAGTTGAGTTCCGAATTATCAGAATGTTACGTTGATGTTTCTAAGTTGGTTCTAGTTAAATTAATTAAATAAGTTGATTTAAGTTGTGGAAAATAATATTCAGTATTTTCCGATTATTTGTTGAATATGTTGAATTGTTGTTGAACTGTTTATTTGATAATCGGTAATTAGTCGATTTAGTCGGGAGAATTAATAATAGAAATAATATTATGGATTTATAAGAGAGTGTTTTATTTAAGTGGGATTAGTTGTTGTGTTAATAGCAAAGTTGTATGTGTTGATTAGTAAGCCCAATGGAGATAATAATTATAATAAAAGAAGAAATAAAAGGAAAATAGAAACTACGTTTTCAGTAGAAGTTGAGAAAGAGGGTTACGAAAGTTGTTACCGTCGGAGCCAAGTTAGAAAAGTTGATCGAAGATTCGAGCGACCATCAATTTAAGGTTAGGGTGGGGTTCGAATTCTATATCTAGGAATATGATGATTAATATGTGGGATTGGGGTTATATGAATTTTCATACTATCGAGTGTTGATTTTGTATTGACCGTGTTGGTTTGATTTGTTGTGAAGAACATAATTTTCTGTGACAATTGAGTAATCGATTTGTCGTGATTAATGGCTGGATTAGTGATTGAGAAATTATTGCTGATTAACCAGTTTTTGAAGAAATTGAACTGGGACGAAAACCTTTTTTTTTCATTGCACGGGTGGTGCAGGCCATCCATTACACATTAAGGGGTGGTGCAGGCCACCCATTATAAAAAAGGAATATGGAGCAAGTCACACACCCATGTGTGTGAGGGAATGGCGCAAGCCATGCAAGCTTGAGAAGGGCATGGTGCAGGCCATGCATGTTTAAGAAGGGGTGGCGCAAGCCACACCCCTAGGTGGTGGGGACCACTTGTCTCCATTGTTCTTGTAGTGTAGATTACTCATAAGTGATTATTAAGGCTAATTTAATTAATTTACCTATGATATTCACATGTTTAATAGATTAATTAATGGATATTATTATTAATAGGTCTCAGTAATACTATTTGGGTAATGAAATAAATTAGTTAATGTTCATAGAACTTAGTTAATTTAATTAAAGTGTGGCATAATGAAGTAGTTAATTAATAGTTACACATGTGGTTGGTGATTACTGAACTGTAAGCAGTAACGTGTAGATGAAACAGATTAATACAACAGTGGTAAGTCTTATCAGAAAACGAAAACATAGTAAATACTGGTATTTTAGCAGAATGAAATTATAATGACTGTAAGAGATTGGTAGCATGAAAATATATCAGTAAGCTGGAATTTAACAGATTCGGTGGGAATTATTGGTAGCAGTAATAGTAGTAAAAACAATACCGATTTAGTCGACCGGGTGAAATTACACGATAAAATTAGTTGTTCGGAATATAACGAAAATTGACGAGGTAGTTCGTAATAATTAGTAGGAAATTTTTAGTCGGTTTATTTTGACAAGGTTGTCTCGATTTATGGGCATTTTTAAGTTGAAGGTTGAAGGACCAATGTTGGTATTAAGTTGTAGGTCGAATGACCCATGTTGAAATTAAATTTGTAGGTCGTATGACCAACGTTAATGTATATAAGTTGTAGGCCTATGGCCACAGTTGAATCATGTTAAATTAAAGTTTCTATGTTGTTTGTTGTATGTTGTTTCGAGTTGGTTGTTGTTATGTGTTGTGTTGTTGTAATCATGGCATACATTGCATTTTCTAAGTTGGAGCAGATGCTCACTGCGTTGGTCTGGATTGGAAAAATTATTAAGTTGAAGGTTTATGCCTTGCAGATACTCCGATGGCAACACATGCATATGCATGGTTAGTCGCATCTGTGTTGCATTATTTATGTTGAAGAAGTTGTTTGTGTTGATTAAGTTGATGAAGTTGTTTATGTTGCTTAAGTTGAAGCAGTTGTTTGTGTAGATTAAGTCGATGAAGTTGTTTATGTTGATTAAGTTGATTAAATCGTTCGTGTTGATTAATTTGATGAAGTTGTTTACATTGATTAAGTTGTTTATGTAGGTTATGTCGATGAAGTTGATTATGCTATTTAATTGGATTATATATTTATATTGATTATGTCGTGAAATAGATTAAGTTGATTATGTGATCATGTTGATGAAGTTGCTTATATGATTATATTAATGAAGCTGCTTATATGGTTATGATGATAAAGTTGTCGCATTATTTATGTTGATTATGATGACGTTGATTATGTTAATTATGTTAATTATGTAGTAAATGTTGATAGGTGTAATAAGTTGATAAAGTATGTTGATAGATTGTGGGTGATTGTTAAGTTGTTGTTGTTTGATAGTAGTGAAATTGTATGATTCTATCTAATGTATTAATTATCATACTCTTGTTTATATTGTTTGATATCTCACCACTTCTGTTTGAATGTTACCCCTATGTTGGTAACGTGCAGGTTAGCTTGTTGAAAGATTGTTATCTTCGTTAGTTTGAGTGGTGTCGATGCTCTGAAACGTAACACTCAGGGGGATGAAAGCCTAGTTGCTTTGTTGTTGTTTTAAGTTGTTTGCATGAAAATAAGTTGTTACTAAGTTGTTTAAGTTGAACAAAAATGTTAGATCATGTTTAGTTGAATATTTGAGAATCCGCTATGTAGTTGTGAAAGTTGTTATGGTTTTAAAGAATGAAACGAAGTTGTTATTATAGTTTCATTCGAATTAAACGTGTTATGTATCGTTGTATTATTTGATTAAATGAAAAAGTGTTTTAAAGTTGAAATATGACATCCTAATTGTTTTATTAAGTTGAATTTTATCACTCTGATATTATCGATTATTCATGGGTAGAAATAGGGTGTTACATTAGTGGTATCAGAGTAGGTCGGTCCATCCGGCCAATGTTGTCTAATGTCATTTATTCCTTAGTGTGCGACATGTGTGTGAAACAATGTTGGTACTTGCTTGTTAGTTTTTATTCGTTGTCTGCAGGTGTTGGTTTGGTTTAAGTGGGGGAGAGGCTTGCTCCCGGACGTGTTATTGGTATGTAGATGTTGGTTCAAGGCAATGTTGATTACAAGAATGAAAATGTTGTTGAAACGATGTTATTGCGGACCGAAAAGAGTTTATACTCATGAATTCCTATCAGTCGAGTTTGAGAAGTGGGTAGAACATGGATTCAGAATTGATTGAGAATAAGGAATTATTCCAATGGAAATGATAAGTTGATGGATCAAGACTGTAGATTAATATGCCTTGATTATAGAGCTTTAAAGTCGAGTAATTTTCGTAGTTGGATGAAAAGCAAGGATTTTTGGTAGATCTTGGAAGAAAGAGAGAGAGAGAGAGAGAGAGAGAGAGAGAGAGAGAGATGAAACTTATGATCATCAATCTCAAATTCTTATTTTTGCAATTTTGGAGCAACTGTCTGTAAAAGAGGCCTAACGTTTTACTCGTGATTCTGATTGAAGCAATTCTGGACGTTTTGGAAAGCTTAAAAAATTCTCTACAGTTTTCATATAAGATTTTCCTTCAGGAAGTTGTTGAAGAGGGATAAAAGTGAGTTTTAATATTTGGGTCTGATGCTGAATTTTTTCGGAAAGTTCTGCCTACGGGAATTCTGAACCAGTCCCATTGTAAGGAGGTTAACTTTTTACTCGTAACTCAGATTTAAGCGATTATTGAGGTTCTATAATCTACAAAAAATCCTCTTCATGTTGGAATATGATTTTGTGATTGGGAGATCTGTATTGAAAGAGATAAATGTGGTTGAAGTTGAGATCCTTGCTGAAATTTGAAAGGTGAAGCCGAGTGCGGAATATTGATAAGGGATAAATGTTGGTATTAGAAAGTGTAAACACCACAAATTTTCCCTCATTCCTATCACACCATGGCTTGTGATCTTTCATTTTTTTCATTAAACATAAGCATTACATCTCATATTGCATCTTTGCTTCACTGCATAAGTTCAAGTTCATCTGCATCTAGGGTTTGTGATCTGAGCAATCCAAGATCCATCTGAGCCATCCTAAAGGTCTTAAAGTGTTAAAAGAGGGTCCATGTGTGTTCTATCATCATATTATACCCCTCAAAGTTCAAGGAAGTCAAGAAATCACAAGAACTGGAAAAGCATGGAAGTAGAGCTAGGGTTTTCACTACACAGATGACCAAAATTAGGGTTTGGGTTTCAGAGGCCTCAACTCCAAATTTTTGGGCCATTCTTGTTTCTAATGTTCTTAAGATGTTATAAGGATCATATGTACCAAGTTTGATGAATAAATTCATTCTGGAAGTCATTTGTTCACTAGGTAATTTCTTGAGCAAGTTAAGTCAAAATCAGGGCATCTGAGGCCCCCAACAATGGAACCAAAGGGGTATTTTCATCAAATTGAAGTTATATGATCTTTATTTGATCTTATAAGAGGTTGGAAGTTCACAAGATTGAAGAATTTTGAGCCATTTGAAAAGTTGCCAAAAATGGAAATGACTTGTAATGGAAACTTTCCATTTTGGGAAAGTTTTTCAACCTCCTCTTTCTTGATCAAAAATGCTTCAAATGAAAAATTCTTGGTCATGAAAGTTGTATATTAGGTATTTCCATTTTCAAAAAGTACAAGAACATGTTTTGATTCATTATGGAACGCAAGTTATGATCCTTCAAAGTTGGCAAAAATCCTATAATTTTCAAGAATGCACCAAAGAGGGATTTTTGCAAAACCACTTGCCAAGGTTTCTAATGACTTCAAATGTGTACAAATACTTCATGACATGATAAAATAACTTCAAAAACTCAGAATTGGCCCAAGAATTGGATCATTTCATGCCTTGAATCACAGGATACACCAAAGAGGGAAAATTTGCAAAAACACATAGAAACCCTAACATCAAGTATTCCAGCTGCAATGTTTCAATCCTATGGCCTTCCTTGATCCATGCTGAGGCCAGACACCCCAAAATCTCAGGCCTGCACCATGCCCATACCTCAAGTACACAATGTTGACTTTTTTGCAAATCACCCCATACCAATCACACTATGCCACACCAACTCCTCTGACCAATCTCAGCTGCATATGCTAACATTATAGAACACATTTCACATAACACACAAGCCTGAATCATCCCAAAACTCAGATTACACAAAATCCTCTCAAAAACTTCATCTCTTCGAATCTCCCAACTCAGCCATCAAAACTTCAAAATTCTTTCACCAATCATCTCCACACAACCCCAGGATCATTTCCAACCCCTCACATTGGCCTGAAACTACCTCAAACAAAAACACGATTTTGACATGCTCTGAATTGAAACCTCAAAAACAGCCAACATAAACTTGTTTTAAAGCTTGCCAGAAGCATCAAGGGGTTCATTGGAGTGGAAAAGCACCAAGGAAGTGGCCAAAAAGCTCCAGATAACAAAGCTTCATCTCAAGTATACCTCAAGAACAAATTTTCTAGAACTTTTATTTCTTGTTATAGAATGATTCTATGAGTTGCACTGATCATCCTTATATGTTTGAAATTGAAAATGGTTGAGAAATAAGCATTTCATGATCTCTGAAAGTTTTTTGACCTAAAACTAATTTGTTTCGATTTAGCCTAAATACGTGAAATAAATGTGTTTTGTTGGATGATTCTTGTTGTATGATGTTTGGGGTTTGATTCTGGGCAGAGAGATTGAGTTTTAGAGGCTTAGGGAGAGAGATAATGTTTTGGCTCGTCGGAGAAGATGACCGGAACATTGTTCCGGTCATCTGAAAGTTGTTAGGGTTAATGACGTGTGATTAGTGAAGTTTGAATGTGAGCCCTCAGATCCTGCTTCCCGCGCGTGTTTGAACGGTCTAGATCCCCCATTAGCCCTAATCCAGTTTAATTAAGTTTAATTTTAATTAATTAAGTCAGGATTAATCCCAGCCATTGGATAACGCGCTGGTCAACCACTTTTTCCCCAGTTCAAATCTCAGCCCTCAGATTGACATACTTTCCCTTTATTTTATTTTTATTTCATTTTCTTTGTATTTTATTTCATATATTTATTAAAAATAGCAAAAATGATCAAAAAAATCTGAAAATGTTTATCAAGTCTTTTATTAATTTTCAGAAACCAAAAATATTTTTATTTTTATTTTTTTCATTAAAAAATATTTTAAAATCATTTAAATGTTTTATTTAATTAATTAATTTATTTTAATTAATTAAAAATACATTTAAGTATTTAAAAATCACAAAACAAATCAGAGAGCATTCTTAGACATTTAGAAGCATTTACAAACTCACCATACAAATTTCTTTTTGATTTTGATCATACTTTGAGATTTTTCATTGAATTAGGGTTCCTAAAATGACCTATTTTCTAACCCAAACTTCAAAAATTCATAACTTTTAAACCAAGTTGAGTTTGTGAATGTTTCTTTTTGCATTGTTCCATGCATGTCTTCTAGCATCCAAAAACATTTTTGTTTCAGTTTTATCTTGCATTTTCAAATTGTTTGGCATTTTACATTGAAGATCACCCAAAAAACCTAGGTAACTTAGGAAATTCATAACTTCTTCTAGGTTTAGCTTCTGACCTCCCCCTTTGGATGGTAACCTGGTATAGGTTTAGGGTTCCGTTGAGTGGATTTTCAATTTTTTATAATGTCATTTGCTCCTGTCTTTGTCATTTGCATCTCATGTGTCCCTTAAACCCTAATTTTACATGTTCATTTGCATTCATCTTGCATATGCATCCATACATGAACTTGCCATGACATTTCATGCATTCATATGTCATCTTAGACATCTTAGGACATGTTAGAATCATGCTTGATCATTTATTCATTCATTTTCCATGATTTGCATTCATTTCCTTTCATTAACTTTCATGGACTTTCAAACATCAAAGCATGCTTACATGACATCTCATCTTTGTATGATCATACATATGCACTTTGTATGCCTTTTCATCATCTCACATGACATTAACATTGCATAAAAACTTCTGACTTTGGTCATTTCATCTCATTGCATCTTATTTCATTTCAATTCTTCATGCCTTGAACTTTATGCATTCAAGCTAACATTTTCAGGTGGTAAGTTATTTTGAGAAGTGGATTTGCCTTCACTTCTCATTTCTCTTCATCTCTTTCATTTGCATCTTACTGGTTTTGAAGTGAACTTGTTCACTTGTGTTCCATTCTTCTTACTTTCTTTCTATTATGTTACTTATCTTTTTCAGGAAGTAAGTAACTTATTCTTCTCCTTCTTTCTCTTTTCATCTGTTTCTTCCATTGGAGGCCTGGAAGATATTTTCTCTTAAGCCTAACAAACCATAGAATACCCAAGCATGATAACTTTTAGGGTTGTGTATATTCCCCCTTAGTCTTTTACCTTTGAGTCTCCTTGAGTCTCTCTTCTCATCACAATAATCAGAGACTAAACTCTTAAAGATTTAGGACTTTGAATTAGGGTTATGCTTGCATCCTTCTCTTAGGATGGAGTGTATAACTTTAATCCTAAGTGTTAAACCTTTAATTTGTTTACACCTCTTAAACAAATCACATTAATAATCACCAAGACTTTATCTTGTAACTTGGGCCTTACATTAGGGTTCTAATTCTTCCTTTATGGTTAAGAAGGACAAACCCTAGTGTTTAATGGACAAGTCCCCCTCAAGTTGTCTTACAAACCATAAAATCCACTTCTTAATCTCATCCCTTAATTAAAATCCACTTAATAAAGGATTTGTTATATAATGAATTTAATCCCTAACTATGGATTAAGTTGAGGTATCTTCCTCAACTTAAGTGTTCTCATCTATTATCCTTCTATTAGGATGGTGTAATGAGTTTATTAATCTGTGATTAGAGATTAAACTCATTACTTAACACTAAACAAAAACCCAAAAAACATCTAAATATTCACAAGTAGGTTAATGATCTTAATCCTACATCATCATGGAAATTAAGTTGAGATGCTTATCTCATACTTAAGTATTCTCATTATCCCTAATCAGGGAGGATATAATGAGTTTACAAGCCTTTGATTTAGGCTTAAGCTCATTAACTTATGCAAAACACCAAAAACAATAACAAAACTGAAAACACAAAAAACAAACAATAATCGTCTCCTTCAGGATTCTTTTCTCATCACACTCATTCATAAACGAGAAATTGCTTCTCCCGTCTAATGCAAGACAGTTAGCACTCGAGCAAAATGAGTCATACACTTGAGCATAGGCAAGCAGGCAGTTCACAGTCAATTTATTTTTCAATCTCTTTGAGTCGAACTACGGTGTTCTAACTTCCTCATTGCACAAGAGGATATGTAGGCACAACTTAACTGTTATCGAACAAAAGTCTTTGTGTCTTCCCCCTCTTTCAGCATTCTCTTTTAAGCCTCAGTTCCTGAGCAATTCACCCTTTTGCACTGACACTTGTATATTTCTTTTCCAACTTTTGCACACAGATAGCACATACACTTACCCCTTTTAAAAACAATCTTTTAAGCGTGGATCCCGTCGAGTACGACGGACAATCTGGGTGCTAATACCTTCCCAGGTTGTAACCAACCCCCCTTTCTCAGTTTCTCTGGTTCACAACCGTCTTATCCATATCTTTTCTAGGTTTATGCAACATTACCTTTCCTTAGGGATACAAATTCCTAGCTGGCGACTCTATTCATCTTCAGCTTCATTTCTCCTTTCGCCGACCGTTCGCGCTTGTACCGGGATCCAAATCTTTGGGAGTGACAGTTTGGTGACTCTGCTGGGGAAACCTTATATTGTAACCAGGGCTTTTGGTTATTTTTGTGGGTTCCTCCTAGTGCTTGTTTGATTTGTGTTTACGGGGGTGTTATGTGCTACTTGTGCTTATTTATTTATTGCTTTCTGTACAGCTTTATTTATTGCTTTCATTTACAGTTTTATGCATTTCATACTGTTATTATCATATCATTAGTGTTGGATCTGTGTTTACCTTGGTGGGAGGGATTTTTGAGTGATTAAGGTCCCATACCGGGGACCTGAGTGACACATAGGCTAGAGTGGTTTCATATTTTTTCCCATTCCATTTTGGTCTAGTGCGGGAATATGAAACACGGTTCATACATGGGTTTCTTCTTGAGAACTCTGTGCTACGGATTTCCTGTAGTACTAGGGCTATCTGGGAAGCCTGCTAAGTCTGGATGACCTTTTTATGAAATTCAGCATCTGAGGTGAATTAGAGGAGTATCTTTTATGGTTATTGTAAACACTGTACCTCCGGGTTAGAAGTCTTTATACTTCTCATAACTGATCCAAGTCTGAGGATCCTTGTTCTAGAACAATACATGTGAGGGGGTTGGGATGTTTACAGGTTTGCAGGAACCCTTGGCCTCATCATACCTTGATACTAGATTTGTTAAGGTCGTATTATTTTGGACAGTTCTTGTGAAACCCTGGACTTGTGACTCTTTATTTGAGTCCCCCACCTGGTTACTGGTTTTCTAAGCCCCCATCCGGACTTATGAACTCACATGGACCCTATCAAGGCAGATAACAGATCCAGCACTTGATCACAAACCCTTGCATATCATTTTGCATACATCATTTTGAATCATTTAACATTTGCCTATTTGCTTTACAGGGTATCCACATTGTATCTTTGGTTTGGTTTTGACCTGTTCTGCTGCTCAGACTTCTTTAGTTATCTTCTCTAGCACCTTCATCAGTTTGTCTTCATTAGAGACTCTTCTCCAGCTATCTTTATCAGAGAACCCTCTTCAGCACCTACTCTAGTTATCTTCATCAGTCTTCAGCAGTTACCTTCATCAGGGCTACTCCTCAGTTTTCTTCACCAACATTCATTGTCAGCATGGAAACTTCCAGGAAGAGCAACATCACATACCACTTCTTTGAGCCCACTCTGACAGGCATCAGAAAAATCCAGTCTCTCATCACCCCTGATCATGTCCCATTATTCAGGGAACATTATGGAGGCATATTGGACATGATCATGGACCTGGATGCATCCTAGAGGAGCATGATTCACACTTGCTTGCAGTTTTATGACCCTCCTCTCAGATGCTTCACATTCCCTGACTTTCAGCTGGGACCTTTGCTAGAAGAATTTTCCATGTTGTTAGGTGTCCCCATCTGGAAGGGGATTCCCTTCAACCCTGAGATGGTTGCTCCCAAGAATGAAGATATAGCTAAGGCCTTACACTTGGAGCCTACCCTCATTGATCAGAGCATGCCCACCAAGGCTGGGGTCCCAGGCCTTCACTTGGATTTCTTGATCTCCCAGGCCACCCTGCATGCTGCAGCAGGAAAGTGGGATACTGTGTGTGCACTCTTGGCACTCAGCATATATGGAGTTATCTTGTTTGCAGACGAGCCAAAGTTTGTAAGAAAGAATGCTATTCACCTGTTCTTACTGAGGAACCCAGTTCCTACCTTGCTTGGAGACTTCTACTATTCAGTGCACTAGAGGAATGAGAAGCAAAGAGGAAGATTGGTCAGATGTTGTGCTCCCCTCTATTAATGTTGGTTGTTAAGACATTTGCCGAAGTCAGACACTTTCTTGAACCCTCATCAGCCAAGGAACTGGGCTAAGAGATTTATTTCCCTTACATCAGAAGACATCAGATGGTGCACTCAGAGCACCAAGGGCAAAGATATCATTACTAGTTGTGGGCAATATCCTAATGTGCCTTTGATTGGAGTGAAAGGTTACATTAACTACAACCCTTTGCTTTTCAAGAGACAATTAGGGTATGCTTTGGTTCATCCCCCAAGAGGGCAAGACTTGACAGAGACCCTCTACTGTGACATCCATCACAACTCTGCTATTATCAGACAGGCAGCCTGGGCCTGGGACAACATTCAAATTAAGGGGACAGATATCCTTGGCAAGTGTAACAACATAGCCTCAGCTCAGTATCTTGACTGGTCTCATGCTAGGGGGCAGATCACCCGGATGCCATTCACCTTAGAGGATACACCTGGACCATCAGCAGTGCAGCCTGCAGCTACTATCAGTTTGGAGGAGTTTGAGAAGTTAAAGGAAAGGAATACTCAACTCTCTGAAGCCTTGAAGAAGACTCTCTAGGAGAGGAATGACAACCGTCTAGATAATGAGAGGTTAGAGAAGCTCCGGGTTGAGCACTTGACCAAGATTGAGAAGACGAATGACTACATTAGAAAGGCTAGAGCAGGAGAGTTAGTACTAAAGAATGCTTGCAAGGAAGCTAAGACTCAGAAGGCCTGGGCTGAGCATTACTTAGAAGAGAGCCAGGCTAGGTGGATCAGGATCACTGAGGCTCGTGCACAAGAAGACCAAAGAACCCAAGCTAAGATAGAGCAGTTGGAGGCTTGTGAGAAGAAGCATCAGGCAGCTTTGTTGGCAGCACATGAGGAGATCTCTGAGTTAAAGCTCCGGGAGGGGTTGAAGAGATCAAAGGATCAGGATAAGCAAAAGAAGTTGACCAGTGCCATTGCCACCAGGAACCTCCTCATCAGGACTATCACAGAGCACCCAGTAGGCCCAGTGACTGAGGCTCTCCTGAAGGAAGTCAGAGAGGATAACTTTGGATTGGATGTTTGATTTCCTTGTACTTGTATTTCCTTTTGTTTGTACTTTTGATTTGTTGTTGTATCTTAACCCACCATGGGAACTTTGTTGTAATCAAACTATGTATCTTCACTCTTTGTAATATATGGTTTGTATTGTTTTGTGGGCTTAATCTCTCTTTCAACATCGACATTTCCTCGAGGTCTGGAAAGGTCAAAACCAGAGAACCAAATCGGATACCCTTGGAAGACAAATAGGCATCCTGCATTACATACTAACATCACTTCTTTGTTTTGTAGGTTTTTTTGTTTTTGTTGTTTCTCACTTTGTTGTGGTTTTAGGAAACATTGCTTGCAGAAAAGTGTTCCCTATCGATAGAGTACACCGGTATCCGACAAGAAACAAACTTCCGAGATTACAAATGGATCAGGTTCAACAAGACTTGACTGAAGTGAGAGCCCAGATGGCCAATGAGAGGACAGAGATGAGGGCCCAAATGAATCAATTTATGACAGTGATGACTAGTTTGGCTCAGAGCCAGGAGAGACTGAGAGAGTTAATCGAGCGGCAAACTCCCGAGGAAAATCATCCAGGTACCAGTAACAACGATCACGTGCAGCCTCGCACTGATCCCCCAGAGTTTGGACCTCATCTGAACCCAGATATCAATGCTATAAGAAACACCCAAGGTAACACTACTGGAGGAAGGGCCTTGCAGGAGGATCTTCAAGAAGAGCAGTTTACTGTGGTTGGGGCTGGAGACGAAGTTTACGACCGTCAGTTGGATGAAATTGCAGAGAAGCTAAGGTCTCTCGAATCCCAAAACTCTCTAGGTTTTGATGTCATGGACATGGGATTGGTGGAAGGGGTTAGAATTCCTCACAAGTTCAAACCCCCTTGTTTTGAAAGATACAATGGCACATCCTGCCCACGTACCCATCTTCAATATTTCCTGGGGAGATTGAAAGCCTACACCATGGATGAGAAACTGTGGATGTTTTACTTCGAGGATAGCTTGACAGGGGCATCCCGGGAATGGTACTCCCATTTAACCAAAGGCACAATGAGGAATTGGAAAGACTTGGATGAAGCTTTCATCCGTCAATATTAGTAAAATATGGACATGGCTCCAAACAGAAACCTTCTGATGGGAATGTCACAGTCTTCCCGTGAAAGCTTTAGAGAGTATGCCCAAAGGTGGAGGCAACTAGTTGCTGCCATTGAACCCCCGATGTCGGAAAGGGAGATGGCAAATATGTTCATGAATACTCTCCAGGGCACTTATATTGACTGTTTGGCTGCATTTTCTTCTACCAGATTTGCAGGCGTGGTGATAGCTTGGAAAGAATTGAGAGCTTACTGAAGATGGGGAAGATTTCCGACAACGGTGCCAGTTCAAGCAGTGCAAGGAAGCCATTTGCTGGGCCCCGTAGATCTGGTGAAACAAATTTTGTACATATGGGAAGAGGAAGACCCCAATATCTGCCCAGATCAGTTGTTGTCGTCACTATTCCTACTCCACCTCCTCAATATACTCAACAACCACATCATTTTCCTCAACAGCCACAGTTTACTCAACAGAGATCTTAAACAACAATAGCAACAATCAACAACAACGCCCTTTTCAACAACGGTCATCTCAAATCAACAGGGTGATTGACCCTATTCCAATGCCATACGCCACACTGCTGCCACAACTCCTAAAGCTCAATCTTGTTGAGTTGAGGACATTGGCTCCACCTGATCCTCAGAACCTTCCAAGAAATTATGATTTCAACGCTAGGTGTGCTTTTAATTCTATCGCACCTGGTCACTCCACGGAAAAATGCAGGGCTCTGCATATGAAGGTCCAGGATTTCGTATATTCAAAGGCCCTGAACTTTGCACCACCTCCCAATGTCATGAAAAATCCTATGCCAAGCTACAGTGGGCCAAGGATTAATGCTATAGAATAAGGTTCACCCATGATTTCAATTGAAGATACTGCAAGTATTCAGACACCTCTGGCAGAGGTTAAAGCCCAACTTTTGAAATGCCAAGTGTTTCCAGGTTGTGAGGCCTGTTGTGAATCTTGCAAGGTTTCCGAGAACGGGTGTGAAGGTTTGAGGAATGGCATCAATGGCTTGATTAAAGAAGGCATTCTGCAAATAACCACAACAACATCTACAACACCAACAACTCTTTTGTCGACCACAAATGACTCTTTTACAACTGCAACAACAATTGTTCCTACCGATTCATCTACAACTTCAGCAACCACCTCTTCCATCACTTCAACAAACAACAGTTCCATGTCATCCACTTCTATAACTTCAGCAACCACCAACAATGATGTCTCCACAGTTACTATTTATTATGACCCTACAACGGTCCCAAACTCCAACAACTTTCAACAATCTCAACAACAGTTTCAGCAACAACCAGGCTTCAATTCATCACCACCAACATCCACCAGAAGTCCTGTCACTATCTTCTATGATCCACAGACAATAACAGTCCCAACTTCTGCTGCAGTGAGCCCAGTCACTATCACGGGTCCAGGGCCAATTCCATATGACAAAGACAGTGTTGTTCCATGGCATTATGGTGCTGACCTTTACTGCAACGGAGAAAAAGTCCTTCTTGATTCTTCAGTTCCTACCCCACAAGTGGACAATGTTGGGGGAGGCGGAGGCTTCACCCGAAGTGGACGCCTCTTTGCGTCACAAGCTCCAAGAACTAACACTGAGGCAGAGGCTATTGCCAAAGCCAAAGGAAAAAGTGTGATACCAGAAGAATCTGCACCAAAAGAGACTCATAAATCATCCTTTGATCAGGATGTGGATGAATTTATGAGGATAATTAAAAGAAGTGACTACAAGGATGTGGATCAGGTCCACAAGACTCCTTCTAAGATCTCCATATTATCACTGCTCAAAGTTCTGCACGTTGCCTATGTGCCATAAGAGATCACAGTGAATCAGCTTGAGACAGTGGTGTCTAATGTCAATACTAGCCATGGGCTAGGTTTCACCAATGCTGATTTAACAGCAGAAGGACGTCACCACAACAAGGCTTTGCACATCACCCTGGAGTGCAAAGGGGTTGTACTCTTTCATGTTCTTGTGGACACTGGGTCTTCACTCAATGTCTTGCCGAAGAAAGCTCTTGTCAAGCTAGAATATGATGGAATAGCTCTCCGACCAAGAAATCTTATGGTCAGGGCTTTTGATGGCTCCAAGAGGTCTGTTCTTGGAGAGGTGGAGCTTCCTGTGATAATCGGTCCACAGGTCTTTCAGACTACTTTCTATGTGATGGACATTCAGCCGGCCTACAGCTGTTTGTTGGGTCAACCATGGATTTACGACGCTGGTGCAGTAACATCGACCCTTCACCAGAAATTGAAATATGAGTGGGAAGGACAGATTATCACCATCTGCGGTGAAGAGGACATCTTCGTTAGCCATCTGGCTACATACAAGTACATTGAGATGGATGGTGAAATCCATGATACTATGAGCCAAGGGTTCGAGGCCCTGAATGTAAATGAGGCGACGATTGAAGTATTTGCTGCATCCCAGGAGGATAGGATGGGTACTTCAATTGTCTCCTATCAGCAAGCCCGGAAGGTTGTTGAAGATGGAAATGCCCAAGTTTGGGGCAAGCTACTACCAGTAGAGAAGAAGGAAGACAGATTCGGTTTGGGTTACAAACCATTCCAACAAGATCAATCAGAGGCTACTAAAGAGCCCAAGTTCATCAGTGGGGGGATGCTCACCCCAGATGTTGTTAACAACCTGGAAGACGAGGAGAAAAGCGACCTCAACCTAGAGAACTGGATACGTCCAAGAATCCCGGGGCACCAAGTCCTTAACTGGTCTTCCCAGGAAATTATAAGGGTTACTCCTGTAGAGTAATTATTATTTCCTACCTTTTTTTAGCATGCATCAAATCCTGTATCTTGCCCAAGGTGTCAGGACTCATTTTGTAATAGGGCCATATTGTAATTTTGTGCAAATGAATTATCAATGAATATCAGACATCTTTTGCAAACAAGTCTCTTTTTCGCTCACTGTCTTTTCATTTTTTTACTTTTGTACAAAAAAATAAAATGGAAATGTTTTCAAAATAAATAACTTCATTTTTTACACTTTTCTAAACAAGATTAAAATTGATCACTAAAACGAACAAATCTCAACCCTTGCAGAGATTATCCTCCAGATTGCACCGACAACAACACTGCTATGACCTTGTATGACTTCGACAATCCAATTAATCATGCTGATGAAGGGGTTGAAGAAGACTATGAGTTGCCTAAAGAGTTAGCAAGGTTGTTGAGGCAAGAAGAGAAAGTGATTACTCCTCATCAGGAGGAGGTTGAAACTGTTAATCTTGGTACTGAAGAGGATTTAAAAGAGGTGAAGATTGGGGCCGGTCTGCAAGCTTCAGTAAAAGAACAGCTCATTGACATGCTTCGAGAATACGTCGACGTCTTTGCTTGGTCCTATCAAGACATGCCAGGTCTAGATACGAATATTGTTATGCATAAGCTACCTTTGAAAGAAGATTGTCCTCCAGTGAAGCAAAAGTTGCGTCGTACTCGCCCAAATATGGCCATGAAGATTAAGGAAGAAGTACAAAAACAGTGGGACGCCGGTTTCCTTGCTGTAACTAGTTACCCGCCATGGGTCGCTAATATTGTATCGGTGCCTAAGAAAGATGGAAAAGTACGTATGTGTGTGGATTACCAGGATCTGAACAGAGCTAGCCCAAAGGATGACTTCCCATTACCTCACATTGATGTATTGATCGATAACACATCTCAGTTCTCAGTGTTTTCTTTCATGGATGGTTTTTCTGGATATAATCAGATCAAAATGTCACCCGAAGACATGGAGAAGAGAACCTTCATCACACCTTGGGGGACATTCTGTTACAAGGTAATGCCATTTGGACTGAAGAATACCGGTGCAACTTATCAACGGGCTATGGTAACGTTATTCCACGATATGATCTACAAAGAAATTGAATGCTACGTGGATGACATGATTGCCAAGTCCCTTACTGAAGAAGACCATCTGGTAAATCTGCTGAAGTTATTCAAGCGTTTGAGAAAGTATCAGCTGAAGCTAAACCCCAACAAATGCACATTTAGGGTACGTTCCGGTAAGCTGCTGGGATTTATCGTAAGTGAAAAAGGAATTGAAGTTGATCCTGACAAAGTCAAGGCCATTCAGGAGATGCCTGCACCTAGGACTGAAAAAGAAGTTTGGGGATCTTAGGTAGATTGAACTACATATCAAGGTTCATATCTCATCTTACTACAACCTGTGAACCCCTATTCAAGCTGTTAAGAAAGGAACAAACAGTCAAGTGGAACAAAGATTATCAGAAGGCTTTTGACAAGACCAATGAGTACCTACAAGAACCTCCAATTCTCATGCCTCCAATTGAAGGAAGTCCTATGATAATGTACCTGACAGTATTAGAAGGATCAATGGGGTGTGTGTTGGGCCAGCATGACGAGTCTGGTCGAAAAGAGTATGCAATATACTACCTAAGCAAAAAGTTTACCGACTGTGAACAACGTTATTCACTGCTTGAGAAAACTTGATGTGCTTTAGCGTGGGCTGCTCGCCGACTAAGACAGTATATGTTGACTCACACTAACTTGTTGATCTCAAAGTTGGACCCCGTCAAGTACATATTTGAGAAGCCAACACTTACTGGAAGGGTTGCAATATGGCAAATGATTCTGACAAAGTATGACATTTAGTACACATCTCAAAAGGCCATCAAAGGCAGTGTACTGTCTGACTATCTAACTCACCTTTGCTTGCACTAACAACGAAGCTGAATACGAAGCCTGTATCATGGGTCTTGAGGAAGCCATTGACCTCAGGATCAAGACTTTAAATGTATTCGTAGATTCAGCTTTGGTAATCAATTAGACCAACAGCAAATGGTACACTCACCAAGAGCATCTGATTCCATACCGTGACTACACGAGGAGATTATTGACATTCTTCACAACAGTCAAACTTGAGTATATCCCTCGAGACAAAAATCAGTTCGCAGATTCTTTAGCTACCATTTCCTCCATGATCAAGGTTTAAACTGCCAATTGTGTGCCTCAGATTTCGATATACAGATTGGATCGACCAACATACGTATTCTCTGTGGACATTGCTAAAGATGACAAGCCTTGGTTCCATGATATCAAATGCTTCTTGGAAAATTAAACATACCCACCTAGGGCATCATCCAATGATAAGAAGACATTAAAAAGGCTGGCCGGTAGTTTCTTCCTTAATGCTGATGGTTCATTATACAAGCGAAACTTTGACATGGTTCTTCTCAGATGTGTTGATAAGAAAGAAGCAGACTTTGCGATGCACGAGGTGCATGAAGGATCTTTCAGTACTCATGCTGGAGGACATGCAATGGCTAAGAAATTGTTAAGATCAGGTTACTACTGGATCACAATGGATGCAGACTGTTGTGCCTATGCCAAAAGGTGCCACAAATGCCAGATCTACGCAGACAAAGTGCATGTGCCTCCGAATCCTTTGAACGTGATGTCTTCACCTTGGCCCTTTGCCATGTGGGGCATTGACATGATTGGAAAGATCGAGGCGACTGCTTCAAATGGCCACAGATTCATCCTGGTAGCCATTGATTACTTCACCAAATGGGTTGAAGCAGCTTCGTATGCAAACGTAACCAGACAAGTGGTAGCCAGATTCCTGAAAAGAGACATCATTTGTCGATATGGAGTATCTGAGCGAATCATTACTGATAATGGTTCCAATTTGAACAAAAAAAAATGATGGCAGAACTGTGCTAGGACTTCAAAATCCAACATCACAACTCTTCTCCTTACAGGCCAAAGATGAATGTGCAGAAGATGGTGGTTACTTACAAAGACTGGCATGAAATGCTACCATTTGCCTTGTATGGGTATCGAACCTCAATTAGAACGTCCACTGGGGAAACACCGTATCAGCTTGTGTATGGTATGGAAGCAGTCCTACCTGTTGAAGTTGAGCTACCCTCCTTAAGGGTACTGATGGATGTAAAGCTGAATGAAGCAGAATGGGTCCGGTCTCGGTACAATCAACTGAATCTGATCGAAGAAAAGAGGTTAGCTGCAATTTGTCATGGGCAGTTATATCAGAAAAGGATGAAGAAAGCCTTCGATTAGAAAGTTAGGCTTCAGGAATACCAAGTGGGAGATCTTGTGTTGAAAAAACTCCTTCCTCCTCATACAGACCACATGCGCAAGTGGACTCCAATCTACGACGGTCCATTCATAGTAAAGAAGGTTTTCTCTGGTGGAGCACTGATGCTCACTACTATGGATGGTGAAGATTTCTTATCCCCTGTGAATTCAGATGCAGTTAAAAAATACTTCTCATAAAATGACCCGCTGGACATAAAACAGAATGTAAGTCCATGAAAAAATAGGGCATCCCGGCGAGTCAAAAAACAGAATAAAGAACTCGGGAAAAAATAAGGGAAAATTGAAAAATAATGTACACCCGCTGAGTTGAAAAGCCGCATTGGACAACTCAGGCAAAAAAAGGGTATCCCGGTGGATCGAAAACCCGAAAGGGCGATCCACACAAAATTTGGGAATAAGCGAACAACTGCATTCTGAATTCGTCTGTATCACTCACAACACGGAAAACTTCGAAAGGATAAAACATCGGTCAGAATCAACCTTCTTTAGAAAGCAAGATGAGAAGAACGTCAGGGTCATACAGGTCATAATAAAGGAAGCTCACCGGAGCATTGTCAACATTGCCAACACTTTTACTTTTCTCAATTTGTAGCAATCTCCTCATTCCAGGGGATTTGTTTCTTTGACTGTATTTGCCAAATCAGGACACCCAGATTAATAAAATCAGATTTTTCAGTTACACCTCTTTTTGTACATTATTTTTTCATTTCCAAAATGTCCAATATTCATGATATAATACTTGCATAAAACAAATGAGCCATTTGGAATAAAATGCTTGCGGGAAATATATTTACTTCCAGGAATATCTAACTCCTATGACGGGATCCGGTAAGGGATACCTCGGGATGCTTGTGCGTTTCTTTTGTCTTAACAGGTTGCGGGTATTCAATACACAACATGGGGCATGCCAAACACACTTCCCCAACATACCTCCTCTCTAAGCAGTATCTGAAATTCTTTTCCCAGCGGAGTTGTCAAAGTCTCCTCATCCCCAGCACAGGTCTACTCAACAGGAGCATCCCCAGCCAATCTCCCCACGGAGTTTCCAGCTTCTCCCTAGAAAAGCAATGCCTAAAACTCTTACACAACAAAGTGATGAAAGTTTCCTTCTCCCCAGCTGAGTTCTCCTTACGGGATAGATCTATCAATGATCTATTTTCCCAAGCAAAGTTACACCTCCTAACAGATCTACCAATGATCTCTTCCCCAGCTGGGATATCCCTCTAAGCAGATCAGCCATAGATCTTTGTCACAGCAGGATCCGAATCCCGGATCGGTTTCTCTTTTGCATAATCATAACATTCGCATCATAAATCACTGAGATAAGCATAGCATTACGGCAAAAATCAAACATTTGCATGATCACAAGCCAGGTTCGAGCCAGTCACCTGCAATTACCACCAGTATTTCATCAGCAATGAATATAAAAGCTCACATCCCCTGCGAATAAAAGCCAAAGCGTCCACTTTGAACTCTCCAACACAAATGCCTGTTCATATATACCCTTTTCGACACTCGTCTGTGTCGTATTATTTCCCGTAGATATAAAGCCAAAGCACTTCCTTTTCACTCTCAAAAATAGATATACATGTTCTTTTTTTGACACTCGTCCGTGTCACCTTTCCCCAACATGGTTGCCAAAACACTGGTTGCAAACC
This sequence comes from Lathyrus aphaca, assembly GCA_963966055.1. Classification (NCBI taxonomy): domain Eukaryota; kingdom Viridiplantae; phylum Streptophyta; class Magnoliopsida; order Fabales; family Fabaceae; genus Lathyrus; species Lathyrus aphaca. The sequence continues at coordinate 354,479,343 of OZ014525.1, forward strand.
AAATGTTTGTAACACATCCTTTTTTTTCGACACCCGTCTGTGTCATCCTATCCCCACAGGTCGCCAGAACACCTTTTTACACTCTCACATACAAATATTTGTTCATAACTTATACATATTCTCTTTTGACACTCGTTCGTGTCATACATTCCCCAACAAGTCAAACACTCATCCGTATCTTGCTCGTATTTCACCAGCAAATCAATATTCACTCATACTTATACAGAAGTCTTTGATACTTGTCCGTATCTCGTATATATATCACTCTTCAACAGATTTGACACTCGTCCGTGTTCTTTGTTAACCAGTTGGTACTCGTCCATATCATCATCTCTAAACACGCGTCAACGTTTATTTCTACCGATACTCGTCCGTATCGCGGTCTTAAGGATGCTCGTCTGCATCTTTAATCTATACACATCGTCAAACACTCATACATTTTGTTCTCGAGCGTAAACACTCGTCCGTGTTTACCATTCCCAAGTAAGTCACCAACAAAACAACTTTTCTTCTATCCGACATTCTTCCTATGTCGTGATACTTTCGGCAGCCGTCCCCTGCCATGTGATCATCATTCTCCTTTGGATGACCAACCCTCATCCTTTCCCTAGCGGAGTCTCCATTATTGGAACCCTTTTTCTATTCGGCATTCGTCCTATGTCGTGATATTTAGCAGCCGTCCCCAGTTAGGTGATCGTCCTTCACCTTTTGATGACCGTCCCTCATCATTTTATCCGATGGCCGTCCCCATCGTCGACCTTTCCTATCCGGCATTCGTCCTATGTCGCGACAAAAAGAAGCCGTCCCCTGCTAGGTGATCGCCCTTCACCTTTGATGACCGTCCCTCATAATTATTTCATTTATTCTTTAAACTGATGGTCGTCCCCATCTTTGTTTACTTTACTTTGCAAACTTGATGGCCGTCCCCATCATTGCCTTTACTTTAATCCCCAGAGAATCTTGTTTCCTTACCTGATGGACGTCCCCATCATGATCTCTTTATTTCCCTAGCTTGTCGGTCGTCCCCGTCATTGCTTTACTCACCAATTTATCCCCAGCAGTCATCCTCTGCTCGATGGTCGTCCTCCATTGCCTTCATTTAATAATCATACTATACTACCTTTTGCAATTTATATCCCTTTCTTCTTCTATCCAGCGAGTGCAAATTTTGGACTGTCTTTGGTATTCAACCACAAGTTATCTTGTTTGTCTGATAAGCCAGACGCTTACATCCTGCACAACTAACTCATGTTTGAATAGGGGCAGCTGTAAACACCCCAAATTTTCCCTCATTCCTATCACACCATGGCGTGTGATCTTTCATTTTTTGCATTAAACATAAGCATTACATCTCATATTGCATCTTTGCTTCACTGCATAAGTTCAAGTTCATCCACATCTAGGGTTTGTGATCTGAGCAATCCAAGATCCATCTGAGCCATCCTAAAGGTCTTAAAGTGTTCCAAGAGGGTTCATGTGTGTTCTATCATCATGTGTGTTCAACTCCAAATTTTTGGGCCATTCTTGTTTCTAATGTTCTTAAGATGTTATAAGGATCATATGTACCAAGTTTGAAGAAGAAATTCATTGTGGAAGTCATATGTTCACTGGGTAACTTCTTGAGCAAGTTAAGTCATAATAAGGGCATCTGAGGCCCCCAACAATGGAACCAAAGGGGTATTTTCATCAAATTGAAGTTCTATGATCTTTATTTGATCTTATAAGAGGTTAGAAGTTCACAAGATTGAATAATTTTGAGCCATTTGAAAAGTTGCCAAAAATGGAAATGACTTGTAATGGAAACTTTCCATTTTGGGAAAGTTTTTCAACCTCCTCTTTCTTGATCAAAAATGATTCAAATGAAAAATTCTTGGTCATGAAAGTTGTAGATTAGGACTTTCCCTTTTTAAAAAGTACAATAAAATTTTTTATTCATTATGGAACTCAAGTTATGATCCTTCAAAGTTGCCAAAAATCCTATAATTTTCAAGAATGCACCAAAGAGGGATTTTTGCAAAACCACTTGACAAGGCTTCTAATGACTTCAAATGTCTACAAATACTTCATGACATGATAAAAAAACTTCAAAAACTCGGAATTGGCCCAAGAATTGGATCATTTCATGCCTTGAATCACAAGATACACCAAAGAGGGAAAATTTGCAAAAACACATAGAAACCCTAGCATCAAGTATTCCAACTGCAATGTTTCAATCCTATGGCCTTCCTTGATCCATGCTGAGGCCAGACACCCCAAAATCTCAGGCCTGCACCATGCCTATACCTCAAGTACACAATGTTGACTTTTTTGCAAATCACCCCATACCAATCACACTATGCCACACCAACTCCTCTGACCAATCCCAACTGTATATGCTAACATTATGGAACACATTTCACATAACACACAAGCCTGAATCATCCCAAAGCTCAGATTACACAAAATCCTCTCAAAACTTCATCTCTTCGAATCTCCTAACTCAGCTATCAAAACTTCAAAATTCTTTCACCAATCATCTCCACACAACCCCGGGATCATTTCCCACCCCTCACATTGGCCTGAAACTACCTCAAACAAAAACACGATTTTGACATACTCTGAACTGAAACCTCAAAAACAGCCAACATAAACTTATTTCAAGCTTGCCAGAAGCATCAAGGGGTTCATTGGAGTGGAAAAGCACCAAGGAAGTGGCCAGAAAGCTCTAGATAGAAAAGCTTCATCTCAGGTATACCTCAAGAACAAATTTTCCTGAACTTTGATTTCTTGTTATATAATGATTCTATGAGTTGCACTGATCATCCTGATATGTTTGAAATTGAAAATGGTTGAGAAATAAGCATTTCATGATCTCTGAAAGTTTTTTGACCTAAAACTAATTTGTTTCGATTCAACCTAAATACGTGAAATAAATGTGTTTTGTTGGACGATTCTTGTTGTATGATGTTTGGGGTTTGATTCTGGGCAGAGAGATTGAGTTTTAGAGGCTTAGGGAGAGAGATAGTGTTTTGGCTCGTCGGAGAAGATGACCGGAACACTGTTCCGGTCATCTAAAAGTTGTCAGGGTTAATGAGGTGTGATTAGTGAAGTTTGAATGTGAGCCCTCAGATCCTGCTTCCTGCGCGTGTTTGAACGGTCTAGATCCCCCATTAGCCCTAATCCAGTTTAATTAAGTTTAATTTTAATTAATTAAGTCAGGATTAATCCCAGCCATTGGATAACGCGCTGGTCAACCACTTTTTCCCCAGTTCAAATCTCAACCCTCAGATTGACATATTTTCCCTTTATTTTATTTTTATTTCATTTTCTTTGTATTTTATTTCATATATTTATTAAAAATAGCAAAAATGATCAAAAAATTCTGAAATGTTTTATCAAGTCTTTTATTAATTTTTAGAAACCAAAAATATTTTGATTTTGATTTTTTGCATTAAAAAATATTTTTAAATCATTTAAATGTTTTATTTAATTAATTAATTGATTTTAATTAATTAAAAATACATTTAAGTATTTAAAAATCACAAAAAAAATCAGAGAGCATTCTTAGACATTTAGAAGCATTTACAAACTCACCATAAAAATTTCTTTTTGGTTTTGATCATACTTTGAGATTTTTCATTGAATTAGGGTTCCTAAAATGACCTATTTTCTAACCCTAACTTCAAAAATTCATAACTTTTAAACCAAGTTGAGTTTGTGAATGTTTCTTTTTGCATTGTTCCATACATGTCTTCTAGTATCCAAAAACATTTTTGTTTCATTTTTATCTAGCATTTTCAATTTTCTTGGCATTTTACATTGAAGATCACCCAAAAAACCTAGGTAACTTAGGAAATTCATAACTTCTTATAGGTTTAGCTTCTGACCTCCCCCTTTGGATCGTAACCTAGTATAGGTTTAGGGTTCCTTTGAGTGCATTTTCAAATTTTTTATAATGTCATTTGCTCCTGTCTTTGTCATTTGCATCTCATGTGTCCCTAAAACCCTAATTTTACATGTTCATTTGCATTCATCTTGCATATGCATCCATACATGAACTTGCCATGACATTTCAGGCATTCATATGTCATCTTAGACATCTTAGGACATGTTAGAATCATGCTTGATCATTTCTTCATTCATTTTCTATGATTTGCATTCATTTCCTTTCATTAACTTTCATGAACTTTCAAACTTCAAAGCATGCTTACATGACATCTCATCTTTGTATGATCATACATATGCACTTTGTATGCCTTTGAATCATCTCACATGACATTAACATTGCATAAACACTCCTGACTTGTGTCATTTCATCTAATTGCATCTTCTTTCATTTCATTTCTTAATCCCTTGAACTTTATGCATTCATGCTAACATTTTCAGGTGGTAAGTTACCTTGAGAAGTGGATTTGCCTTCACTTCTCATTTCTCTTCATTTCTTTCATTTGCATCTTGCTGGTTTTGAAGTGAACTTGTTTACTTGTGTTCCATTCTTCTTTCTTTCTTTCTTTTATGTTACTTATCATCTTCAGGAAGTAAGTAACTTATTTTTCTCCTTCTTTCTCTTTTGATCTGTTTCATCCATTGGTGGCCTTGAAGATATTTTCTCTTAAGCCTAACAAACCATAGAATACCCAAGCATGATAACTTTTAGGATTGTGTATATTCCCCCTTAGTTTTTTACCTTTGAGTCTCCTTGAGTCTCTCTTCTCATCACAATAATCAGAGACTAAACTCTTAAAGATTTAGGACTTTAAATTAGGGTTATGCCTGCATCATTCTCTTAGGATGGAGTGTATAACTTTAATCCTAAGTGTTAAACCTTTAATTTGTTTACACCTCTTAAGCAAATCAAATTAATAATCACCAAGACTTTATCTTGTAACTTGTGCCTTACATTAGGGTTCTAATTCTTCCTTTATGGTTAAGAAGGACAAACCCTAGTGTTTAATGGACAAGTCCCCCTCAAGTTGTCTTACAAACCATAAAATCCACTTCTTAATCTCATCTCTTAATTAAAATCCACTTAATAAGGGCTTTGTTATATAATGAATTTAATCCCTAACCATGGATCAAGTTGAGATATCTTCCTCAGCTTAAGTTTTCTCATCTATTATCCTTCTATTAGGATGGTGTAATGAGTTCATTAATATGTGATTAAAGATTAAACTCATTACTTAACACTAAAAAAAACTCAAAAAACATCTAAATAATCACAAGTAGGTTAATGATCTTAATCCTACATCATCATGGCAATTAAGTTGAGATGCTTATCTCATACTTAATTATTCTCATTATCCCTAATCAGGGAGGATATAATGAGTTTACAAGCCTTTGATTTAGGCTTAAGCTCATTAATTTATGCAAAAAACCAAAAACAATAACAAAAATGAAAACACAAAAAACAAACAATAATCGTATCCTTCGGGATTCTTTTCTCATCACACTCACTCATAAATGAGAAATTTCTTCTCCCATCTAATGCAAGACAGTTAGCACTCGAGCCAGACGAGTCATACACTTGAGCATAGGCAAGCAGGCAGTTCACAGTCAATTTATTTTTCAATCTCTTTGAGTCGAACTACGGTGTTCTGACTTCCTCATTGCACAAGAGGATACGTAGGCATAACTTAACAGTTATCGAACAAAAGTCTTTGTGTCTTCCCCCTCTTTCAGCATTCTCTTTTAAGCCTCAGTTCCTGAGCAATTCACCCTTTTGCACTGACACTTGTATATTTCTTTTCCAGCTTTTGCACACAGATAGCACATACACTTACCCCTTTTAAAAACAATATTTTAAGCGTGGATCCCGTCGAGTATGACGGACAATCTGGGTGCTAATACCTTCCCAGGTTGTAACCAACCCCCTTTCTTAGTTTCTTTGGTTCGCAACCGTCTTATCCATATCTTTTCTAGGTTTATGCAGCATTACCTTTCCTTAGGGATAAAAATGCCTAGCTGGCGACTCTATTCATCTTCACCTTCATTTCTCCTTTCGCCGACCGTTCGCGCTTGTACCGGGATCCAAATCTTTGGGAGCGACAGAAAGGATATGACGGTATCAGAATATGCATAGAGATGCAATTTATATCGAATGGAGATGATTAAAGTGATGATGTTATGTTATGGTAATGTTGAGAGAAAGACGAATGTTGATTAGTGTTGTTAAAAATTTTAACTTGGATAAGAGTTGTAATTGGAGCGAACCGAATTGGATTGTACTCGATGTTGTAGCGACTCCGATGTTAGAAGGATATTTAAAGTTGTGTTATGCTGCAAGCATGTATAAGAGATTGTGTATTGGATTTTGGAAGTTTTGGTGTAATTGACGATGTCAGAATTAAGGAGACTAAGAAGATGTTGGTAAGCCTTATAGAGTCGACAGATCATTATGCTTACGGATTTTGGGCACAAGTTGAAGTATGCTATTGTATTGGGTAATGATGATTTATGCCACTATTATGGTTGTCGGCTGTCTATTGACAAATTGAGGAACTGGTCACCCTTAATCTATTGTTGATAGTAGACAAAATCGTAATTGATAGATAGATGTGTCATGCTAACTAGTATAATATGTACGTTGAATTGGTTGATGTCAAGCCAAATGCTTGTGGATTGTTTGATTAGTCGATGCTGATGTATATATATGAATATTAGTTGGATTTAAGGATGATAGATTGAAGTTAAAAGTTGATCGATGATTAGTATGGAAACTCACAGTTGAGTTTTGAATAATTTGAGTGTTGTTTTGTGATGATTTAAGTGACTTGAGACTTAAAGCTATCTAGAGATGATCTAAGGAGGAAGTAATGGAAATGTAAGACCATGATTTGATAAGAATGTCGGATAATTTAGTTGTGGTTGGTATGCCAGAAAGTGTATGTGAGGAGTATAAAATTAAACTTCCATACTTGTTTGGATAACTTAGAACTAGTGTTCATTGTGGATGTTCTGAGCGGTTATAAAATCAGAAGAAGAGCACTTAGAGTATTTGAGAGTTGAGTTGCAAGTATTAAAAGAAGTAAAGTTATAAGTTTATCTATTAAAGTGTGATTTGTGGTTAGAAAGGATGAGTTACTTGGTTGTGTTAATTCAGATAAGAGTTTATGAAGCAATGTGTCGATATGAGTAGGAATCGTTGAATTTGTTTGTTGAATTATTTGGTAGTGAAAAAGATGATTTATGTTGTTGAATCTAAGTGAACTCAGATGTTATATGTTGTTGTAACGATGTTGTGTGCTTAAGGTGATTTTTGGAGATCGTGTTTGTAACACCCCAAACTTTTCCCTCTAATTTATCACCAATCTCAAGTACTTATGCTTTGTTCCCATGTCATTTAGCATATTATTTAATATTGCATAAATAAATAAATAAATAAATAATAGATCATGCATCATTGGTCAAGGCGCAGGGCATGTGATCAAAGGTTAGTCAATGATAATATCAATCATCAGGTCTCAGAAGAAAAATTATCTCAGAACGCATGACCGAGGTCGGGAATCTGAGATTTCCCACAAAAAGGAAAATTTCAGGTTTTGGTTGAAGTAACCGGTTACCTGTTGAAATTTGGGAAAAAGAAGCTGATTTTAGAACTGGTAACCGGTTACCTCATAGGTAGTAACCGATTACCACGTGCAAAAATGAAAAAATTCAAAATTCAGTTGGGATAACTTCATCACCTTTCCATTTCAAACTACCTTGCATTTTTTACCAATTCTAGAATCTTCTACCACCTTTCAAAGGAATATTCAAAGAATATGCCAAAGGAATATTCCAAGAATATGTCAATGGAATATTCTAGGAATATTTCTAACTAACTTTAACTAACTTTTAGCCTAAGGCCCAAGCCTTAAACCTAACCCAAACCAAGTTCAAAAACTAACACCTATATAATCATTTCCCTCCAAACCTCACACAACTAGACTTCATTTTCACCATTTTTTCATAACTTCTCTCAATCATCATCAAGATTCTTCAAGTTTTGCATTGAAACTTGTTGAATCGGAAGCTAAGGCTCCACCATTTGCATTGATTTCAAGGATTATCAAAGAAGTTGCTACAAATTTGGTGTTTAATTAACCTTTTGGAAGTGTTTTTCAAATATTGTGATCAATCGCATTTATTTTGCGCATTCGCGGGAAGAAGCTTCAGATCTTAGGGTTTCTCTTCAACCGCATATCGTTTCGACATTGCAACAATTGCCAAAGCAAGCCTCCGCTTTATAGGTTGGTAGATTCATAATTACTTCTATTTTTAACTTATTCCTCTTCATCTCGCTCCGCGCATTCTTCGCGTTTTCTTAAATTTGACATGTTATTTGATTTGGTCATTAGAAGTTAGACTCTTGATGTGATTGTGGTTTTAATGGGTGTTAGAATGTTGCATTTAGGTGTAATTTTCGTGTTTAATTGATAGGATTTAGGTTAGAGCTTATTCGAATAAGTTGGTGTTGATTTTTACAAGAAAATGCAGAAATTTTTTATTCTGGTCTCAGAGTAACCGGTCACCTCATAGGTAGTAACCAGTTACCTGTGTTAAATTTTGAAGAAATCCCAGTTTTTGAACTGGTAACCGATTACCACATAGGTAGTAACTGGTTACCACTGAACCAGGATGAAAAATTATTTTTTTTTCTTGCAATTTTGTTATCCATTTCCTCTCCAATCATCATGAATCTTTAGTATATGATTTTAGGGAGTTTTTAGGAGCTGTTTAGGTGCAGGTGCATGTATTGTCGACAAATTTTGACGTGCATTTCATTTGGTTCCTATTTTTCTCATAATTGTTGAATTTGTGTTCATAGCATGTTATGAATGTTGTTATCATGATTAAGCTTCATCGGTGGCATGTTAATGATGAATCAATAATCTGTTTTGCAATGTATTTGTGATCCATGCATGTTTCGGATGTTTGTACGCATAATCAGAAATGTTGCACGCTACTTGAAATTGTATGGTTCACATGTTTGTATTCATTCTTGTTTGGTTGTTTGTTGCATTCCATTGTTGATGTTCATTTCAGATTGTGATGCATTAAAATGTATGTTCATTCCATTGTTTTTTTGCATTAAAGTTTCATTTTGCACATATTTGCTTTTGTAAAGTGCATTAAGGGGGTTAGTTTGTTTGCATGCTCACATGATCATAATCATACCAAACATGTTGCATCCATTAATGATTGTATTATGTTGCATATCCATGCATTTGCATTGGAAAAATGATTAAATTATGCCATATTTTTACTACTGTGTTTTGAAACAGAACCTGTAAAATGTATGTTGCATTGTCTTGTTTGGACAATTTTTACACCTATTTCCATGCTATTTGGTAGCAGTAATAGGTTGTTTGCATTATTAGTTGCATTTGGTAGTTGATTGTGTGTTAGGGAGTTGTTGTAGTGTCTGACTTTTTGTTTTGCTTAGCTTTTAGGCATCCTTAGGCTTATGATTGAGTCTAGTTTAGGTCATAGCCATGCTAGGACATGTTTGGTACTTAATTACCTCTTTCCTTTTATCATTTTGGACTTATTTTACTAACCTTTGTTTTGTAGGGGGTTATGGTAAATCATGTGTGTGGGAGGGTATCCCACATACACCTTCTTCCTTATCCTCTTAAAGTTCTCTTGTGTGATTGCGATAAGCATTTTGTGCTTCTTCGACATTTCACTTTATTCATTCCCTTTGAGGTCTAATCTCATCTCCAATCGTTGAAGTGAGGTAGAACTTGCTTTCTTTTTCTCTTTAGGATTGCAAGACCTCGTTAACCATATCGTGATGAGGTGTAAGATATCTATCATGATGAACAATTCTTAGTATGAGGATGTTTCACAAACAACAAAATAAAAAATGCTTCTTCTAAAAGACAGTAAACCAACAACACATGTCTTTCCTGCGGGAATTCTCTTCTCATCTCATTCACTCTAAACGAGAACTCGCTACGACTTGTCTCTTTGCAAGACGGTGACGCACTCGTCGAGGCGAGCCTGCAACAACTGAACATAGGAATAAGCAGTTCAATTCATAAAAAACACAAAGTTCCCGCCTTAGTTATGCGAACTATGTCGACTCTGATTCTCATTTCCCATGAGATACGTAGGCAGCGGGGCAGGGCCCATTCGAGCATATTCTTTATTTTTCCCTACATTTTTCTCATACATTTTCGTTCTCTTTTCCAGTTCCAGTAGCAGTTCTTTTGTTCAGCAGCAGTTTATTTCTTACCTTTTGAAATAGTTTAAGCAAGCGTGGATCCCACCGAGTACGACAGACGATCTGGGGTGCTAAAACCTTCCCAGTTCGTAACACACTCCCGAACCCAGTCTCTTTGGTTCTCGAGACCTTATTCTTTCCTTTTTCTTAGGTTTGTGCAACATTACCTTTCCCATTCTTTCAGGATAAAAATGCCTGGATGGCGACTCTACCTTTTCCGGGCCCCTTTCGCGTTTGTACTAGGATGAAAATCCCGAGAGCGATAGCTGGCGACTCTGTTGGGGATCGAACCCAAAATCTCCGGTTTCCCCTTTGAGAGTCAATCCTAGCGCTTGTTTGTTTGTTTCTTTGGGTGTTTAGTTATTTACTGATGTGTGCTTTAGTTTAGCTTTACTTCTTTTATTTACAACTATTATTTACAACTTTATTTATTGCTTTTAGTTTTATTTTTCATGCCTCATATATATACTGGACTGTCTGTACTTTTAGTATTTTAGCATGGACAAATATTGTACTTCCATGATATATCATTATGATGAGAGGCGGTGTGTTCCATACCCAGAGTGTGATTGTCTTGGAACTATCTTGTGTGGGGACCGATCATTGAGGACCTTAGTGGAAACAACCCTTTCTAGTGGTGACAGTGGCAGACCACATTTGTTGGCAAACCCTATGGGCCCACTGGGAACTCGCATAGGATGGCATGGTTCTCTCATAAGAACTCAGTTAAAGCAACTGTTTATATGACAATAATATTGTATCCCAAAGGCTTAATGTGCTATTGTTTCTTGATTTAGTGCTTGAAGCTGGGAACTTATGAGGGATTCTTGTTTTTCCCGGACTCAGCTGAGACCTCCCTGAGTAGTATATAATGTTAAAACGATTCCCTGGAATGGTATTACACCATTTCTCGGAGATGGTGAATGTATTATTGTTATTCAGCTTTGTAAGTCTGTGACGTTGACCAGAGGTAGAAAACCTGTGAAATTTGGAGGGGTTTACATGTTTGCAAGAACCCTAAACTTACAACATACCCGCTTTGCCAGTGTTACTTTTTGATATGATCCAGTCCCATATGGTCCTTTGGTTTTGAATTATGGAATTTATGCACAAAGATAATATTATCATGACTCTTCACAGACACTTGGTTATCTGATCAACACCGACACAAACACGTCACTGATCACATGCCTTGCATTTCATAACATCATCACATCATTAATCATTTGTGTTGTTTTTCATTCTCAAGGTTTGAATACCGTTCCCAATTCCGGTCGGACTTCGGTTTAGAGATGGAAGACTATAGAAAGAAGAATATCCATTATAAGTTCTTCGACACTAAGATGGACATGGTAAACAAAATGGTGTCTCTAATCACCCCAAATCATACTGAAGATTTCCAGAAGGCTTACAGTGGTATTCTGAATATGGAGGTAGACCTGGATAGCTCTGAGAGAAGCGTCATTCATACACTGCTGCAGTACTACGACCCTCAGCTTAGATTCTTTACATTTCATGATTTCCAGTTGGGTCCTCCCTTGGAGGAATATGCCTTGATCTTAGGGGTTCCTCTTCAGGATCAAGTTCCTTTCAACTCGGAGATGGCTAGACCTACGCCTGTTGACATTGTTGAAGCTCTTTATTTGAGCATGTCTGTTGTATCTGCAAATCTGAATACTACCAAAGGAGGAATGTCCGGGTTTTCTCTGGAATTCTTGGTGAAAAAGGCTAAGGGTCTTGTTTCAAAAACTCAGTGGAACTCGAATTGTGTTATTCTAGCCCTTTCTATCCATGGGATCATTCTGTTTGCAGATATCGACAAATTTGTAAACATGAATGTTATTCATCTCTTTGTGTTGAAGAATCCAATGCCCACTCTATTGGGAGACCTCTACTATGTAGTGCATTATAAGAATGAGAAAAAACAATGAGGTTTGGTACGGTGTTATGCTCTATTATTTTACAATTGGTTCTTGAGGTATTTTCCAAGTACTGAAGCCTTCATTGATTCTAGCTTGATCTGGGCTCAGAGGTTAAGCATGTACCTTTGGAAGAGTACCAGAAGCTGGAAGCTTTAGTTCAATAGCTCAGGGCAGAGAGTCAGGAATCCCATAGTTCCTATTGGAGGATGGTGACCCTTAATCAGAGGTTAGAAGAAATATTTCAGAAATATGAAGAAATGGTGAAGGTCAAGCATATAGACTTTGAAGAAAGAGAGCGTTATTTCAAGAAAAAGGGTTTGGCTGAAATCCACAAAACAAATGAGCATCGAAAGGACAATAAGTCTCTGATTGAAGCATACAAAATAGTAACTCTTTGGAAAGAAAAATGGGAGGCCAACCTGAAGAAGAAGAAGAAGAAGGAAGTGGAAGATGAATACAAGAAGTGGATTCAAGATCTTCAAGAGAAATTGGGTGACTAGAAAGAGAAGCTCCAGCTAGCCTACAAGCAGCGTAGAGACTAAATCCAGAAGATAACACAAGGATAACGAGTAATTGAGGATGTTCAGAAGGAGGTGGAAGAGCTCAAAGTCTGTGCGGAGGTCAAGAAGGTCAGGTCCGAGCCTAGTCCTAGCAAGGGAAATGAACAGATCTTCCTACAGTAGATAAGTGAACTCTATACTTCTTTCAATCAGAGGGATTTGCTCATACAAAAGCTCCTTGAAGACCTAAGTCATCCGGGTGTCGCTTAGTTGTTTGAGAATGTCAAACGTCTTAGTTGGAGGCTAAGGGATTTATAGTTTCATAGGGCTTAAATTCTTTTGTCTATACTGGATTACCCGCAGACTGTTGTGGGAATATTTTATACTTCTGTGGTTGTGCTTATAGTAAAAACTTGTGACATTCAGGGAGATCCTTTGTTAATCTCATGTTTCCATTTACCTGATATGGTTTTAGTTTCTGATTGTTGTCCTTACACCGACATGTGTTCTAGGCACTGTTTCTTCACAGTTAGCTAATATGAATTTCATGTGATATTATCTTCCTAAGAGTCAAAATTCTCACAGGCCATCTGGATTTTCTTATTCTTGAATACTAGAACGGTGACGTGAACAACCTTGAAAATGAAAGAACACAACATTTGCATGAATTCGTATCATATTTTAATTTTGCTTTGCAGGTTATCTGGGTTTCCTAACTTATATGTTTATTCAGGAAGAATTGCAAATCGCCGTCTTCACCGGTACGCCACCATCACAATCAAAGAAACGTCACGGATTATGTTCAAGCTGAATTGACTGAATTTCGTACGCATATGAATGAATTCAAGAACATGATTCATGGGGTTGCCCTAGGTCAACAAGAGTTGAGGGCTGCTGTCCAGAGGCTTGATCAACCGTAAGTCGTCGGAGTTAATCTGGATGCACAAGGCAACCCAATTAATGCCACTACTGGGCCAACTAGAGCCAACCAGCCTCCCACCCCAGAGGGTATTCATATTTCGGTTCATAATGTGGAGGATAATCAGGCCTACCAATTCTCTTTGCTGAACGATGACTTGGGACTCGGTATGGGGGGAAATCATCAGGACTTTCAGATGCTAGTAGAGAAGGTCAGAGTTATGGAATGCAGAGATACCTTGTGAATTGATGTCTCCGACATGGGATTGGTGCAAGGTTTAATCATCCCATTGAGGTTCAAGGCCCCTGGATTTGAAAAATACAACAGGAATTGATGTCCCAAGACTCATCTTCAGGCTTACTATCGTAAGATAACTTCCTATACAAAAGATGAAAAACTCTGGATGTACTTATTCCAGGACAACCCGTCTGAAGGCTCTCTCTAGTGGTACATGAAGTTAGAACATATTTTTGTGCTCAAATGGAAGGATCTAGGGGAAGCGTTCCTCAGGAAATACAAGTATAATATCGATATGGCCCCAAGTAGGACTCAGTCGTAGAGCCTGTCCCAGAAAAATTCTGAGAGTTTCAAAGAATACGCGTAGAGGTGGCGCGAGTTAGCAGCAAGAGTACAACCACCCCTGCTCGAAAGAGAAATGGTGGATCTGTTCATGGATACCCTTCTGATATCATACTTACTAGTGAGAGGGTTGAAAATCCGATGATTGATGACGAAAGCATTCAGTTTGACCAGGTTGTTAAAGAAGGTGAAGTTTCCACGGTCACTATTGTAATACCTCAAATTTGTCCAACGAATATAATTTTGTTTTCTTTTTTTGTTTCATTGTTATGTTTACTAACCACTATGCAAAATAAAAATTATGTTTGTTATTTCATTTGTCTTACTGGTTGGATAGGCTAAGGCTATGCCAACTGACTTGCAATTGACAGGATTGATGTCATTTCTCAAGAATTTGGTTCAAGGCTACAAGGTGTTCAATGTTTAGAATGGATTCATAATTAATATCAACCTCATTCATTTCAAAGGGGATTGTGATTTGGTTAAAGAAGTGATTCATGAAAGCTATTCAAGGCACGACTTTTAGATTAAGGCACAGTCATGTGAAGACTATTTAAGGCATGACTTTTAGATTAAGGCATTGTCATGTTAATATCATTGGTCTTACGACATGATCCATTTGCTACATTTTATTTCAAGTCAACATCATGCATTTTCAAGATATAACCTCATGAGTGTTCAAGAGCCATGTCAAGCTTGTTTTGGAGCCACATTGAAATATATTTTAAGTTGGTGTTCAAGGTCTTTGATCAAGGATGTTTTCTAGGAGTCAAGTTCACTCATATTCACTTAGAGCCCACATTATCGTGCCTCCATGTTCAGATAAGGGGCTCATATATTGCTTTATATGAATAACTTAAGCCTAAGCAATTTGAACACACACTAAAGGCGCTCGCCAGCAGCCATGAGCAAGTATTGTCAACAAAGCAAGATTCTAAGTCACAAGTCTATTTTATTGATTAGGAATCTAAGCAAGAAGCAAAATTCAAATGGAATAAAATCTGCATGTTATTTATGGATGCGGTTACACAAGTTCAGGAGAATTACTAAGACATATTTACATGGTCTCAGGCTACAAAAATTTAAAGATTGAAACTTGAGCCATAGCTATAAGAAGTTGTAGTCAAATTCCTACTACGGTTAAAAGCTTCAGCTCCAAGAACTCTTTGGTGTCCTCATGTTTCAGTGTCTTGAGTCAGATTCATGCTCAAATGACCAATTTCTTCACACCAATGCCAAGATCCTTTGTTTCACTTCTGTCCCACGGATTTCCATCAGAGTCTTTGTCAATCCCAAGTTTCCTCATTGCTTCATTAAACATTATAGAGCAGAATGTTAGCATCAGGAAATCATGAGTACAAAAGCAAGTTCAATACAAATTGGGATATTCAAAGCACAAAACAATTGAAAGATCATTCAAACTTAATCCAAACAAAGTGTATCACTACTATTGCAGCATGGATTTCAAGTGTTGATCAATTAACTGATGGCAGAACTCAGGACAAAACTTCATGAGAATGTTCTGATTAAGCTCCATGTTTCTGCAAAGCAAACTGAAGGTGTGAAAAACACAAGGAAGGGGGGGTTGGAATTGGGTTTTCAAAAATAATGATAATAAAAGACACTTTGATTTATCCTGGTTCGTTTGAACTCAATGAGGTCTTAATCTACTATTCAAAACTTGAATACAACCACTAAGACCTATAGTCAAAGTCTTCTCGAGTCTACTAACTATACTAGTCTCTCAAGGAATTTTACAAAGAGTTTTACAAAAGTTTTAATAGAATTTCTTCAAAAACTATTATCACACAGTGATAGTTTTTACAAAGTTAAGAACATATAAAAAGAAATTTATAAGAAATATTTGCGCACGGAAGAGAAAGCGTCAATTTCTTCAAATGATCTCCTTTTATAAGATTTTAAATAGTCATAATGTCCTTCCAAAAATAAAAGATATTGTTCCCAACCATTATTCTTGATTCCCTCTTAATTGCCCTTTATTATGAGAATCATAATGTACTTAATTCACATCAGAGTATGTTTGAATTTTGCAACTATAAAAATGTATTTGATGAGAACTTCTTTCTACCATAAGATCTTCTACGAGTGATGCACTTAGCTTGTATATCATTAGAATATGTTGAGAAAATTAGAGATTGTCTTCTCATAAAAACTTCTATCCTGCACATAGAAGATAATTTTAGTACTATAATTTGTTCTTATAAAATATTGTTATCATCAAAACTCTAACAGCGAAGTATAATCAAAATCTTGTTCTAAAAATCTCCCCCTTTTTGATGATGACAAAACATTAATTTTGATTTAGAACAAAGAAATAAAAGGTAAGGAAACTCCCTTTAGATGGTGATATATTCTTTCAGAATTTTCGTAAGAAGTTCTTTAGCTTATGCTCCCCCTGAGTTGATTACTTATCTTGTTCTATAAACAACTTAGACAGTTTAATCAGAGTATTAATATATTTGAGGCTTAGTCTTGATAAACTGTTATAGATCAGAATCATTTACTTTTATCCCCCTTTTTGTCATTACTAAAAAACACAAAAAATAGATAATCATGGAAAACATTGGACAAAACATATAAATATCAAAAAACAAGAAAACAAACAAACAGAAGGAAATTCATTCAAAAGAGGACTTGATCTGAGAAGTTGATTCAACTTGTTGTCCAATCATTGATTTGAGTTCAGCATTTGTCTCATCTTGCTTGTCCAACCGCTGCTTGACAGATTCATTTTCTTTCGTTAGTTCGTCTAGAGTTTTCAGCACCAAGGATGTTGGAGTTGGTTCTTCAACTATTGCAGCATCTTGAGTGGAGTAATCCTCAGAAGATTCTTCAGCAAAAGGTGCTTCAACAGTTTCTTTGCCTTTGTCTTCAGCAAAAGGAACAATCATTAGCTGGAGTGCCGAATATGATTCCTTTGGTTCATGTTCTTTCCAAGGCTTGTCATCCAGAAGGTGAGTTCTCTTCTTCTCAAGGCTGGTGACCACTTCTTTCAGACTTTCATAGAAATTCTGCTGAGCAATATCATAATAGATATCTTTCAGCTTCATGGTCTCAAAATTAAACCACTTTCTGAAGGAGATCCAAAAAAAGTCAGAAGTTGCAAGATCAAGGTTTTCTGCACAAGTGATCTTCAGATCTTCCAGCCTAAGTTTCATTTCTGCTTCGAATGCTAGAAACAGTGTACCAACATCTGACTTGGTTGGTTTTGGTTTAGGTTTGGGTATGGCAGTTTTGTTTGTGACAGAGGATAGATTTTGTAGAGCCTCTATGTCAATAAAGGTTCTAAGAGGGTCCTCATGTTCATTGGTTGGTGAGGGACTATCTGGAATGTTAATGTAAGTGGGAGTATTCGGAGGGGTTGATGCATAAGAACATAAGGATTCTTTACGAATGGGGGATATGTCAAACACAACTCTATGAGTGTCAGAGTTTAGAGGAGGGTTAAAGCCAAGTGTTTGTTGAGTGAGTGTTGGTGGAGGTGGATTAAAGGACTGAGTTTCAGAGGCAGCAACAAAAGTAGGAAAAACGTCAATATCTGATAGAACTTGTTGAAGTTATGAATGGGTTTCAACAAAGGTTGAGGTGTTTAGATCAAAAGGTGGTGTTTTGTTTATTGGCATGTCGAAATCTTCTAGAGTTTGAGGAGAGTGATGTTCAGATGTTTTTGATGGTGAGGAAGTGTTTTCAGGTTGAGTATTTTGTGAAGGGGAAGGTATAGTAGGGATTTCAGAAGTTATAATATTAGAAGGTGTAGGTGTAACAGAAGGAGTGGTATTAGAAGGAGGGTTTTAAGTTGTGACAACTGTTACAGATTCTACAATAGAAATAAACTCAGAATGAGAAGAAGAAATACCTTTCTATCTGATTTGCTTTGGAGCCTTCTAAGAGGTTCCTTCAGAAGCATTCCTCTTCTTTTTCTTCTTTTGAAAAACTTCTGGTGCAGGTTTTCTGAGCTCTTCTGGTTTGAACAGAGGATCAACACCATCCATCTTGTAGGATTCCAAGTATCAAACTACAACCTCTGGTGGTGTATCAATAGAGCACATAGGAAATTCCTTCAGAGGAATTTTCCTGGTGGTAATGACTTCTCTAGAGTGTAGAACTGGATCCTTCTTGATGATTTCTATGAACTTCATCTTCATTAGATTCTTAGCATTCAGAGGCTTCTCAGTTTTTTCTTCCAAAAGTTCAAATTGTTGAGCCTCATTCAGATGATCAACCAACATGTTTTCAGTCAGAATGTCTGAAATGAGTCTTCCCAAAGGAATCCAATCTCTTTTGGTCTTCTCATCTTCTCTAGTTTCCCTTATGATGTTCTTCATATGATTAAAAATTGAATGAGAAAGATTAACCTTTTTGTTCTTGGAGATGAAGTACAACAGAAATTGCGGATCCACATTGATGTAATCTGGGGAATTTGTTGCTTTCCTGTGACTGATGCAACCTAGAATTATGTTTGCCCAAATTCTCAGATGATCCTTCAGATCTTTGATTTTGTTGGATGTTGCCCATTTGAGAAGATTTCTTTAGAGACGAGTGTACTATCAGAAAACTTATCCATCTCACTACATTTGATCCCAGTTCCATCATATTGTATCAACTTTGCAATGTGTTCTTTCGTGATGATGATCCTCTTACCCAGAACATAAAAGGTTATATGAGAGTTATAAGCACTTGCAAAAATCCAAAATTCCTTGACTAATTTATGTAAGATTGGACCCATCAGACGATCAAAGTATTTCTCTCATCCTTGAAACTTAACTGCAGGTGTAAGATCAAACCCATTTTCCTTCAAACTGTCAAAATCAACAAAAAGCTCATAGAGAACTTCTAGCTTGTCTACAGGAGTAAGAAGGGTTCTGACAGGAGAAAAGTAGAGTTCTTTTGACGGTTGATCAGGTTGAGTTTGTTGAGAGGAAGGAGCTTAATAAGAGTTTTGAGATGGAGAAGCCATTCCTTACCAAGATGAAGGTTTGAACAAGGGTGCAGAGAAAAATAGAAACAAGATAGTGATGGTGAAAGTGAAATTGTGAAAAGTGTTTGTGAGGTGAAAACAAATCATTTATATAGAGTTATGAGGCGGTAAAAGAAAACACACTTAGTGGAAAACATTAATGCATATAAAATCATGATTAATTGCATTAAATGAGTTCTGACAGGGGAGTGGTGTAAATATTTTGGAACAGTTACCAACGTGACTAGCACCTCAATTGTGTCTTTTCAGCTGTTTCATTTTCACAGAAATTGAACACGTATTCTTCTGCAAGGGACATATTTCCAAGTGATGGAATGCATGTTCTGTCCATCTTCAGAGTATGAACACGTATTCTGATTCTTTAGGATACTTCAGAGATTCATTGACACGTGTTGATGTTATGATCTGCATGTTATTCTTTTGACACAAAAGTCTGAGAAGTAAACAGTCAAATCATCTTAAAAACTTCTTAACCGATTTTCTTTCTAGAAGGAAATAAATTAGTACAGAACTTCTAAGAGTTATATGCATAAAGTTAAACATTTCTCATTCTGGGCATAATTCCATACTGAGATTAGTCAGAATGAAATTAAATCTATCTTCAGCAAGGGGTTTTGTAAAAATATCAGCCCATTGATGGTCTATATCTATAAATTTTAAAAACATAATTCCCTTCTGATTATAGTCCCTAATGAAATGGTGTTTAACTTCTATGTGTTTATCTCAAGAGTGTAATATAATATTTTTAGAAAGACAGATAGCAGAAGTGTTATCACAGAGGATGGAAATGTTACTCTCATATATATTGAAATCCTCAAGCTGGTTTTTCATCCAGAGCATCTAAGTACTGCATCCAGCTGCTTCTATGTATTCAGCTTCAGTAGTTGATGGTGCTATGGTTGATTGCCTTTTGCTGGACCAAGATATTAGATTGTCTCCCAGAAATTGATATCTTCCAGAAGTACTTTTTCTTTTTGTTCTGTTTCAAGCAAAATCAGTGTCACAGTACCCTACAAGCTTATAATTTCTGGACTTTCTATAGCATAAACCAAGATTAGTAGTACCTTTCAGATATCTTAAGATTCTCTTAATTGCTGTTAAGTGAGTGTCTCTAGGATCTGATTGGAATCTAGCATATAAACACACGCTATACAGAATGTCTGGTCTTAAGGCAGTTAAGTAAAGAAGAGAGCCAATCATACCTTTGTAGATCTTTTGACCTACTTTCTTACTTACCTCTTCCTTCTCCAGAATACATGAGGGATTGTAAACACCCCAAATTTTCCCTCACTCATTTCACCATGGCTTGTGATCTTTTCATGTGCATAAGTTCAATCATAGCATCTCATATTGCACTCTTGCTTCACTGCATTGTTTCTAAGTCATCTGCATCTAGGGTTTGTGATCTGAGTAATCCAAGGGCCATTTGAGCCACTCCCAAGGTCTTCAATCACTTCAAAGGGGTCCATGTTTGTTCAAGCATCATATTATATCATCACAAAGTCAAGGAAGTCAAAGAATCACAAGAACTGGGAAAGGCATGGAAGCAGAGCCAGGTTTAACTACACAGATGACCTAGAATTAGGGTTTTGGTTTCAGAGGCCATAACTCCAAATTTTTTGGTCATTCTTGTTTCTATTGGTCTCTATATGTTATAAGGATCATGCATATCAATTTTCATGAATAAATTCCATGGGGAAGACATCTAATCAAGAGTTGACTTCTTGAGCAAGTCAGGGCAAAATCAGGGCATCTGAGGCCCCCAATGACCCAACCAAAGGGTGTCCTCCATCATTTTTAATGTTTATGATCTTTATTTGATCATAGAAGATGTTAGAAGTTCAAAAAATTGGAAAATTTCAAGTCATTTGCAAAGTTGCCTTTTTGGGAAAGTGACTTGTAATGGAAACTTGCTATTTTGGGAAAGTTTTTCAACCTTCTCTTTTTGATTCAAAAATGCTTCAAATGAGAAAACTTTGGTCATGAAAGTTGTAGAATGGATCCTCCCATTTTCAAAAAGTACAAGAACTCATTCTAATTCATTTTGGATCAAAATTTATGGCTTGTCAAAGTTGGACAAAATCACATAATTTCAAGTTTTGTACCAAAGAGGCAAAGTTGCAAAACCTCATGCCAAGGAAAAATGTGACTTCTAATTGATTTCTATGCATTACACAAACATGAACGATGACCTAAAAATCAGAATGCACCAAAGAACCTCCCATTTTCATGACTTATGCTTCAAGTAATCACAAAAGGGCAAAACTTTGTGAAATTTGCAAAAACTCACATAAACCCTAATCCACTTGCTGCATTGCCTCTAATTCATTTCCATGGTTATCCTTGAAGCATGCTGAGCCAAGCCATGCCTTTGTACCTTGACTTCCATAGCCCATACCTCTCTTACACAAAAAGTTGACTTTATGCAAAATGGCCCATACCAATCAAGCTAGGCCAGCAACAACTCTCTGACCTATCCAAGCTTGATACATGGATAAAATGAGACTCAACACATAGCACAACACATCCTGATCTCTCCCATAAGCCATAGCTCACCAAACTCTCATTTTATGCACTTTCCTTCGAATCTCATCACACAATCATCAAACCTCAAAACCAACTTCACCATTCATTCAGAAAAGCTTCATAGAGCATAAACCACCCTTCACCTTGCCTTGAAAGTCCCTGAAACTCAAACACGATTTTCCACCCTCTCTGAACAGAACTCCATCAATCTCACAAACTAGCCACAACACGCTCCAACTAAGCCTCAAAGCATCTTTAGGGAGACCATTGGAGGAGTTTTGAAGCAAGGAGGCAGTCTGAAAGCTCCAAACTGAAAGCTTCACCTCAGGTAGCTTCGCAAAATCATTTTTCCAGAAACCTTGTTTTAAGTTATTGAAATGATCTACATGCTCCCCTGAATGTTTTGCACTTTTTATTTTTGAAAATGATTGATTATTGAGCATGTACTGTCTCTCTGAAAGTTGGATCTTTTTTTAGGTTTTTGGTTCGAATCTAGGTTTTGAGTGAAAAGAAGTGGATTTTGAGGGTGGATTCATGTTTAGGGAGGTTGAGAGGTTTGATCTGGAGCTTTACAGCTCTTAAAATGACCTGGAGAGTGGGATTGAGATTTCTCAGGGAGGGTGTCACCGGAGAAGACGACCGGAGCTCTTCTCCGGTGACCTGAAAGTCATTAGGGTTTGATAATTAGGTTTAGCTGGGTTTAAATGTGGAGCGTTGGATCAGGGCTTCCCGCGCGGGTTGGAGGGCCAGGATGGCTTCACTTAGCCCTAATTGTGATTAATTAATTTAATTAATTAGGTTTAGTTTAAAAATGCCAGTTTGAACCAAGGCCGTTGGATAGCGCGCGCAGTCTTCCCGCCATCTCCAAGTTTGAATGTGAGCCTCAGGATTGGCATACTTTTCATTTTATTTAATTTTATTGTATTTTATTTTCATTTAATTTGCACGAATTATTTAAAATAGCAAATCATTTCTAAAAAATTTCATTTTTTGCATGCTGACTTAAAATATTTTTCTCATTCTGAATATATTTTTATTTTTATTTTTTGCATTAAAAATTATTTTTAAATCATTTAAATGTTTATTTTTAATTAGTTAATGGAAATTAATTTAATTAAAAATGCATTTAGGTATTTAAAAATCACCAAAAAATTCACATTGCATTTAAAAACATTTAGAAACATTATCCAACTCTCAAAGCAAATTTCTTTTTAGTTCTTGATGCATTTTGACAATTTTCCATGGAATTAAATTCATTTTAAGGCAATATTTTTGTGCAAACTTTGAAAAATCCATTCTGCCTAACCTTTGAGAGTTTGATGATGGTTCTTCTTGCATTGCATCCTTCATGGCATGTAGTTCATAGGATAAATTTGGTTGGAATTTATCCTTAATTTTCAATTTGTTTTGCATTTTTCATGATGAGGTACCTTAAAACCCTAATTGACTTAGAAAATTCATAACTTGCACTAGGTTAAGAGTTAGGTCCCCTCCTTTGGGCAGTGAACTTGTGTAGGGTTAGGGTTCCATTGATCTCATTTTCAATTTTTTTATCATGTCATTTGCTTCTGATTTTGAATTTTGCTTTGTGTGTTGTGTATAAACCCTAATTTTTGTCTTCCTTTGCATCCATCTTTCATTTGCTTGCATCCAATAACTTTCCATGACATTTTGTGAATCCACATGATTCATAATACATCTTAGGACATATTAGAATCATGTTTGATCATTTCATCTTTCATTTGCCATGTTATATGTCCATTTCATTTCATAAACTTTCATGAACTTCCATGGTTCAAAGCATGCCTCATTTACATCCTTATGCTTGTTTGATCACTCTCATCTCTTGTCATGTGTTTGTATCTTCTCTTAGCATCATTAACATCATGTTTATGCTTCTGAATTTGGTTTGCATCATGACATTTCATCTCATTTGCATTGCATTTCATTTCTTTGGCTAACTTTTCAGGTGGTAAGTTGTTTTGAGAAGTGAATTTGCCTTCACTTCTCACAATCTCTCTTCATCTCTCTTATGCATCATTGCTGCATTTTATCTTGTGTATTTGAGTGAGCTTGCTCATTCATGCTCTTTTCCACTTTCTTTCTTCAAGCAACTTGTCTTCTTAAGTGAAGCAAGTTGTCTTGCTTCTCTCTGCTTCTTGCTCCTTTCACCTGTTTCCTTCCTGGTGGTTTCTCTGAAGATATTTTACAAGCCTCATTAACCCTAGGATACCCAAGCATGATCACAATTAGGGTTTGATTAGTCCCCCATTTAGTTTTACCTTTGTGTCATCTTTGAGTCTTCTCTTCTCATCTCATAATATGGGACTAAACCCTAAAGGTTTTAAGGCTTTGTGATTAAGCTTATGCCTGCATCCTTCTATTAGGATGGAGTGTATAACTTTAATCCTAAGTGTTAAACCCTTAATGTGTTTAAATCTTTAAATTAATCCATCTAATAATCATCAACACACCAAGCTTGTAACTTGGGCCTTGCATTAGGGTTCTAATTCTTCCTTAATTGGTTAAGAAGGACTAACCCTAGTGTTAATGGACAAGTCCTCCTTAAGTTGTCTTACAAACCATAAAACTCACTTCTTAATCTTATCATTAACTAAAATCCACTCTAATAAAAGCTTTGTTTTGTCATGAGGTTAATCCCTAATCATAGATTAAGTTGAGGAGTCTTCCTCAGCTTAAATGTTCTCATCTATTATCCTTCTATTAGGATGGTGTAATGAGTCCATTAAATCCTTGATTATGGCTTAATCTCATTACTTAACACTAAACAAAAACAACAAAAACATCTAAATAATTACAAGTAGGTTAATGATCTTAATCCTACATCATGGTGTTTAAGTGTGAGGTGCTTACTTCACACTTAAGGTATTCTCATTACCCCTAATCAGAGGGAGGATGTGTTAAGTTTACCAAACCTTTGGTTTAGGCTTAAGCTCATTTTCTTATGACAAATTCCAAAAATCAATAAAAGATTGAAAACACAAAAAACAAACAATAATCGTCTCCTCCGGGATTCTTTTCTCATCTCATTCACTCATAAACGAGAACTCGCTTCTTCCGTCTAATGCAAGACAGTTTGCACCTGAGCCAGACAGGTCATACACTTGAGCATAGACAAGCAAGCAGTTCACAAGTCAATTTATCTTTCAGTATCTTTGAGTCAAACTACGGTGTTCTGACTTCCTCATTGCACGAGAGGATACGTAGGCATAACTTAACAGTTATCGAACAAAAGTCTCTGTATATCCCCCCTCTTTCCAGCATCATCCTTTAAGCCTCATTGTCTTGAGCATTTTACTCTTGCTCTTACACTGACACTTCTCTTATACACTTCACTTCTTTTACACTGACACTTGCATTCTTTTCTAGCTTTGATACACAGATTGCACTGACACTACCCCTTTTAAACACAAATCTTTTAAGCGTGGATCCCGTCGAGTACGACAGACAATCTGGGTGCTAATACCTTCCCAGGTTGTAACCAACCCCCTTTCTCAGTCTCTCTGGTTCGCAACCGTCTTATCTATCTTTTCTCAGGTCTATGCAGCATTACCTTTCCTCCGGGATTAAAATGCCTAGTTGGCGACTCTTTTCTCTTGAGTTCACCCTTGTGTGTTCTCTTCCTCTTTCGCCGACCGTTCGCATCTGTACCCCTCTTGGCCAGGTGTCATTTTGGTGGGGGCGACAGGGATGCATTGGAGTTTTGGAAATATTACTATCTGACGTATCAAATTTCTTCAGAAGTTCCTTGACATATTTGCTTTGATGTATATACGTTCATTCTGATGTTTAATTGATTTGTATTCCTAGAAAGAACTTTAATTCTCCCATCAAGCTCATTTCAAATTCTGCCTGCATAGACTTAGAAAATTCCTTTCCCAAGGAACTTTTAGTGGAAACAAAAATAATATCATCTACATAAATTTGACAAATAAGAATATCATTTTTAAAAGTTTTGCAGAAGAGAGTTGTGTCCATTTTCCCTCTGATAAAGTTATTTTCCAGAAGAAAATTACTTAGTCTTTCATACCAAGCTCTGGGAGCTTGTTTCAGACCATATAAAGAATTTGTAAGTTTGTAAACATGTTCTAGAAATTTAGTATTTTCAAAACCAGGGGGTTGGTGCACATAAACTTCTTCGTCAATATAACCATTTAAAAATGCATTCTTAATATCCATCTGATAGAGAGTGATGTCATGATTAACAACAAATGATATTAACAGTCTAATAGATTTTAACCTTGTGACTGGTGCAAAGGTTTATGTATAGTCTATTCCTTCTTGCTGACTATAACCTTGTGCAACCAATTGTGCTTTGTTTCTGACAACTTCACCTTGTTCGTTGAGCTTGTTTCTGAATACCCATTTGGTGCCAATAATGTTGAATCCTTTTGGTATAGGAACTAAATCCCAAACGTCATTTTTGGTGAATTGATTTAGTTCTTCTTGCATTTCAAGTATCCAATCATTTTCTGAAAGCGCTTCTTTTACAAAAGTTGGTTCAATTAGAGAGACTAATCCCATTAGAGATTCTTCAGAGTTTCTGAATGATGACCTTGTTCTAATTGGATCATCTTTCTTTCCCAGAATATTATCTTCTGGATGATTCAACATGCTTCTGGATTGTTTCTTCTGAATGGGTTCTTCAGTACTTGTTGAGGTGATTGTCTTGTCTTGTTCTAAGGATGGTTGTTCTTTAGATGTTCTTTCTTTAGTGATTTGAACTTCTATATCTGCAAGAGATTCATTCTGCTTTGGTTTTTCAGAACCAAGCTTATCATCAAATCTGACATTGATGGATTCTATCACAATTCGTGTTTATGTATTGTATACTCTATATCCTTTCGAACGTTCAGAGTATCCTAACATGTAACATTTTTGTGCCTTAGAATCGAACTTGTTCAGAGGATCGTTAATATTCAGAATAAAGCAAGTACATCCAAATGGATGAAAGTAAGAAATGTTAGGCTTTCTGTACTTCCACAATTCATGAGGAGTCTTCTCTAGAATAGGTCTTATAGAGATTCTATTCTGAATGTAGCATGTTGTATTTACTGCTTTTGCCCAAAAATGTTTAGCCATGTTAGTCTCATTGATCATGGTTCTGGCCATCTCTTGTAATGTTCTGTTCTTCCGTTCTACAACCCCATTTTGCCGTGGAGTTCTAGGGAAAGAGAAATTATGAGAGATGCCATTTTCGTTAAAAAATAATTCCAATTTTTTGTTTTCAAATTCTCCACCATGATCACTTATGACTTTAACAATTCTAAACTCTTTTTCATTTTGAAGTTGTTAACAGAAGTTAGAAAATACATCAATTGACTCATCCTTGTGTCTAAGAAACTTTACCTATGTCCATCTACTATAGTCATCTACAATCACTAATCCATAATTCTTACCAATGATAGAGGAAGTTTTCACTGGACCAAACAGATCAATGTGTAGAAGTTCCAGTGGCCTAGAGGAAGAGACAACATTTTTGGATTTAAAAGCAGGTTTAGAAAATTTGCCTTTCTGACATGCTTCACACAGAGCTTCTAAGTTGAACTTCAGGTTAGGAAGTCCTCTGACCATATTGAATTTGTTAATCAGAGACAATCTTCTCATATTAACATGTCCCAATCTTCTACGCCAGACCCATTGCTCATTGTCCACAGACATTAGGCATTTTATGTTCTGACTTTTTAGTTCAGAAAGTTTTATTTTGTATATGTTGTTCTTTCTCTTTCCACTAAATAGGATTGTTCCATCTTTCTGACTAACAACCTTACAAAACTTTTGATTAAAGATTATATCATAACCTTTATCACTTAATTGACTTATAGATAACAAATTATGCATTAATCCTTCTACTAACAACACAATAGAGATAAAGGGAAATGTATCGTTACCAATAGTTCCAGAGCCAATGATTTTTCCTTATTGATTGCCTCCGAAACCACGTAGCCTCCAGCTTTTAGCTCAATACTTTGGAACATATTCTTTCTTCCCGTTATGTGTCGCGATCATCCAGAGTCCAGGTACCAAGATTGGTGTTTCAAACTGGCTGTTAAAGAAATCTGCAACATACACAATTTTATCTTTGGGTACCAATATCTTTATAGGTCCTTTTTTGTTATACTTTACAAACTTCTGATTGAGTTTGAGTTTCTCATCAGAACTTGTAGAAAAGGATGACTCACTAGTATATTTCAGATTAGGATTATGACCATAGGTGAAGTGAGAATTTAAAGGAGTATTCACTTTTATGATTATGTCATCAACTTGTTTAAACTTCAGTGGTTCTTCTCTTTTAGTTTTCACATAACTTATACATCTTCTACCGTTTCTGCTAACTCCATAGATCATTGAGGAAATTTTGCTTCTATCTATATTTTTAGCTAGAAACTTTTTAAAACTATAATCATATTACTTTATGATACTATCAGAACTAGGTAGAACTTCTGATTCAGATTCCTTCCGAGCTTTAAATTTTTCAAAGGAAATTTTACATTCTAAAATATTTTCTTTTAGCTCAGAGTTTTCTGACTTCAGTTTTTTAACTTCCTCCAATTCATATACTAGATGTTGTTTTATGTATTTGTATTTGAATTGAAGTTTCTGATATTTCTCAAGAATTTCTAAGAGACTATCTTCTAATTGAGATCTAGAAAGTTTATAGAATACCTCTTCTGTATCAGAATCTGATTCTGATTCTGATGAGTTAACATTTTCTGGTATCTTTGCCATTAATGCAATGTTGGCATGTTCATCTTCTGAGTTTGAGTCCGCTTCAGAATATTCTAAATCATCCCATGTTGCCATGAGACTTTTCTTCTTCTCTCTGTTGAACTTCTTTCTAGGCTTCTCTTTCTGAAGTTTGGGCAGTCACTCTTGTAGTGTCCAGGTTCCTTGCATTCATAGCACACTACTTCTTTGTTGCTGGGTTTCCTATGGCCAGAGGATGATTCTGAGAGATTGCTTGATTAATTAATTTTATTAAATATTTTCATTTAATTTAATTAATTATTTCTCTTTAAACTTTCAAAAATTAAAAAAAGAACATTCCTTAATTATTTTTGTTCAAATTTCAATTTCCTTCATATCTTTCGATTAATTTCTATTTTGAATATCCAAAAATCTAATAACATTTTCATTGATTAATTAATTAAATAGTCTTATTTAATTCGACTAATTAAGTTGTTGATTAATCTTATTAAATATTTCAATTTAACTTGGTTAATTAACTTTTTCTCATTTGTTCGATTTTATGTGTGTGATTAATGTTTGAGTATGCTTGATATTTCTTGCTTGTGATATGATGCTATGCTTACTTGTGTGATTTACGTTCGCATTTTGACGATAAATTGCTAAGTAAAATACGAACGCACATTAAGACTAATCATTTCAAAGATAAGCGAATTTCTTGGTCCAACGCCAAGTAAATGTCCATACACACTTCACTTCATACACACACGTAAGTCGATTATTCCTATAGTCTCCATCTGCACTACTTTACACTTTACACTTTTTCTCAACCTTTTCAACTTAAACGAATCAATGCATTGCGCTTGTTTTCCATAACTAGTCTTTAGCTCACTTGTTCCACATATCAAGTTTCCCAACCTTGCGAGTCGGGCTCATTGTGCCTCGTTAACAAACCCGCAAATAAACCTCCCTTTGCATTCAGCCCTTAACCTCAAAAAACCAAAACGTTTCTTTAGACCCAAACCTTTGATCCAACATCAAGAGGTCTTAGATAATAAAACACTTTAATAAAACGAGAAGAATTGTACGCCACGAGCCTTAAGCGGTTGAATGGAGGATAATGGGAATCCCGTTACTCACTCTGATTATTTTGATGCCGAACGTTTGGAAGGATCGAGCGGAATAAACTACCCATAGTCTTTAGTGCAATTTTACTCCTAAACCTTTTCATCAAAGAAAGGTAATAAAATCAACAACCAATCACCAATAGTTGGCTGAACTACGAAGCTTTGACTTTCCCATTGCACGAGGGAATACGTAGGCACGAGGATCTCAATCCTTGTCGAGCCCCTAGGATCAATAAACCCTTAAGTTTAACAAGTAATACATAAGTATAGACATCCCTTCACGCATGATAATTTAGATGGTTCCCATAGAGTACAATGGATGTAGGGTTCCCATCCCTTCCCCCTACATAACCGACTTCTGAACCCAGGCAATGGTTTGCGACGACCTTGTCTTATCACTTTCTTGGTGGTTTTATCTATATTTACCCTTTCCCTCTTTGGGAATAAACAAAATTAGGTGGCGACTCTCATGTCAGCCTAGCCGCGACCGCGTTTACGAGGATCGGATATCTCGAGGTACGACAGCTGGCGACTCTGCTGGGGAATGGTTCACCCCGATGCATGTCCGACCTAGTTTAGGTTGTTCCAGACTCGTTTAGATGTTTTCTTTTATGTGTTACATTCTTATTATATCGCTTTCTTTATCTCTTTCTATACTATATCCTGTGGTTATGTGGTATTGAAACGATACTTTGATTGCTAGAAGAAACTTGAGTGAAAAGCTCTATACCCGGGCTTTTGACTATAAACATAAGTTAGGAGAGGTTGTGTAGTATTGGCTCCCGAAAGAAATGATTTCATGGACGGTAGGTACGAAAACCTCGCTTGGAGTAGATTCTAATGCGAATGCTGACGACCGTCATATTTATGGCATGGACAATCAGTGTTTTCATTAGGATCGTCGACTCTAAGGACCTTAGAGCCTTAAACTTTTGGGCTCAAAAAAAGGGTTGATGGTTGCTTAGTATGGGGCACTGAGGGGTTACTCTCGTGTAGTTCGATACGAAGACCTCACTCAGAATAGATTGTCTCAATGGAGTTGACTGACTGTCGAACTGTCGACATGTACAGAAAACAGTTGAGACAAGTCCATAACTCTGAGACTTTTGTTTGAAACCTTGTGTCAATGGTTGCGTAGTATAGGGCACCGAGGGTTTCCCTCGTGTAGTTCGATACAAAACCTCACCCAAAAGAGATTCATATGGGGAGTCAATCAACCATCATATTTATGGTCCTGGATCTTGCATTTCATTTGCATAACATTTCATATGCATCTTGCATTTCATTAAAAAAACTCATGCATCCTTCGTTCATAACCCGCAGTTGATTTCTTGACACTTATATTGGACTTGAACTAGCCTTGAGGACCATGGATCCGTTGGTGCAAAGCCATACTATGTTAAGAGGAGATGTGGACTCAATGAAAAAATACGTGGAGCAACTTGTGGAGGCCATGAGAGCCTTAGCAAAAAGAGAGGACAATATTCACCATACTGAGAATGTCATCCCTGTCAAAGACCATGTTGCACAAGAACGTCACATAGCCTAAGATGGGAATTCTTCATTCGTTGATGCTATAGAATATCATAGCTCCGCATTCTCTACGCCTAATTCCAAAGGGTCAAACTTGGTGATGAATATTGAACAATCTCAAGATCCTGAGTTTGTTGAAAGATGTCGAGTTTTGGAAGAGAAGTTTGAAGCCTTAAAAGAATATAATGCTTTTGGTCTAAATTCCTCTGATTTATGCTTAGTACCTGATTTAGTAATCCCTCCAAAGTTCAAAATGCCAATATTTGAGAAGTATGGAGGAGATAGTTGTCCGAAGAATTATTTGGTGATGTTTTGTAGAAAGATGACCACTTATACTAAGAATGATAAACTGATGATTCACTATTTCCAGGACAGTTTGAGTGGAGATCATTGTATTGGTACACGCAGCTAAAGAGTAGCAACATCCAGTCATGGTTGGACTTGTCCAGTGCTTTTATGAAGCAGTACGACTATAATCTTGACATGGCTCCCAACTGCATGCAGTTGCAAGAGTTATCTCAAGAAAGCGATGAATCGTTTAGAAAGTATGCCCAAAGATGTAGTGAGTTAGCCGCTCGTGTTCAACCACCAATCTTAGAGAAAGAATTGGTTGGCTTGTTCATAGATACCTTGTGTCATACCCCAAATTTGTCCTACATGTATGTACCACATGATATATCGGTGAATCAGTTGAAAACGGTAGTGGCAAGTGTCGCTCCCCGGACTTGCGTCCCGGTGCAAACGTGAATTGTCGGCGAAAGAGAAAGGATTGAATTGAAAAGAGTCCCCAGCTAGGCATTTTTATCCCGAAGGAAAGGTAATGCTGCATAAACCTAGAAAGACATGGCTAAGACGGTTGCGAATCAGAGAAACTGAGAAAGGGGGTTGGTTACGACTTGGGAAGGTATTAGCACCGAGATCGTCCGTCGTACTCGACGGGATATACGCTTACAAGATTGTGTTTAAAGGGGTAGGTGTATGTGTTATCTGTGTGCAAAAGCTAGGGAGGGAAAGTACAAGTGTCAGTGCAAAAGGTGAATTTCTCATGAGCTGAGGCTTTAAAAAGAATGCTAAAAGAGGGGGATGACAAAGAGACTTTTGTTCGATAACTGTTAAGTTATGCCTACGTATCCTCTCGTGCAATGAGGAGGTCAGAACATTGTAGTTCGACTCAAAGAGACTGAAAATAAATTGAATGTGAACTGCCTGCTTGTCTATGCTCAAGTGTATGACTCGTCTGGCTCGAGTGTTAACTGTCTTGCATTAGATGGAAGAAGCGAGTTCTCGTTTGTGAATGAATGTGATGAGAAAAGAATCCCGGAGGAGACCATTATTGTTTGTTTTTGTGTTTTCAGTTTTTATTGTTTTTGGTGTTTTGCATAGGATTATGAGCTTAAGCCTAAATCTAGGGCTTGTAAACTCATTATATCCTCCCTAATTAGGGATAATGAGCCTACTTAAGTATGAGATAAGCATCTCAAATTAATTACCATGATGATGTAGGATTAAGATCATTAACCTACTTGTGATTATTAAGATGTTTTTGGGTTTTTGTTTAGTGTTAAGTAATGAGTTTAATCTCTAATCACATATTAGTGAACTCATTACACCATCCTAATAGGAGGATGATAGATGAGAACACTTAAGCTGAGGAAAATACCTCAACTTAATCCATGGTTAGGGATTAAATTCATTATATAACAAGCCTTTATTAAATGGATTTTAATTAAAGGGTGAGATTAAGAAGTGGATTTTATGGTTTGTAAGACAACTTGAGGAAGACTTGTCCATTAAACACTAGGGTTAGTCCCTCTTAACCATATGGAAGAGATAGAACCCTAATGTAAGGCCCAAGTTACAAGATAAAGTCTTAGTGATTATTACTGTGTTTTGATTAAGAGGTGTAAAAAAGTTAAAGGTTTAACACTAAGGATTAAATTTATACACTCCATCCTAAGATAAGGATGCAAGCATAACCCTAATACCAAAGCCCTAAAGCTTTAAGAGTTTAGTCTCTGATTATTGAGATGAGAAGAGAGACTCAAGGAGACTCAGAGGTAAAAAGCTAGGGGGACTATATACAACCCTAAAAGTTATCATACTTGGATATCCTATAGTTTGTAAGGCTTGAGAGAAAGGATCTTCAAGGCCACCAATGGAAGAAGCAGATGAAAAGAGAAGGAGGAAGAGGAATAAGTTACTTACATCCTGAAGAAGATAAGTAACTTAGGAAAAAAGAAAGTGAGAAGGAGAGAACATAAGTGAAGAAATTTCACTTCAAAGACAAGTAAATATGCAAATGAGGAGAAGAGAAGAGATGGGAAGTGAAGGCAAATCCACCTCCCAAATAACTTACCAAAAGCTCCTGAAATATTAGTCTTAATGCATAAGGAATGAAATGAAAAGAAATAAGACAAATGAAGGTGCAAAGACCAAAGTCAGAAGTGAATATGAAATGTAAATGTGTTGTGAGATGATGCAAAGTCATACAAGATGCATATGAATGATCATACAAGGATGATATGCAATGGAATCATGTTTAGAAGCATGAAAACACATGGATGTTCATGAAATGTAATGGATGCAAAGCATAGCAAATGAATGAAGAAATGATCAAGAAATGTTCAAGCATGTCTTAAGATGTCTAAGACGTCATACAAATTCTTGAAATGTCATGGAAAGTTCACATGATGATGATATGCAAAGAAGAATGCAAATGAAGATACAAAATTAGGGTTTTAAGGCAACATGAGATGCATATGACCAAAACAGGAGCAATCACCATGATAAAAAATTGAAATTGAGCTCAAACAAACCCTAAATCTATACAAGATCACATCCCAAAGGAGAAGGTCAGTAGCTTAACCTAGTGAAAGTTATGAAATTTCTAAGTTTGCTAGGGTTTTTGGATGCTTCTAAAGGAAAAATGCAAATCAAATTGAAAATGCAAGATAAAATCATGATATAAATAACCTAGAAACTATATGCAATATATGAAACAATGCAAGAAGAAACAAGTTCAAACTCAACATGGTTAGACAGAAAAGAATTTTTCAAGTTAGGGTTAGAAAATGTGATTTTTAAGAACCCTAATTCAAAGAAAATTGTGAAAATGTGATCAAACCTAAAAATAAATTTGTATGGAGAGTTTGAAAATGTTTGAAAATGTATTGGAATGCTTCATGAATTTTATGTGATTTTTAGAAACCCAAATGCATATTTAATTAATTAAAATTAATTAATTAATTAAATAAAACATTTAAATATTTTAAAAATACTTTTTTAATGCAAAGAATAAAATAAAAAATGTTTTTAGGTTAAGAAAAATATTTAAAACAAAAATGAAAAGTTTGAGAATTTTTTGATGTTTTTTGCTATTTTAAATAAAATGAACATAAGAAATGAAAAGAAAATGAATTAAAATGAATTAAAATGAAAGTATGAAGATCCAGTGGCTGAGATTCAAACTGGGGAAGGAAATGTTGACTGCGCGCGTAGTCCTAGGGCAGAGAATCAATCTGGCATTTTATTTATTTAATCCTAATTAATTAATTAATTAAAAGATTAGGGATTTAAGTGGATGAATCCTGACCCTCCAAATACGCGATAAACACAATCTAATGGCCTACATTCAAACTGAGAGGATTAGCCCTAATCACAAACCCTAAGCATTTTTAGGTGACCGGAGTAAGCTCCGGTCATCTTCTACGGTCACTCTTCCACCCCAACTGTTAGACGTTGTGGCTAGTGATCTAGAGCGGGGGAGGGTGAATGGATCACCTCCTTGTTAATAAGGTTTTAAAAGATTTTTCAGAGTTTTTAAAGATTAGCGGAAAAACACGGTCCCTAATCGACTTTTGTCTATTCTGGACTAGCCACTAGAAAACCGAACATGTGATAAAGTGCTGGATTTGCAATTGAGATGTTAATGACTTAAACACACAAGTTGTAAAAGTATTGAATGCACCTATCACAAACAATATTTCCAATGAATCAAAACCGATTAAAAACGTAAATAGAGATGGAGAAGGAATACAATACACAGAGATTTGGTAAGGAAGTTCCCCACGTTCGTCCTCGCGTGTGGGTACGTCTCCCTCTCAATTTCAAACCGAAATTGAGAACTTTTATATCGATATTGCTGAAATCGTCGTTTACAAGGTTGCTATACAAAAACCAGAAATCTATACACCTAGATCTTCCTATTGTATGAACCTTCACTTGATCTGATCCAAATCAAGATTCCCTTGCAAGTAATACAAACAATTCACCGGTTCCACGATCTATTTGCGAAATATCCCAATTTCCAAACCTTACACTGCGGCTGAATCTGTTTTGTAAACGTGACTGACAAACCTTCAAGAACACACCCGTTCTTGAAGGACAAACCATATGGTTTTTCCTTGAAACCTTCTTTCACTCTTCAACTCAGCTAGATCATCGATCGTTCCGCTGAACGTTATCTCTTGATCCTCTAATTCACAGAACATCAATGATTATGTGTTGATGTTCTTGAATCAAAGTAATTGAGAAGATGATGAAGATGAATTTTCTCTTAGGTTTCAACCCTGCTCACAATTGAATGCACACCCAAAAACTTCTTTTCTTGATTGTGTTCTTCAATTTTATTGACCTTGAATTCACTTTGGTTTTATCCCTGTATCTTATCTGCACTAACAGAAACACATATATACTTGACAAAGTCTGTTAGAATAGAAACAAATTAATGCATCGATACGAAGTGCGAATGTATCGATACATGATGGTTTTTACATTGTTATGTATCAATACATAATGGGATGAATCGATACATATTGAACCAATGCAAAAGAAACAGAGAAATGAAGATATAATGTATCGATGCATGTTGCGAATGTATCGATACATAGCAGATATTCCAGAATCATATCTACAGCATGTATCGATGCATGTTGCGAATGTATCGATACATAGCAGATATCACAGACGCATACCTACAGCATGTATCAATGCATATTGAGAATGTATCGATGTATTTGACTTAATTCAGAACTTTAAGGAAATTATGTATTGATACATCTTGCGAATGAATCGATACATACAGAAGCAAAAGTCAAATGTTTGTTTAAAACAAGACATGTGTTGATACAAAAACTCTTTCAATGTCAATTCAATACAAAGTGTATGTTAAAAGCACAAAAGCATAAAATTTAATATCATACAAAACTAAAGAGTTGCTCACAAACTCCCCCTTTTTGATGATGGCAAATTTTTGCAGAAGTGTGAGAACTACTCCCTCTGAGTTTATGCATAACCACTCCCCCTGAGTTTGTGCATGCTGTCATTTTTCACACTCAAGTCTTTCTCCCCCTTTGTCAACATCAAAAACAATTGTATAGGTGAAGCAATATTCAGCAATAAGAAGATATATATAAGCTAATCATGAAGAAATCACTCACAAAGAGTGAAACATAAAGGGCAAACCAATTAATCGTAAACAACAAACAAGCATAGGCATTTAATTGGACTAGTAGAGTTAAGAATTACAAAAGTAAACCAAACGCATACAATGTTTAAACATAAAATCAAAAGAAACTTAAGCATCAAGGAAAAAATAAAAGAAATGATGTAATGCAATTATGAAATGCAGCCTTAGTGAGGATTGTAGCCACCACAGGACTCCGCATCATCTCTATCGGGATCTCTGAAACTTGGAGGAGGTGGTGGAGGAGGCATCTCATCAGGATTTTGCCCCATGAAGTTGTAATGCCTTAACCGATTCTGAACCTCGGTGCTTCTGAATCTGTCCATAATACCCGGATGTGCACGACAATCATCCATGAAACCGGACATCTCATTGTAGCTGACTTGATGCCACTTGACCAAGTCTGTGTTCCATGAGTGTTGGTTATGATACATCCTAGTGTGTTCATCATGCCACTCCCGGTGCTCTTTGTGCCACTCCGTTTGTTGTACATGCCACGCACGGGCTTCTTCATGTCGGGCATTATTGGCAATTTCCATTTGCTCAAACATTTGAGTTAGATATGCAGGAGGTGTAGTAGATGATGTTGGCGGAACAAATGGAGGAACCGGTTCATAGTTAGTAGGAGACCACCTTTGTGGAACCCACTCACCCTAAGCAGTGTTGACATTTGCTTCAAGGGGATTTTCTTCATTTACATCCTCCATATTTTCATCTCTTTGTTCTTCAGCAACAAAAATCTGTTCAGAAGGTGTATCAAAGTTATAAATTCTGGTTCTAGAGCTGCGTTTAAAGAATTAATAGCATCGACGCTCTGTGTCCCACCTATATCCCATATGAGAAAGAGTAGCACTATTGAATTCTTGAACAGTAGATGAAGATAAGAGAGGAACAGGGGGTACGACCACCTTCCAGAACTTAATGATCCTCATAATCTGTGCGACATAAGCAAGAGTGATGTTCTTCGAACTATTCCGTGTAAGAAAAATACGCTTCACAAAATAATTGGGCCAATTCAACAGAATCTTCTTCTATAGAATATACAAGAGATGTATGTCTGGCTTATCCAATCTAGAGTGCCCACCGGACCTCGGACGTAAAATATGCGAGAGAATCCAATGCAGAATTTTGGGGACACTCTTAATCATTCCAGAAGTTAAATGCTCATCAACACCTAGAGGCCTTTGCAGTTTTGAAATAGATTCACAATATTCCTTCAGATTAAACTTAGTTTCAAATTTCTGATCATGCCACATCTGCAACTCAGGCGTCGGGGATGACATTTGGAACACCTTTTTCCAATCACCAGCCTCAAAACAATAAGTCCTTGTTCCAATAGAGCACTTGAACATGTACCCTTTACCAGATTGCACACCCGCATAAAAGGCACGAATGAAGTCCTCATGATAGTCATCATTAACAGTTAAAAAAGACCCAAGTTTTTGTGCGTCAATCAAATCAGCAACTTCAGTTAAGTATAGAGTACGCACATCTTGAGTATTGAAGACATGGGGTTTCATGACTAACCTTGTCTTGAAGGAATCCTCAAACTCTTCAGCAATGGCAGGATGGAGAATGGATGACCCAGTGGGAGGAATTTCTGGAGCAGTAGGAGCTTGGTGTGAAGCTTGGTGTGAAGCCTCAACAGGAAGCATGATTCTTGGAGGCATGATTATGAAGTTAGGGTTTTGGAAGAAAAGGGGTTTTGTGGTGTTAGGGTTATTTAACCGTTAATGATGCAAATGGGATGAAGAAGGAGATAAAATAGAGATATGATTGTTGCAATAACTGATGTTGATGTGTCGATACAAAAAAAAGAAAAGGATTTTATATCAGTATGCATCGATACATAACCGTATGCATCGATTCATGTTGCGAAATTTTGGATTTTCAAGTTGCTATGTATCGATACAAACCACGAATGTATCGATACATACTGTAACAATTTTGACAATTTTAAAAGAAATTTAACATGTATCGACACAAAATGGATATGCATCGATACATAAACCTTATGTATCAATACATGAGACTTATGAAAAAAAATTAATGCAGAATGCAGAGTGAATCATAAAATTTTAATGATGCTTAAGAATACTTTACAAACTAATTTTTAATGCTCAAACAATCATATGTAAAGAAGTACATATAAGCGAGAAATAATTGCTCAAACATACATTTATCACACAATATCAACAAGATGTAGAGAGGAACAATATTACCTCCGTCGTAGTAATCTCATGAAGTACGAGTGAAGTCAACATTCAAATCTCAGTAAACACAATGAGATAAATATAAACTAGATCAAACAAACTTAAGACACCAATGCGGAGAGATCAAGAATCCCTAATTCACGACGAATGTTGAAGAATGGTTCAGTTGCCAATGGTTTAGTGAAAATGTCAGCAAGTTGATTTTTAGTATCAACATGCTCAAAAACAACATCTCCTTTTTCAACATGATCGCGAAGGAAGTGATGTCTAATCTCTATATGTTTGGTGCGTGAGTGTAAAACAGGATTCTTAGTGAAATTAATGGCACTAGTGTTGTCACACTTTATTGGAATACGTTTAAGTTGAATATCAAAATTGTGTAGTTGTTGTCTTAGCCACAAAATTTGAGCGCAACAGCTACAGGCTGCAACATACTCAGCCTCTGCAGTAGACAACGCCACAGATACTTGCTTTTTGCTATGCCAACTTATTAAAGAATTTGAAAATAGATGACATGTACCACTAGTGCTTTTCCTATCTGATTTGCAGCCAGCAAAATCAGAATCAGAGTAACCTACTAAGCTGCAATCGCTCCCTTTGGAATACCAAAGCCCGTATTTAGGTGTTCCATGAAGATACCTAAATATACGCTTGACTGATTTTAAGTGAGATTCCTTAGGATTTGATTGATATCGTGCACACATACAAACACTAAACATGATGTCCGGTCTAGATGCAGTGAGATACAAGAGAGACCCAATCATACCTCTATACCTTTTGACATCAACACACTTACCATGTTCATCTTTGTCCAAGTTTCCGTTGGTAGGCATGGGAGTGTCGATTTATTTTGAATTATTCATTCCAAAGCGCTTGAGCAGTTCTCTGCAGTATTTTGTTTGACATACTGTTGTACCTTCATCGAGTTGCTTTATTTGGAGGCCTATGAAGTAGTTCAACTCCCCCATAAGACTCATCTCAAACTCACCCTGCATAACATTAGAAAACTCTTCGACCAAGTGTATGTTAGTTGAACCAAACATTATATCGTTTACATAAACTTGAACTAAAAGAATGTGCTTTCCTTTATGTCTAATGAAGAGTGTATTATCCACTTTACCTCTAGAATATCCATGATCAATTAGAAATTTGCTAAGTCTTTCGTACCACACACGAGGTGCTTTCTTAAGACCATATAAAGCACGCTTTAATTTGTAAACATGATCTAGATATTCAGAATTTTCAAAACCGGGAGGTTGTGAAAAATATACTTCTTCATTTATGACACCATTTAAAAACGCACTCTTTACGTCCATTTGGTAAAGCTTGAAAT
Source organism: Lathyrus aphaca (assembly GCA_963966055.1). Lineage (NCBI taxonomy): Eukaryota > Viridiplantae > Streptophyta > Magnoliopsida > Fabales > Fabaceae > Lathyrus > Lathyrus aphaca. The sequence goes on from OZ014525.1 coordinate 354,519,352, forward strand.
TCATAGAACACGCATAAGCAAGCAAGAGACGTATAGCTTCAAGGAAAGCCACTGGAGCATAAGTCTCCTCATAATCTATGACCTCCTCTTGGTTATACCCTTGTGCTACCAAGCGTGCATTGTTCCTATTTATCACTCCGTTTTCATCAAGTTTATTCCTAAACACCCATTTAGTACCTATGATATGATGATCTCGCGGACGAGGGACAAGTTCTCAAACCTCATTTCTTTTAAATTGATTAAGCTCTTCTTGCATGGCCATTAGCCAAAATTCATAAATCAAGGCCTCTTTAGCATTTTTAGGCTCTACTTGTGATACAAAAGCGAAGGTAGAACAAAAGTTACTTATCTTAGAACGAGTCAACACTCCCTTTGAAATATCTCCCAATATATTGTCTATAGGGTGGTATTTAGAGGATTTCCAAGCTGGTGGAAGTTCATTCACTTCAGATGTTCCTTCCTCTTTATCTTTTTCATGACTAGTATCTTCCTCCTTCTCATTTTCAACAGTTTCAGATTGATCAATTTCCGTAACAACTTCTTTGAGTATGTCTTCTGTAGATACACCTGCATCATCAAAAGAGATACCTTTTCCGACATTTTTTGGATAAGACTCATCAAAAGAAACATGGACAAATTCTTCAACAGAAAGTAAACGCCTATTATACACTCTATATGCTTTACTTGATTGAGAGTATCCAAGGAAAATACCTTCATCAGCTTTGGCATCAAACTTCCCAAGGTTTTCCTTACCATTATTTAAAACAAAACACTTACAACCGAACACGTGAAGATGAGACAAGTTTGGCTTTCTACCTTTTAAAATTTCATAAGGGGTTTTAACCAAATAGGACGAATTAAAATCCTGTTCAGAACATAACAAGCTGTGCTAATTGCATCAGCCCAAAAATATTTTGGTAATCCACCCTCATTGAGCATTGTTCTTGCCAATTCCTCTAAAACTCGATTTTTGCGCTCCACAACACCGTTTTGTTGTGGAGTTCGAGGAGCTGAAAAGTTGTGCTCAATGCCATACTTGTCACAATACTTATCAAAGAGATGGTTTTGAAATTCACCTCCATGATCGCTTCGAATTGTAACTATTTTAGAATTCATTTTGTTTTGGGAAAGTATTGCAAAACTTTTAAAAGCAGAAAAAGTTTCATCTTTGCTATGAAGGAATATAGTCCAAGTGAATCTAGAGTAGTCATCTACTATTACGAAACCATAATAGTTTCCACCTAAGCTCTTTGTCCTAGATGGTCCAAAGAGGTCCATATGGAGAAGCTCAAGGGGTCTTGAAGTTGAAATTATGTTTTTAGATTTAAAGGAGACCCTTGTTTGTTTTCCCATTTGGCAAGCATCACATAAGTGGTCTTTTGAAAATTTTATTTTTGGAAGACCTACTACTAGATTCTTAGATACAACCTTATCAAGCAAATCGAAATTAACATGCGCTAAGCGTCTATGCCATAGCCATGAATCATCATTTAGGGCAACTAGACATTTAGTGCTTGTTAAAGATACATCCAAAAGATCAAGCATATATATGTTGTTTACTCTTACACCTTTAAACACAAAATTATGTTCAGTATGTTCAATTTTGCAACAAGTTTTTGTGAAAGAAACTTTATAACCTTTGTCGCATAACTGACTTATACTCAACAAATTGTGTTTAAGTCCCTCTACAAGATGGACATCAGAAATAGTAGTGGTAGAGGGATTACCTACACTACCTTTGCCAAGTATAGCTCCTTTGTTATTGTCTCCATAAGTGATATACCCCTTCTTCTTTGCTTTGAAGTCAATAAAAAGTGATATGTCACCCGTCATGTGCCTTGAACACCCGCTGTCCAGAAACCATCTTCTTTCCACGAATGCAAGACATTCATCCTACAATATCAAAAGAGAGAGGTAGGTACCCAAGTTTTATTTGGTCCAAGTGGGTAAGTGGTAACATGGTTGTCTTTAGGCTTCCATTGATAAATACCTTTAGGCACTAGGAATCTTCTAAATTTTCATTTTTCAATGGTATGGCCAGCATGACAACAATAATGACATACACTACGACAATGTTGTTGTTTATGTTTGGTCCTTAAATCCTTTGGAATTAAAGAGTATCTTGCATATGGTGGATTTAATGACTTTTTATACAACCTAGTGTCAATGGCATAAGTAATCTTAGGGTTTAAAGCTTTTTCCAATTTGATCTTAAGAGAAATGACCTCTTGTTGCCAAATGTGACAAGCTTCAAAATAACTCATTTTACTACATCCATCAATATCAATAGCTTTTGAATTTTCTGCAATGCTAGCTTTCAAGTACTCTAGATATTTTTCAGCATGGAGTACTTTACCTTCCAAGTATGAAAAAATTTGTTTATCGGAAGATAATCTATTAAACGCTTTTATAGCTTTATTTTGTAGTTTTTCAAAAGCTATTTTCAATTCAGAAAAGGACATAGAAGAGAAATTGTTATAGTAAGCTTGTTTTACACTTTTATCATCAATTTTCTTCTTGTGGTGGGACTGATTTTTGGTGTGAGCCATAAGACCAAATTTGCGGTTTCATCGCTATCACTTGAGCCTTGTGTACTTGATGAATCACTATTACTTTCCCAAGCAATGTAAGCTCTTTTTTGCTTATTGTACCTTTTTGGTGGAGCTTTTCCTTTATCCTTTTTCTTCAAAGCACAATCCGTCTTATAATGTCCGGACTTATCACAATTAAAACAAGACCCTCTTTCTCTATTCTTCTTAATCTCTTCCTGTTTTGAATCTATAGATTGTCTTCTAAACTTTATGAGATTTTTGTCGGAATGCTTGATTCCATTCTTTCGAATGAATCTATTATATCTCCTAACAAAAAGTCCAATTTCTTCATCACCGGAGTCTTCGTCACTACTTGACTCATTGTTGCTTAGCTCCTTTTGTGAGGACTTTGAGTTAGAAGCCACAAGAGCTATAGGCCTCTTCTCAGCCTCTTTGTCTTTATTCTTCTCCTTTCCCTTTTTACTCTTGTTCTCAAACTTTTCTAGACATTCTAGTTCTTGCTGATGTTCCTCCAGCTTTCCAAACAAAGTAGTCATTGAGAGTGTCATTAGATCGTTGGCTTCCTTGATAGCTGTTACTTTAGGTTGCCATTACCTGCTAAGACATCTCAGAATTTTATTAGTAGAAATTTCATTGGAAACAGGTTTTCCAAGTGCATTCAAACGATTGATGAGATGGACAAATCTCTTTTGCATGTCGGGGATAAATTCTCCTTGTTTCATGCGAAAGAGTTCGAACTCTTGATTAAGTGTGTTAATACGGGACTGTTTTACTTCAGTTGTACCTTCATGTGCAATTTCTAAAGCGTCCCACATTTCTTTAGCTGTCGAGCAATGGGATACTCGATAATACTCATCAGCACTAAGCGCAGAAATTAGCATATTTCGAGCTCTCCAATCACTTGACCACTTTTTCTCATCTTTCTCATCCCAATCATCTTCTGGTTTAGGTACTATGGCGCCTGCCTCATTCATCATGGTGATTTGAAAAGGACCATTTTGAATGGCAGTCCATACGCGCCTATCCACAGAATTTATGTGAACTCGCATGCAGTCTTTCCAGTAGCCATAATTTTCACCATTGAAAATAGGATCTCTATTATACGCCCCCTTTGGTTCAGAATCCATATTGTTACAGGCAGCCACAAAGCACCAGCGAACTGGTGCTCTGATACCACTTGTTAGACGTTGTGGCTAGTGATATAGAGGGGGGGGGGGTGAATGGATCACCTCCTTGTTAATAAGGTTTTAAAAGATTTTTCAGAGTTTTTAAAGATTAGCAGAAAAACACGGTCCCAAATCGACTTTCGTCTATTCTAGACCAGCCACTAGAAAACCGGACATGTGATAAAGTGCTGGATTTGCAATTGAGATGTTAAAGACTTAAACACACAAGCTGTAAAAGTATGGAATGCACCTATCACAAAAACTATTTCCAATGAATCAAAACCGATTAAAAAAGTAAATAGAGATGGAGAAGGAATACAATACACAGAGATTTGGTAAGGAAGTTCCCCACGTTTGTCCTCGCGTGTGGGTACGTCTCCCTCTCCATTTCAAACCGAAATTGAGAACTTTTATATCGATATTGCTGAAATCGTCGTTTACAAGGTTGCTATACAAAAACCAGAAATCTATACACCTAGATCTTCCTATTGTATGAACCTTCACTTGATCTGAGCCAAATCAAGATTCCCTTGCAAGTAATACAAACAATTCACCGGTTCCACGATCTATTTGCGAAATCTCCCAATTTCCAAACCTTACGCTGCGGCTGAATCTGTTTTGTAAACGTGACTGACAAACCTTCAAGAACACACCCGTTCTTGAAGGACAAACCATATGGTTTTTCCTTGAAACCTTCTTTCACTCTTCAACTCAGCTAGATCATCGATCGTTCCGCTGAACGTTATCTCTTGATCCTCTAATTCACAGAATAGAAATGATTTGTGTTGATGTTCTTGAATAAAAGTAATTGAGAAGATGATGAAGATGAATTTTCTCTTAGGTTTCAACCCTGCTCACAATTGAATGCACATTGTCGCTCCCACCAAATGACACCTGGTCAGATGGGGTACAGACGCGAATGGTCGGCGAAAGGAGAAGAACACACAAGGGTGAACTGAGAAGAAAAGAGTCGCCAGCTAGGCATTTTTATCCCGAAGGAAAGGTAATGCGGCATAAACCTAGAAAAGAATGGATAAAACGGTCGCGAACCAGAGAAACTGAGAAAGGGGGTTGGTTACAACCTGGGAAGGTATTAGCACCCAGATTGTCCGTCGTACTCGACGGGATCCACGCTTAAAATATTTGTGTTTTAAAGGGGTAGTGTCAGTGCAATTTGTGTGCAAAAGCTGGAAAAGAATGCAAGTGTCAGTGCTAAGGAAATGTGAAGTGAAATAAAAGAGTGTCAGTGTAAGGAAAGAATGCAAAGCTCAAGATAATGAGGCTAAAAGGATAATGCTGGAAGGAAGGGGAATATACAGAGACTTTTGTTCGATAACTGTTAAGTTATGCCTACGTGTCCTCTCGTGCAATGAGGAAGTCAGAACACCGTAGTTCGACCCAAAGAGACTGAAAGATAAATTGACTTGTGAACTGCTTACTTATCTATGCTCAAGTGTATGACCTGTCTGGCTCAGGTGCAAACTATCTTGCATTAGACGGAAGAAGCGAGTTCTCGTTTGTGAGTGAATGAGGTCAGAAAAGAATCCCGGAGGAGACGATTATTGTTTTTTTTTTATGTTTTCAATATTTTATTACTTTTGGAGTTTGTCATAAGAAAATGAGCTTAATCCTAAATCAAGGGTTAGTAAACTCATCACATCCTCCCTCTGATTAGGGGTAATGAGAATGCCTTAAGTATGAAGTAAACACCTCACACTTAATCACCATGATGTAGGATTAAGATCATTAACCTACTTGTGATTATTTAGATGTTTTTGTTTAGTGTTAAGTAATGAGTTTAAGCCATAATAAAGGATTTAATGGACCCATTACACCATCCTAATAGAAGGATAATAGATGAGAGCATTTAAGCTGAGAAAGGCTCCTCAACTTAATCCATGATTAGGGATTAACCTCATGACAAAACATAACCCTTATTAAATGGATTTTAGTTAATGGTAAGATTAAGAAGTGGATTTTATGGTTTGTAAGACAACTTGAGGGGGACTTGTCCATTAACACTAGGGTTAGTCCTTCTTAACCAATTAAGGAAGAATTAGAACCCTAATGCAAGGCCCAAGTTACAAGCTTGATGTCTTAGTCATTATTAGATGGATTGATTAAAGGGTTTAAACACATTAAGGGTTTAACACTTAGGATTAAAGTTATACACTCCATCCTAATAGAAGGATGCAGGCATAAGTTTAATCACAAAGTCTTGAAACCTTTAAGGTTTAGTCCCTGGTTAGGAGATGAGAAGAGAAGACACAAAGATGACACAAAGGTAAAACTAATGGGGGGACTAATCAAACCCTAATTATTGTCATGCTTGGATGTTCCTAGGGTTTATGAGGATTGCAAAAGATCTTCAGAGAAGCCACCAAGGAAGAAACAGGATGAAAGGAGGAGAAGCAAAAAGAAGCAAAAAAACTTACTTAACTTAAGAAGATAAGTTTCTTGAAGAAAGAAGGAGAGGGGGAGCATGAATGAGCAATCTCACTCTAATACACAAGTAAAATGCAGCAATGAATGCGTAAGGGAGATGAAAAGAGATTGTGAGAAGTGAAGGCAAATTCACTTCCCAAAGCACTTACCACCTGAAAGGTTAGTAATAAGAGGTGAAATGAAATGAAAATGAGATGAATGAAATGATGCAAACCAAAGTCAGAAGCATAAACATGATGTTAATGATGCTAAGAGATGATGCAAACACATGTCAAGAGTTGTGGATGATCATACAAGGATAAGGATGCAAATGAAGCATGCTTTGAACCATGAAAGTTTATGAAATGGGGTGAATGCATAACATGGCAAATGAATGATGCAATGATAAAACATGATTCTAATATGTCCTAAGATGTCTTAGAAGTTACATGGATACACAAAATGTCATGGAAAGTTCATGAATGCAAGCAAATGAGAGATGAATGCAAATGAAGGCAAGAAATTAGGGTTTATACACAACATGCAACAACAAATTCAAAACCAGAAGCAAATGACATGACAAAAAATTGAAAATGGGATCAAAGGAACCCTAACCCTACATAAGTTCACTGCCCAAAGGAGGGGACCTAACTCTTAACCTAATGGAAGTTATGATTTTCCCAAGTTAGCTAGGGTTTTAAGACACTTCAAAAGGAAAAATGCACATCAAATTGAAAATGAAAGATAAATTCAAACCAATTTTACCCTAGAAACTACATGGTATGAAGAATGCAATGCAAGAAGAACCAACATCAAACTCTTCATGGTTAGGCAGAATGAAATTTTCTAAGTTAGAATAAAAATGTTGCCCTTTTAAGAACTTTAATTCCAAATAAAAATGTCAAAATATGTCAAGAACCAAAAAGAAATTTGTTTGAAGAGTTTGATAATGTTTGATAATGTTTTAAAATGCAATGTGAATTTTTTTGTGATTTTTAAATACCTAAATGCATTTTTAATTAATTAATTTCCATTAACTAATTAAAAATAAACATTTAAAAGATTTAAAAATAGTTTTTAATGCAAAAAATAAAAATAAAAATATTTTTGGGTTCTGAAAATTAATAAAAGATTTAATAAACTTTTTTAGAATTTTTGAAGTCTTTTTACTATTTTTAATAAAATGTGAAAAGAAATGATAAGAATTATGAAATAAAAATAAATTAAACTGAAGTCAACGCATCCAATGGACAGAATTCAAATCTGGGGTGGAGGGAAAGACCTGGCGCGCATCTGGACGGTCTGTATTCAAACTGGCTTATTTAACTTACCCCTAATTAATTAATCTAATTAATCAGGATTAAAACTAATTGGGAGATCCTGGCCCTAGGTTCACGTGCGCTAAGCTTCATCCAACGCTCCAGGTTCAAACTAACTTAATTACACAGCCTAAACCTAATTAGGGCAAAATAAGTTCAGACGGCCGGAACAGTGGTTCCGATCGTCTTCTCCGACGACCTCTCAAGAACAAAAACTTTCCTAGACCATTTCAAGAGCTGTAAAGCTCCAGATCAAACCTCTCAACCTTCCTAAACACGAATTCACTCTCAAAATCAATTTCTTTTCACTCAAACTCCAGATACGAATCAAAACCTAAAAATGACCAAACTTTCAGAGATACGGTACAGGCTCAATAATCAATCATTTTCAGAAATAAAAAGTGCAGAGTAATCAGGGGAGCATGTAGATCATTTAAATAACTTAAAAAAAGGTTTCTGGAAAAATAATTTTGCAAGGCTACCTGAGGTGAAGCTTTCGAACTTGGAGCTTTCAGGCTGCTTCCTTGCTTCAAAACCCCTCCAATGATCTCCCTGAAGAAGCTTTGATGCTTGGTTGGAGTTTTTATAGCCTCTATGGGAAGTTTGCTGAAGCTCAGTTCAAAGGGAGTGAAAAATCGTATTTCTATTTGGGGTGGTTTCAGGCTGCTTTGATGGGTGAGAAATGATCAGTGAAGCATTTTGAGATGAATGGTGGAAGAAGTTTTGAGAATCAATGGCTGAGTTATGGGATTCGATAGAAAATGCAAAAGAGGGAGTTTTTGTGGTTGCTGCCTTGTGGGAGAGCTTAGGATGTGTTCTTGTGTCAAATGGCTTGTGTTTGGTCCATGTATCAAGATGTGATAGGCCTGTGGAGTTGGTGTGGGCTATGCTGATTGGTATGGCTTGTTTTAAAAAAAGTCAAGGCTATGTGTCCTTTGAGGTATGGGCTGTTTCAGGCCTAGGACAAAGGCATGTCTGCTGCAGCTTGATTCAAAGATGACCATGGAAATGAGATTGAGGCAAACCAGCAAGTGGACTGAAGCTTATGGGGGGTTTTGCAATTTTCAATAAGTTTGCCCCTTTCTTGATTTCTTCATGCACAAGTCATGAAACTTGGAAGTTCTTGGGCCAATTCTGAGTTTTAGGCAATGTGGTATGATGTTATGATGTATAGAAGTCCATTTGAAGTCATAGAAATGCTTGGCATGAGAATTTGCAAGTTTCCCTCTTTGGTGTAAAAGTGAAATTTATGTGATTTTTCCCAACTTTGACAAGCCATAACTTTTGTTCTAAAATGAATTAGAATGAGTTCTTGTACTTTTTGAAAATGGGAGGATCCAATCTACAACTTTCATGACCAAATATTTTTCATTTGAAGCATTTTTGGATCAAAAAGAGGAGGTTGAAAAACTTTCCCAAAATGGCAAGTTTACATTACAAGTCACTTTCCCAAAATGGCAACTTTGCAAATGGCTTGAAATTCTTCAATTTTGTGAACATCTAACTTCTTCTAAGATCAAATAAAGATCAAACACACCCAAAATGATGGAGAGACCCCTTTGGTTGGATGATTGGGGGCCTCAGATGCCCTGATTTTGCACTAACTTGCTCAAGAAGTCATCCATTGATCAGATGCCTTCCCCATTGAATTTCTTCATGAAAATTGGTATGCATGATCCTTATAACATATTGAGACCAATAGAAACAATAATGACCAAAAAATTTGGAGTTATGGCCTCTGAAACCAAAACCCTAATTTTAGGTCATCTGTGTAGTTAAGCTTGGCTCTGCTCCCATACCTTTCCTCAGTTCTTGTGATTTTTGACTTCTTTGACCTTGGGAGTATATGATATGATGCTTGAACATACTTGGACCCTCTTGATTTGATTGAAGACCTTTGGGGTGGCTCAGATAGCTTAGGGATTGCTCAGATCACAAACCCTAGATGTAGATGACTTTGAATCAATGCAATGAGGCAAAAATGCAATATGAGATGGTATGATTGAACTTATGCAAATGAAAAGAATCACAAGCCATGGTGAAATGAGTGAGAGAAAATTTGGGGTGTTTACACACACCCAAAAACTTATTTTCTTGATTGTGTTCTTCAATTTTCTTGACCTTGAATTCACTTTCGTTTTATCCCTATGACTTATCTGCACTAACAGAAACATATATATACTTGACAAAGTCTGTTAGAATAGAAACAGATTAACGCATCGATACGAAGTGCGAATGTATCGATACATGATTGTTTTTACACTGTTATGTATCAATACATAATGGGATGAATCGATACATACTGAACCAATGCAAAAGAAACAGATAAATGAAGACATAATGTATCGATGCATGTTTCGAATGTATCGATACATAGCAGATATTCCAGAATCATATCTACAACATGTATCGATGCATGTTGCGAATGTATCGATACATAGCAGATATCACAGACGCATACCTACAGCATGTATCGATGCATATTGAGAATGTATCGATGCATTTGACTTAATTCAGAACTTCAAGGAAATTATGTATCGATACATCTTGCGAATGAATCGATACATACAGAAGCAAAAGTCAAATTTTTGTTTAAAACAAGACATGTGTTGATACAAAAACTCTTGCAATGTCAATTCAATACAAAGTGTATGTTAAAAGCACAAAAGCATAAAATTTACTATCATACAAAACTAAAGAGTTGCTCACATTTTAGGGAATCATGTCATCGAAAAAGCCTTTCTAGACTTAGGAGCTAGTGTGAGCTTAATGCCTTTAGCAGTTTGTGAGAGATTAAACTTAGGAGAGTTACAACCTACTAAGATGTCACTTCAATTAGCCGATAGATCCGTTAAATACCCTATAGGCATACTTGAAGACGTCCCTGTTAGGATAGTCAGCTGTTTATACCTACTGATATTGTTGTCATGGACATTAAAGAAGATGACGACATACCAATCCTCTTAGGTAGACCGTTCTTATCGACTGCTGGAGCCGTAATAGATGTTAAAAAAGGGAAACTAACCTTCGAGGTAGGTGACGAGAAGATAGAATTTGTACTCTCAAAATTTCTTATGGCACCTGTAATAGGAGATGCATGTTATGCCTTAGATATCATTGATGAGTGCATTAGGGAATTAGAACAAGAAGAAGAAATTGAATCTATAAAATTGCCATCAACCCTTAGTTGGGAAGATAACGGTTATAAAAAACCCTACATTGATGATAACCTTCATGAATGTTTATCTCTTACCCCAGATCCTACGCCTTGCCCTATGAAACCAACCGTAAAACTTAAGGAACTACCTAAAAACCTGAGATATGAATTTCTTGATGAAGAAATGAACCTTCCAGTTATAGTCAGTGCTACCTTAAACCAAGAGGAAACCAACCAATTGTTAGATGTTTTACGAAGGTACCCCTCAGCCTTAGGATATAAGATTTCAGACCTAAAAGGAATAAGCCCATCCGTATGCATGCATCAGATTTTGCTTGAAGAAGATTCAAAACCCTCAAGAGAACATCAACGAAGAATAAATCCTATGATGAGTGAAGTAGTTAAGACTGAAGTTATTAAATTACTAGATACAGGTATAATATATCAGATCTCGAACAGTAAATGGGTGAGTCCTGTGCATGTAGTACCTAAAAAGGGAGGCATCACAGTCGTGCAAAACGAGAAGGGCGAACCTGTAGCAAAAAGAACTAATGGAGGTTGGCGTATGTGCATAGACTATAGAAAATTAAATAAAGCAACTAGGAAGGACCATTTCCCATTACCATTCATAGACCAAATGTTGGAGCGCCTAGCCAGACACTCTTACTATTGTTACCTAGATGGATATTCAGGATTCTTCCAAATACCTATTCACCCCGAAGATCAAGAAAAAACTACCTTTACATGTCCTGTTGGAACTTTTTCCTACAGAAGAATGCCTTTTGGACTCTATAATGCCCCTGCCACTTTCCAACGCTGCATGATGTCTACTTTGCAGACTATTTAGATGGAATCATGGAAGTATTTATGGTCGATTTCTCAGTTTGTGGATCTGATTTCAAAAATTGTCTTATCAACCTTGAGAAAATCCTGGAAAGATGTGTGGAGGTAAAACTTGTGCTAAATTGGGAAAAGTGTTATTTCATGGTCACCGAAGGGATTATTTTAGGACATATAGTTTCCGAAAAAGGTATAGACGTAGAGAAAGCTAAAATAGAAGTCATAGAGAATCTAAAACCGCCGAAGACTATCAGGGAGATAAGAAGTTTTCTTGGACATGCCGGATTTTACCGACGTTTTATCAAGGACCTCTCCAAAATAACAAAGCCCTTAACTGGTCTTTTAATGAAAGATGTTGAATTCATCTTCAATGAAAAATGTACTGAAGCATTTAATCTTCTGAAACAAGCTCTGATTCCAGCACCTATAATGAAACCCCCTGATTGGTCAGAACCGTTTGAGATAATGTGTGACGCTAGTGACTATGATGTAGGAGTCGTTCTAGGTCAGAGAAAAGATAAAAAGTTACACGTAATTTATTATGCCAGTAGAACCCTAGACGCTGCACAGCTCAACTACGCAACAACCGAAAAAGAGCTCCTAGCTGTAGTTTTTGCCATAGACAAATTTAGATCTTATCTAGTAGGAGCCAAAATTATAGTTTACACCGACCATGCTGCCCTTCGTTACTTACTAAGTAAAAAGGATGTCAAACCTAGGTTACTTTGATGGATTCTATTACTGCAAGAGTTTGATTTAGATATTTGTGATAAGAAAGGCACTGATATTGTAGTAGCTGATCACCTTTCTAGGCTAGAATACCTGAAACCTGACTCAGTGCCCATAAATGACGATTTTGCCTATGATAGACTGATAGCCCAACTAGAAACTATTGAAGATGAACCACTATTCCAGACTTTGTTAATTACCTAGCCGCTGACATCATACCCCCTGATCTAAATAACCACCGGAAGAAGAAGTTCTATAGTGATGTGAGAAACTTCTATTGGGACGAACCATTTCTTTTCAAGAGAGGTAAACATGGCATTTTCCGCCGTTGTGTTCCAGAAGAAGAGGTACATAATATAATTGAGCATTGTCACTCTGCACCCTATGGTGGACATGCAAGCACATCTAAGACCTATGCCAAGATTCTTCAAGCTGGCCTATTCTGGCCTACTATGTGGCGTGATGTCCATGCTTTCATTGTCAAATGTGACAGATGCCAACGTACAGTAAATATTTCAAGACGTAATGAAATGCCTCTAAGAAATATCCAAGAAGTAGAACTCTTCGACGTATGGGGCATAGACTTTATGGGACCGTTCCCACCATCTTTAGGAAATATGTACATCTTAGTAGCTGTTGACTACGTGTCTAAATGGATTGAAGCTATCGCCGCACCCACGAATGACACCAGAGTAGTCATCCAATTGTTTAAGAACTATATATTTCCCAGGTTTGGAACCCCCCCGTTTAGTCATAAGTAATGGAGGATCACACTTCATATCGAGAATATTTGATAAACTTTTAAGCAGGTATGGAGTTAAGGTTTGAGTAGCAACACCATACCACCCACGGAATAATGGACAAGTGGAAGTATCTAATAGGGAGATCAAACAAATTCTTGAGAAGACTGTCTCTATATCTAGAAAAGATTGGTCGCAGAAACTCCAAGAAGCATTATGGGCCTATAGAACCGCTTTCAAAACCCCTATAGGAACAACCCCTTATCAACTAGTCTATGGAAAATCATGTCACTTACCTTTCGAGTTGGAGCATAAGGCCTATTGGGCCATTAAAACTTTGAATTTGGATTACTTAACTACTGGTGAAAAACGTATCCTTGATATCCACAAATTAGAAGAGCTCAGACAATCTGCCTATGAAAATGCCATCATATACAAAGAAAGAACAAAAGCTTGGCATGACAAAAGAATCATAAGAAAAGACTTCAAAATAGGCGATTCTGTTCTCCTGTTCGATTTACGACTTTTTCCAGGGAAGCTTCGTTCAAGATGGACTAGCCCTTTCGAAGTATCTAAGATTCTAAGATCTGGTGCTATTGAAATCAAGAACCAAACATGTAAACCGTTCATCGTCAATGGACAGAGGTTGAAGCCCTACGAAGGAGGTGACATCCCAACAGCATACACCTGCCATACTCTGAGTGATCCACCAAATCCTTCGAATGATGTGTAAAATCTGGTCGTCGAGCTAATGGCGTTAAACAAGCGCTACATGGGAGGCAACCCATGGTTTTCTTATTTACGTACTTTTTATTTATTTTTACTTTATTTTAATTTGTTTACTTTATTATTCTGTCAGGACTAACGATAGAATGTTTTATGTGATTTCAGGACTCTTGTTTGCTAACCTTGTGCAGAATGCAGAACCCCGATGACATGCACGTGGCCTTTAGAGACGACACACAGAGGGAGCGTTACTATGTCCATATAAGACGCCCTATGGCACCTACTAGGTACCCATACCAAGATTGCATGGATGCCTTGGGGATAGAGCCAAGCGTCAGATTCTTATGCCACCAACTCCAGTGGGACCAGTTCGACGATATGAACAACACTTACAGGAACTTGACTCTAGAGTTCCTCAGCTCGTTTGATTATGATCCTTGGACTGGACCCGATGGACATGCTGTTTTCCGGTTGTTCGGGACTGACTACTCTTTCTCTCACAAAGAGTTTGGTGATTTACTGGGTTTTCAGACTACTCTTGATGTTATTCCAGAGACACCGATGGGGTATTTTATGAGCAGAGAAATGGAAACGTTTTGGTCCAACATCTCAGGTGGAGGGAGCCAAGAACCTTCCACTCAGTTTTCTCAGGTAATCCACAACCCTGCGTTAAGTTACTTCTAGATGATTCTAGCACACTCTTTCCTCGGTTTGCCAGATACAGAGACTCTGATGAGTGAAGAGGAGATTTTCCTATTGTTTTGTGCGACTCAGTCACGCCCAGTTGCTTGTGGAAACTTCCTGTTGAAGGGCCTTGCCAGTGTCGCCAGATCATCTGTAGGCATTATACGTGTCGGTGGGATTGTTACACAGATTGCTACTGCATTAGGTTTGTCTCGCAAATTATTGCACCTCAGGACCTTCTGCTGCTACACCACCCTGGATGTTGACTTTTGTCTTGACAGAGGACTGATGAGGAGGGCCTCTTTTGAGCCCAACACGTTTAGATTACTGTTCGACGGCGAAGTGATACATTACTTTACATTACCAGACCCGCTGATGACCAGTGTCCACGACCCTGCTAATTGGAGTTATGCTTTAGAGGGTTATGGAGAGACTGTCGAAGAGCAAAAATCACCTCCCGCCGCTGAGTACACTCCTACACCTCTTTCTCCCCGAATCACTGTTATGTCTAATAATATGTATTTGCAGCCGCCTGATCTACAGACCCAGATTTATGAGCTTCGTAAGGAGACTGCCCTGCTCAAGCAGGAAGTAGCGGAATTGGCATTACAGATCGAGGTATCTGATCTCACTCATGCCTCGGAGGCCGATGCTCTATATCAGGAGATTGAAGAGCTTCGGAGGGAGATAACTGAGATTCGTGGAACAAACCAGGAAGAGAGGCCTACCACATGATTCGTTTTACACTGATGTTATTACCCTAGTATTTAATTTCTTTTTCATGCTTTATTTTATTTCTCGCATCTGCAGACATATTTTATATTATTGCATCTATTACATTTTCTTTTTCATGTACTTTGATTTTATCTTATATATTATTTCATGCACTAATCTCATTTTTTCTCTTTTATTTTATTTTATTTTTGTCGAATAAAGAAAAAAAATATAAAGACAAAAATATTTTAATTTTTGTCTTCATAAAAAAATATGCAAGCTTCATGCCTTAGAAGAGAGAAGAAAAGGCTATCCCCCCTCCCTCCCCCCCCCCCCCCCCCCGAAGACCGAAGGTGCAAAAGGGCCCAAAAGAAGAATTGAAAATTCCAAGGCCCAAAGGCAAAATAGCCTTATGGCGGGCGCCATGCCGTCCTCCCTTATTTCGGGGCTGATTCTTCCTTCCCACCATTTTCACACCTTCAAACCTCAAAAACCCATTTTTCCAACTTCCAAAAACCCCATTGAACCCCATTTAAGCTCCCACATTTCCAAAACATTCACCATGTATAAAACCCATCCAAAATCCATTTTCATTTTCATCCACCACAAACCATAAAAATCCAACCTTTACCATTTCTCTCATAAACCATTTTTCACCACTTTTCACTTCTCAAGGAGCAACAACAATGGAGTTCAATGGATATCTTCTTCGCGATGGAAGACCGGGTGATAGGCAAAGGAAAATTATTCAAAGGCTTCAGAGTCGAGAAATTCTCTCTACTAGGTACGTCGATGATAACTGTCTTTATGCTTTGGGTCTGTATCATAGTGTTTTTCATTTATTAGATTTCCTAGGCTTGCATGATATTTTTGTTAACTAGGAACCTACCTATGAGAGGCTGATAGTTGATTTTTTAAGTTCATTGATATACACTGTCAGTCATAACACTGCTAGCACAGTCGGTACTGTTAATTTTAGACTGTTTGGAATTGAATACGAATACAGTACTGGCGAACTAACAGGCTTGTTAGGAATCCCTCATAGGGAAGGTGAGATATGTGAGGCACCTTTGGATGAGGAATGGTCGGCCGAAGTATTTTCCTTCTGGCAGAGGCTGTCAAGTACTTCAATAAATTCTTTTGAAGGAATACTTGCGTCAACCATCCATAACCCGGCCATAAGAGTTTTCAGATATCTTTTGGCATGTACTATTTTCTGCAAGGATGCCTCACTAATACCCATATCAATCCAGTTCCGTTTATGCTTGCATACATGGCTTTAACTACTAATAAAACAAGACAGATTGTTTTTAGAGGACTTGTTACGTCTATTGCTCGGGCTCTTGACCTGAACAATGAGATAGCTACTCTTGAACCACTACCTCCTCGCACAATTAATTTAAAATTTCTAAAAGACATGAAATTATGCCGAACAAGGAGAGCAGGTGGTTATGAGTTGATGGTTCATGGGGTAGCTATCCCATATGTTGCTTTACCTTGCATTAGACGTACTGATGTACGTAATGAAAGGAAATGGACCTATGATCTGAATGCTCCACCTGTTTTGGGTCCACTTCCTCCTAATATTCCTGATGGGGAGGCACATGACTCAGATGAAGAATATGATCGGAGAGAACATTCTCCCGTACCTCACATGTCCCCCCATCGTCCTTCACAGTCACACACTGCACCATCTTCCTCTAACCGTGTTGCAGGTGCTGCTCCTGGATTCTATATCACTGAGGAGATGTGGCGTGATATGACGGCTAGAGAGGAAAGGCGAGACAACCTACTCTCTACTATTTCACAACAACTGACGGACAACATGAGCTTCATGCAACAATCGCGATCGGTATCGGATTGTGCCTACAGGAACGTTTGCCGTGCCTTGACCGACATCACATCAGAGCAGGCCTGTTAGCGAGAAGTCAACCGCAGGCACCACCAACTTATGGAGGCCACTCAGGGTTCCATCTTAGGTAACCTTCGAGAGGTTCGGGGTGCCCAGGCTGCCTTATCAGCACGACTTGACCGGAGGGACCAGTAGCGCAGTAGATCCCGTTATTCCAGACCATCACAACAGGACGGCGAGGGCATCAGTGCTCCTCCGCAGTAGTTTTCCAGGTTACTCTCCTTATCTTATTTCGAAACATTGGGGACAATGTTTGATTTAAGTGTGGGAGGGGATTTTATTGCTTTCTGTCATTTCCCTTTCTAGTTATTTATTTGCTTCCTGTTATTTTCTTTTTCAGTAAGTTATCTAGTTTAACTTTTCTTAGATAATGCATGAGTCTGACGAGTCACCAGTATAGTGCATCTTTAGTACATCCTCATTTTCCCCATTTCCTTAGCCTTACCAAAAAAAATTTAAAAAGAAAACAATGTTGTTTCACATGTTTTTTGGGCTTTGAGACAGGTTTGGATTAGGATGTGGTGACTTAGGTCAACTTTTTGAAACATCAGTACCATTTTAGCACCATAGACCTTTTGAATATAGGAATCACTCCTAAACCCCGCACACCATGGCCTTTATTATCAATCAAAAATTGTCCTAAGTAGTTTATTCTAGCAGTCAGCTTCGGCCTAAGCATACTCTATGTAGGGGGTCGATGAGATAAGTGAATGATCCAGTGCTAATAAAAAAAAAGGCAAACTCTGGGATAGGTGACCCTCACAAAGTCATTTAAACCGAAAAAAAAGAGAAGAAAATTTTTTTTTCCACAAAAAGAAAAAAAAATTACAGTCACCTATTGTTAGTTGGTTCAGAGGTATCTGGCACTGAACTTGGTAGGGCGGATTACGATCCGATCCCCCGCAGCTACATTTAGGCAAAATAAAACGGGTTTACACATGCTTATGTTCCAGAAACCCTATGTTTTGGATCAGAATCACTAACCAGTCACTCTACTATGAAGCATGTATGGATAACGGGCTTAATGTGATTGCGCCTGAAAGAAAAGGACCCAAAAGAGATGAGAAGATATGCCTAGGTATTGTGGGATGACATGGGGTGGTTAATATAGGATTGAAGTTTGTGTCTGTGTTATTATGGTACCCTTGGTTCACTTAGTTAGTACTTGTCACTGCATCCTGACTTGAACTTAGAAGCCCTTTAGCCCAAATCACGTGTTGACACCAGTTTTCTTAATTTTTGAGCTTTTAATGTTTGCTTGAGGACAAGCAAAGGTCTAAGTGTGGGAGGATTTGATAACACTAAATTTCACTGTATTTCTGACTCCGATTTCGCATGCATTCTTAGTTTTTATTATTATTTTGTTATTTTATTACTTTGTTTTTCTTTATTTTCAGGTTTTTTATATAATCGGGGCCTAAATTAAGAAAAGGACGAAAAAGGAGTTGAAACGGACAAAAACCAAGAAATTCAGCTTTTTACACTTACGACATCCACCATGGCTGGCGCCATGGGGTCAGCCATGACGTGGCCACGTCTCAAGACCACTCCACAACTGCCAAGACCCACGATCCCCACTTTCTCTAGAACTTTGCACTCATGGCGGGCGCCATGGCCCTGTGGCGGGCGCCACAAGGCAAAAGTGCTTCCCTCCACTTTTTAGTGGAGGGGGGCATCCTGGTCCTTTCCCATTTAATATTTGCCTATAAATAGGACTTTAGAATTTCGTTTTCTTCATCCAAACTTAGAATCTCTTAGGGATATATCAGTTTTAAAGTAGTAATCACTTCACATCAGGGTGTTACTACAATCAAGTGATCGAGTTTGTATACGTCTGTGTGATCGAGTTTTGGAGCACTCTGGGAGGAAGTTAATCCTGCCGCCATTTTAATTCCAGTTCGTATTTTATTTTTCCGCATTGCTTTACTTTTATTTATTTCCCGCACTCCCTTTACTTTATTTATTTCTCGCACTCGCACTACTTTCGTTTATTTTCCGCACTCGCTTTACTTTCTTTATTATCAGCACTCGCACTACTTTTATTTACTTTCCGCACTCGCACTACTTTTATATACTTTTCGCACTCGCACTACTTTTATTTACTTTTCGCACTCGCACTACTTTTATTTACTTTTCGCACTCGCACTAATTACTTTTATGAAAAATAATAAAAAGAAGTTTTACTTTACCATGTCTAACTAAATCCATAAAGGTTAGAATGTAAGGATCGTAATTGAATCAGTAATCCGTACAATTGTTTGTAGAAACACTTAAGGGCTATTTTAACTTTCAATATAAGTTTAATTGTTTTTAACTATTTCAAAAACAGCCAAAAGCGCATTGTCTAGTTCATTAGGAGTTTTTAGATTAAAAAGAAAAGGGATTTTAAAACGATTTTCGGATGCGTTAAGAAGTTTAGAGTCTGGTTCGTGAGAACCTCTTTTTTCTAAGAAATCCAGGTTAAAATACTTTTCAACTTAGTTAAGATACTATATTTCTTAAAAATAGGTTTACTACTCTAACGCAGTATGCACCTTTTTATCCGTGACAATAGGAGGGGTTGATTAGAGAGTACAACTCGGTTCTGAATACGCGAAAGCGACAGTTCCTGTTAAATTAGTTCTTTTCAAAGTAGAAAACATTGCCTATAAGTAGTTCTATTAACAAGTACCAGATTATCTATTGATTACGTGAATTACATTCAAGCCTATCTTTATTAATTGTTTAAAATTACCATTTTATTTACCATTTCTCACTCCTTAAAACCATTATATTCAGTTGCCTTAGATACACACCATAACAACAGGTACGATAGATTGATACTTGGTCTCTGTGGATTCGACAATCTTTTATATTACTCTGACGTGTTCGTACACTTGCGAAAAACACGCATCAAGCTTCTGACTTCCATCTTTGGGGTGTGATCTTATGTGTGTTTAGGGTTCATTTGGTTGTAATTTCAATTTTTTATCATGTGTCTTGCTTCTGTTTTAATCATATGCATCTCATACTTTCTTAAAACTCTAATTTGCCATGTTCATTTGCATACATCTTTGCATACCTTCATCATATAAACTTGTCATGACATCACATGCATTTGTATGTCATATTAGACACCTTAGGACATGTGTGAACTTTGGTTGATCATTGTTGCATTCATTTGGTATGTTTTGCATCCATTACATCTTATGTATGTTCATGTATTCTTAAGCTTCTAACATGCTTGTTTTGGCATCTATCCCTTGTATGATCATACATATGTATTGTATATGACTTTTCATCTCTCCATGACACATTTGCATCATGTATTCACTTCGGGTTGGCATCATTGCATCTTCATCTTTGCATCATTGCATTTTGTTTCACCTTATGCATTCATACTAACCATTGCAGGGGCTTATGGTAAGTTGATCAAGATGTGGATTTGCCTCCACATCCAACATATTCTTATCTTTTCATTTGCATCTTATTTGTCTTTGAAGTGAGCTTGACTCACTTATGCCCTTTCTTGCTCCTTTTCTTTCTCTTAGGTTACTTAACTTCTTCAGGAAGTAACTAACCTATTCTCCTTTCTCTTCTCTTTTCATCTGCTTCTTTTTTCCTTGGTAGCCATCTGAAGACTTTCTGAAGACCTTTCTTAAATCCTCACAAACCATAGGAATATCCAAGAATGATAACTTCAGGGTTGTACATAGCCTCCCCTGGTTCTTACCTTTGAATCTCCTTGAGTCTCTTCTTCTCATCTCATAATCAAAGGCTAAACAGTTAAAGTTTTGGGGCTCTGTATCAGGGTTATGCTTGTATCCTTATCTTAGGATGGAGTGTATAACTTTAATACTTAGTGTTAAACCTTTAAGTTGTTTACACCTCCTAATTAAAACACCTAATAATCATTAAGACTTAAGCTTGTAACTTGGGCCTTATATTAGGGTTACATCTCTGCCCTTTGGTACAGAGGGACTAACCCTAATGTTTAATGGACAAGTCCCCCTCAGGTTTAGTCTTACAAACATAAAATCCATTTTTTAATCCCACATTTAATTAAAATCCACTTTAATAAAGGCTTGTTATGCAATGATTTTAATCCCTAACCATGGATTAAGTTGAGGAGTCTTCCACATCTTAAGTGTTCTCATCTATTATCCTTCTTTTAGGATGGTTTAATGAGTTCACTAATCCCTGATTAGAGATTAAACTTATTACTTAACATAAAACAAAAATCCAAAAACACTTAATAATTACAAGTGGGTTAATGATCTTAATCCAGTAGCATTAGGGTAATTAAGTTGAGGTTCTCATCTCATACTTAAGTAGACTCATTATCCCTAATCAGGGGTGATATAATGAGTTTGCAAACCCTTGATTAAGGCTTAAGCTCATTATCTTATGCAAAACACCGAAAACAATAAAAGATTGAAAACAAAAAAACAAACAATAAACGTCTCCTCTGGGATTCTTTTCTCATCATACTAACTTTGAAAACAAGAACTCGCTTCTTCCGTCTAATGCAAGACAGTTAGCACTCGAGCCAGACGAGTCATACACTTAAGCATAGACAAGCAATCAGTTCACACCAAAATCATCCCAGTCTCTTTGAGTCGAACTATGATGTTCTGACTTCCTCATTGCACGAGAGGATACGTAGGCATAACTTAACGGTTATCGAACAAAAGTCTCTTTGTCTTCCCCCCTTCTCTCTTCTTCCCAGTTTCTCTTTCCTTAGCCTCAGTTTTGAGCACTCACTTTCTTTTTTGCACTGACACTTTATACATCCTTTTCTCCCTAGCTTTTTATGCACAGTTTAGCACATACACTATCCCCTTTTAAACACAATCAAGTAAGCGTGGATCCCGTCGAGTACGACGGACGATCTGGGTGCTAATACCTTCTCAGGTCGTAACCTACCCCCTTACTCAGTCTCTTTGGTTCACAAACATCTTATCCATATCTTTCCAGGTTTATGCCGCATTACCTTTGCACCGGGATGAAAATTCGGGGAGCGACAGGTACGGCTGATGGTCTGGGGTGCTAATACCTTCACAAGTCGTAACCAACTCCCAAACCCAGATCTTTGGTACACAAGGCCTTGTCTTTTCCTTTTCTCTTAGGTTTGTGCAGCATTACCTTTCCCATTCATTCGAGATAAAATATCCTGGCTGGCGACCCTACCTTTTCCGCGCCACTTTCGCGTTTTTACTAGGATGAAAATCCCGGGAGAGACAATTATTTCTTGTGCTTTTCCTTTCTTCTTGTCCATTTGGACACAAAAAACTTTAATAAAGGCCTAAACACTTTAAAATACTTGTTCTTAATTGTGGACTATGGTTACTATCCCTTACTTTGGAGGATTTATACATCTTGGACATATGGACTTAGTACTAGGATATTATCCCATTGCTTGATTATGGAGTGTTTATGCTAGCCTTTATTTGGCTCATCATTTGCTCAAGAGGATGGAATTCTAAGTTACTTTTTCTTTGATGTGTCTTCAAGTGGTTAGATTTTTCCTCCATTATATATTTTATTTTATTTTTAGGGTAGTCACTTCATCTCCTCCCACTTTCTTAACTTAAACCTTGACTTTTGTCAAGTGATTTTTACTTCTTTTATTTTAATAAATGTCAATGAACTTAATCATGTTGACTTGAATTCAAAAATTAAAACGAGCTAAACTCATTCAAGTTGTTTTGTGCCTTTGTGCACTATTTTTGTTCTTTTTTCATAGTTTAGGTTATGGGTCATTTTTTCTAGTCGGGTGCAAGACTCCCAATCCCCATGTTTGTAGTTTGATGTAATTGAGTCTCTTGTCATTTGTAGGGGTTTAGTGGCATACTCTTCGATTTTATCTGAGTTGGAGTCCTCCCCATAATGATGTATGAGTCCATGCCTTCATTCTTATGGTAGATTTGGGAGGCAATCCACTTGAAAATGAAAAATTGTCTTTACTTCTTAAAATCAATCAAAAATAACAATAACTTTGTTCTTTTTACCATGAACTACGGGGTTTTGATCTTACATTGCATTTTATGGGTACGTAAGCATGAGGTGGTAAACCTCTCCAAAGACAAAAACTAAAAATTAATTCTTTTCTCATCCCCTCACTCTCATTTAATAAACCTTTTTCAAACCAAAAGCGTAAATATTTCAAATGGTTCTCGTGGAGTACCACTGACGTTTTGGGTGCTAACACCTTCCCATTTCGTAACCAACACCCTTACCCATTCTCTGTTTGTTTTTTTAGCTTTTGCTTTTAGATTCATTATTAGGATTTATTCTCTTTTTTCCTTTTCCTTTTGGAATAAAATAAAAGTGTGGTGGCGACTCTGTTTTCATTGAGTTAAGTTAATCAATAGCTTACAGTCACGATTTTTATCGCTACAACTATGATAGAATTGGTAGTTTTATCTCGTGACTTGTATGGAGTATTTCATTGGCATGTTGTATCTTATTATGTGTTACTTTGAATTGATAACTGTGGTTAAGTGTTATACAAGGTAAGAAGCCGCGCGTTAGGAACTATTTTGCGAGTTAGTGAAACTAGATTGATGGATTTGAGTTTGGATAGCTTTTTGTAGCAAGAGAAACTGGTTCTATAGTGGTTAATGATTAGCCTCAGATAGGTAATCGGTTGACACAGGAGAATTATGGAGGACTTTAGAAGCCCATACTTTCGAACTGTAAGTCCGTTTTGGTTTTCGTTCAAAGCGTTAGGAGGCTAGTGTGACGAATTTTCCTTGAGCATGTTTCGATAGTCATTAAACAATGTGATTACTGGTGTATCACCATTGTGATTACCGAGAGCCTTAAGGTAAAAGTTGAGGAGACTCAAGAAGTGATGATCTCACAAGTAATTTTTTGGTATCTTAATTATTGTGTTACTAAGGCATGATCTTTTGGTCAGAATTTAGTGTTCATTAAATTCTCGCAAGTTCTTGCCATCAGATATAGACTTTGCAAGAATAATACTCGATGTGTCCAGTTGTACTGGACCCAGAGATAGAAATTTGAAAATTATCCTTCCAAATAAGAGTAAGTTTTTCGTTCCGAAGTTAAGTCTGTAATTTGGATCGTATATGTAACAGGACAACTAAGAGAGGTAAATTCTAATGAGAAGCGTCGTATGATATTCAAAGGTGTATTGTGTAGAGTGTTGTATGCAACTGGCGAGTAATATGGAAACTCACAAGTGAGTTTTGGATGAATTAAGTTTTAGTAGTGGCAATTCGCGAATGATTGAAGCTCCGTAATGGTAATATGTTGTTATTAATTGTAATTTGTGGCGACATAAACCTTGAGTGAATTAAAACATGTAAGAAGAATTAATGTGGGATATGGTAATCTTGACTAGAGTTGT
Source organism: Lathyrus aphaca (assembly GCA_963966055.1). Classification (NCBI taxonomy): domain Eukaryota; kingdom Viridiplantae; phylum Streptophyta; class Magnoliopsida; order Fabales; family Fabaceae; genus Lathyrus; species Lathyrus aphaca. The sequence continues at coordinate 354,543,669 of OZ014525.1, forward strand.
TAAGATGAATTGGATAATTTGTTTCGAGTTTAGAATGGATTTGGAAATTGTATTGGTTATGATTTTAATAGTATAACCTTCGTACCTCTATCGTTTAGAGAGTTTTGGACTGATGTTAATATTGTGTGTTGACAAGGAAATTATTTTACCATCAGATGTTGTAACACCCCATTTCTACCTGGAAATAATCGATAAAATCAGAGTAATAAAATTCAACTTAATAAGACAATTAGGATGTCACATTTCAACTTTAAAACACATTTTCATTTAATCAAGTAATACATTGATACATAACATTTCTGATTCGAATGAAACTATAACAACAACTTTTATTCATTTTTGAAACCAAACAACTTTTTACAACTAAGCAGCGGATTCTCAAATATTCAACTAAACATGGTATAACATTTTTGTTCAACTAAAAAACTTAGTAACAACATATTTTAACTGAAACAACTTAAAACGACAACAAAACAACTAAACGTTCATCCCCCCCGAGTGCTACGTATCAGAGTATCGACACCGACTCAAACTAATGAAGATAGTAATATTCCACCAAGCTAACCTGCAGGTTACCAACATAGGGGTAACATTCAAACAGAAGTGGTGAGATATCGAATTTTATAAACGAAGTATGATAAATAATACATAGATAGGAATCATACAATTATCACCACTACTATCCAACAACAACAACTTAACAATCACCCACAATTTATCAACATAATTTATCCACTTATTGAACATATCAACATTTACCACATAATCAACAAAATCAACATCATCATAGTCAACGTAATCAACTTCGGCAACTTCAGCAAACATAATCAACTTTATCATCATAATCATATAAGCAACTTCATCAACATGATCACTTAAACAATTTCATCAACTTAAGCAACATAAACAACTTCATCGACTTAAGCAACATAAATAACTTCATCAAATTAAGTAACATAAACAACTTCATTAACTTAAGCAACATAAACAACTTCAACAAACATAATCAACATAAATAATGCAACACCAAATGCGACTCGACTATGCATATGCATGTGGTACCATTGGAATAAAACTCCCAACATAAAATATACCAGGTTATCGAGGTATCTACAAGGCATAAGCCTTAAACTTAATAATTTTGCCAATCCAGGCCAATGTGGTGAGCATCCGCTCCAACTTAAAAGAAAACAATGTATGTCATGATATAGACGACTCAACGCTTAACAACAACCAACTTAAAATAACATACAACAAACAACATAGCAAGTTTAATTTACACCAATTCAACTTTGGCCATAGGCCTACAACTTATATACATAGCAATGTTGGTCATACGACCTACAACTTTAATAATCAACGTTGGTCATTCGACCTACAACTTAAAAGTACCCAAAACTCGGGACAAAATAACATATTCGACATTACTAGAAATCAACACATTCAACACGAATTCAAAAAAATAAACTGACTAAAAGTCACCCACTAATTATTACTAACTACCTGGATAATTTTTGTTTAATTCCAGGCGACTAAATTTTTCCGCCTAACTCAGCTAAACCGACTAAAACTGTACTAATTTAGCTTCTGCTATTAATACAAGTTTATTAGGAAATTCTGTAAATTTTAACATTTCTAATACATTACTCCTGCTATGGATTAAAGCCTTATGTCATGAAAATTTCTCAAAAATTTGTTTATGTCAAGTTGGTTAATTCAGTTTCTATCAAAATCGGCTAAACCTGCTACTTCATTATTTTGCCACACACTACCTAGGAATAGTTCGTATTATCAGCTTCATTACCATTATTGTATTTATGCATCACTATTATTTCTACATGTGTTACCAAAAGTAGCATAAAGCATAAAGTATATTATTTTGTTTCTACATGTTAAATAATAAAACACTAAATTTAAGTCCTCCCCACATTTATATTGGTGGCTTGCGCCACCCTTTCCCCACATGGAGTGGCTTGCGCCACTATTTGTACCTGTGGTGGCCACCATAAGTGGTTGGCTCCATCACCAAGATGGCTTGCACCATATGTTGTTTTATTTGCTTTGGGTGGCCTGCGCCACCTCTAACTGTGTGGTGGGTGGCCTACGCCACCCGTGCATCTGTAAGACACTTTTTTTCGTCCCAAAATAAAATTTCCAGAAATCAAATAAGTTTCACTGCAACATTTACAAAATCAATCCAACAATAAAATCCAACAACATCGATTTATCAATATTTTTCACATACGATATAATTTCATCACAAACTCAACATCAAAATCAAACCAAATCAATAACAACCACATAATACTACCCGATCCTAATTCCTAAGTATCGATTATCATAACCCGATTATAAAAGTCGAACCCTACCCTTACCTTGGATTAAAGGCGGCTCTGAGTTCGATCGGATTCCGGAAATTCGCACTGATTGCAGTTCACTCGTTCTCCCATGTTCTTTTTCCTCTTTCTCTTCCTCTTACTGATAATCCAAAACCTAACTTATTCTTCTCATTATTTCTTTTTATCAAAATAATATTATTTTACTCATAAAATCTAATGGGCCTAACTCATACACCCCTTAATTTACTAATTCTGACACGATACCAAGCCCACTAAACCGAACATCCTCCTACAACTATAATATTATTTCTGATATTATTTCTCCCGACTACATTGACTAATTACCAATTAACAATTAAATAGTCCAAACAACCCATTCAACATATTTACTCAAATAACAAAATTCAACATATTCAACAATAAACAGAAAATACTCAATATCATTGTCCACAACTTAAATCAAATTATTTAATCAATTCAACTCGAACCAACTTAAAAACATCAATGTAACATTCCGATAATTCGAAACTCAACTCAAATCATCATAAACGACACAAACCAACTTAAATCAACACAATAGACAAATCAACGCAAATCAACACAACATAATACAAGTATATTTAATTAAATAATTAATTAAATAAACGGGCGTTACAGATGTCGGCAAGTTTCTTGTACTGTTGGTTAGTGGGAACTCCAATGGATAAGAGTGCCTTTGTAGAGTGTTAACTACCTGGTAATGCCTAGGAATTCAGAATTCCATTGTTATATTTTGAGTGTGTAATAGAATGGTGACAAATGAAAGAGCCAATTAGATTAATATGAATTAGAAGAGAATTGTTGTTAAGATATAAGCACAAATATCTCGTTCTAAGTGCGCTACCTTTTTGGTATGATACAGAAAAGACAAAGTATCAGACGAATGGTTACAATGTATAGCATCAGAGTAGGTTGAACTGGTAAAGGAATCGTTTGACATATTATGAGGTGATTTAGAATGATGAAGAATTTATGAAAGGATAATTGTTATTAATTGCATGAAGTTAAGAAATAACTTATACATCTTACGAAGATTTGATGAGTGTTTGTAATCCCAAATCAAGATGAAGTGTTACTGTTTTGTTTTTAACTCAGTAGAAGGATTTAGGATGGTATATTTTCCGAAGGTAAGATGTGACTAATTATTTTTTTATGGGATAACAGATGAGTTACAAAATGATGAGTTAGAAGTTAACCCAAATTAGGAACAAGTGCATGAGTAAGGACGTAAAGCTTGAATTATTTGTGAAACAAGGATTTTGAGTTGTGAAGTCAAGTTGGAAATGAGAACGTCAGGAACTGTAGCAGAAGTAAGGATGATTATGAATCTAAAACAGTGATACAAGTTTTGGTTATGGTTGAATAGAGGAAATTCGAGGACAAATTTTAATTTAAGGAGGGGAGGATGTGATACCCCGTATTTAATTAATGCTCAGGATAATATTAATTAAGATCAATAGGGTTCTGGTGTGTTCTGAGGGTTTTATACAAAAATAATTAGAGCAACTGAGGAACTCAAATCGACTTAGTTAATATTATCTAACTCAGAGGTTTTATTAATTAAGTGCACTAGAGACATTTTTGGATACCCTCAATTGTGAACTGAATGAGGTAAACTTGGTATCGATGGAAAACTGAGGTGATAATCTATCAAATGGAATGGGAAAATATTGGAATAGAGGTGGAATTTATTTATTTATGTTATTTTAATTAAAATACCAATTATGTAAAATGTAACTTTTGAAGCATAAAACATGCAAATTAAGGTATTGTGAGGAAACCTCAATATGACATGATAGTATGGTCTAGTGATGTAACTAGGAATATATAGATGGTAATGTTTGTGAAATTGATGTTTAAGTATGTTTCCTTAGCATGTAATTATATTGTAATATGATGATAAATGCTTGAAATGGGTATTTCATTGAGTCCCTTAGGAAGTAGTGCTAATGGCTTGATATGGGAATAACATTAAGTCCCATGGAAAGTCTAAGAGTGAAAGTCTTAAGGTGGGTATTTCACTGAGTACCACAAGAATATAATAGTGTAAGTCTTGAGATGGTATTACATTGAGTCCCACAAGAAGATAAGGGTAAGTTTTGAGGTGGGTGTTTCATTGAATCCCACGTGAAGCAATTGGAATGCTTGAAATGGGTATTATACTGAGTCCCATAGGAAGCAATAACCTTATGCTTGAGATGGGTGTTACACTGAGTCCCATGATGAGCAAATGCTAGTTCTAGCTAGTGATGGTAGAATTGTTGAACTCATGGACGTGTTTCCATGTAGTGTGAGATTGTGTGAAATCAGGGTCGTATATCTTTCCCCCCGACTTGAGTTAGATTTGATAGAACCATGTAAAGCCGAGAGAATACATAAGATAGGGAACTCACTGACATTTTTTTATTTCAACCCACTATTGTTTTTTCTTTTCAGGTTTTGTTTGCAGGTTTGATTTACAAGTGGAGCTATACTTGGATTTTTCAAGAGAAGCTTACATTTAGTTTTTCCATTGTGTATTATTTTTTGTACAATGAGGATTATTGTACTTCGGTCTTAGCATTATACGATTTTGGGTATAATTTCCATGTCTTGTACCATAGAGTGTATTTAGATTTTTGAATTGGCCAAGTATGTGAATTATGCCATTAGGCACTTATTATGGTGTTAGTACCCAACAAACACTCGTATGATATTATTATAGGCATATATTATACAGGGCGTTACACATGTTGCTCATGAAAAAGATTCATGAAGGATCTTTTGGTACTCATACCAATGGACACATGATGGCAAGAAAGATATTAAGATTACCGCAAGTATGCAAATAAATATCATAAATGTCAGATATATGCCAACAAGATTCATATGCCTTCGACAAGTCTCAAGGATCTCTCTCCACCATGGCCCTTTTCAATATGGGGAATTGACATGATCGACATGATTGAACCAAAAGCTTCAAACAGACATCATTTCATCCTAGTAGCCACTGATTACTTCACCAAATGGGTCGAAGTAGCATCATACGCTAATGTAACCAGACAAGTGGTAGTCTGATTTATCAAGAACAATCTCATTTTCTATTATAATGTTCCAAGTCAACTTATTATTGATAATGGATCAACCTGAACAAAAAAATGATGAAGGAATTATGCGTTGAATTCAAGATTGAACACCATAACTTCTCTCCTTATCGGCCAAAGATGAATGGCATGGTGGAAGCCGCCAACATAAATATCAAGAAAATCATTCAGAATATGGTCGTACCTTACAAGGATTGGAATGAAATGCTCCCTTTCGCTCTTCACGGTTATCGCACCTCAGTACGCACTTCAACAGGGGCAACCCCCTTCTCACTAGTATATGGAATGTAACCAGTGCTCTCCATAGAAGAAGAGATCCCCTCACTAAGTATCTTGATGGAGGTCAAACTCACAGAAATTGAGTTGTGCCAAAGCTTATATGATAAATTGAATCTGAATCTGATAGAAGAAAAGAGAATGACGGATATGTGCCATGGTCAACTCTATCAATAAAGGAAGAAGAAAGCATTCGGAAAAAAAGTCTGACCTCATGTATTTAGAGAAGGAGTTCTTGTGCTCAAGAAGATCCAATCATTTCTCACTGATACCAGGGGCAAGTGGACTCCAAATTGTGATGGCCCTTATGTCGTCAAGAAAGTGTTCACAGACGATGCCTTGATACTCACAACCATGGACGGAGAGGATTCCACTTATCCCACAAACATTGATGCAGTCAAGAAATACTTCGCCTACACAATAAAAAAATAGAGAAAATGTCTTGGTAGATTGAAAACCCGCAAAGGCCAATACAGGAAAAATTAGAGATATTACATAAAAGAACTTTATCCTGATAGTTTGATAAAAATAAATCTAGGAAAAAGTTGGGATTCATGGCAAGTAACTGCATCCAACATATTGGACCATCAATAACAACATCATTTATCAAAGAAATCATCAATCGAAGTCGCCTTCAATTGAAGATCAATAAGACTCTGAACTCATAGTTGGTAGAAGGATAACGGTCACTATGTTTTAATGTAGCCCTTTTCCCTTAAAATTACCATTTTCTAACTTTTTAATGCTCTATGGAATCACGCCTTCGGCTTATCAGAATTCTATATATGATATTTTGATCATTTTCCCATTTGTTTGAAAATCTTATTTTATTCTGCTTTGCAAAATGACATTTTTACTCGAGAAATAAAGAGGACAATTTCCTTTTGATTTACAAATATAAAAGGAACATTAATGGTTCTCCAGAAGAAATTAAACTCGGAGGTGACAAGGTCACATATCTCGAGGTAACCAAGCTTCATTTCAAACAAGATAAGTTTCATCTCCTTCTAAAATAACAGTTTCCATCTCCAACAAGTTTATGTCCCCAGGAATCAAAACCAAAATAAGAGCTTTTTCCTCAACAAGTTATCACACATTAAGACCTGCGATACTCCCATCTTCAGATTGGCCCAGTATTCAATTGTTGTGTTTCACCTTATGTGTCGTTCCTGTTTTGTCAGCATATGCATGCATAAACATTCATGCATAATCATGTTCATAATCATTTTGCATCTCATAGTTGCATTCTCCTATGTCAAGCATTGAAAAAGTCCTCTCTCTAGTTCATTCTTGAATTGAAGTCAGTCTTCAGACCATTTTGATAACTTTAACCTCTAAAAAAAGAAGAAAAAAAGGCAAAATTCCCACAAATGGCATCTCATCCGAGAAGTTTGCAAGAGAAAATGTAATCTCGACTGAGAAGTTTGCACCTTTTAAAAAAACTCAAAGCAAATGGCATCTCGACTGGGAAGTTTGCACTTTTCCCCCAGCATATGGCATCTCGAACAAGAGAAGTATGTAAACCATCCATAACAAGGTCTAAACAAATAGATATATGCTTCTCAATAGTGTCAGTCCTCCATAGGTGTCAACACCACGAGTATCACATTTCACCTTTGCATCGTACACGACCAAAATTTTGGGTATTTTGATATTTAATCCTCTTCTACCTCGAAAATCTGAACACTTTCATCATTCATATCTTCAGGTCTAACAAGAATAAATATGAGCATCTGTCATACCCTAAATTTTGACATCAAGATCCCATGACATTTTCATACATTTGACATCATTTGCATACACTTTTTATGCATCACCAATTTAATTGACAAATCCAAAGTTTGTTTCTTGATGTTCACCTATGAAGAATTAGGGTTTTGAATTTCACTGAAAAATTCAGGCAAAGGATCAATCAAGAATAGACATGGTATCCAGGATCTCAAGCTCATCTACCTCCCATAAGGGTCAAGAGATCATAAATGTCAAATATCAACCTCGAGATTGCATAATCCCAAGTGGGTCAAGCCTCAAGATCATCAACAATACCAGATTAGGGTTTTGATTGATCGGGGGTTCGAATGTTGGAATTTTTATCTGGACAAGATTCAATACCCAAGGATATGTATTAAATAGATAATATACACCTTTGAATTCCATTCACAAGTTTAGAATAGCCTTAGAAGATGCATTGGCCAATAATCGAGAATTAGGGTTTAATAGTGTAAAATTCATCTAGAACAAAAAGTCAAAGTTTAAATTTTTAACCAAAAATGATCCTCATAACCTATATTACTATAATATATGGTCCATTGATGCATTTGAACAAGAAATAATCAAGAATTTGAGGTAACTTGTAAAAGGGGCAATCTTAGAAATTTTGAAAATTTTCTAAGCTATAAAGAAAAAGTGTGTAGGAACCCTACTTCCAAGCATCATAACTTGTGATCCAAGCATCAGATTTTTGTGATCCAAAGCTTGAATGATAGATTTAATCACATACTACAAAAGCATCAACTACATCGCATTCCAATTCTTCATGGAGTTTGAGTTAGAGATTAATTAAAATCATAAAAAAATGGAAATGTATCCAACACTTAGACAAAATCTGCCTAAGTGTAAAACAACTCAAACACCAAAAACTTGGAGGGAGTTTTCACATAGTTCTAGGATGAATCAATGCCAGAAACAAACATCAAAGTTGTTGCAAATTTTGCTGAAAATCCAAAGAACTCATTAGCATGAAACAATTCCCATTGAATCAAGAGTTATGGTTTCTCAAACACACCTTAATCCAAAACTTGCTAGCGACGATTTTGAGTCATCAAGCAATGATCAGCAAGCTAAGTGCATCTAATGTAATCATGATTTTTAATACATATGCATGCAATGATGGGAAAATAGTGCATATTCAAGATTTTTTGCCATTTCAGTCAAGATGCTCTAATAAACAACAATTAAAAGGACTATAGAATATGGATTGAGCCAAAGAATAGTTGAGATATTTGGAGCAACCATGAGTGTCTTGAGTAGAAAGTAATGATGCATAGTAAGACCAAAGATTCAAAGCCTTATCTCTTAAGCCACAAGAAATTAACTTCAGCACAACTTTTCCCCTATAAATAATGCCTATCAATAACAATTTTAAGCACACCAAAGCTCTTCCCAATACAAATTTCTCTCATTCACTTCACAGTCCTAAAATTTCATTTCTTTGAGGAACCACTATCAGGTTTTGAGTTTGGAAGCAATACCACTCAAACCAATTATGCTAACACCTCATATACATCACATATGAGCTATTCAAACACTCATCCTTCATCTGTAATACCAAAATCATGAATCAGCATAGAAATCCTAGAGATATCTGCAATTGAAGAACCACAAAGTGATCCAGAGGTTTCCAAGCAAGTCTCAGCATCTCAACACACTCCATGTGATATATTGAAGTTTTTCAAGTCATCACAACACTTTGGAACAACTCCAATATCAAATTCAAGTTGTTCTTTCAAAAAAGTTTAGGTAAGCCTCAAACTTTCAAAATCTATGATCCATGAATTTTCTTTGAGGCCTGAAGTTACAAACATGTTAGTATGCATATATTAAGTGTTTCCCCTTAATGAATTTCACAAAAACATCATCACATGAAATTTCATGAAGCTTAGACCAAAACTAGGGTTCATCTGCATTCGTCCTAATTTCTCACTCTACGATGAAAATAAATGAAATTAAACACCATCGTCATGCTCATGAGTGAAAATCTAACAAGTTTGAGGATGGTTTCATCCCATTTCATTATCTGATTAGAGAGAAAAGTGAGGCTTTGCAAATCTGGGATGCAGAGTGCGCGCGAGAAAGAACTTTGTGTTCTTGACGCCCTTTTTGAAAATTTAAATATTTGAATTTTTTACCATTTTATTTAATTGATTCAAAAATTAATTTCTCTATCATTTTTTATCTTTCTGAAATAATTTTTTTTTTCAAAATTCACTAAAATGTTAAAATATTTGATTTTTCCAAAATTTCCCAAAAATATTACTTAATTCACATATTTAATATTTTTGTAAAGAATTTATTTTTAATTGTTTTTTAACATTTTAAATAATTTATTTCTCTTGATTTTTCAAACATAAATGAACTTCAAGCTTTCATATAAATCCAGTGTGATTTTTCAAAATATTATTCAAGGTCACACCTTATTCTATACATATGTTTGATATTATTTTAATTTTATTGTTTTTTAATCAAATAAAAAGGCATTTTTAAATCAAAAGTAGGTTTTATAGTTTTCACCCTCAAATTTCAAATCACACACTCACATGGGCCTCTATTAGAGTGTAAGTCCCAACCCTTTTTTGTAAATAGAATAAAATTTAGGGTTTTCAAATCTCCCTCTTCTGTTTTCAAAAATCTTGGTGCGGTAATCGTCATTCTCAATGTTTCTCAATCTCTTCTTAATCTTCATATCAAATTCAAAAGATAATCAAAACATTCTCAATCTTAAAACACATCAATCACAATACATTGGGCCTCTCTCCATGTATGTATATCTGTTTTCATATAACTGTATATACATGTGCATACTTGTTCGAATATTCATCCTAAGTTTAGCTAAACATTAGGATACCTTCACCTATTGCAACCCTAGTTTAGTCAAACTAGAACCCCATAGGAGCACCCACACAGTCTAGCCTCGACTTGGGCATAAACAATATGGACATAAGAAGAGTAGTATTATTTGTGAGACTCTTCTTAGACTATTATAGGATTTTAATTTTACAATAATTTTTAGAATAACAAACTATTCTCCCCCTTTGAATATTTCAACATACAAAAGACCAAATTTTCCTATGAAACCTCTTATGGAACTGTTCATCAGCTTCCTCTTTGGCTTTGTATTAGGACCCATGGGCCTCTTAAAGGTTTCCCCAAATCCTCCTCTTGGTCTTCATATAAGGACCCTCAAGATTTCTATAAGCATAAGATAGATCTATAGGTAGCCTCATCTTAGGCTTCATACAAGAACGCAAAGACTTCCTAGAAGTTCCCCAACCTCCTCTTGGGCTTTGTAAATGGACCCTCATGCTTCCTACAAGCATAAGATAGATTTGTAGTCAATCATCAACTATAGAAGCATCAAAATATGTAAGACTCTTCAATCATTCCCAGAGACCTCTCAGTCAGCCTCCTCTTGGGCTTTGTAGAAGGACCCACAAGCTTCCTAAAAGCATATGATAGACCTTAGTCCCCCTCTCCACCACAGATGGAATTTTCCCAGGCGTAAAAATAATCTATGGGCAATATCTTACACATTAATGGATGGATAAGATAGCCTCTTCTTAGGATTTATACAAATATTTTCTTCAGCTAAGATAGCCTCCTCTTGGGGTTTATACAATGATTTCCCCAACGATGGTCAACCTTTTCTTGGGATTTGTACAAAGAATTCCCCCTCCCCCCCCCCCCCTCTCAAAGGAATTCATATATACCAGTAGACTTGGAAAGTCTCTTCCACTAAATATTCCTTAAGCAAAAGGAAATTCCCACAAGGATAGCCTCCTCTTGGGATTTATACAATTGAGTTTTCACCAATAAACATCCAATCACTAATCATTCAAGTAAACACATACTTTTATAATCTCCAATATTTCAGCCTCCTCTTGAGCTTTATATAATGATATCCCTCCAGATAACCTAATCTCTTGGTTGGGTATAAGTCAAACCTTTCAACCTTAATCTTGGGCTTTGTACAAGGCAGATATAACTCCCCTCATGAGTCAGTCTCTAACAAACTTTTAGCCTAAATCTTGGGCTTTGTACAAGACATATAAACTTTTCTCAATAGAGTCTGTTTTCTTTGTTTAGCTTCAACATTGAGCTTCAATCATGGAACATAAAAGTAAATTTCCCTCTCTTTAGAGATCACAAATTCTCTCTATTGAACTCTTTTATCTTCAATCTTGGGCTTTGATGAAGACACATAAAAATTCAGTCTTCTCTTATAATATAACTAAGACATCCCCACAGTTCATTTTTCGCTTAGACTATAACTAAGACATCACCCAGTTGTCGCTCCCACCAAATGACACCTGGTCAGAAGGGGTAAGACGCGAACGGTCGGCGAAAGGAGAGAGAACACACAAGGGTGAACTTAGAAGACAAGAGTTGCCAGCTAGGCATTTTTATCCCATAGGAAAGGTAATGCTGCATAGACCTAGAAAGATATGGATAACGCGGTTGCGGACCAGAGAAACTGAGAAAGGGGGTTGGTTACAACCTGGGAAGGTATTAGCACCCAGATTGTCCGTCGTACTCGACGGGATCCACGCTTAAAAGATTTGTGTTTTAAAGGGGTAGTGTCAGTGCAATCTGTGTATCAAAGCTGGAAAAGAATGCAAGTGTCAGTGTAAAAGAAATGTGGAGTGAGATGAAAGAGTGTCAGTGCAAGAACAGAGTACAAAGCTCAAGACTATGAGGCTTAAAGAATAATGTTGGAAGAGGGGGAATATACAGAGACTTTTGTTCGATAACTGTTAAGTTATGCCTACGTATCCTCTCGTGCAATGAGGAAGTCAGAACACTGTAGTTCGACTCAAAGAGACTGAAAGATAAATTGACTTGTGAACTGCTTACTTGCCTATGCTCAAGTGTATGACCTGTCTGGCTCAGGTGCAAACTGTCTTGCATTAGACGGAAGAAGCAAATTCTCATTTGTGAATGAATGAGGTGAGAAAAGAATCCCGGAGGAGACGATTATTGTTTGTTTTTGAGTTTTCAGTCTTTTATTGCCTTTTGAGATTTGTCATAAGTCAATGAGCTTAAGCCTAAACAAAGGGTTAGTAAACTCATCACATCCTCCCTCTGATTAGGGGTAATGAGAATACCTTACGTATGAAGTAAACACCTCACACTTAATCACCATGATGTAGGATTAAGATCATTAACCTACTTGCATTTATTTAGATGTTTTTTGGAGTTTTTGTTTAGTGTTGAGTAATGAGTTTAAGCCATAATCAAGGATTTAATGGACTCATTACACCATCCTAATAGAAGGATAATAGATGAGAACATTTAAGCTGAGGAAGACTCCTCAACTTAATCCATGATTAAGGATTAACCTCATGACAAAACAAAACCTTTATTAAAGTGGATTTTAGTTAATGGTGAGATTAAGAAGTGGATTTTATGGTTTGTAAGACAACTTGAGGGGGACTTGTCCATTAAAACTAGGGTTAGTCCTTCTTAACCAATTAAGGAAGAATTAGAACCCTAATGCAAGGCCCAAGTTGCAAGCTTGATGTCTTGGTGATTATTAAGTGGATTGATTAAAGGATTTAACCACATTAAGGGTTTAACACTTAGGATTAAAGTTATACACGCCATCCTAATAGAAGGATGCAGGTATAAGCTTAATCACAAAGCCTTAAAACCTTTAGGGTTTAGTCCTTGATTATGAGATGAGAAGAGAAGACTCAAAGATGACACAAAGGCAAAACTAAATGGGGGACTAATCAAACCCTAATTGTTATCATGCTTGGTTGTTCCTTGGGTTAATGAGGTTTGCAAGAAGATCTTCAGAGAAACCACCAGGAAGGAAGCAGATGAAAGGAGCAAGAAGCAGAGAGAAGCAAGATAACTTGCTTCACTTAAGAAGACAAGTTGCTTGAAGAAAGAAAGTGGGGAAGAGCATGAATGAGCAAGCTCACTCAAATAAAAAAGATAAGATGCAGAAATGATGCATAAGAGATATGAAAAGAGATTGTGAGAAGTGAAGGCAAATTCACTTCCCAAAACAACTTACCACCTGAAAAGTTAGCAAAAGAAATGAAATGCAATGCAAATGAGATGACATGCCATGGTGAAAACCAAAACCATAAGCATAAACATGATGTTAATGATGCTAAGAAATGATGCAAACACATGTCAAGAGTTGTGGATGATCATACAAGGATGAGGATGCAAATGAAGCATGCTTTGAACCATGGATGTTCATGAAAGTTTATGAAATGCAATGAACATATAACATGGAAAATGAAAGATGCAATGATCAAACATGATTCTAAGATGTCCTAAGATGTATTATGAATCATTTGGATGCACAAAATGTCATGGCAAGTTATTAAGTGCAAGCAAATGAGAGATGGATGCAAAGGAAGGCACAAATTAGGGTTTATACATAACATGCAATGCAAAATTAAAAACCAGAAGCAAATGACATGATAAAAAATTAAAAATGCAATCAAAGATACCCTAAACCTATACAAGTTCACTGCCCAAAGGAGGGGACCTAACTCTTAACCTAGTGAAAGTTATGAATTTCTCAAGTCAATTAGGGTTTTAAGGTACCTCACAATGAAAAATGCAAAACAAATTGAAAATGGAAGATCAATTCAAACCAAATTTATCCTATAAACTACATGCCATGAAGGATGTAATGCAAGAAGAACCATCATCAAACTTTCAATGGTTAGGCAGAATGGATTTTTTCAAGTTTGAACAAAAATATTGCCTTAAAATGAATTTAATTCCAATGAAAATGATCAAAATGCATCAAGAACCAAAAAGAAATTTGCTTTGAGAGTTTGATAATGTTTCTAAATGCTTTGAAATGCAATGTGATTTTTTTTGTGATTTTTAAATACCTAAATGCATTTTTAATTAATTAATTTTCATTAACTAATTAAAAATAAACATTTAAATGATTTAAAAATAATTTTTAATACAAAAAATATAAAAAAAAATATTTTTGGGTTCTGAAAATTATTGAAATGTTTGACAAAAATTTTCAGAATTTTTAAATGTTTTTTACTATTTTTAATAATTCGTAAAAGATAAATCAAATAAAATAAAATAAAAATTGAATTAAAGAGAAAGTATGCAGATCCAATGGCTGGCATTTAAATGAAAATGGAGGGAATTGACTGGCGCCAGATCCTGTGGCCCAAATTCAAACTGGCTGGATTAAATTAAACTTAATTAACTAATTTAATTAATTAGGATTAGGGTTTTAATGAGAGATCTGAGCCACACAAACGCGCGGGAGTCAACACAAGTCAAACAGATCTATGGCTCATATTCAAACTGAACCCTAAACGTGATTAACGAATTAATGACTTTCAGGTGGCCGGAAATGACCTCCGGTCATCTTCTCCGGCCACAACCCTCCCTGAAAATTGCTAACTTCTTCCCTAGGCTTCTAAAATCCAATCTCTCTGCCCAGAAATGATCCCCATACATCATACATCAAGAATCAACAAACAAACAACATTTAAAACACATCAAGAGTGAGAATCGAATCAAAACAGTTCTAGGTCAAAAAATTTCAGAACACGAATACATACTCATTTCTCAACCATTTTCAAAACAAAACACATCAACATGATCAGTGAAGCATAAAGAATCATTTAGTAACTTAAAAACAAGTTTCTGGAAAAATTGTTCTTGAGCTCACCTGAAATGGAGCTTTCAATCCAGGAGCTTTCTGACTGCTTCTTTGCTTCAAAATGGCTCCAATGAACCCCCTGAGAAGCTTGCAATGCTTGGTTGGAGTTTAATGTGGCTGGTTTAAGAGTTTGATGAAGTTCTGTTCAAGGGAAGTGAAAAATCGTGTTTCTGTTTGTGGGCTTTTCAGGGCAAATTGGTGGTTGGGAAATGATCAGAGGATCATATTGAGTGATTCTATGAAGTTTGTTTTGAGGTTTGAAGCTTGTATGGAGAGATTCGAATGAAAATGCATAAGAGGTGAGTTTTGAGGATGCTGACTTGTGGGAGAGATTAGGCTGTGTTGTGTTATGTGTTGAGTTCCTTTTGGTACATGTATCAAGTTTGGATAGGTCAGAGAGTTGTTGTTGGCCTAACTTGATTGGTATAGGCCATTTTGCATAGTCAACTTTTGTGTAAGAAGAGGTATGGGCTGGTTCAGTCAAGGTACAAGGGCATGGCTTGGCTCAGCTGTGATCAAGGAGAACCATGGAAATGGATTTGAGGCAATGCAGCAAGTGGATTAGGGTTTATGTGAGGTTTTGCAAATTTCACAAAGTTTGGCCCTTTTGAAGTTTCTTAATGCACAAGTCATGAAATTTGAGAGTTCTTTGGTGCATTCTGATTTTTAGGTCATGGTTTATGTTTGTGTAATGCATAGAAGTCCATTTGAAGTCACATTTTGCCTTGGCATGAGGTTTTGCAACTTTGCCTCTTTGGTGTAAAACATGAAATTATGTGATTTTTGCCAACTTTGACAAGCCATAACTTTTGATCCAAAATGAATTAGAATGAGTTCTTGTACTTTTTGAAAATGGGAGGATCCATTCTACAACTTTCATGACCAAAGTTTTCTCATTTGAAGAATTTTTGAATCAAAAAGAGAAGGTTGAAAAACTTTCCCAAAATGGCAAGTTTTCATTACAAGTCACTTTCCCAAAAAGGCAACTTTGCAAATGGCTTGAAATTCTTCAATTTTGTGAACTTCTAACATCTTCTATGATCAAATAAAGATCATACACATTCTAAATGATGGAGAACACCCTTTGGTTGGGTCATTGGGGGCCTCAGATGCCCTGATTTTGCACTGACTTGCTCAAGAAGTCAACTCTTGATCAGATGCCTTCCCCATGGAATTTCTTCATGAAAATTGATATGCATGATCCTTATAACATATAGAGACCAATAGAAACAAGAATGACCAAAATTTTTGGAGTTATGGCCTCTGAAACCAAAACCCTAATTTTAGGTCATCTGTGTAGTTAAACCTGGCTCTGCTCCCATGCCTTTTTCAGTTCTTGTGATTTTTTTACTTCTTTGATCTTGTGAAGGTATAATATGATGCTTGAACATACATGGACCCCTTTGAAGTGATTGAAGACCTTTGGAGTGGCTCAAGTAGCTCAGGGATGGCTCAGATCACAAACCCTAGATGCAGATGGCTTTGAATCAATGCAGTGAGTCAAAAAAATGTGGTATGAGATGCTATGATTGAATTTATGTAAATGAAAAGATCACAAGCCATGGTGTGAGTGGGTGAGGGCAAATTTGGGGTGTTTACAACTGCCCCTATTCAAACACGAGTTAGCTGTGCAGGATGTAAGCAACGGCTTAACAGGCAAACAAGATAACTTGTGGTTGAATACCAAAGACAGTCCAATATTTGCACTCACAGAATGAAGAAGAAAAGGGATATAGATTTTAAAAGAAAATAAAGTATGATTATAAAGTGCAGGCGACGGAGGACGACCGTCAGGCAGAGGACGACTGCTGGGGATGGAGCAATGACGGGGACGACCGACATGCTGGGGATATACGAGATTTTGATGGGAACGGCCATCAAGTTCAGAAAAAAGACTTTCTGGGGACTATAGGTAAAGTGATTTGATGGGGACGACCATCAGGTTCAAGGTATGAATGAAATAAATGATGAGGTACGGTCATCAGAGGTGAAGGACGATCACCTAGCAGGGGACGGCTGCTCTGTTGGAGATAAAGATGAGGGACGGTCATCTAAGGTGAAGGACGATCACCTGGCAGGGTATGGCTGCCGAAAGTATCACGATATAGGACGAATGTCGGATGAAAAGGTCGACGATGGGGACGGCCATCAGATAAGCATGATGAAGGACGATCATCAAGAGGTGAAGGACGATCACCTAGCAGGGTACGGCTGCTCTCGGGGTTTATCATGACATAGGACGAATGTCAGATAACAAGATCAACAATGGGGACGGCCATCGGATAGAATGATGAAGGACGATCATCAAGAGGTGAAGGACGATCACCTAGCAGGGGACGGCTGCTGAAAATATCACGACATAGGACGAATTTCGGATAGGAAGGGGTTCTAATGAATAGAGACTCCATTGGGGGGGTGATGAAGGACGATCATCAAAAAGGTGAAGGAAGATCACCTGGCAGGGTACGGCTGCCGAAAAGGTATCATGACATAGGACGAATGTCAGATAGAAAGGAAGTAGTTCATCAAGATTTGCTGGGGATTCTTCTAGGGAAGGGTAGACACAGACGAGTGTCTAAATTCAAGAAAGGGAAGGTATAAGTGTTTGACATGGTGTATTGATTAAAGATGCGGACGAGCATCCTTAAGACTATGATACGGACGAGTATCAGGTAGAAACAAACGCTTGACGCATGTTCAGAGATGATGATACAGACGAGTACCCACTGGTTAACAAAGAACACGGACGAGTGTCGAATCTGAGGGGATTTAAGTGGCGTATACATGATACGGACGAGTATATGTATAAGTAAACAATGAATAACCAGTATGGGTGAGACACAGACGAGTGTCTAACTTGCTGGAGAGAGTGTGACGCGGACGGGTGTCGAAAAAAGTGTATTATAAACAAGTATATGGTTTACAAAGTGTTTAGGCAACTATGCTGGGGAAAGTGACACGGACGGGCGTCAAGGAATTGTGTATATATACGTATCTGTATAGTGAGTGCAAAGGGGGCGCTTTGGCTTTCTGTTGGGGGTATGACACTGACGGGTGTCAAGAAGTATCTGTATTGTATAAGCACCTGTTTGCTCAGGCAATTTACTGGGGAATGATGATACGGACGAGTGCCCAAGGGAGTGTGTATTTGTATTCGTGAGGAAAACGCTTTGGCTCTCTAGTGAGGAATTGGGGAATGTTCTGTACATTGTTGACAGATTGTCGGTATTTACAAGTGTCTGATTCAGAACATGGCTTATGATTATGCAATATGTTTGATTTTTGCCGTAATGCTCCATATTAGACGGAATGCTACGCTCTATGGGGAAAATATGATGCGAATGCTATGTTTATGCAAAGATACCGATTCGAGATTCGGATCCCGTTGCTAAGGAAATCTCTGGCTGATCTGCTTGAAGTGGATGTCCCAGCTGGGGGTGAGATCATTGGTAGATCTGACATATCTGGCTCTGCATGGGGAGCTAGATCACTGATAGACCTATCTTGGTAATGAGGGACCCAGCTGGGGCTTGTGGAAGCTTTCGTCACTCTGTTGTGAGATCTTCGGGCGTTGCTCTCCTGGATAGAGGCTGAAACTCTGTGGGGAGATGGTTCCCTGTCTAACACTTGGCTGACAACTCAGCTGGGGGTATGAACATCTTCAGGTGCTTCTCTTTGAAGGAAATGTTGGAGAAGTGATGCCTGACAACTCTGATGGGAGAAAGCATCTCTGGTGCTGCTTGGAAGGTGTGCTGAGGAAACAATGATTTGGCAGCCTACTGGGGAGAAGCTTTCATGCCCCGTGTTGTGCTTTGGATACCTGCAATCCTGTAAAGACAAAGAAACGCACAAGCACCCCGAGATATCCCTTACTGGATTCCAGCATAGGAGTTTAGACACTCCTGGGAGTAAGTATATTTCTGTAAGCACGTTTTTTTTTTTTTAGAAGAGAAACATCTGTATTTATGCAATCAATATCTTAAGGACATCGGACATTTTTGCAAAGGAAAATAAAATGTACGAGACGAAACATGACTTAAAATCTGATTTTATTAATTTACGGGCCATGAATTGGCAAGATACAGTCATATGAACAAATCCCCTAAAATGAGGAGGTTGTTACAAATTGAGAAACAAAAAGAGGCTGGAAATGTTGGTGACGCTTCATGGAGCTTCCTTTTTGCTATGACTCGTATGACTTTCGACGCTCTTTTCGTCTTGCTTTCTGAAGAAGGCTGATTCTGACCGAAGCTTGATCCTTTCGGAGTTTACCACGTCGTAAGTGATACAGACGAATTCGGAATGCAGTTGTTCGCTTATTCCCTTATTTTGCGTGGATCGCCCTTTCAGGTTTTCAATCCACCGGGATACCCATTTTTTGCCTGAGTTGTCCAATGCGGCTTTTCAACTCAGCGAGTGTTCATTCTTTTTATTTATTTTTCCCTTATTTTTGCCCGAGTCTTTTATTCTGTTTTTGACTCGCCGGGATGCCCTATTTTTGCCTGGACTTACATTATGTTTTTATGTCCAGCGGGTCATTTTATGCGAAGTATTTTTTAACTGCATCTGAATTCACAGGGGACAGGAAGTCTTCACCATCCATAGTACTGAGCATCAGTGCTCCACCGGAGAAAAATTTCTTTACTACGAATGGCCCTTCATAGTTCGGAGTCCACTTGCCCATGTGGTCTGTATGAGGAGGGAGGAGTCTCTTCAGCATAAGATCTCCTACTTGGTACTCTCGGAGCCTGACTTTCTGATCGAAGGCTTTCTTCATCCTCTTCTGATATAGCTGCCCATGACAGATTGCAGCCAATCTCTTCTCTTCAATCAGAGCTGAATCTCCGAACACAGTCAAAGTCTTGATCCTGAGGTCAATGGCTTCCTCAAGACCCATAATACAGGCTTCGTATTCAGCTTCGTTGTTAGTGCAGTTGAAGGTGAGTTTTTCCGAGAATGGCATGGGAACACCCTTAGGTGTAATAAGTATTGCACCAACACCACGACCATTCATGTTAACGGCCCCATCAAACATCATAGTCCATTCTTCTTCCGGGTCAGGCCCTTCAGTGTGAACAGGCTCTTCGTGATCTTTTGCTTTTATGAACATGATGTCCTCATCAGGGAAGTCAAATCTTATAGGCTGGTAATCATCAATGGGCTGCTCAGCAAGATAATCAGACAATACACTGCCCTTGATGGCTTTCTGAGATGTGTACTGGATGTCATATTCTGTGAGGATCATTTTCCATCTTGCAACCCGTCTGGTAAGTGTTGGCTTCTCAAAAATGTACTTGACTGGGTCCATCTTTGAGATTAATAAAGTAGTGTGGGTCAACATATACTGCCTCAGTCGGCGAGCAGCCCACGCTAAAGCACAACAAGTTTTCTCGAGCAGTGAATAACGTTGTTCATAGTCGGTAAACATTTTGCTTAGGTAGTATATTACATACTCTTTTCGACCAGACTCGTCATGCTGGCCCAGCACACACCCCATTGATTCTTCTAATACTGTCAAGTACATTATTAGAATTCTTCCTACAACTGGAGGCATAAGGATTGGAGGCTCTTGTAAGTATTCCTTGATTTTGTCAAAAGCCCTTTGACAGTCTTCATTCCACCTGACCGTTTGTTCTTTTCTTAACAGCTTGAACAAGGGCTCACAGGTTGCCGTAAGGTGAGATATGAACCTTGAAATGTAGTTCAATCTACCTAAAAACCCTCAAACTTCTTTTTCTGACTTCGGTGCAGGCATTTATTGAATGGCTTTAACTTTATCAGGGTCAACTTCAATCCCTTTCTCACTTACAATAAATCCCAGCAGCTTACCGGATCGTACCCCGAATGTGCACTTGTTGGGGTTTAACTTCAATTGGTAATTCCTCAGACGCTTGAATAATTTCAACAGATTCACCAGGTGGTCTTCTTCTGTGAGGGACTTGGCAATCATGTCATCCACATAACATTCAATTTCTTTATGGATCATGTCATGGAATAATGTTACCATAGCCCGTTGATAAGTGGCACCCGCATTCTTCAGTCCGAATGGCATCACCTTATAGCAAAACGTGCCCCAGGGGGTGATGAAAGTTGTCTTCTCCATGTCTTCAGGTGACATCTTGATCTGATTGTATCCTGGAAATCCATCCATAAAGGAGAACACCGAGAACTGAGCCGTATTATCAACCAATACATCAATGTGAGGTAAAGGGAAGTCATCTTTCGGGCTGGCTCTGTTCAGATCCCGGTAGTTCACACACATCCTCACCTTGCCGTCTTTCTTAGGCACAAGTACAATATTAGCGACCCGCGGCGGATAGCTAGTTACAGCAAGGAAACCGGCGTCCCACTGCTTTTGCACCTCTTCCTTTATCTTCATTGCCATATCTGGGCGAGTACGGCGCAGCTTCTGTTTTACCGGCGGGCAGTCTTCTTTCAAAGGCAGCTTGTGCATGACAATATCGGTGTCCAACCCTTGCATGTCCTGATAAAACCAAGCGAAAACATCCACATACTCCCGAAGCATATCAATCAGTTGCTCTTTCACTGAATCTTGCAGGCAGGCCCCGATCTTAACTTCTTTCGCTTCCTCCTCCGTACCAAGATTAACCGTTTCAACCTCCTCCTGATGAGGAGTGATAACCTTCTCCTCTTGCCTTAACAACCTGGCTAGATCTTCAGGTAGCTCATAATCTTCTTCAACCCCTTCATCGGCTTGATTGATTGGATTGTCAAAGTCATACGAAGTCATAGCAGTGTTGTTGTCGGTGCAGTCTGAAAGGCACTTTCTACAAGGGTTTAGATTGGTTTATTTTAGTGATCGATTTTATCTTATTTAGAAAAAAGTGAAATGAAGTTATCATTTTAAAAAACATTGCCATTTTTATTTTTGTACAAAAAGAAAAATGAAAAACAGTGAGCGGAAAAGAAAAGACACATTTGCAAAAGATGTCCGATATTCATTGATTAATCCATTTGCACAAAATTACAAGATGGCCCGATTACAAAATGAGTCTTGACATCTTGGGCAAGATGAAAGACTTGATGCATGCTTTAAAAATACAGGAAATAATAATTACTCTGCAGGAGTAACCCTTATAATTTCCTGGGAAGACCAGTTAAGGACTTGGCTCCCCGGGATCCTTGGACGTATCCAGCTCTCCAGGTTGCGGTCGCTTTCCTCCTCGTCTTCCAAATTGTTCACAGCATCAGGGGTGAGCATCCCCCCACTGACAAAATTGGGCTCTTTCGCAGCCTCTGATTGATCTTGTTGAGTTGGTCTGTAACCCAACCCAAATCTGTCTTCTTTCTTCTCCACGGGTAACAGCCTGCCCCAGCCTTGGGCAGTACCTTCTTCAACAACCTTCCGGGCTTGCTGATACGACGTCATGGAGGTTCCCAGTACAGCAAATGCTTCATTAATGTTCAGGGCCTCAAACCCCTGGCTCATGGTTTCATGGATTTATCCATCCATCTCAATGTATTTATACGTAGCCAGATGGCTAACAAAGATGTCTTCTTCCCCACAGATGGTGATGATCTGGCCTTCCCACTCGAATTTCAGCTTCTGGTGAAGGGTAGACGTAACAGCGCCAGCGACATGGATCCAGGGTCTACCCAACAAACAGCTATAGGCCGGCTAAATGTCCATCACATAGAAAGTAGTTTTAAAGGTTTGCGGGCCAATCATCACAGGCAGATCAATCTCTCCAAGCACTGATCTTTTAGAGCCATCAAATGCTCTCACCACCAAGTTACTTGGACGCAGTGCCAAGCCATCATACTCCAGTTTCACTAAGGCTTTCTTTGGCAGAACATTGAGTGAGGACCCAGTGTCCACCAGTACATGAGATAGAACAACACCTTTGCATTCTAAGGTGATATGTAAAGCCTTGTTGTGGTTACGTCCTTCTGTTGTTAAATCAGCATTGGTGAAACCCAGTCCATGACTGGTATTAACATTTGCCACCACAGTTTCTAGCTGATTAACGGTAATCTCCTCTGGCACGTATGCTGCGTGCAGGACCTTCAACAATGCGTTCCTGTGAGCTTCAGAACACATCAACAGTGATAATATGGAGATTTTTGAGGGAGTTTGGTGAAGCTGATCTACCACTTTGTAATCACTTCTTTTTATGATTCTCATGAACTCGTCTACATCTTGCTCAAAAGATTTCTTCTGAGTTTCTTTGGCAACTGGCTCTTCAGGTACCACACTCTTTCCTTTTGCTTTGGCAGCAGCTTCTGCTTCACCATTAGGTCTTTGCACTTGTGAGGCAAAAAGGCGTCCGCTTCTGGTGAAGCCTCCGCCTCCCCCAACATTATCAATTTGTGGAGAAGAGGTTGAAGAATCCAAAGTGATTTTCTCCCCGTTGCAGTAAAGATCAGAGCCATAATGCCAAGGTATGGCATTACTGCTTTCATAGGGAACCGGTCCAGGCACCGTGATAGTAATTGGACTGACTGCCGCAGAGGAGGGTACTGTAATGGTGTGCGGATCGTAGTAAATTGTGACTGGTGACCTGGCAAGAGGTGCCACAGTTTGTTGTTGGAAATTGTTGTTTGGAGGAACATTTGATGGATCATAGTAGATGGTGACTGCTGAGATATCTTCATTAATTTCTGTTGGCGTTGTAGAAGATTCTGCTGATGAAATGGATGCTGAAGTTGTAGAAGAAATGGTTGTTGACACTTGATTTGTTGAAGTGATGGATGGAGCCATTGTTGATGATATTGATGAATCGGTAGGGATGATTGTTGTTGCTGTTGTAGAAGAATCAGGAATTGTTGTCAAAGGAATCGTTGGATTTGTAGGCGCTGTTGTTGAGATCTGAAGGATACCATCCTTGATAAGACTATCTATGCCGCTTCTCAAATTATCACACCCGTTGACTGCAATGTTGCAATACCCACAACCGAGCTCACACCCGGGGGACACCTGGCACTCTAAAAGCTGAGCTTTAATTTCGACCAGAGGTGTTCGAATTTGTGCAACACTGGTGATCAAAGTAGACGGTCTGTCTTCCTCAATGGCATTAATCCTCGGCCCACCATGGTTAGGCATGGGATTTCTGTTGACATTCGGAGGAGGTGCGAAGTTGAGGGCTTTAGAATCCACCAGATCTTGAATTTTCATTTGCAATGCCCTGCACTTCTCCGTATTATGGCCAGGTGCATTGGAATGGAAAGCACACCTGGCGTTGACATCGTAATTCTTAGGGAGATTGGAGGGTTCTGGAGGTGCCAATGTCCTTAACTCAACCAAGTTAAGCTTCAGGAGTTGTGGCAATAAGGCAGCATAAGGCATAGGGATAGGGTCAATCACCCTATTTGCCTGTGACGGTCTTTGCTGAAAGGGTCTTTGTTGTTGATTATTATTGTTGTTGTAGGTTCTCTGTGGCGGATACTGAACTTGTTGTTGATAATGTGATTGTTGTGGTTGTTGATATGCTGGTTGCTGAGGAATCGGAGCTGGAATAGTGACAGCTGCCACTGATCTGGGGACATACTGAGGTCTGCCCCTGGTGGCATGAATGGCATTTGTCTCACCGGTCCTTCGAGGTCCCACAAAAGGCTTCCTGGTATTATTGGACAAACTTGCACCATTATCAGAAATTTTGCCCATTTTTAGCAGACTTTCAATTCTTTCACCGGCTATAACTACGTCTGCGAAGCTGGTAGAAGAAAAGGCAGCCAATCTATCAATGTATGTTCCTTGCAAAGTATTCATGAACATGTCGGCCATTTCTCTTTCCGACATGGGTGGTTGGACAGCAGCAGCAAGCTGTCTCCACCTTTGGGCATATTCCCTGAAGCTTTCTCTGGAGGATTGAGACATTCCCATTAGGAGGGTCCTGTTAGGAGCCATATCCAGATTATATTGATATTGTCTGATGAAGGCTTCAGCTAGGTCCTTCCAGCATCTGATAGTAGCTCTGGTCAAGTGTGAATACCACTCTCTTGAGGCCCCAGTCAAACTGTCTTCAAAATAGAACATCCACAGTTTTTCATCCATGGTATATGTTTTAAGTCTCCCCAGAAAAGACTGCAGGTGAGTTCGTGGACAAGAGGTTCCATTGTATTTCTCGAAGCACGGGGGTTTGAACTTGTGGGGAATTCTCACCCTGTCTACTAACCCCATATCCATTACGTCGAAGCCCAAGGAGTTTTGAGACTCCAGAGATCTCAACTTCTCAGCAATTTCATCAAACCTCCTATCATAGACTTCATCCCCAGCTCCCATGACAGTGAATTGCTCCTCTTGGGGGTCTTCTTGTAAGATCCTTCCCCCAGTAGTATTTCCTTGCACATTACCTGGGATGTTGACTTCCGGATCCAGGTGAGGTCCAAATACAGGTGGATTAACATGAGGCTGACCCCTCTCATTGTTACTTGTTCCTCCAGTTCCAGGATGAGGTTCCTCGGGAGTTTGTCTTTCTACCAATGCCCTTAACCTTTCTTGGGTCTGAGCCAAACCAGTCATCACAGTCATGAATTGGGCCATTTGGTTCCTCATCTCCACTCTTTCGTTAGCCATCTGGGTTCTGAACTCGGTCAGGTCTTGTTGTACTTGCTCCATTATAATACCCGGAAGGTTGTTGCGAGTAGGATACCGGTGTGCACGGTTGACAAGGAACACTCTTCTGCGAGCAATATTTCCTGAAGTCACAACAGAGTTAGAAACAAACAAATAATAACAAAAAAACCTACAAAACAAAACAAAAGTTAGTATGCAATGCAGTATGCTTATTTATTTTCCAAGGTATCCGGCTTGGTTCTTGGTTTTGACCTTTTCCAGACCTCGAGGAAGATGCTTTAATGTTGCTTGAGAAAAGAAACCCAATGAAAACAAACTAACAAATATATTACAAATGGTGAATAATACATAGTTTGTACATAAAATGGAAATGAACAACAAGCAAAGAAGTCAAACATCTAATCCAAACTCATCCTCCTTGACCTCCTTCAAAAGTGCCTCAGTCACGGGACCAGCTGGATGCTCTGTAATAGTCCTGATGATGAGGTTCCTAGTGGCAATGGCAGTGGTCAGCTTCTTGTGCCTGTCTTGGTCCTTTGACCTCTTCAAACCAGCCCTAAGCTTTAACTCTGAAATCTCCTTCTGGGCTGCCAGCAAAGCTTCCTGCTGCTTCTTTTCATTGGCCTCTAACTGCTCAATCTTGGATTGAATTCTCTGATCTTCCTGATTACGGGCTTCAGTGATCCTGACCCACCTAGCCTGACTCTCTTGTAGATAGAGCTCAGTCCTAGCCTTCTGAAGCTTGGCCTCCTTACAGGCATTCTTCAATATTTGCTCCCCATCTCTTGATTTCTTGATGTAGTCCTCTGTTTTCTCAATCTTGGCCAGATGCTCCACCTTAAGCTTCTACAATCTCTCAATGTCCAGACGACCATCGCTCCTTTCCCAAAGGGTCTTCTTCAAAGCTTGAGACAGATTATCATTCCTTTCCTTCAGCTTCTCAAATTCTTCCAGGCTGACAGTTGCTGCTGGCTGTACTGTGGAGGGTCCAGGTGTGTCCTCAATGGTAAAAGGAATTCCAGTAATCTGAGCTCTAGCATGGGACCAGTCATAGTACTGAGCTGAAGCAACATTATTACACCTCCCTAGAATGGCCATCCCTTTTGTATGGATGTTTTCCCAAGCCCAGGATGCTTGTCTGACAACAGCTGAATTTGACTTTACTTCACAATACAAGGTCTCAGCTAAATCCTGCACTCTAGGAGGGTGAACCAAAGCATAGCCCAGTTGTCTCTTAAACAGAAAAGGATTGTAGTTGATGCAACCATTCACTCCTATCAGAGGTACATTTGGGTATTGCCCACAGCTAGTGATGATATCCTTGCCCTTGAAGCTCTGGGTGCACCATCTAATATCATCTGAAATCAGAGCAATGAGCCTCTTGGCCCAATTCTTTTGTTGGTGGGGATTCAGGAAGGCATCTGACTTAGGCAGGTGTCTGAGCAGCCAGGTATAAAACAAAGGAGCACAACATCTTACCAACTTCTCCCTTTGTTTCTCATTCCTCTGATGAATGGAATAATAGAAATCTCCCAGTAATGTGGGTACTGGGTTCTTCAGAAGAAACAGATGGATGGCATTTTTGCTGACAAATTTGGGCTCATCTGCAAATAGTATAACCCCATATACGCTGAGGGCTAAAAGTGCACAAACTGCCCTCCATTCTCCTAATGAGGCCTTCAGGATGGCCTGAGAAATCAAGAAATCCAAGTGCAAACCAGGGATCCCAACTTTTGTTGTCATATTTTGCTCAATCAAAGCAGGCTCCAAGTACAGTGCCTTTGCTATCTCTTCATTTCTGGGAGCTGGTATTTCTGGGTTGAAAGGGATTCCACCCTTGATAGATACTCCAATCAATGATGAAAATTCCTCCAACAGAGGTCCTAGCTGAAAGTCTGGGAATGTGAAGCATCTCAAAGGAGGGTCATAAAACTGTAGGCAGGTGTGGATCATGCTCCTCTGAGAAGGGTCCAGGTCCATAACCATATCAAGGATACCTCCATAATGTTCTCTGAATAATGGGATGTGGCCAGGTGTGATAAGTGACTGGACCTGCCTGATGCCAGTCAACACAGGCTCAAAGAAATGGTATGAAATGTTGCTCTTCCTGGGAGTAGCCATAAATGTTGAAGATGATGAAGATAGATGCTGATGAAGATCAAGACTGATACTGGAGATGAGCCACTGATAGGCTGATGCTAGTGATGAAGGCAGCTGAAGCAGATAACTGATGAAACAGAGGTCTATGCAGATGAAGGGGTCAAAACCAAGCCAGATATAATGTGGATACCCTGAAAAACAAATAAACAAATGTTAAATGATGCAATGATGATGTATGCAAATGATATGCAAGGGTTTGTGATCAAGCTGGATCTGATTATCTGTCTTGATATAAAGTCCATGTATGTTCAGGAAGTCCAGATGGAGGTTTAGAAATCCAATAACCAAGGTGGGGGACTCAAATAAAGAGTCACATATCCAGGGTTAAATCACAAGAACTGTCCAACATGAGGTACTCTTAATCAAACAAGTAACAGGGTATGATGTGGCCAAAGGTACCTGCAAACCTGTAAACAGCCTAACCCCCTCACTGGTAGTGTTCTAAAACAAGGATCCTCAGACTTGGATCAGTTATGAGAAGTGTAAACACTTCTAACCCGGAGGTACAGTGTTTACAATAACCATAACAGATCCTTCTCTAATTCACCTCAGTTTCTGAAGGTCATAATAAAGGTTATCTAGACATAGTAGGCTTCCCAGATAGCCCTAGCACTACAGGAAATCTGTAGCACAGAGTTCTCAAGAAGAAACCCATATCTGAATCGTGTTTCATATTCCCGCACCAGACCGAAATGGAATGGGAAAGAACATGAACCACTCTAGCCTAGGTGTCACTCAGGTCCCAGGTATAGGACCTTAAACTCTCAATAGAACCCCACCTGTAAACACCCCAAATTTGCCCTCACCCATTCACACCATGGTTTGTGATCATTTCATATGCATAAACTCAATCATACCATCTCATATCACATTTTTGATTCATTGCATAGATTCAAAGTCATCTGCACCTAGGGTTTGTGATCTGAGCAATCCAAGAGTTTCTTGAGCCACTCCAAAGGCCATCAATCACTTCAAAGGGGTCCATGTGTATTCAAGTATCATATTACATCCTCTCAAAGTCAAGAATGCCAAAGAATCACAAGAACTGGGATTGGTATGGAAGCAGAGCTAGGGTTGACTGCACAAATGACCTAAAATTAGGGTTTTGGTTTCAGAGGCCATAACTTCAAATTTTTTGGTCATTCTTGTTTCTATTGGTCTCTATATGGTATAGGGAGTATGCATATCAATTTTCATGAAGAAATTCCATGGGGAGGTCATCTGATCAAGAGTTGACTTTCTGAACAAGTCAGTGCAAAATCAGGGCATCTGAGGCCCCCAATGACCCAACCAAGGGGTGATCTTCATCATTTTGAGTGTATTTGATCTTTATTGGATCATGGAAGAAGTTTGAAGTTCACAAAGTTGAAGAATTTCAAGTCTTTTGCAAAGTTGACTTTTTGGGCAAGTTTGACTTTTAATGAAAATGTCATTTTATGCAACTTTTTCAACCCTTACTTTTTGATTCAAGAAAGCTTCAAATGGAAAAACTTTGGTCATGAAAGTTGTAGAATAGATCTTTCCCTTTTCATAAAGTACAAGAACATGACTTAATTCATTTTGGATCAAAATTTATGGTGCATCAAAGTTGGCTAAAATCACTAAATTTCAAGTTATGCACCAAATGAGAAATTTGCAAAATCTTGTACCAAGGCAATTTGTGACTTCTAGTTGGTATCAAACCATTACACAAGCATCATACAAGTCCTAAAGTTCAGATTGAACCAAAGAGATCACATGTTTTATGGCTTGTGAGGCAAGATATTTTCATGAGAACCAAAGGGAACCAACTTGCAAAAACCATCATAACATCTCATCCACTTGCTGCCTTGGATGCTGAACCACACTAGCCCTTTTCCCTCACCATGCTGCGCAGCACACCTCCCTTGTACTTGGCTAGAACATGACCCATGCTTCTCTTACACAAAGTTGACAATTTGCAAAAAGCACCATACCAATCAATAAAGCACATGTCATGTCATCTGACCAATGAGATTTGTTTATGTGGATCAAATGCCAGCTAAACACAACAAGAGGCAAGGCTGAAACTCACCACAACTCACCATTCACAAAATCTCTCCCTCTTGCAAAAGCTTTCGAATCTACCAACTCAATCACTCAATCTTCAAACAAACACCACCATTCATCTCTGAATCCTTCACTGACCCAAAACCACCCATCAAAACAGCCAAGAACACACCACAAGCCAGATACGATTTCTGACCAGTTGAAGTGCAAACTCCCAAACCAGCCACATACAAAGTTGTCCAAGCATTGCAAACTCCTCAGGAAGGTCACTAGAAGCTTTTTGCACCAAGGAAGCAGCCAGAAAGCTCAAAGGGTGAAAGCTCCATCTCAGGTAGCCATTCGAATTAATTTTTCCAGATCCTTTATTTTATGTTACAAAATGATTAAGCATGCTTCACTGATCACACTGAACTTGGAATTATTGAAAATGGTTGAGAAATGAGACTGTATTGGTTGTCTGAAATTTTTTCCATATTTATGTTCTTCTTCGAATCATGAGATTGAGTGAAAAGAAATGAGTTTTGAGAGTGAATTCAGGTTCAGGGGAATGAGGGGAGTTGATCTGGAGCTTTAGAGCTCCAGAAATAACCTAGAGAAGAAGTTGGCCATTTTCAGGTGAGAGGGTCACCGGAGAAGACGACCGGAGCTCGTCTCCGGTGACCTGAGGGTAATTAAAGGCTAATTAGGGCTAGGGCTAGGTTTAAACGTGGACCATTGGATCTGTCTCTCCCGCGCGTGTTGTGTGGTCCAGATTAGATCATTAGTTGTTAATTAGGATTTAAAAATTAATTAATTAGGATTAACTCAGTTTGAATTTCGTCCATTAGATCTGGCGCGCAGTCAACAACTTCTTTGCCAGATTCAATCCAGGCCCCTCATTCAGCATACTTTCATTTATTTCATTTTATTTTTCTTTTTATTCCAATTAATTTCTCCATTTATTTTAAAATAGTAAAACCTTTTCAAAAATTCTGAAATTTTTTATACAAGTTATTATTTAATTTCAGAACACAAAAATATTTTTATTTTTATTTTTAGCATTAAAAAAGTATTTTTAAATATTTAAAAGTTTCTTTTTAATTAATTAATGAGAATTAATTAATTAAAAATACTTTTAGGTATTTAAAAATCACCAAAAAATTCATGAACCATTTAAAAACATTTAGAAACATTGTCCAACCCTCAAACCAAATTTCGTTTTTGATCTTGATGCATTTTGAGAATTTTTCTTGGAATTAAAATCATTTTGATGCATTATTTTGATCCAAGCTTCCAAAAATCATTTCTGCCTAACCCTTAAGAGTTGGACTTTGATTCTTTTTTCATTGTGTTATGCATATCATGTAGTTTGTGAGATTAATTTGGCATGAATTTATCTTACATTTTCCATTTGTTTGACATTTGTTTTGTTAAGGAACCCTAAAACCCTAGAAAACTTAGGAAAATCATAACTTGAATTTGGTTAAGAGTTGAAACTTCTCCTTTGGGCAGTGAGTTAGTATAGGATTAGGGGTCCTTTGAGTGCATTTTCAAATTTTTGTATTGAAGTTTGCTTCTGATTTTGGTTTGTGTTTGATGCTTTGATCATAAACCCTAATTTGGGCTTCCATATGCATCCATCTTGCATTTGCTTGCATACCATGACTTGTCATAGCATTTTGTGCATCCATTTGATTCACTTGGCATCTTAAGACATATTAGAAGCATGTTTGATCATTGCATCTTGCATTTGCCATGTTGTATGCCATATGCATTTCATAACTTTTCATGAATGTTCATAATTCTTAACTTGCTTCATTTGCATCCATGAGCTTGTATGATCATCCCCATGTGTTGTTTCATGTTTATAGCATCCCATAGCATCATCAACACCATGTATGGGCTTCTGGTTTTGTTTCTCATCATGCCATTCCATCCCATTTTGCATTGCATTGCATTTCTTTTCTGACTTTTCAGGTGGTAAGTGGATTTGAGAAGTGAATTTGCCTTCACTTCTCATAACTTTCTCTTCATCTCTTTTAAGCATTCCATGCTGCATTTTGATATGTGATTGAGTTTGAGCTTGTTCATTCTTCTTCTTCTCACTTTCTTTCCTCAAGTGACTTGTCTTCTTCAATGAAGCAAGTTACTTTGCTTTCTCTTTGCCCCATTCATCTGCTTCCTGGTGGTTCCATTGAAGACTTCTCTTGTAAACCTCACAAACCTTAGGAACAACCAAGCATGACAATGATTAGGGTTTTGATTAGTTCCCCATTTAGTTTTTACCTTTGTGTCTCATTGAGTCTTCTCTTCTCACCTCATAATCAGGGACTAAACCCTAAAGGCTTTAAGGCTTTGTGATTAAGTTTATGCCTGCATCCTTCTATTAGGATGGAGTGTATAACTTTAATCCTAAGTGTTAAACCCTTAATGTGTTTAAATCTCTTAATCAATTCACTTAATAACCATCAGGACATCACACTTGTAACTTGGGCCTTGCATTAGGGTTCTAATTCTTCCTTAATTGGTTAAGAAGGACTAACCCTAGTGTTAATGGACAAGTCCCCCTCAGGTTGTCTTATAAACCCTAAAAATCACTTCATCATCTTATCATTAAATAAAATTCACTTAATCAAAGGCTTGTTTTGTCATGAGTTTAATCCCTAATCATGGATTAAGTTGAGGAGCTTTCCTCAGCTTAAACATTCTCATCTATTATCCTTCTATTAGGATGGTGTAATGAGTCTGTTTAATCCCTGATTATGGCTTAACCTCATTACTCAACACTAAACAAAAACCACCAAAAACACCTAAATAATCACAAGTAGGTTAATGATCTTAATCCTACACCAAAGGTGATTAAGTGTGAGAATCTGACTTCACACTTAAGGTATTCTCATTACCCCTAATCAGAGGGAAGATGTGATGAGTTTACTAACCCACTGGTTAGGCTTAAGCTCATTAACTTATGACAAACCTTCAAAAGCAATAAAAGACTGAAAACACAAAAACAAACAATAATCGTCTCCTCCGGGATTTTTTTCTCATCTCCTTCACTCACAAACGAGAACTTGCTTCTTCAGTCTAATGCAAGACAGTTTGCATCTGTGCCAGACAGATCATACACTTGAGCATAGACAAGCAAGCAGTTCACAAGTCAATTCATCTTTCAGTCTCTTTGGGTCGAACTACGGTGTTCTGACTTCCTCATTGCACGAGAGGATACGTAGGCATAACTTAACAGTTATCGAACAAAAGTCTCTGTATATCCCCCCCTCCTTCTAGCCTCATTCTTTTAGCCTCATGATCATGAGCATTTCACTCTTTCCTTACACTAACACTCTATATATCACACTTCATTCCTTTTACACTGACACCTGTACATTTTCTTCCAGCCCTTTTTATACACAAATTGCACTGACACTACCCCTTTAAAACACAAATCTTTTAAGCGTGGATCCCGTCGAGTACGGCGGACAATCTGGGTGCTAATACCTTCCCAGGTTGTAACCAACCCCCTTTCTCATTCTCTCTGGTTCGCAACCGTCTTATCCATATCTTTCTAGGTCTATGCAGCATTGCCTTTCCTCCGGGATAAAAATGCCTAGCTGGCGACTCCTTTCTTTTCCAGTGAGTTCACTGCTGTGTGTTCTCATTGTCCCTCTCGCCGACCGTTCGCGTCTGTACCTTTATCCTGGGCCAGTCCCCATTTATCGGGAGCGACAGCTTAAGGAACCCTAAAACCCTAGAAAACTTAGGAAAATCATAACTTGAATTTGGTTAAGAGTTGAAACTTCTCCTTTGGGCAGTGAGTTAGTATAGGATTAGGGGTCCTTTGAGTGCATTTTCAAATTTTTGTATTGAAGTTTGCTTCTGATTTTGGTTTGTGTTTGATGCTTTGATCATAAACCCTAATTTGGGCTTCCATATGCATCCATCTTGCATTTGCTTGCATACCATGACTTGCCATAGCATTTTGTGCATCCATTTGATTCACTTGGCATCTTAAGACATATTAGAAGCATGTTTGATCATTGCATCTTGCATTTGCCATGTTGTATGCCATATGCATTTCATAACTTTTCATGAATGTTCATAAATCTTAACTTGCTTCATTTGCATCCATGGGCTTGTATGATCATCCCCATGTGTTGTTTCATGTTTATAGCATCCCATAGCATCATCAACACCATGTATGGGCTTCTGGTTTTGTTTCTCATCATGCCATTCCATCCCATTTTGCATTGCATTGCATTTCTTTTCTGACTTTTCAGGTGGTAAGTGGATTTGAGAAGTGAATTTGCCTTCACTTCTCATAACTTTCTCTTCATCTCTTTTAAGCATTCCATGCTGCATTTTGATATGTGATTGAGTTTGAGCTTGTTCATTCTTCTTCTTCTCACTTTCTTTCCTCAAGTGACTTGTCTTCTTCAATGAAGCAAGTTACTTTGCTTTCTCTTTGCCCCTTTCATCTGCTTCCTGGTGGTTCCATTGAAGACTTCTCTTGTAAACCTCACAAACCTTAGGAACAACCAAGCATGAAAATGATTAGGGTTTTGATTAGTTCCCCATTTAGTTTTTACCTTTGTGTCTCATTGAGTCTTCTCTTCTCACCTCATAATCAGGGACTAAACCCTAAAGGCTTTAAGGCTTTGTGATTAAGTTTATGCCTGCATCCTTCTATTAGGATGGAGTGTATAACTTTAATCCTAAGTGTTAAACCCTTAATGTGTTTAAATCTCTTAATCAATTCACTTAATAACCATCAGGACATCACACTTGTAACTTGGGCCTTGCATTAGGGTTCTAATTCTTCCTTAATTGGTTAAGAAGGACTAACCCTAGTGTTAATGGACAAGTCCCCCTCAGGTTGTCTTATAAACCCTAAAAATCACTTCATCATCTTATCATTAAATAAAATTCACTTAATCAAAGGCTTGTTTTGTCATGAGTTTAATCCCTAATCATGGATTAAGTTGAGGAGCTTTCCTCAGCTTAAACATTCTCATCTATTATCCTTCTATTAGGATGGTGTAATGAGTCTGTTTAATCCCTGATTATGGCTTAACCTCATTACTCAACACTAAACAAAAACCACCAAAAACACCTAAATAATCACAAGTAGGTTAATGATCTTAATCCTACACCAAAGGTGATTAAGTGTGAGAATCTGACTTCACACTTAAGGTATTCTCATTACCCCTAATCAGAGGGAAGATGTGATGAGTTTACTAACCCACTGGTTAGGCTTAAGCTCATTAACTTATGACAAACCTTCAAAAGCAATAAAAGACTGAAAACACAAAAACAAACAATAATCGTCTCCTCCGGGATTTTTTTCTCATCTCCTTCACTCACAAACGAGAACTTGCTTCTTCAGTCTAATGCAAGACAGTTTGCATCTGTGCCAGACAGATCATACACTTGAGCATAGACAAGCAAGCAGTTCACAAGTCAATTCATCTTTCAGTCTCTTTGGGTCGAACTATGGTGTTCTGACTTCCTCATTGCACGAGAGGATACGTAGGCATAACTTAACAGTTATCGAACAAAAGTCTCTGTATATCCCCCCCTCCTTCTAGCCTCATTCTTTTAGCCTCATGATCATGAGCATTTCACTCTTTCCTTACACTAACACTGTATATATCACACTTCATTCCTTTTACACTGACACCTGTACATTTTCTTCCAGCCCTTTTTATACACAGATTGCACTGACACTACCCCTTTAAAACACAAATCTTTTAAGCGTGGATCCCGTCGAGTACGGCGGACAATCTGGGTGCTAATACCTTCCCAGGTTGTAACCAACCCCCTTTCTCAGTCTCTCTGGTTCGCAACCGTCTTATCCATATCTTTCTAGGTCTATGCAGCATTGCCTTTCCTCCGGGATAAAAATGCCTAGCTGGAGACTCCTTTCTTTTCCAGTGAGTTCACTGCTGTGTGTTCTCATTGTCCCTCTCGCCGACCGTTCGCGTCTGTACCTTTATCCTGGGCCATTCCCCATTTATCGGGAGCGACACCACCCACCAAAACAGAAACCAAATCCAGCAATGATAGCATGACAGTATGAAAAATGTAAAACTGTAAAGAAATCAGTAAATAAAGTTTTACATAAAGCAATAAATAAAGCAACTATATAAACACAATTAGCACATAACACCCCAGTAAACACAAATCAAACAAGCTCTAGGAGGAACCCACAAAAAGAACCAGAAGCCCTGGTTACAGTATAAGCTTCTCCCCAGTGAAGTCGCCAAGCTGTCGCTCCCACCAAATGACACCTGGACAGAAGGGGTACAGACGCGAACGGTCGGCGAAAGGAGAGAGAACACACAAGGGTGAACTCAGAAGACAAGAGTCTCCAGCTAGGCATTTTTATCCCGGAGGAAAGGTAATGCTGCATAGACCTAGAAAGATATGGATAAGGCGGTTGTGGACCAGAGAAACTGAGAAAGGGGGTTGGTTACAACCTGGGAAGGTATTAGCACCCAGATTGTCCGTCGTACTCGACGGGATCCACGCTTAAAAGATTTGTGTTTTAAAGGGGTGGTGTCAGTGCAATCTGTGTATCAAAGCTGGAAAAGAATGCAAGTGTCAGTGTAAAAGAAATGTGGAGTAAGATGAAAGAGTGTCAGTGCAAGAACAGAGTACAAAGCTCAAGACTATGAGGCTTAAAGAATAATGTTGGAAGAGGGGGAATATACAAAGACTTTTGTTCGATAACTGTTAAGTTATGCCTACGTATCCTCTCGTGCAATGAAGAAGTCAGAACACCGTAGTTCGACTCAAAGAGACTGAAAGATAAATTGACTTGTGAACTGCTTACTTGCCTATGCTCAAGTGTATGACCTGTCTGGCTCAGGTGCAAACTGTCTTGCATTAGATGGAAGAAGCAAGTTCTTGTTTGTGAATGAATGAGGTGAGAAAAGAATCCCGGAGGAGACGATTATTGTTTGTTTTTGAGTTTTCAGTCTTTTATTGCCTTTTGAGATTTGTCATAAGTCAATGAGCTTAAGCCTAAACCAAGGGTTAGTAAACTCATCACATCCTCCCTCTGATTAGGGGTAATGAGAATACATTACGTATGAAGTAAACACCTCACAATTAATCAACATGATGTAGGATTAAGATCATTAACCTACTTGCATTTATTTAGATGTTTTTTGGAGTTTTTGTTTAGTGTTGAGTAATGAGTTTAAGCCATAATCAAGGATTTAATGGACTCATTACACCATCCTAATAGAAGGATAATAGATGAGAACATTTAAGCTGAGGAAGACTCCTCAACTTAATCCATGATTAGGGATTAACCTCATGACAAAACAAAACCTTTATTAAAGTGGATTTTAGTTAATGGTGAGATTAAGAAGTGGATTTTATGGTTTGTAAGACAACTTGAGGGGGACTTGTCCATTAACACTAGGGTTAGTCCTTCTTAACCAATTAAGGAAGAATTAGAACCCTAATGCAAGGCCCAAGTTGCAAGCTTGATGTCTTGGTGATTATTAAGTGGATTGATTAAAGGATTTAAACACATTAAGGGTTTAACACTTAGGATTAAAGTTATACACTCCATCCTAATAGAAGGATGCAGGCATAAGCTTAATCACAAAGCCTTAAAACCTTTAGGGTTTAGTCATTGATTATGAGATGAGAAGAGAAGACTCAAAGATGACACAAAGGCAAAACTAAATGGGGGACTAATCAAACCCTAATTGTTATCATGCTTGGTTGTTCCTAGGGTTAATGAGGTTTGCAAGAAGATCTTCAGAGAAACCACCAGGAAGGAAGCAGATGAAAGGAGCAAGAAGCAGAGAGAAGCAATGATGCATAAGAGAGATGAAAAGAGATTGTGAGAAGTGAAGGCAAATTCACTTCCCAAAACAACTTACCACCTGAAAAGTTAGCAAAAGAAATGAAATGCAATGCAAATGAGATGACATGCCATGGTGAAAACCAAAACCAGAAGCATAAACATGATGTTAATGATGCTAAGAAATGATGCAAACACATGTCAAGAGTTGTGGATGATCATACAAGGATGAGGATGCAAATGAAGCATGCTTTGAACCATGGATGTTCATGAAAGTTTATGAAATGCAATGAACATATAACATGGAAAATGAAATATGCAATGATCAAACATGATTCTAAGATGTCCTAATATGTATTATGAATCATGTGGATGCACAAAATGTCATGGCAAGTTATTAAGTGCAAGCAAATGAGAGATGGATGCAAAGGAAGGCACAAATTAGGGTTTATACATAACATGCAATGCAAAATTAAAAACCAGAAGCAAATGACATGATAAAAAATTGAAAATTCAATCAAAGATACCCTAAACCTATACAAGTTCACTGCCCAAAGGAGGGGACCTAACTCTTAACCTAGTGAAAGTTATCAATTTCTCAAGTCAATTAGGGTTTTAAGGTACCTCACCATGAAAAATGCAAAACAAATTGAAAATGTAAGATCAATTCAAACCAAATTTATCCTATAAACTACATGCCATGAAGGATGCATTCCAAGAAGAACCATCATCAAACTCTCAATGGTTAGGCAGAATGAATTTTTCCAAGTTTGAACAAAAATATTGCCTTAAAATGAATTTAATTCCAATGAAAATTATCAAAATGCATCAAGAACCAAAAACAATTTTCTTTGAGAGTTTGATAATGTTTCTAAATGATTTGAAAAGCAATGTGAATTTTTTTGTGATTTTTAAATACCTAAATGCATTTTTAATTAATTAATTTTCATTAACTAATTAAAAATAAACATTTAAATGATTTAAAAATAATTTTTAATGCAAAAAATAAAAATAAAAATATTTTTGGGTTCTGAAAATTAATGAAATGTTTGACAAAATTTTTTCAGAATTTTTAAATGTCTTTTACTATTTTTAATAATTCGTAAAATATAAATCAAATAAAATGAAATAAAAATTGAATTAAAGAGAAAGTATGCAGATTCAATGACTGGCATTTAAATGAAAATGGAGGGAATTGACTGGCGCCAGATCCTGTGGCCCAGATTCAAACTGGCTGGATTAAATTAAACTTAATTAATTAATTTAATTAATTAGGATTAGGGTTTTAATGAGAGATCTGAGCCACACAAACGCGCGGGAGTCAACACAAGTCAAACAGATCTATGGCTCATATTCAAACTGAACCCTAAACGTGATTAACGAACTAATGACTTTCAGGTGGCCAGAAATGACCTCCGGTCATCTTCTCCGGCCACAACCCTCCCTGAAAATAGCTAACTTCTTCCATAGGCTTCTAAAATCCAATCTCTCTGCCCAGAAATGATCCCCATACATCATACATCAAGAATCAACAAACAAACAACATTTAAAACACATCAAGAGTGAGAATCGAATCAAAACAGTTCTAGCTCAAAAAATTTCAGAACACGAATACATACTCATTTCTCAACCATTTTCAAAACAAAACACATCAACATGATCAGTGAAGCATAAAGAATCATTTAGTAACTTAAAAACAAGTTTCTGGAAAAATTGTTCTTGAGCTCACCTGAAATGGAGCTTTCAATCCAGGAGCTTTCTGACTGCTTCTTTGCTTCAAAATGGCTCCAATGAACCCCTTGAGAAGCTTGCAATGCTTGGTTGGAGTTTAATGTGGCTGGTTTAAGAGTTTGATGAAGTTCTGTTCAAGGGAAGTGAAAAATCGTGTTTCTGTTTGTGGGCTTTTCAGGGCAAATTGGTGGTTGGGAAATGATCAGAGGATCATATTGAGTGATTCTATGAAGTTTGTTTTGAGGTTTGAAGCTTGTATGGAGAGATTCGAATGAAAATGCATAAGAGGTGAGTTTTGAGGATGCTGACTTGTGGGAGAGATTAGGCTGTGTTGTGTTATGTGTTGAGTTCCTTTTGGTACATGTATCAAGTTTGGATAGGTCAGAGAGTTGTTGCTGGCCTAGCTTGATTGGTATGGGCCATTTTGCATAAAGTCAACTTTTGTGTAAGAAGAGGTATGGGCTGGTTCAGTCAAGGTACAAGGGCATGGCTTGGCTCAGTTGTGATCAAGGAAAACCATGGAAATGGATTTGAGGCAATGCAGCAAGTGGATTAGGGTTTATGTGAGGTTTTGCAAATTTCACAAAGTTTGACCCTTTTGAAGTTTCTTAATGCACAAGTCATGAAATTTTAGAGTTCTTTGGTGCATTCTGATTTTTAGGTCATGGTTTATGTTTTTTTAATGCATAGAAGTCCATTTGAAGTCACATTTTTCCTTGGCATGAGGTTTTGCAACTTTGCCTCTTTGGTGTAAAATATGAAATTATGTGATTTTTGCCAACTTTGACAAGCCATAACTTTTGATCCAAAATGAATTAGAATGAGTTCTTGTACTTTTTGAAAATGGGAGGATCCATTCTACAACTTTCATGACCAAAGTTTTCTCATTTGAAGCATTTTTGAATCAAAAAGAGAAGGTTGAAAAACTTTCCCAAAATGGCAAGTTTTCATTACAAGTCACTTTCCCAAAAAGGCAACTTTGCAAATGGCTTGAAATTCTTCAATTTTGTGAACTTCTATCATATTCTATGATCAAATAAAGATCATACACATTCAAAATGATGGAGAACACCCTTTGGTTGGGTCATTGGGGGCCTCAGATGCCCTGATTTTGCACTGACTTGCTCAAGAAGTCAACTTTTGATCAGATGCCTTCCCCATGGAATTTCTTCATGAAAATTGATATGCATGATCCTTATAACATATAGAGACCAATAGAAACAAGAATGACCAAAACTTTTGGAGTTATGGCCTCTGAAACCAAAACCCTAATTTTAGGTCATCTATGCAGTTAAACTTGGCTCTGCTCCCATGCCTTTTTCAGTTCTTGTGATTTTTTTGAATTCTTTGATCTTGTGAAGGTATAATATGATGCTTGAACATACATGGACCCCTTTGAAGTGATTGAAGACCTTTGGAGTGGCTCAAGTAGCTAAGGGATGGCTCAGATCACAACCCCTAGATGCAGATGGCTTTGAATCAATGCAGTGAGTCAAACAAAATGTGGTATGAGATGCTATGATTGAATTTATGCAAATGAAAAGATCACAAGCCATGGTGTGAGTGGGTGAGGGCAAATTTGGGGTGTTTACACTAGTATACAGTCATCTCTTAGGACTCAAACTAAGACACTCAACCTTCAAACAATTTTCTCTTAGACTCAACACAATACCTCAACAATTTTCTCTTGGACTCAAATCAAGACCTCAATAGTTTCTTCTTGGACTCAAATCAAGACCTCAATAGTTTCCTCTTGGACTCAAATCAAGACTTTAACCAAATAGTTTTCTCATGGACTCAAATCAAGACCACTACTCTGAAACAACCTTCTATTGGACTCAAACCAAGACAGATACATTTCAACCTTTCAGCTTCACTCTTGGGTTTTAATCAAGACACACGTAAACCATTTCAGCTTCACTCTTGGGCTTTGATCAAGACACAAATCAACTTTTTAGCTTCACTTTTGGGCTTTGATCAAGACACAACCAAATCAACCCTCCTACCCATAGAATTAGGAGGAACTATGTTCCCTATTATATCTCAATTCTCTTTTTTTAAGGGTACGTAAGCATGGGATTGTAAGATCTTTGTGAGCACACACAAAACAAAACCCAACCAGGTTCTCAGACCCCTCTCATCATCAGAAATCCTCAAAAACATTACTCCAATCAGTTACTCAAAACCTCACCTAAATCCCATATCTCAACAGAAACACGCACAGTAGAATATGAAAGTAGTAATATATTCCAAGGAAAACTTCTAGACAAAATAAC
This sequence comes from Lathyrus aphaca, assembly GCA_963966055.1. NCBI lineage: Eukaryota > Viridiplantae > Streptophyta > Magnoliopsida > Fabales > Fabaceae > Lathyrus > Lathyrus aphaca. The sequence continues at coordinate 354,585,372 of OZ014525.1, forward strand.
CATAAAACAGAGACAAAAAAAACTACATTTGTCGGGAAGATACGGTCGGGGAACCATCTAGAGGAAACTTGTGTGGTATGGTTAGTTTGAGATACTTATTTCCCTTCCTTAACCAGCTTCAGAAGAAAAATTTGAATTCATAAAGTAGCACAAATGCGATCAGCGATCCCGGGGATAAAGAGGTCACAAAAATCGGGCTACATCTGTCTTCAGAACTGAACATGTGTAATATCCAATAAGAGAGAATAGCAACATTTAACAGCACACCTTGTGTACAGCAGTAGTGTATGCAACAACAGTTCCTACCTTCAATAAACTTAGCAAGATCAAGTATAATCACTACAAAAGATAACTCAAGAGTTAGTAAAGACAAAAATGCATCAAGAATCTTATGAAAATCAATCAAGTCATTTAATCAAAATTCTCAATGTGACTAGTCAAAAGATCAACATGTCATGAAACTCATTCCAATCAAGGCATGCAAAATATTCCACACAAATCATCAACAAGATTAATCAAGACTTCTATGGCAAGAAAGCCAATCAAAAGGCTAACCAAAGTTAAATCAATTCTACATGAATTCAAACAAAATAGTCAAAAATTACTAAGCATCCACCCAAAATTTAATTAAAATAACTACCATGCAATTAGGCATTCTAAGAAAAAATATAATGAAAACTCTAATAAAAAATAAATGTAATTATTAACCAAGAATTAACACAATTCTAAACAACAATGTAAATCGAGAAGTTATCGAATTAAAATTCTAAATCCTAATCAAAATTAAATAAACAAAGGAAAAGATCAAGCACAAAGGGGGTGAGGGACTGGAAACTGGAAGTGTTAATAACATGTTGGCGCATGCCTCAAATTCATAGGCCCAAAGGCTTTCCAAGAATCCACGAGGGTGCATAATAAATTTAAGTGGTAAAAAAAGCAAATACATGGGGCCTGGCGATATTAAGCCTAATTCAAATTCAATTAACCTAACACTAGAAGATATTGAGAAAAGCTAAAACAAAAACCAACATGTAAATGAAACATCACAACTAATACATTCATCTTTTTCCTTCGAGTAATCGCGCCATGCTTCACTCCAACACAACTCTCTCTCTCTCTCTCTCTCTCTCTCTCTCTCTCTATATATATATATATATATATATATATATATATATATATATATATATATATATATATATATCAACATCACGTTCTCATGCTCCCTCCCTTTCTTCCTCTCATCCACACGGTCGACACTCGAATATCTCCACCGCGTCATTCAAGTCGTATGCCCTAACATAAATCACCAGAGAAGACGTTTTGCCGCGCCATGGCTAGTCGTCAGTAGTGGAGGAGGGAAGCCTAAACTAAACCTCATATCACTCTACGTAAACAACCTCAAATAGTTGACAAAAATTAAGAACACTAACTGTGAACAAACTAAAACAATGCTACCGGTTCTAGATCTGAAATTGTCTCCTAGTCCCTTGTGTCGTCGTTGTTGTTCTTGTTCAATACCGCTCATATCTTCTTCGGCTATTGTTGAAAACTAAGTCAAACTTATTTTAGTTGATATTAGGAAGTTATTATTCAGATTGTTATGAGGTGTTTAATTATCTCATATATTAATTAGTGGTCTAGCATAGTAGGAATAGTTAGTGGACCTGTTAGTGGATACATGTTAATAGTTACTAGATTATTTAACCTTTATTATTTGCATTTTATTTAAACTGCGTAATAAAGAGAAATGCACTTAGGGTGGTTATTTCCATAACTTCAATTATTCTTCTCTTATAATTCTTCCTTCAATTTAACTAATTTGGTATCAGAGCCTGGTTTTTGGGAGAAAAATAGAGAGAAAGAGAGGAAACACTTTGTATGTAACATAATAAGAAATTATCAAGCATCAGGGCAAAGATGCAACTTAATGGAGGAACAAATTCTTCTTCCCAACCCTTTATTACAATGTTTAAGGGGATAAATTATCACTTTTGGAGCTTGAAGATGAAAACACTCTTCAAGTATTAGAAACTATGGGGCCTTGTTGAAACTGGGTTTGAAGATTTAGAACCAGAGGAGCCAAGTCAGCAACTATGGGAGAATCGAAAGAAGGATTCCAAGGCGTTGTTCATGATTCAGCAGGCGATGTATGATGAAAATTTTCCTCGTATTAAAGCTGCGTCCACCTCTCATAAGGCATGAGAGACTTTGAAGCTAGAGTTTATGGGAGATGAGAAGGTAATTACAGTTAAATTACAAGATTTATGTAGAGATTTCGAGACATTAGTTATGCAGAACAAGGAATTTGTTCGATCTTATTTGTCTAGAGTTTCTGTAATTGTGAATCATATGAAATCATATGGTGACAAGATGAGTAGTGAAACTATAGTGAGTAATGTTTTAAGAAGTTTACCTACAAAATGTGATCATATTATGGCTGCTATTGAGGAATCAAAAGACTTGTCCATCTACACATTTGATGATTTGATGAGATACTTGCAAGAGAGTGAGGAGAGGCTTAATATATCCAATGAAAAGTAGGAGGAAAATGTTTTTCAAGCAAGTGAATGGTCTTTCGATAAATGATGATTTGAAAATTCAAGAACGAGTGGTCGAGGAAGAGGAGGATTTCGCGATCGAGGTCGTGGTGGCAGTCAAGGAAGAGGCCAATTTGATCAATAAGGTAGAAGTCAAAATGGAGGTTCATGGAAATCTCGGAGTCAAATTCAGTGTTATCATTGCTCAAAGTATGGTCACAAGGAAGCAGATTGTTGGAGCAAGTAGAAAGCTGCTCTGAAGTCAGCCAAGTTTATAAAAAATGTCGATACAGAAAGTCGGTTGTTTATTACTCAATCATCTGATTCAAAGTCAGTTAATGATATTTGGTATATCGACAGTGGTTGCTCTAATCATATGTCCAGTTCAAGATCTTTATTTAAGGATATTTATGAGTCTGTAAAGAGTGAGGTGCAACTTGGTGATGACAAGCAAATTCGAATTGTAGGGGAGGGAAAAAATTCCATCAAAACTGTTGAAGGTAATGTCAAATTACTTTATGATGTGCAATATGTACCTAGCTTAGCTCATATCCTGTTAAATGTTGGGAAATGGTTTGACAGTGGCTATTCGATTCTATTTGAAGATGTGATATTCAAAATTTCTGATATGACATATGGTCAAACTGTTGTTCTTGTTCCTATAACAAGAAACATGATGTTTCCATTTGATGTGTCAAGTACTGTGACAAGAGCCTTAGTTGTTAAAGGTGATAATGATGCTAGGTTATGGCTTTTATGTTACGGTCATCTGAATGTAAATAGGTTGAGAATCCTTAGTCAAAAGGAGATGGCAATTGGATTACCAAAAATTGGGGAGCTTTCTTTGTGTGTACGGTGTATTTATGGAAAGCAGGTTAAAAAATCATTTCTGAGTGGCAATTCTTGTGCATACTAATTTGTGTTGCCCAATGCAAACATAGTCGCTTGGTGGAAGAAAATATTTTATGTTGATCAGTAATGATTACAGTCGTATGAGTTGGGTTTATTTTACATAATTAAAGTCTGAAAGCTTTGATAATTTTAAGAAATTCAAAACTATGGTTGAGAAGCAAAGTGGCAGAAAGTTGAAAGTTCTCATAACTCATCGATGAGGTGAGTTTACATCTGCAAACACTACATGGAACATGTGTGAACCGTGTTTTGTTGTGAAAAGGCGAATGTGGCCTTTTAATGTTATATGTGTAAACACCCCAAATTTTCCCTCACTGTTTCTCACACTATGGCTTGTGATCTTTTCATATAGCATTGCATAAGCATATCATCCCACTGCATAGTTCATTTCATCTGCATTTAGGGTTTGTGATCTGAGCAATCCAAGAAGTGATCTGAGCCATATCAAAGGCCTTGAAGCTTTCCAAGAGGGTCAATGTATGTTCTATGGTCAGCTTATTCTCCCCAAAGTTCATAAAAGTCAAGATATCACAAAGCATGGCAAAGGCATAGGGACAGACTGAAGGTCTCCTACACAGATGACCTAAAATGAGGGTTTTGGTTTCAGAGGCCTTAACCTCAAATTTGTTGGTTATTTTTTATAAGGAGCATGTGTACCAAATTTGATGAAGAAATTAATTGTGGAAATCATCTGATCAACTAGTAACTTGTTGTGCAAGAAAAGTCAGAATCAGGGTATCTGAGGTTCCCAACAATGGAACCAAAGGATCATTTTCATCAAATTGAGGTTCTATGATCTTTCTTAGAAGTGGTTAGAAGTTCACAAGATTGAAGAATTTCAAGCCATTTGCAAACTTGCTATTTTTGGACATGACTTGTATTGGAAACTTTCCATTTTGGGAAAGATTTTCAACCTCTTCTTTCTTGATAAAAAATGCTTCAAATGAAAAATCATTAAACATGAAAGTTGTAGATTGGATCTTCCTATTTTCAAAAAGTACAAGAACTCCTATTGATTCATCCTAGAACTCAAGATATGATCTTTCAAAGTTGGGAAAAATCCTATAATTTTCAAGTTCATGCCAAAGAGGGATTTTTGCAAATTCAAGTTCTAAGCACTTTCATGACCTCTAATTGACCTCTAAGCATCATAACAACATCACATGACTTGCCTTGATCAGAATTATACATTGGATTGCAAGTTTCCATAAGCCATTTTCACAAAATTCTCAAAGAGGGAAAGTTGCAAAATCTATGCTATCACATGATCCAAGTGTTCCAACTCATAAAATATGATCCAAAGGCCATCCTTGATGCAAGTTGAGGTAGGACAAGCCCCCAAGCCAGCTCTGAGCCGTGCCCATACCTCATAGTACACAATCTTGACTTTTTGCAAAAACCTCTCATACCAATCAGCCTGTGCCATAACAACTTTCTGATCAATCCCATTGGCTTATACTAACCCTAAGCAACACAAAACATAAGACACACAAGCCTGAATGCAAGCCTAAGCTCAGTTTCACAAAAAATCCCCAAAACTTTCATCTCTTCGAATCTCATCTCACAAGCATCAAACCTCAAATTTTCTTCCACCAATCATCCCCACACATCATAAGGATCACAAACCAAACATCAAAATGGCCTGAAACACTCCCAAACTAAAATACGATTTCTGCCACACCAGAATCAAACACCACAAACTAGCCATTCAAAGCTTGTTCTAAGCTCTCCAGAAGTATCAAGGGATCAAATGGAGTGGTTTTGCACAAAGGAGGGGGTCAGAAAGCTCCAAACTGAAAAGCTTCAACTCAGGTAATCATCAAGAACAAATTTTCCAGAAGTTGTGTTTTAAGTTATAAATTGATTCAACATGATGTGCTGATCATTGTGATATGTTTACTTTTGAAAATGGTTGAGTATTAAGCATGTATTGATCTTCTGAAACTTTGCCTGTGAAAAATATTTTTGTTTGATTCCCTTGATTGATGCAATATAAATGAATTTTGTGGCATGGTTCTTGTTTAAAGTTATTTGGGGGTTGATTCTGGAGATTTTAGGGGCTTGGTGTAAACACCCCAAATTTTCCCTCACTTTTTCTCACACCATGGCTTGTGATCTTTCATTTTTGTTTTAACATAAGCATTACATCTCATATTGCATATTTGTTTCATCTGCATAGTTCCATTTCATCTGCATCTAGGGTTTGTGATCTGAGCAATCCAAGAATTAATCTGAGCCATCCCAATGGTCTTGAAGCTTTCCAAGAGGGTCCATGTGTATTATATGATCATATTTTTCTCCCCAAAGTTCACAAAAGTCAAGAGATCACAAAGAATAGCAAAGGCATGGAAGTAGAGCTAGGGTTTTCCTACACAGATGACCAAAATTAGGGTTTTGGTTTCAGAGGCCTTAACTCCAAGTTTTTTGGTCATTATTGTTTCTAATGTTCTTAATATGTTATAAGGATCATGTGGACCAAGTTTGTTAAAGAAATTCATTGTGGAAGTCATATGATCATTGGGTAACTTCTTGAGCAAGTTAAGTCAAAATCAGGGCATCTGAGGCCCCCAGCAAGGGTACCAAAGGATCATTTTCATCAAATTGAAGTTCTATGATCTTTATTTGATCTTAGAAGTGGTTGTAAGTTCACAAGATTGAATAATTTTGAGCCAATTGCAAACTTGCCATTTTTGGAAATGACTTGTAATGCAAACTTTCCACTTTTGGAAAGATTTTCAACCTCCTCTTTCATGATCAAAAATGCTTCAAATGAAAAATTCTTGGACATGAAAGTTGTAGATTAGGTCTTTCCCTTTTCAAAAAGTACTAGAACATGTCTTGATTCATCCTAGAACTCAAGATATGGCCTTTCAAAGTTGGCAAAAATCACATAATTTTCAAGTTCATGTCAAAGAGGGATTTTTGCATATTGGCATTTCAAGCTTCTAAGTGACCTCTAATGTGCACAAACACTTCAAAACATGTCAATACAACTTGCCTAAACCAGAATTGGCCCAAAAATTTGGCATTTTCATGGCTTGATTCACAAGAATTATCAAAGTTGGAAATTTGCAAGACACATCATATCTCTTCATCTAAGCCTTCCAGCTGCACTCTATTGATCCAAGGGCCATCTACAAACTCTGCTGAGGCCAAGACACCCCTTGAAACAGCTTTGCACCATGCCCATACCTCAAGTACACAAATTTGACTTTTTTGCAAAACCTCCCATACCAATCAAGTTGTGCCACCACCCACTCTCTGACCAATCACAATGACTTATATGAACCCTAAGGACCTCATTTCATAGAATACACAAGCCTGAAACATCTTAGAACTCAGAATTCACAAAATCACCAAAAAACTTCCCTTCTTCGAATTGCACAAACCAGCCATCAAACTTCAAATATTTTTCCACCAATCATCTCAACATCACTCATAGAACACAAAGCAACCCTCAAAATGGCATGAAACCTCCCAAATCAAAAACACGGTTTCTGCAAAACCAGAACCAAACACTTCAAAATAGCCATCAGAAGCTTGCTCTAAGCTTCTCATCATCATTAGGGAGTTCATTGGGTTTGATTTTCACCAAGAAAGAGGCCAAAAAGCTCAGGAATTGAAAGCTCCATCTCAGGTAACCATGAAGAACATTTTTTCCAGAACTTGCTATTTAAGTTAAAATATCAATCTTCATGTTCCCCTGATCACACTGATATGTTTGGTTTCGAAAATGAGTGAGAAATGACCATGTATGCTTGCTCTGAAACTTTCTGACCTAGAACTTGATTGCTTCGATTCAGCTTTATGATGTATGATAAATGTGTTTTGTTTGTTGATTCATGATGTATGATGCTTGGGGATCATATCTGGGCAAGAAATTTGATGTTTAGTGACCTAGGGAAGAAGTTAGCATTTTGGGTGGCCGGAGAAGATGACCAGAGCTTAGCTCCGGTCACCTGAAAGTCATTAGGGCATAATTTTAATTAATTAGGTTAGTTTGAATTCTGACCCTTGAATGTGTTTTACCCGCGTGTACGAATGGCCAAGATTGATCCACTTAACCCTAATCTCATTTAATTAGGTTAATTAATTTAAATTACTTAGATTAAATCCAAGCCACCCATTTACGCGCTAGTCAACCAGCCTTTGAATCTGGAGCCTTGGATTAGTTGACTTGCATTTTTATTCATTTTATTTTTATTTTATTCTATTTCTTTTGCATAATTTATTTAAAATAGCAAAACTCATTAAAAAATATCATTTTCTGCGTTTTTGTTTCAAATAATTTTCTTAACCTAAAAATGATTTTTATTTTATTTTTTGCATTTAAAAAGTATTTTTAAAATATTTAAATGTTATTTTTAATTAATTAATGGATTTTAATTAATTAAAAATACATTTAGGTTTCTAAAAATCACCAAAAAAATCATGAACCATTCCAATGCATTTAGAAACATTTTAAAACTCTTCATAAAAATTTCTTTTTAGGTTTGATCATAATTACACAATTTTCGTTGAATCAGGGTTCTTTAAAAATCACATTTTCTAACCCTAACTTTGAAAAATCATTTCTGCCTAACCATGAAGAGTTTTAACTTGATTCTTTTTGCATTGTTTCACATATTTCATTTAGTTTCTAGTTTATTTTCCTCATGAATTTATCTTGCATTTTAAAATTGATTTGCATTTTCCTTTGGGAATCACCCAAAAACCCTAGCAAACTTAGGAAATTCATAACTTTCAATAGGATTAGCTTCTGACTTTATCCTTTGGGGTGTGACCTAATATGGGATTAGGGTTTGATTGAGTTTGATTTCAATTTTTTATCATGTTGTATGCTTCTGTTTTGTTCATTTGCATCTCATAATTTCATAAAAACCTAATTGCTCATGTTCATTTGCATTCTCCTTTGCATAGCATCATCATGTGAACTTTCCATGACATTTCAAGCATTCATATGTTATCTTAGACATATTAGGACATGTTATAACATTGCTTGATCATTACTTCATTCATTTTCTATGTCTTGCATTCATTTCATTTCATAAACATCCAAGTGTTTTCAAGCTTCCAAGCATGCCTTCATGACATCTAATCTTTGTATGAACATTCATATGCACATTGTATGACTTTGCATCATATCATATGTCATTTGAATTGCATAATCACTTCTGACTTTGGTCATTTAATCTCATTTCAATTCATTTCTTTATGCTTTATGTCTTTTGCATTCATACTAATATTTCAGGTACATTTGGTAAGTTATTTGGGAAGTGGATTTGACTTCACTTCCCACATCTTCTTACCTCATTCATATGCATATTTACATGTATTTGAAGTGAAATTGTTCACTTGTGTTCCATCCTTCTTCACTTTCTTTCCTTCAAGTTACTTATCTTCTTTTGGAAGTAAGTAACTTGTTCTCCTTCCTTCTCTTTTCATCTGCTTCTTCCATTGGTGGCCTTGAAGATCTTTCTCTTGATGCCTCACAAACCATAGGATATCCAAGCATGATAACTTTTAGGGTTGTGTATAGTCCCCCTAGCTTCTTACCTTTGAGTGTCTTTGAGTCTCTCTTTTCATCTCAATAATCAAAGACTAAACTCTTAAAGTTTTAGTACTTTGGAATTAGGGTTATGCCTACATCATTCTCTTAGGATGGAGTGTATAAATTTAATCATAAGTGTTAAACCTTTAATTTGTTTAAACCTCTTAATCAAATCACACTAATAATCACCAAGACTTTATCTTGTAACTTGGGCCTTACATTAGGGTTCTATCTCTTCCTTATGGTTAAGAGAGATTAACCCTAATGTTTAATGGACAAGTCCCCCTCAAGTTTCCTTACAAACATAAAATCCACTTCTTAATCTCATCCCTTTAATAAAGGCTTGTTGTATAGTGAATTTAACCCCTAACCATGGATTAAGTTGAGGTATCTTCCTCAGCTTAAGTGTTCTCATCTATTATCCTTCTATTAGGATGGTGTAATGATTTCACTAATTTGTGATTAGAGATTAAACTCATTACTTAACACTAAACAAAACCCAAAAACATTTAAATAATCACAAGCAGGTTAATGATCTTAATCCTACAACATCATGGTAATTAAGTTGAGATGCTTATCTCATACTTAAGTATGCTCATTATCCCTAATCAGGGAGGATATAATGAGTTTACAACCCTTGATTTAGGCTTAAGCTCATAATCCTATGCAAAACACCAAAAACAATAACAAAACTGAAAACACAAAAACAAACAATAATCGTCTCCTTCGGGATTCTTTTCTCATTACACTCATTCACAAACGAGAACTTGCTTCTTCTGTCTAATGCAAGACGGTTAGCACTCGAGCCAGACAAGTCATACACTTGAGCATAAACAAGTAAGCAGTTCACAATCAATTTATTTTTAATCTCTTTGAGTCGAACTACGGTGTTCTGACTTCCTCATTGCACAAGAGGATACGTAGGCATAACTTAACAGTTATCGAACAAAAGTCTCTCTGTCTTCCCCCTCTTTCAGCATTCTTTTCAAAGCCTTAGTTCCTGAGCATTCACCCTTTTGTACTGACACCTGTACATTCATTCTTAACTTTTGCACACAGACAACACATACACTACCCCTTTAAACACAATCTTTTAAGCGTGGATCCCGTCGAGTACGACGGACAATCTGGGTGCTAATACCTTCCCAGGTTGTAACCAACCCCTTTCTCAGTTTCTCTGGTTCGCAACCGTCTTATCCATATCTTTCCAGGTTTATGCAGCATTACCTTTCCTTCGGGATAAAAACGCCTAGCTGGCGACTCTTTTCATTTCACTTTCCTTTCTATTTTCCCTGACCATTCACGTCTGCATCCTGGGACCCTAATGTCTTTTCGGGGGAGCGACACTTGGGGTAGCTTGTAGAGAGACTTAGGGATTTGGTGTTGCCGGAGAAGATAACTGTAGCTTGTTCCGGTCACCTGAAAGTGTTTATGGTTAGGATTAGGGTTAATCAGCCCAGTTTAAATTTAGGCCCTTGGATCTTGTTTAGCGCGTTTTTGGATGGCCAGGATCAGTTCATTAAAACCCTAATTATTAATTAATTAGATTAATTAGGTTTAATTAAATAATTTTCCAGATTTGATATGGACCCTTGGATAGCGTTCACATTCAAGCCCCATTCAAATCACAACCATCAGATTGGCATACTTCCATTTTATTTGGTTTTAATTTAATTTCATTTCATTTTCCTTCCATATTTATTTTAAAATAGCAAAAACAAATAAAAAAATCTCATTTTCTGCATTTTTACTTCAAATATTTTTCTTAACTCGAAAACATTTTTTATTTTAATTTTTGCATTAAAAAAGTATTTTTAAAACATTTAAATGTTTTATTTAATTGATTAATTTATTTTTATTAATTATAAATACATTTAGGTTTCTAAAAATCACCAAAAAATTCATAAAGCATTCTCATACATTTAGAAACATTTTCAAACTCACCACACAAATTTCTTTTTGGATTTGATCATGTTTTCACAATTATCTTTGAATTAGGGTTCTTAAATTTCACATTTTTTAACCCTAACTTGAAAAATTCATTTCTGCCTAACCATGATGAGTTTGAACTTGATTCTTTTTGAATTTTTTCACATGTTGCATCTAGTATCTAGGATATGTATCTCATGATTTTGCATTGCATTTTCAATTTGATTTCCATTTTTCCCTTAGAAGTATCCAAAAACCCTAGTTAACTTAGGAAATCCATAACTTTGACTAGGTTTAGCTTCTGACCTTCTCCTTTGGGTAGTAATCTTGTGTATGTTTACGGTTTGTGTGAGTTCAATTTCAAATTTTTATCATGATGAATGCTTCTGTTTTGGTCATATGCATCTCATGTTGCCTTAAAACCCTAATTTCTCATGTTCGTTTGCATTCATATTTGCATATCATCATCATATGAACTTGCCATGACATTTCATTCATTTGTATGAAATCTTAGACATCTTAAAACATGCTTGAACATTTCTTGATCATTTCTTCATTCATTTTCTATGTTTTGCATTCATTACATTTCATGATCATCCATGTGTTTTCATGCTTCTAAACATGCTTCCATTGCATCTCATCCTTGTATGATCATTCATAAGCATTATGTATGACTTTGCATCATCTCATAACACAGTTTCCTTGCATATGCACTTCTGGTTTTGGTCTTTGCATCTTTATTCATCTCATTTCCTTTTTCTTTATGTCTTATGCATTCATACTAACATTTCAGGGGCTTATGGTAAGTTGTTTGGGATGTGGATTTGCCTTCACATCCCACCTCTTCTCATCTCTTCATATGCATTATTTACTTGTATTTGAAGTGAATCTAATTCACTTATGCTCTCTCATTCTAACTTTCTTTCTTTTAAGTCACTTATCTTCTTCAGGAAGTAAGTAACTTATTCTTTTTCTTCTCCTCTTTTCATCTGCTTCTTCCTTGGTGGCCCTCTTGAAGACCTTTCTTTAAGCCTCACAAACCATAAGACATCCAAGCATGATAAATTTTAGGGTTGTATATAACCCCCCCCCCCCCTATATTTTTATCTTTGAGTCTCCTTGAGTCTTTCTTCTCACCTCATAATCAGAGGTTAAACACTAAAAGCTTTAGGACTTTGAATTAGGGTTATGCCTGCATCCTTCTCGTAGGATGGAGTGTATAACTTTAATCCTTAGTGTTAAACCTTTAATTTGTTTACACCTTTTAATAAAAACAATTAATAATGATCAAGACATAAGCTTATAACTTGGGCCTTACATTAGGGTTCCATCTCTTCCTTTTGGTTAAGAGGGACTAACCATAGTGTTTAATGGACAAGTCCCCCTCAAGTTGTCTTACAAACTTAAAACTCATTTATTAATCTCACCTTTAATTAAAATCAACTTTAATAAAGGCTTTTTATATAATGAATTTAATCCCTAACCATGGATTAAGTAGAGGAGTTTTTCTCAGCTTAAGTGTTCTCATCTATCATCCTTCTCTTAGGATGGTGTAATGAGTTCACTAATCCTAGATTAGAGATTAAACTCATTACCTAACACTAAAAAAAACCCAAAAACATTTTAATAACCACAAGTAGGTTAATGATCTTAATCCTATATCATCATGGTAATTAAGTTGAGATGCTTATCTCACACTTAAGTAGGGTCATTATCCCTAATCAGGGAGGATATAATGAGTTTACAACCCTTGATTTAGGCTTAAGCTCATTATCTTATGCAAAACACCAAAAAAAATAAAAAATTGAAAACAAAAAAAACAAACAATAATCGTCTCCTTCGGGATTCTATTCTCATCACACTCACTCATAAACGAGAACTTGCTTCTTCCGTCTAATGCAAGACAGTTAGCACTCGATCCAGACGAGTCATAAACTTGAGCATAGACAAGCAAGCAGTTCACAGGAAAAATCATCCCAGTCTCTTTGAGTCGAACTACGATGTTCTAACTTCCTCATTGCACGAGAGGATACGTAGGCATAACTTAATGGTTATCGAACAAAAGTCTCTTTGTCATCCCCCTCTTTCAGCTTTCTTTTCTAAGCCTCATTCCTGAGCATTCACCCTCTCTTTTGCACTGACACCCTGTACTTTCTGTAAACACCCCAAAATTTCCCTCACTTTTTCTCACATTGGTTTATGCTCTTTCATTTTTGCATTACATAAGCATACCATCCCACTGCATAGTTCATTTCATCTGCATCTAGGGTTTGTGATCTGAGCAATCCAAGGAGTGATTTGAGCCATCCCAAAGGTCTTGAAGCTTGACAAGAAGTTCCATGTGTGTTCCATGATCATAATATGCTCCCCAAAGTTCATGAAAGTCAAGATATCACAAAGAATGGAAAAGGTATGGAGGCAGAGCTAGGGTTTTCCTGCACAGATGACCAAAATTAGGGTTTTGGTTTCAGAGGCCTTAATCCCTTTTTTTTGGTCATTCTTGTTTCTAATTGTCTTAATATGTTATAAGGATCATGTGTACCAAGTTTGATGAAGAAATTCACTGTGGAAGTCATATGATCATTGGGTAACTTCTTGAGCAAGTAGGGTCAAAATTAGGGCATCTGAGGCCTCCATCAAGAGCACCAAAGGGTCATCATCATCATTTTGAGTCTCTATGATATTTATTTGATATTAGAAGTGGTTGGAAGTTCACAAAGTTGAAGAATTTTGACCCAAATGCAAACTTACTATTTTTGGAAATGACTTGTAATGGAAACTTTCCATTTTGGGAAAGATTTTCAACCTATTCTTTCATGACCAAAAATGCCTCAAATGAAAAATTATTGGGCATGAAATTTGTAGATTATGTCTTCCCATTTTCAAAAAGTACTAGAACATGTTTTGATTCATCCTAGAACTCAAGATATGGCCTTTCAAAGTTGGCAAAAATCCTATAATTTTCAAGTTCATGCCAAAGAGGATTTTTTGCAAATTCAAGTTTCAAGCCATTTCATGACCCCTAATGGATTGCTAAACATCATACAAACATAGTGCAATGAATTTGAACCAAAATTGTGCCTTGGATTGCAAGATTCATCAAGAAATTTTCACAAAATTCTCAAAGAGGGAAAGTTGCAAAAACCTTGGAAACCTTCCATCCACTTGTGCCAGCTCATGTAATCTGATCCTATGGCCATCCTTGATGCAAGCTGAGGCCAAGACACCCCTTTGAGCAGCTCTGACCCGTGCCATACCTCCAAGTACACAAAATTGACTTTTTTACAAAACCTCCCATACCAATCAAGTTGTGCCACACCAACTCTCTGAACCAATCACATTTGTTTATAAAAACCTCAAACACTCCAAAGCATACAAGACATTGGCCTGAATGCTCCAAGAACTGAGAATCACCAAAATCCACAAAAAGCTTCCCTTCTTCGATTCTCAAAAACCAGCAATTAAACCTCAAAGCAAACTTCACCAATCATCTCAATATCACTCATTGAACACAAAGCAACCCTTAAAATGGCTTGAAAGCTCACAAAACCAAAACATGATTCCTGCACTATCAGAACTGAATCTTCCAAACCAATCCATTTAAACTTCATTCAAGCCTTCCAGAAGCACAAGGGGATCAAGTGGAGTGAATTTGCATCAAGGAAAGGTCCAAAAGCCCATAATCAGAAAGCTCCATCTCAGGTATACCTCAAGAACACTTTTTCTAGAATCTTTGTTTTAAGTTCCTAAATAATTTTATATGTTCCCCTGAGCATGCTGATGTAATTTGTTTTGAAAATGGTTGAGATATGGCCATGAATGCTTGCTCTGAAATGTTTCCCGTAAAATTTGTTTGCTTCGATTCTTGTTATTGATGCAATATAAATGGATTTTATGTCTGGATTCTTGTTTAATGTTGTTTATTGTTCTTTCTGGAAAGTTTGATGCATTGATATGAGGTTTTGATAAAGTTCAGGGAAGGGGGTCACCGGAGAAGATGACCGGAACACTGTTCCGATCACCTGAGGGTAATTAGGGTTTAATTAGGATTTAGTTCTCAGTTTAAATGTAGGCCATAGAATGTGAGTTTCGCGCGCGTTATTGTAAACACCCCAAATTTGCCCTCACTCATTTCACATTGGCTTGTGATCTTTTCATATGCATAAATTCAATCATAGCATCTCATACCAGATCTTTGATTCACTGCATTGCTTCTAAGTCATTTGCATCTAGGGTTTGTGATTTAAGTTATCCAAGAGTCATTTGAGCCACTCCAAAGGTCTTCAATCACTTCAAAGGGGTCCATGTATGTTCAATCATCATATTGTATCCCCACAAAGTCAAGAAAGTCAAAAGATCACAAGAACTGAGGATGGCATGGAAGCAGAGCCAGGTTTAACTGCACAGATGACCTATAATTAGGGTTTTGGTTTCAAAGGCCATAACTCCAAATTTTTTGGTCATTCTTGTTTCTATTGGTCTCTATATGTTATAAGGATCATGCATATCAAGTTTCATGAAGAAATTCCATGGGGAAGGCATCTAATCAAGAGTTGACTTCTTGAGCAAGTCAGTGTAAAATCAGGGCATCTGAGGCCCCCAATGACCCAACCAAAGGGTGTTCTTCATTATTTTGAATGTGTATGATCTTTATTTGATCATAGAAGATGTTGGAAGTTCACAAAATTGAATAATTTCAAGCCATTTGCAAAGTTGCCTTTTTGGGAAAATGACTTGTAATGGAAACTTGCCATTTTGGGAAAGTTTTTCAACCCTTGCTTTTTGATCCAATAATGCTTCAAATGAGAAAACTTTGGTCATGAAAGTTGTAGAATGGATAATTCCCTTTTCAAAAAGTACAAGAACTCATGCTAATTCATTTTGGATCAAAAGTTATGGCTTGTCAAAGTTGGAAAAAATCACATAATTTCAAGTTATGTACCAAAGAGGCAAAGTTGCAAAACCACTTGCCAAGGAAAATTGTGCTTTCAAATGGACTTTTAAATATTTGCACAAACATAAACCATTGCCTAAAATTCAGAATGCACCAAGAGTTTGTCCATTTTCATGACTTGTGGATCAAGAAATCACAAAGGGGGCCAAAAGTCACAAAGTTGCAAAACCTATGACAAACCCTAATCCACTTGCTGCCTTGCCTCTAATCCATTTCCATGGCTCTCGCTAAACTCAGCTGAGCCCAACCATGCCCATATCACTGCCTTACACTTGTCCATACCTCAAGTACACCTAACATTGACTTTTTGCATAAAGACCCATACCAATCAAGCTAGGCCAGACCAACTCCTCTGACCTATCCAAGGGTGATAAGTGTACCAAAAGGAACTGAACACACCACACACACAAGCCTGAAGAATCCTCCAAGCCAGCATTCTCAAAAACCTCTCCTTATGCATTTTGTTTCGAATCACACAACACAAGCATAAAACATCAAAACAAACTTCATATAATCACTCAGCATGCTCCCCTGATCATTTCCCTACCCTCATTCATCCCTGAAACCTCCTCAATCAGAAACACGATTCTCACCCCTCACTGAACAGAACTTGATCAATCTCACAAACCAGCCATTTTAAACTCCAATCAAGCCTTGCAAACTTCTCAGGGGGATCATTGGAAGTGATTGAAAGCAAAGAGCTGGCCAGAAAGTTGCAAACTTAGAAAGCTCAAGCTCAGGTACCTCAAGAACTTTTTTTCCAGAAATGAAAATTTAAGTTTCTAGATTGTTCCTTATGCCTTGCTGATCATCCAGATGTTTTTACTTTTTGAAATGGTTGAGATTTGAGTGTGTACTGGTTGTCTGAAACTTTTGTCATTTTTAGAGTTTTGATTCGAATCTTGTTTTGTAGGTCATAGAAATTTGTTTTGAGGGTAGGTTTGGATTCAGGGAGGTTAGAAGGTTTGATCTGGAGCTTTAGAGCTCCAGAAATGGCCTAGGGAGAGAGTTCCTCTTTTGACTCCCCGGAGAAGATGACCGGAACCACTGTTCCGGTCACCTGAAAGTCATTTGCCCTAATTACGTAATTAATGAGAGTTTGAATGTGGACCTTTGATTTTGAGGACTTTTGTTGACTCCCGCGTGAATGAACGCACCAGATCTTCCATTAAACCCTAATTCAGATTAATTAGGTTTAATTTTGAATTTCCCAAAAGCAATCCCAGCCACTCAAACGCGCGCCAGTCAACTCCCGCGTGTTCAGTTTGAATCTCAGCCTTAGATCCTGCATACTTCCCATTTATTTTCTTTTTATTTCATTTTTATTCATTTATCTTTCATATTTATTTTTAAATAGTTAGAAAAATCCTAAAAATATTTCCCTTTGCATTTTTGTTTCAAATATTTTTCTTAATCAGAAAATGATTTTTATTTTATTTTTTGCATTGAAAATTATTTTTAAATCATTTAAATGTTTATTTTTAATTAGTTAATGAAAATTAATTAATTAAAAATACATTTAGGTATTTAAAAATCACATAAAAAATTCATATAGCATTTAGAAACATTTAGAAACATTGTCCAACCCTCAAACCAAATTTCTTTTTTGTTCTTGATACCTTTTGATCAATTTCATTGGATTTAATTTCATTTTTAGGCAATATTTTGTTTCAAACTTCAAAAATTCTTTTCTGCCTAACCATTGAGAGTTGGATGATGATTCTTTTGGTATTGCATATTGCATAGCATGTAGTTTATAGGGTAAATTTGATTTGAATTGATCTTGCATTTTCAATTTGTTTAGCATTTTTCTTGGTGAGGTACCTTGAAACCCTAGCAATCTTAGGAAATTCATAACTTTCAATAGGTTAAGAGTTGGATCCTCTCCTTCGGGCAGTGAGTTTGTATAGGTTTAGGGTATCTTTGATTGCATTTTCAAATTTTTATCATATTGTTTGCTTCTGGTTTTGGATTTTTGCTTTGCATGATGCATGAAACCCTAATTTGTGCCTTCTTTTGCATCCATTTCTCATTTGCTTGCATCCATTGACTTGCCATGACATTTTGTGCATTCTTTTGATTCATAATACATCTTAGGATATATTAGAACCATGTTTGATCATTACATCTTTCATTTGAAATGTTGTATGTCCATTACATTTCATAACTTTTCATGTACATTCTTGGCTCAAACATGCTTCATCTGCATCCATGTGCTTGTTTGATCATTCTCATCTCTTGTCATGTGTTTGCATCATCTCTTAGCATCATTAACATCATGTTTATGCTTCTGGTTTTGGTTTGCATCATGGCATTGCATCTCATTCTCATTATGTTTCATTTTCTTATGCAAACATTTCAGGTGGTAAGTTGCTTGAGAAGTGAATTTGCCTTCACTTCTCACAATCTCTTTTCATCTCTTTCATACTTTCCTTGCTGCATTTTGTATGTGTTTTAGAGTGAGCTTGCTCATTCATGCTCTTCTCCTCTTTCTTTCTTCAAGCAACTTGTCTTCTTAAGTTAAGCAAGTTGTTTTGCTCCTCTTTGATTCTTGCTCTTTTCATTTGCTTCCTTCCTGGTGGTTTCTCTGAAGATCTTTCTCTCTTGAGCCTCATAAACCCTAGGAGCAACCAAGCATGATAACAATTAGGGTTTGATTAGTCCCCCATTTAGTTTTGCCTTTGTGTCATCTTTGAGTCTTCTCTTCTCATCTCATAATCCAGGACTAAACCGTAAAGGTATTAAGGCTTTGTGATTAAGCTTATGCCTTCATCCTTCTATTACGATGGAATGTATAACTTTAATCCTAAGTGTTAAACCCTCAATGTGTTTAAACCCTTTAATCAATCCATCTAATAATCACTAAGACATCAAGCTTGTAACTTGGGCCTTGCATTAGGGTTCTAATTCTTCCTTAATTGGTTAAGAAGGACTAACCCTAGTGTTAATGGACAAGTCCCCCTCAAGTTGTCTTACAAATCATAAAAATCACTTCTTTATCTTATCATTAACTAAAATCCACTTTAATAAAGGCCTTGTTTTGTCATGAGGTTAATCCCTAATCATGGATTAAGTTGAAGAGCCTTCTTCAGCTTAAATGTTCTCATCTATTATCCTTCTATTAGGATGGTGTAATGAGTCCATTAAATCCTTGATTATGGCTTAAACTCATTACTTAACACTAAACAAAAACAACAAAAACATCTAAATAATCACAAGTAGGTTAATGATCTTAATCCTACTTCAGGGTGATTAAGTGTGAGATGCTGACTTCACACTTAAGGTATTCTCATTACCCCTAATCAGAGGGAAGATGTGATGAGTTTACTAACCCATTGGTTTAGGCTTAAGCTCATTAACTTATGACACATTTCCAAAAGCAATAAAAGAATGAAAACACAAAAAACAAACAATAATCGTCTCCTCCGGGATTCTTTTCTCATCTCATTCATTCACAAACGAGAACTTGCTTCTTCCGTCTAATGCAAGACAGTTTGCACCTGAGCCAAACAGGTCATACACTTGAGCATAGACAAGCAAGTAGTTCACAAGTCAATTTATCTTTCAGTCTCTTTGAGTCGAACTACGGTGTTCTGACTTCCTCATTGCACGAGAGGACACGTAGGCATAACTTAACAGTTATCGAACAAAAGTCTCTGTATATTCCCTTCTTTCCAGCATCATTCTTTTAGCCTCATGATCTTGAGCATTTTACTCCTGTTCTTACACTGACACTTCACTTATACACTTCACTTTCTTTTTACACTGACACTTCCATTCTTTCCAGCTTTGATACACAAATTGCACTGACACTACCCCTTTAAAACACAAATCTTTTAAGCGTGGATCCCGTCGAGTACGACGGACAACCTGGGTGCTAATACCTTCCCAGGTTGTAACCAACCCCCTTTCTCAGTCTCTCTGGTTCGCAACCGTCTTGTCCATATCTTTTCTTAGGTTTATGCAGCATTACCTTTCCTTCGGGATAAAAATGCCTAGCTGGCGACTCTTTTCTTTTTCTCCTTTCGCCGACCGTTCGCGTCTGTACCCCTTCTGACCTAGGTGTCATTTTGGTGGGAGCGACAGCTTGGCGACTCTACTGGGGACCCTTATACTGTAACCAGGGCTTCTGGTTCTTTTTGTAGGTTCCTCCTAGCGCTTGTTTGATTTGTGTTTATTGGGGGTGTTATGTGCTAATTGTGTTTATATATTTGTTTTATTTACTGCTTTATGTACAGTTATTTATTGCTTTCTTTACAGCTTTATATATCATACTGTCATACTGTCATCTTGTTGGATCTAGTTTTTTTGCTTTGGTGGGTGGGGTTCTACTGAGAGTTTTAGGTCCTATACCTGGGACCTGAGTGACACCTAGGCTAGAGTGGTTCATGTTCTTTCCCATTCCATTTCGGTCTGGTGCGGGAATATGAAACACGGTTCAGATGTGGGTTTCTTCTTGAGAACTCTGTGCTACAGATCTCCTGTAGTGCTAGGGCTATCTGGGAAGCCTGCTAAGTCTGGATGACCTTTATTATGACCTTCAGAAACTGAGGTGAATTAGAGGAGGATCCTTTATGGTTATTGTAAACATTGTACCTCCGGGTTAGAAGTGTTTACACTTCTCATAACTGATCCAAGTCTAAGGATCCTTGTTTTAGAACACCACCTGTGAGGGGGTTAGGCTGTTTACAGGTTTGCAGGTACCCTTGACCACATCATACCCTGATACTTTGTTTTGATTAAGAGTACTCCATTTTGGGACAGTTCTTGTGATTTGAACCCTGGACATGTGACTCTTTATTTGAGTCCCCCACCTTGGTTACTGGACTTCTAAACCTCCATCTGGATTTCTTGAACATACTTGGACCTTATATCAAGGCAATAATCAGATTCAGCTTGATCATAAACCCTTGCATATCATTTGCATACATCATCATTGCATCATTTAACATTTGCTTATTCGTTTTTCAGGGTATCCATATTGTATCTGGCTTGGTTTTGACCCCTTCATCTGCATAGACCCCTGTTCATCAGTTATCTGCCTCAGCTATCTTCAGCAGTTGCCTGCTTCAGCTACTCTTATCACCAGCTTCAGCCTATCAGTGGCTCATCTCCAGTATCAGTCTTCATCATCAGCACTTGTTTCAACTCTTCATCAGCAGTCATGGCACCCAAGAAGAGCAACATTTCATACCATTTCTTTGAGCCTGTGCTGACTGGCATCAGGCAGGTCCAGGCACTTATCACTCCAGACCACATCCCATTATTCAGAGAGCATTATGGAAGCATCCTTGATATGGTCATGGACCTAGACCCTTCTCAGAGGAGTCTGATCCACACCTGCCTACAGTTTTATGACCCTCCTTTAAGATGCTTCACTTTCCAGAACTTTCAGTTGGGACCTTTGTTGGAGGAGTTCTCATCTTTGATTGGAGTACCTGTCAGGGGTGGTGTCCCCTTCAACCCAGAGATGACTTCTCCTAGCAATGGAGAAGTGGCAAAAGCACTGTACCTGGAACCTATTTTGATTGAGCAGAACATGACAACAAAGGCTGGGATCCCTGGTCTGCACTTAGACTTTCTGACTTCTCAGGCTACCCTGAAGGCCTCCTTGGGAGAATGGAGGGCAGTTTGTGCATTGTTAGCCCTCAGTATATATGGGGTTATACTATTTGTAGATGAGCCCAAGTTTATCAGCAAGAATGCCATTCATCTCTTCCTTTTGAGGAACCCAGTACCCACATTGCTGGGGGATTTCTATTATTCTGTTCACCAAAGAAATGAGAAGCAAAGAGGGAAGTTGGTGAGATGCTGTGCTCCCCTGTTTCATACCTGGCTTTTTAAACACTTACCCAAGACTGATGCCTTCCTGAATCCTCACCAACAGAAGAATTGGGCTAAGAGACTTATTGCTTTGACTTCAGATGACATCAGATGGTGCACCCAGAGCACCAAAGGCAGGGACATAATTACTAGCTGTGGACAGTTCCCCAATGTACCTCTAATAGGAGTGAAGGGTTGCATCAACTACAACCCTTTGCTATTTAAGAGACAGTTGGGCTATGCTTTGATTCACTCTCCTAGAGTGCAAGACTTGGCTGAAACCCTGTATTGTGAGATAAAGCCTAATCTAGCTGTTGTCAGACAAGCATCCTGGGCTTGGGACAACATCCAGACCAAAGGGATGGCCATTCTTGGGAGGTGCAATAATGTGGCTTCAGCTCAGTATTATGAATGGTCTCATGCTAGGGCTCAGATTTCTGGGATGCCTTTCACCATTGAGGATGCACCTGGACCATCCACAGTACCACCTCCAGCCACTGTCAGCCTGGAAGAATTTGAGAAGCTGAAGGAAAGGAATGAGAATCTGTCTCAAGCTCTGAAGAAGATCCTCTGGGAGAGGAGTGATGGTTGTCTAGACATTGAGAGGTTGGAAAAGCTTAAGGTGGAACATCTGGCCAAGATTGAGAAAGCAGAGGACTACATCAAGAAATCAAGAGCTGGAGAGCAAATATTGAAGAATGCCTGTAAAGAGGCCCAGTTTCAGAAGGCTAGGACTGATCTCTATCTGAAAGAAAGTCAAGCTAGGTGGGTCAGGATCACTGAAGCTCGTACTCAAGAAGATAAGAGAACTCAAGCCAGGATTGAGCAATTGGAGGCCAATGAAAAGAAACAACAGGAAGCTCTGCTAGCAGCCCAGAAGGAGATTTCAGAATTGAAACTTAGGGCTAGTGTGAAGAGGTCAAAGGACCAAGACAGGCACAAGAAGCTGACCACTGCTATTGCCACCAGAAACCTTCTTATCAGAAACATTACAGAGCATCCGGCTGGTCCTGTAACTGAAGCATTTCTGAAGGAGGTTAAGGAGGATGAGTTTGGATTAGATGTTTGACTTCTTTGCTTGTTGTTATTTCCATTTCATGTACTTTTATTTTTATGTTGTATTTTGACCCCTCAGGGGCATGTGTTGTAAAAAAACAAACTATGTATGATCCACCATTTGTAATGTATTTGTCAGTTTGTTTCATTTGAGTTTCTTTTCTCAAGCAACATCAAAGCATCTTCCTCAGGGTCTGGAAAGGTCAAAACCAAGAGCCAAGCCGGATACCTTGGAAAATAAATAAGCATACTGCATTGCATACTAACTCTTGTTTTGTTTTGTAGGATTTTGTTTTGTTTGTCACTAACTCTGTTGTGATTCAGGAATTATTGCTCGCCGCTGGGTGTTTCCTCTCAACCGTCCGCACCGGTATCCTACTCGCAACAATCTTCCTGGTATCCAGATGGATCAAGTACAGCAAGATCTGACAGAGGTCAGAACTCAGATGGCTAATGAAAGGCTGGAGATGAGAAACCAAATGACCCAATTCATGGAAGTAATGAATGGCTTGGCCCAAAGTCAAGAAAGGTTGAGGGCATTGGTAGAAAGACAAACCCCGGAAGAACCCCATCTGGGAACTGGAGGAACAAGTAACAATGAAAGGGGTCAGCCTCATGTTAACCCACCAGTATATGGGCCTCATCTACACCCGGAAGCCAACATCCCGGGTAATGTACAAGGAAATACTACTGCAGGCAGGATATTGCAAGAAGACCCCCAAGAAGAGCAGTTTACTGTAATGGGAGCTGGGGATGAAGTTTATGATAAGAGGTTTGATGAAATTGCTGAGAAGTTGAGATATCTGGAGTCTCAAAATTCCTTGGGTTTTGATGTCATGGATATGGGGTTAGTGGATGGGGTAAGGATTCCCCATAAGTTCAAACCCCCTTGCTTCAAGAAGTACAATGGAACTTCCTGTCCACGAACTCACCTGCAGTCCTTTCTGGGGAGACTTAAAGCATACACCATGGATGAAAAACTGTGGATGTTCTATTTTGAAGACAGTTTGACTGGGGCTTCAAGGGAATGGTATTCACACTTGACCAGAGCTACAATCAGATGCTGGAAGGACCTAGCTGAGGCCTTCATCAGGCAGTACCAATACAATCTGGACATGGCTCCTAACAGGACCCTTTTGATGGGAATGTCTCAGTCCTCCAGAGAAAGCTTCAGGGAATATGCCCAGAGGTGGAGACAGCTTGTTGCTGCTGTCCAGCCACCCATGTCGGAAAGAGAAATGGCCGACATGTTTATGAATACTCTGCAAGGAACATATATTGATAGGCTAGCTGCCTTTTCTTCCACCAGTTTCGCTGACGTAGTTATAGCTGGAGAAAGAATTGAAAGCCTTCTGAAAATGGGCAAGATTTTTGATAATGGTGCAAGTTCTTCCAGTAATCCCAGGAAGCCTTTTGTGGGACCTAGAAGAACCGGTGAGACAAATGCCATTCATGCCAGCAGGGGCAGACCTCAGTATGTCCACAGATCAGTAGCAGCTGTCACCATTCCATCTCCGATCCCTAAGCAACCAACATATCAGCAACCACAACAACCCCACTATCAGCAGCAAGTTCAGTATCCGCCACAAAGGACCTACAACAACAATAACAACAATCAACAGCAAAGACCCTTTCAACAAAGACCATCACAGGCAAATAGGGTGATTGATCCAATCCCTATGCCGTATGCTGCCTTATTGCCACAACTCCTGAAACTCAACTTAGTTGAATTAAGGACATTGGCACCGCCAGATCCCTCCAATCTCCCAAGGAATTACGATGTCAACGCCAGATGTGCTTTCCACTCCAATGCACCTGGCCACAATACGGAAAAATGCAGGGCTTTACAAATGAAAGTCCAAGACCTGGTGGATTCTAAAGCCCTCAACTTTGCACCCCCTCCAAGTGTCACCAAGAATCCCATGCCCAATCATGGAGGGCCAAGAATTAATGCCATTGAGGAAGACAAGCCATCTTTCTTAATAACCAGTGTTGGACAGATTCGGACACCTCTGGTCGAAATTAAAGCTCAGCTCCTAGAGTGTCAGATGTTCCCCGGGTATGAGCTCGGTTGTGGGTACTGCAACATTTCAGTCAATGGGTGTGATAATTTGAGAAGCGGCATAGATGGTCTTATCAAAAGTGGTATACTTCAGATCTCAACAACGGCGCCGACAAATCCAGCAATTCCTTTGACAACAATTCTTGAATCTCCTACAACTGCAGCAACAATTATTCCGACCAATTCATCAATATCATCAACAATGGCTTCATCTATCACTTCAACAAACCAGATGTCAACAACCATTTCTTCTACAACATCAGCATCCATTTATTCAACAGAATCTTCTACAACACCCACAGAAATTAATGAAGATATCTCAGCAGTCACTATCTACTATGACCCATCAAGTGTTCCTCCAAACAACAATTTCCAACAACAAACAGTGGCACCTCCTGCCAGATCACCAGTCACCATTTACTACGATCCGCACACCATTTCAGTACCCTCCTCTGCAGCAGTCAGTCCAGTTACCATCACGGTGCCTGGACCCGTTCCATATGAAAGCAACAATGCCATACCTTGGCATTATGGCTCTGACCTCTACTGCAACGGGGAGAAAATCACTTTGGACTCTTCAACTTCCTCTCCACAAATTGATAATGTTGGGGGAGGCGGAGGCTTCACCAGAAGCGGACGCCTTTTTGCCTCACAAATGCAAAGACCTAATGCCGAAGCAGAAGCTGCTGCCAAAGCAAAGGGGAAGAGTGTGATATCTGAAGAACCAATCATCAAAGAAACTCAGAAGACATCTTCTGAGCAAGATGTAGATGAGTTTATGAGAATTATAAAGAGAAGTGATTACAAGGTGGTGGATCAGCTTCACCAAACTCCCTCAAAAATCTCAATATTATCCCTGTTGATGTGTTCTGAAGCTCACAGGAATGCATTACTGAAAGTCTTGCACGCAACATACGTGCCAGAGGAGATCACTGTTAATCAGCTAGAAACTGTGGTAGCAAATGTCAACACCAGTCATGGACTGGGCTTTACCAATGCTGACTTAACATCTGAGGGACGTAACCACAACAAGGCTTTACACATCACTCTAGAATGCAAGGGTGTTGTTCTATCCCATGTACTGGTGGACAGTGGGTCTTCACTCAATGTTCTACCAAAGAAAGCCTTGGTGAAGCTGGAGTACGATGGCTTGGCACTGCGTCCAAGTAATTTAGTGGTGAGAGCATTTGATGGCTCTAAAAGATCAGTGCTTGGGGAGATTGATCTGCCTGTGATGATTGGCCCGCAGACTTTTAAAATTACCTTCTATGTGATGGACATTCAGCCGGCCTACAGCTGTTTGTTGGGTAGACCTTGGATCCATGCCGCTGGCGCTGTTACGTCTACCCTTCACCAGAAGCTGAAATTCGAGTGGGAAGGCCAGATCATCACCATCTGTGGTGAAGAAGACATCTTTGTTAGCCATCTGGCTACGTATAAGTATATTGAGATGGATGGAGAGATCCATGAAACTATGAGCCAGGGATTTTAAGCCCTGAACATAAATGAAGCATCTGATGTACTAGGAACCTCTATGACTTCTTATCAACAAGCCAGGAAGGTTGTTGAAGAGGGGACTGCCCAAGGCTGGGGCAAGCTGCTGCCCGTGGAGAAGAAGGAGGACAGATTTGGGTTGGGTTACAAACCAACTCAACAAGATCAATCAGAGGCTGCCAAGAAGCCCAGTTTTGTCAGCGGGGGGATGCTCGCCCCGAATGCTGTAAACAATTTGGAAGACGAGGAAGAAAGCGACCGCAACCTGGAGAGCTGGATACGTCCAAGGATCCCGGGGAGCCAAGTCCTTAACTGGTCTTCCCAGGAAATTATAAGGGTTACTCCTGCAGAGTAATTATT
The DNA here is from genome assembly GCA_963966055.1 of Lathyrus aphaca. Classification (NCBI taxonomy): domain Eukaryota; kingdom Viridiplantae; phylum Streptophyta; class Magnoliopsida; order Fabales; family Fabaceae; genus Lathyrus; species Lathyrus aphaca. The sequence continues at coordinate 354,612,050 of OZ014525.1, forward strand.
ATTTCCTGTATTTTTTTAAGCATGCATCAAGTCTTGCATCTTGCCCAAGATGACAAGACTCATTTTGTAATCGGGCCATCTTGTAATTTTGTGCAAACAAATCAATCAATGAATATCAGACGTCTTTTGCAAATGAGTTTTCTTCTTTTCCACTCACTGTTTTTCATTTTTCTTTTTGTACAAAAATAAAATGGCAATGTTTTCCAAAATGATAAACTTTATTTCACTTTTTTTCTAAACAAGATTAAAATCAATCACTAAAATGAACAATCTAAACCCTTGCAGAGAGTGCCTTTCAGACTGCACCGACAACGACACTGCTATGGCTTCGTATGACTTTGACAATCCAATCAATCAAGCTGATGAAGGGGTTGAAGAAGATCATGAGCTACCTGAAGAGCTAGCCAGGTTGTTAAGGCAAGAGGAGAAGGTTATCACCCCTCATCAGGAGGAGGTTGAAACGGTTAATCTTGGTACAGAAGAAGATGTGAAAGAGGTTAAGATCGGGGCCTGCCTACAAGACTCAGTGAAAGGGCAACTGATTGATATGCTTCGGGAGTATGTGGATGTCTTTGCTTGGTCTTATCAGGATATGCCAGGGTTGGACACCGATATTGTCATGCACAAGCTGCCTTTAAAAGAAGACTTCCCGCCAGTAAAACAGAAATTGCGCCGTACTCGCCCAGATATGGCAATAAAGATAAAGGAAGAGGTACAAAAGCAGTGGGACGCCGGCTTCCTTGCTGTAACTAGCTATCCGCCGTGGGTTGCTAATATTGTACCTGTGCCTAAGAAAGACGGAAAGGTGAGGATGTGTGTGGATTACCGGGATCTGAACAGAGCCAGCCCGAAAGATGACTTCCCATTACCTCACATTGATGTATTGGTTGATAATACGGCTCAGTTCTCGGTATTCTCCTTCATGGACGGATTTTCAGGATATAATCAGATCAAGATGTCACCTGAAGACATGGAGAAGACAATTTTCATCACACCCTGGGGCACGTTCTGTTATAAGGTGATGCCATTCGGACTGAAGAATGCTGGTGCAACTTATCAACGGGCTATGGTGACATTATTCCACGACATGATCCATAAAGAAATTGAATGTTATATGGATGACATGATTGCCAAGTCCCTCACAGAAGAAGACCACCTGGTGAATCTGTTGAAGTTATTCAAGCGTCTGAGGAAGTACCAATTGAAGCTAAACCCCAACAAATGCACATTCGGGGTGCGATCCGGTAAGCTGCTAGGATTTATTGTAAGTGAAAAAGGGATTGAAGTCGACCCTGATAAAGTCAAAGCCATTCAAGAAACGCCTGCACCAAAGTCAGAAAAAGAAGTTCGGGGGTTCTTAGGTAGATTGAACTACATTTCACGGTTCATATCTCACCTTACAGCAACCTGTGAGCCTTTGTTCAAACTGTTAAGAAAAGAACAAACGGTCAGGTGGAACGAAGACTGCCATAGGGCTTTTGACAAAATCAAGGAATACTTGCAAGAGCCTCCAATCCTTATGCCTCCAGTTGAAGGGAGACCTCTGATAATGTACTTGACAGTATTAGAAGAGTCAATGGGGTGTGTGCTGGGCCAGCATGACGAGTCTGGTCGAAAAGAGTATGCAATTTACTACCTAAGCAAAAACTTTACCGACTGGGAACAACGTTATTCACTGCTCGAGAAAACTATTTGTGCCTTAGCGTGGGCTGCTCTCCGGCTGAAACAGTATATGTTGACCCACACTACTTTATTGATCTCGAAGATGGACCCAGTTAAGTACATTTTTGAGAAGCCAGCACTTACCAGACGGGTTGCAAGATGGCAAATGATCCTCACAGAATATGACATCCAATACACATCCCAAAAAGCCATCAAGGGCAGTGTATTGACTGATTATCTTGCTAAGCAGCCCATTGATGATTACCAGCCTATGAGATTTGACTTCCCTGATGAAGACATCATGTTCATAAAAGCAAAAGATCATGAAGAGCCTGTTCACACTGAAGGGCCTGACCCGGAAGAAGAATGGACTATGATGTTTGATGGGGCTGTTAACATGAATGGCCACGGTGTTGGTGCCGTACTCATTACACCTAAGGGAGTTCACATGCCTTTCTCGACAAAACTCACCTTTAACTGCACTAACAACGACGCTGAATACAAAGCTTGTATTATGGGTATTGAGGAAGCCATTGACCTCAGGATCAAGACTTTGACTGTATTCGGAGATTCAGCTTTGGTAGTTAATCAAACCAACGACAAATGGTACACCCACCAGGATCATCCGATACCTTACAGGGATTATACAAGGAGGTTATTGACTTTCTTTACGACGGTCAAGCTTGAGTATATCCCTCGGGAAGAGAATCAGTTTGCAGATGCTCTGGCTACCATTTCATCAATGATCAAAGTTCAAGCTGCCAACTTTGTGCCTCGGATTTCAGTGTCCAGACTTGACAGACCAGCATATGTATTTGCAGCGGACGCTGTCAAAGATGATAAGCCTTGGTTCCATGACAATAAGTGCTTTTTGGAGGATCAAACATACCCACTTGGGGCATCTTCCAATGATAAGAAGACATTAAGAAGGCTAGCTGGTAGTTTCTTCCTGAATACTGACGGTTCCCTGTACAAGAGAAACTTTGATATGGTACTCCTCAGATGCGTCGATAAGACAGAAGCAGGCTTGTTAATGCACGAAGTGCACGAAGGATCCTTTGGTACCCATGCAGGAGGGCATGCAATGGCAAAAAAAGTTGCTGAGATCGGGCTATTACTGGATCACAATGGATGCAGACTGTTGTGCCTATGCCAGAAAATGCCATAAATGCCAGATCTATGCGGATAAGGTGCATGTGCCTCCGAATCCTCTGAATGTAATGTCTTCACCCTGGCCCTTTGCTATGTGGGGCATTGATATGATTGGCAAGATTGAACCGACTGCTTCAAACGGCCACAGATTCATCCTGGTAGCCATTGACTATTTTACCAAGTGGGTTGAAGCATCTTCTTATGCAAATGTTACAAGGCAAGTGGTAGCCCGATTCCTGAAGAAAGACATCATCTGTCGGTATGGAGTGCCCGAGCGAATCATTACTGATAATGGTTCCAACTTGAACAACAAAATGATGGCAGAGCTATGCCGGGACTTCAAGATCCAACACCACAATTCTTCTCCTTATAGGCCAAAGATGAATGGCGTTGTTGAGGCAGCTAATAAGAATATCAAGACGATTGTGCAAAAGATGGTAGTCACCTACAAAGACTGGCATGAAATGCTACCATTTGCCTTGCATGGGTACCGTACGTCAATCAGAACATCCATGGGGGCAACACCGTATCAGCTTGTGTATGGTATGGAGGCAGTCTTACCAGTTGAAGTTGAATTACCCTCCCTGCGGGTACTGATGGATTTTAAGCTAAACGAAGCAGAGTGGGTCTGATCCCGATACGAACAACTGAATCTGATTGAAGAGAAGAGATTGGCTGCAATCTGTCATGGGCAGTTGTATCAGAAGAGAATGAAGAAAGCCTTCGATCAGAAAGTCAGGCTCCGAGAGTACCAAGTAGGAGATCTGGTGCTGAAAAGACTCCTCCCTCCTCATACAGACCACAGGGGCAAGTGGACTCCAAACTATGAAGGGCCATTCGTAGTAAAGAAAGTTTTCTCTGGTGGAGCACTGATGCTCAGCACTATGGATGGTGAAGACTTCCTGTCCCCTGTGAATTCGGATGCAGTTAAAAAATACTTCGCATAAAATGACCCGCTGGACATAAAAACAGAATGTAAGTCCAGGAAAAAATAGGGAATCCCGGCGAGTCAAAAACAAAATAAAAGACTCGGGCAAAAATAAGGGAAAATAAACAAAAAATGTACACCCGCTGAGTTGAAAAGCCGCATTGGAAAACTCAGGCAAAAATGGGTATCCCGGTGGATTGAAAACCCAAAAGGGCGATCCACGCAAAATAAGGGAATAAGCGAACAACTGCATTCTGAATTCGTCTGTATCACTTACAACATGGCAAGCTTCGAAAGGATCAAGCTTCTTTCAGAATCAACTTTCTTCAGAAAGCGAGACGAGAAGAACGTCAAATGTCATACGAGTCATAGCAAAGGGAAGCTCCCTGAGGCTTCATCAACATTGCCAACATCTTTTGTTTCTCAATTTGTAACAATCTCCTCATTTTAGGGGATTTGTTTCTTTGACTGTATCTTGCCAATTCAGGGCAGACGAATTAATAAAATCAGATTTTCAGTCATGTTTCGTCTTGTACATTTTATTTTTGTTTGCAAAGAATGTCCGATGTCTTTAAGATACTAATTGCATAAATACAGATGCTTTTCTTCTAAAAATACGTGCTTGCAGGAAATATACTTACTCCCGGGAGTGTCTAAACTCTTAGGATTGGATCCGATAAGGGATACCTCGGGATTACTTGTGCGTTTCTATGCCTTTTCAGGATTGCAGGTTTTCAAAGCACAATATGGGGCATGAAAGCTTCACCCCAGCAAGCTGGCAAATCATCATCTACTCAGTCTTAGCACCGGAGGTGTTTTCTCCCCAGCTGAGTTGCCATTTGTCATTTCCTCCTCAGCCAAGTGCCAACCAAGGAACCATCTCCCCGCAAAGTTTCAACCTCTATCCGGAAAAGCAACGCGTAAAGAAATCACAACAGAGTGAAGAAGGCTTATACAAACCCCAGCTGGGTCCTTCATTGCCAAGAAAGATCTATCATTGCGTTGCATGGGTACCGATCGTCAGTCAGGACGTCAACAGGGGCAACTACCTTCTCTCTGGTATATGGCATGGAAGCAGTCCTGCCTGTTGAAGTGGAGATTCCTTCATTGCATGTGATGATGGATGTAAAGCTTGATGAGGCTGAATGGGTGCGTGCTCGTTACAATCAGCTATGTCTAATTGAGGAAAAGAGATTAGCGGTTATCTGTCATGGTCAGCTTTATCAAAGGAGAATGAAGCGAGCATTCGACCAACGAGTACGTACTCGGGAGTATCAAGTAGGAGAACTTGTATTGAAGAGAATCATTCCTCCATGTTCAGATCACAGGGGCAAGTGGACCCCAAACTACGAAGGACCATTCATAGTGAAGAAATTCTTTTCAGGAGGAGCACTGATGCTCACCACTATGGATGAAGATGACTTCCAATCCCCTGTTAACTTGGACGCAGTTAAAAAATACTTTGCATAAAAAGACCCGCTGGACACAAAAACATAATTAAAGTCCAGGAAAAAAAGGGGCATCCCGGCGAGCTAAAAACAGAATAAAAAGCTCGGGCAAAAGTTGGGGAAATAAATTAAAAAAAATGTACACCCGCTGAGATGAAAAGCCACATTGGACAGCTCATGCAAAAAAGGGTATCCCGGTGGATTGAAAACCCGAAAGGGCGATCCACGCAAAACAAGGGAATAAATGAACAACTGCGATCCGAGTAATCTGAACCACATCATCGTTTCGTATAACTTGACAATATCAGAAGGATAGGAAACAGTCCCCTCATTCTCTCAGAAAGCAAAGCAAGAACGGAGAGTCTCGAAGACATGCTGGTCATAGCAGAAATGGAACTCATTGGGATGTCGTGCCCATTGCCATTAGGATAGTTTCTTTTTATCAATTTTATGGTGGCTACCTCTTTCCGGGTGGTTGCTTCTTGATGTAAGTCTTTGCCTATTCAGAGGCCTTTCAATAAAAAGAATATTCAGTCAAAAAGTTGTGTGTGTTTATTTTTGTTTGCAAAATGTCCTGAATTTTTGGCAAAAATAGCATTGCATTTAAACATGATGATACTTTGAAAAGAAAACGACATGCAGGGAAACACTGTAATCCCTCTTTGAGTGTCGGGTGACAATGGATGAACAGTTCATACCATGCAAATCCCCGGGGCACACATGTGTTTTCTGTTGTTGCAGGTTGCAGGATGGCGTCACATTCTCCCCAAGCAATTTACTCTTCCCCAGTAGAGTATCTCCAGCAGAATTCTTCCCAAGCTAAGCCTTGGCGGCAACCAAAGCAGTTTATTATTCCCCCAGTGGAGTATGCCCAGCAGGAAGCTGAGTGTCTGATATCCCCACGGAGTTAGAATTTCCAGAATTCTATCCCCAACAAGGGTCACAGCCAGAATTCAGAATCAACAAAGTGCTCTCCCCAGCCAGAGTATTGTTGAAGCATCTTTCCCAGCCAAGTCTGAAGATTATCTTTTCCTACGGAGTTCATATTTGATGTTCACTCCGTCAGTGAAATGTTCCCCAGCAAAGTGCCATCTTGTTGGTCAATTTGATGATACAGTCAGGTATTCATCACAGTCAGAGTTAGGTATTCAGGCCTCATGACTTGTTCTTCCACTGCAGAGTTGTAACTCTTGTAGCTAATCAGGCATCTATTCGTTGCTCGTCTGCAACCTCCAACACTCGTCTGTGTTCATGCTTTATTGTTGCTCGTCTACGTCTTTCGACACTCGTCTGTGTTATCCCTAAGCAGAGTTTTCCCCAGCAGTGACATATTATTACTTTACTGTTGATTGTTTGCGCTTCTCAGCACTCGTCTGTGTTCGCATTTTGTTGTTCGTCGGCAATTTCCAGCACTCGTCTGTGTTTGTACTTTATTGTTGCTCGTCCGCACCTCTCAACACTCGTCCGTGTTATCACTTTGGTATTGCTCGTTTGCTTTCCCCAGCAGTGGTCCATGATTACCTTGATATTTCCCGTCCGCACTTTCCAACACTCGTCTGTGTTTGGTATATGAATACTTTGGTGGTTGCTCGTCCGCATTCTCCAGCACTCGTCTGTGTTTTGATGTTCTGATACCTGTTTGAAGCTCGTCTGCTTTGTTTGGATACTCGTTTGTCCATCCCCAGCACTCGTCTGTGTTGGCTTACATCTGTATGTGTGGGAGGATTTGCTGATTATCCTGATATTCTTCTGTTATTACTCCAAATGCTCGTATGCATTTGAATTTCTGGTATTCGTCTATACCAGTGGCTGATACTCGTCTGTATCATTGCCTGAAGCGCTCGTCTGTGTTTCTCAGATCATCGTCTGATACTCGTCTGTATCATTTTACTTTTGGCACTTGTCTGTGTTATCTTGATGATCATCCAATACTCGTCTATATTGAAGAGGTTTAAAATCCTGACTATGAGAATAAATGTCAAAATGGTCACCGGTCCTGGCGTAACAGGTAAATCCGAAGGAAGCTCATCTGTCTTAAGCACCAATTATTATTGTTTCACCTGGAGTCACAGGTTTGCTCGAAGAAGACTCGTCTATCTTATGCCATATATCCACGAATAATATATGAAGAAGGTTCGTCTACCTTGATTATGCATGTCTATCCCACAGACTTTATTGCATCCCGGTCCTGGCGTAACAGGTATATCTGAAGGAGACTCGTCTATCTCAAGTCATTTGTTCTTGCAGTGTTTGAAGACTCGTCTGTCCAGTTCCTGGCGTCACAAGATTGTTCGAAGAAGACTCGTCTGTCAAAGTATTCTTATTCCAGATATCAGTTTCAACTTGGAAGAAGCTCGTCTGCTTTTTTTTCTCCCCTTCAGTCACCAAGGCGTCATTTGGTTGGGTTTATTTCCCAGTGTTTGCATTCTTCGTCAGAGTGTAAATTTTTGTCTTTTGGGTATTCAACCACAGTTTATCTTGAACGGTCGATAGCTCGTGCTACCGTCCTTTTCAGATCAACAGTTGTTTGAATAGGGGCAGCTGTAACACCCCAAATTTTCCCTATTCATTTTAAGCATCATATCATATCATATTCATCATGAACATATCATTTTCTCAGCATCCTAGCATGGAAAGATGAGGCATAACATTCTTCATGTCCTAGCATCAAGCATATGGTCATCTGTGGAGGTTCTTGAGGCACCACAAACCATGACAAGGGTCCCAATGGTTTTGTACAAGTCCTATGAGGGGTATAAACTCCATTTACAATATCAAGTTCATTTGTAACAGCTCAGAAGATTGCATGATCATCAGAGGTCTCAGGATAAGACAAAGCTCCTATACAAGGCACCTAAACCAGGGTTTGAGATTCAAGCATCAAAACTTCACAACTTTGGCCATTTCATTTGGGCAAAGTCTTCTATATGGCAAGAGGATCCTAGGTACCAATTTTCATGAAAAAATTCCATGTGGAAGTCAGAGAATTCTTCAGTTGCTTGCAGATGAAGTAATTGGTCAACTGTGCGCATAAAAAGTCAATTGTGTGATTTCAAGGGGTCTAACCCATTTTTTTGGCCAAGGGGTGTCCTTACAATGTTATAAGAGGTTTTGAATGATCAAAGTTCAAGAATCATGGAGATTTGAAGGGTTTTGCAAAATTGGTGAAAACTTGGTTTTAAGGATTTTCCAAATTTGGCACCTTTTGCCCTAATTTTCAAATGGCCTTAACATGATCAAAAATTCTTCAAATGGACCAAAGTCAAACATGAAAGTTGGAGATTAAGGGCTCCCATTTTCAAAAATTACAAGTACTTTTTCATGGGATTTGTGGTTCATCCTAGAGTCCCTTCGAAAAAATGGTTAAAATTAGGGCAAATTCAAATTTTCATGCATGTACCAAAAGCTAAAGTGTTCCAAACTTATTTTTAAGACTTGGAATGGTTCAAGTAAGTTTGTAAACTTAAAATACATGGCATTTGGATCATTTTTCTCAATAGAAATTCCCATTTTCGTGCACAACAAGTTTGTTGCTTACAAAGTGGATTTTTTTGCAAAATCATGAGGAAAGTGTGATACCTCAATCCAAAGGCCAGAATTGTTTGTATTATGATCAAGGGTTGGAAAAGGATTGCCCATGTGCTGAGAGGCCAAGCAAAGCATGAGGAGAGCATGCTTCCCTCACATTTTGCAAAATTTTCAAAATCACAAATATCTCATGATCCACACGTGCAAACTTGGTAATTCTTTCAGCATGGACTTGTGACCTCACATAAAAGGAGCTAGGGTTTCAGAAAGCTCAACCTCTCTCTCATTCTCTCATTTCCAAGTTCTTGCATCAATTGCATTTTCTCTCATTTCTCTTCATACAAGTGCTCAATCTCAAAACAAATTGTGGATCCTTGTCCTAGGCAAGCTAAGGATCATTAATCACCTACTCTTGCAAGAAATCCCTCAAGTTTAACAACATTGCCATTTGTCGCTCCCACCAAATGACACCTAGGTCAGAAGGGGTATAGACGCAAACGGTCGGCGAAAGAGAGAGAACACACAAGGGTGAACTCAAAAGACAAGAGTCGCCAGCTAGACATTTTTATCCCGAAGGAAAGGTAATGCTGCATAAACCTAGAAAGATATGGATAAGACGGTCGCGAACCAGAGAGACTGAGAGAGGGGGTTGGTTACAACCTGGCAAGGTATTAGTACCCAGATTGTCCGTCGTACTCGACGGGATCCACGCTTAAAAGATTTGTGTTTTAAAGGGGTAGTGTCAGTGCTATCTGTGTATCAAAGCTGGAAAGGAATGCAAGTGTCAGTGTAAAAGAAAAGTGAAGTGTATAAGAGAAGTGTCAGTGTAAGAACAAGAGTGAAATGCTCAAGATTATGAGGCTTAAAGAATAATGCTGGAAGAGGGGGAATATACATAGAATTTTGTTCGATAACTATTAAGTTATGCCTACGTATCCTCTCGTGCAATGAGGAAGTCAGAACACCGTAGTTCGACTCAAAGAGACTGACAGATAAAAAAGACTTGTGAACTGCTTACTTGTCTATGCTCAAGTGTATGACCTGTCTGGCTCAGGTGCAAATTGTCTTGCATTAAACGGAAGAAGCAAGTTCTCGTTTGTGAGTGAATGAGGTGAGAAAAGAATCCCGGAGGAGACGATTATTGTTTGTTTTGATGTTTTCAATCTTTTATTGCTTTTTGGTTTTTGTCATAAGTTGATGAGCTTAAGCCTAAACCAAGGGTTAATAAACTCATCACATCCTCCATCTGATTAGGGGTAATGAGAATACCTTAAGTATGAAGTAAACACCTCACACTTAATCACCATGATGTAGGATTAAGATCATTAACCTACTTGCATTTATTTAGATGTTTTTGTTGTTTTTGTTTAGTGTTAAGTAATGAGTTTAAGCCATAATCAGGGATTTAATGGACTCATTACACCATCCTAATAGAAGGATAATAAATGAGAACATTTAAGCTGAGGAAGGCTCCTCAACTTAATCCATGATTAGGGATTAACCTCATGACAAAACAAGGCCTTTGTTAAATGGATTTTAGTTAATGGTAAGATGAAGAAGTGATTTTTATAGTTTGTAAGACAACTTGAGGGGGACTTGTCCATTAACACTAGGGTTAGTCCTTCTTAACGAATTAAGGAAGAATTAGAACCCTAATGCAAGGCCCAAGTTACAAGCTTGATGTCTTAGTGATTATTAGATGGATTGATTAAAGGATTTAAACACATTAAGGGTTTAACACTTAGGATTAAAGTTATACACTCCATCCTAATAGAAGGATGCAGGCATAAGCTTAATCACAAAGCCTTAAAACCTTTAGGGTTTAGTCCTTGATTATGAGGTGAGAAGAGAAGACATAAAGATGACACAAAGGTAAAAGCTAAATGGGGGACTAATCAAACCCTAATTGTGATCATGCTTGGGTATCCTAGGGTTTGTGAGGTTTGAAAAATATCTCCAGGAGAGAGGCCACCAGGAAAGAAGCAGATGAAAGGAGAAAGAAGCAGAGAGAAGCAAGACAACTTGCTTCACTTAAGAAGACAATTTGCTTGAAGGAAGAAAGTGGGAAAGAGCATGAATGAGCAAGCTCACTCTAAGACAAGTAAAAATGAAGCAAGGATTTAAAATGATGAGGTGAGAAGAGGTAGGAGGTGAAGGCAAATCCACCTCCCAAACAAACTTACCATTAACCTGAAAAGTTAGTACAAGATGCATAAGGGAAGAAATGAGATGAAACAATGCATATGGATGGGCAAAGGCCAAAGTCAGAAACATACACATCATGCAAATGATGTCAAGAGATAGTGCAAAGTCATACAAGATGCATATATGTGAGCATACAAGAGAATGGATGCATATGGAGCATGCCTTGAACCATGAAAGTTCATGAAAGCTTATGAAATGCAATGAAGGTATGACATGTCAAATGAATGATGCAATGATTAAACATGATTCTAATATGTCCTAAGATGTCTTATGAATCATGTGGATGCACAAAATGTCATGGCAAGTTATTGAATGCAAGCATATGAGAGATGGATACAAATGAAGGCACAAATTAGGGCTTATGCATAACATACAACACAAAATTCAAAATCAGAAGCAAATGACATGATAAAAATTTGAAAATGGGATCAAAGGAAACCTAACCCTACACAAGTTCACTGCCCAAAGGAGGGGACCTAACTCCTAACCTAATGGAAGTTATGATTTTTCAAAGTCAACTAGGGTTTCAAGGCACTTCAAAAGGAAAAATGCACATTAAATTGAAAATGAAAGATAAATTCAAACCAATTTTACCCTAAAAACTACATGCTATGAAGGATGCAATGCAAGAAGAACCATTATCAAACTCTTCATGGTTAGGCAGAATGGATTTTTTTCAAGTTAGGATCAAAATATTGTCTTTAAACAACTTTAATTCCAATGAAAATTATCAAAATAAGTCAAGAACCAAAACGAAATTTTTTTTGACAATTTGGTAATGTTTCTAAATGTTTTAAAATGCAATGTGAATTTTTTGGTGATTTTTAAATACCTAAATGCATTTTTAATTAATTAATTTCCATTAACTAATTAAAAATTAACATTTAAATGATTTAAAAATGATTTTTAATGCAAAAAATAAAAATAAAAATATTTTTGGGTTCTGAAAATTAATAAAAGGTTTGACAAAAAATTTCAGAATTTTTTAATATGTTTTGCTATTTTTAAAAATTCGTGGAAGTTAAATACAAATAAAAAGAAATAAAATGAAATTAAAGAGAAAGTATGCATATCCTAGGGCTGGTATTCAAACTTGGGGGTCAATGGTTGACTGCGCGCGCAAATTGAGGGTCAGGATTGACTCTGGTCAAATTATTTTATTAATCCTAAACTAACCTAATTAAAATGAATTAAGAGTTAATTGTGAAATCTGAGCCATCCATCCACTAATTAAAACACGCATCCAAGGGTTCACATCTAATCTGACACTTAAACCCTAATTAGGGTTAATGACTTTCAGGTGACCGGAGGGAAGCTCCGGTCATCTTCTCCGGCGAAGCAAAAACCCTAAAACATGCTACAAGCCACCATTCATCAAATTGAACACAGGGAAATGATCCTCTACCCAAACCCCATTCAAATCACCCCTCAAACAATATTTATAACCCAAGAACAGAGGGAATCGAAGCAAACAAAATTCACGGGTGAAATTTCAGAGAGCAACCAAATAGTCATTTCTTCACCATTTTTAATTCTGAAGATATCAGCATGATCAGCATAACATATACTTTCATTTTGTAACAAAAAATACAAGCTCTGAAAAGTTTGATGTTTGAAGCTACCTGAGGTGATGAACTGTGAATTTGAACTTTCAAAGCTCCTCCTTTGTGCAAAGAGTCTCCTCTGATCCTCCTGAAGCTAGTGGGATGCTTCAAAACTCTTGATGTTGGCTAGTTTGCATGTTCCAGTTCTGGTGTAGCAGAAATGGAGGGTTAAGCATATGATGTTTCAGGCTGTTTCAATGGTGGATTCTTGTTCAGTGGATAATTTGTGACTTGTTGGTGAAAGAAAAATGGAAGTTTGATGGCTATGTGAAGAGTTTCGAAGAGGAGAATTTTTTTACAGTTTTTGTGCAAGCTGGATTGTGTCTTGTTTCAATGCTGAATGAGTTGCTATATCACTCCCATAATGTTTGAGTAGGCTATGGAGCAGGTTAGTAGAGGCTGCTGATCACTATTCCAAGAGCATGGGAGAAATTGCAAAAAGTCAAGGTTTGGTGTACTTGAGGTATGTTAAGGTGCAGAGATGGTTTCCTGGCTTGTACTGCATCAGCTGAGTTCAAGGATGACTCTTGGATCAATTGTGGTGAGTTGTATGGCTTGGATCACAAGTTTGAAGTGATTTTGCATATTGGAAACTTGTTACATTTTGTGACTTTTGGTCATAGACATGTGACACTCTTTGCTGAATTTTTGTTATGATAGGTTACATGATGTTATGGTGATGTCTTGAAATCAGTTAGAGACCATACAAAACCTTGGGGATAAATTTTGCAAGAGTTCCTCTTTTTGGACTTTATGGAAAATGGCTTATGATAGCTTGGAATTCAAAGCATGAAAGTGAGAAACTTCTTGGGCAAATATGAATTTTGGGCCATACATGATGTTTGTGTATTGGTTAGAAGCTGATTTGAAGTCACATAGATGCTTGGCATGAGAATTTGCAAGTTTTCCCTTTTGTGCAAAAGTGAAAATTTTAGTGATTTTATCCAACTTTGCCAAGCCATAACTTTTGATCCAAAATGAATTAGGATGAGTTCTTGTACTTTTTGAAAATGGGAGGATCCATTCTACAACTTTCATGACCAAAGTTCTTTCATTTGAAGCATTTTTGAATCAAAAAGAGGAGGTTGAAAAAACTTTCCCAAAATGGCAAGTTTTTATTACAAGTCACTTTCCCAAAAAGGCAACTTTGCAAATGGCTTGAAATTCTTCAATTTTGTGAACTTCTAACATCTTATATGATCAAATAAAGATCACACACATTCAAAATGATGGAGAAACCCCTTTGGTTGGGTCATTGGGGGCCTCAGATGCCCTGATTTTGCACTGACTTGCTCAAGAAGTCATCTCTTGATCAGATTCCTTCCCCATTAAATTTCTTCATGAAAATTGATATGCATGATCCTCGTAACATATAGAGACCAATAGTAACAAGAATGACCAAAAAATTTGGAGTTATGGTCTCTGAAACCAAAACCCTAATTTTAGGTCATCTGTGCAGTTAAGCCTGGCTCTGCTTCCATGCCTTTCTCAGTTCTTGTGATTCTTTGACTTCCTTGACCTTGTGATGATATAATATGATGCTTGAACATATATGGACCCCTTTGAAGTGATTGATGACCTGTGGAGTGGCTCAAATGGCTCAGGGATGGCTCAGATCACAAACCCTAGATGCAGATGACTTAGAAATAATGCAGTGAAGTAAAAATGCAATATGAGATGATATGATTGAACTTATGCACATGAAAAGATCACAAGCCATGGTGAAATGAGTGAGCGCAAATTTGGGGTGTTTACAGCTGCCCCTATTCAAGCATAAGTTAGCTGTGCGGGATGTAAGCAACGGCTTAACAGGCAAGCAAGATAACTTGTGGTTGAATACCAAAGACAGTCCAAAATTTGCACTCACTGAATGAAGAATAAAAGGGATATAGATTGTAAAAGGAAGTAAAGTATAATTATAAAGTGAGGGCGATGGAGGATGACCGTCAAGTAGAGGACGACTGCTGGGGATGAAGCAAAGACGGGGACGACCGACATGCTGGGGAAAATGCGGGAAATAAAGCAATGACGGGGACGGCCGACAAGCTGGGGATATAAGAGATTATGATGGGGACGACCATCAAGTTCAAGGCATGAATGAAATAAATGATGAGGTACGGTCATCAACGGTGAAGGAAGATTACCTAGCAGGGGACGACTGCTCTGTTGGGGATAAGATGAGGGACGGTCATCTAAGGTGAAGGACAATCACCTGGCAGGGGACGGCTGCCGAAAGTATTACGACATAGGACGAATTCCGGATAAAAAAAGTCGACGATGGGGACGGCTATCGGATAAGCATGATGAAGGACGGTCATCAAGAGGTGAAGGACGATCACCTAGCAGGGTACGACTGCTCTCAGGGTTTATCATGACATAGGACGAGTGCCAGATAACAAGAATCAACGATGGGGACGACCATCAGATAAAATGATGAAGGACGATCATCAAGAGGTGAAGGACGATCACCTAGCAGGGGACGGTTGCTAAAAATATCACGACATAGGACGAATGTCGGATAGGAAGGGGTTCTAATGAATAGAGACTCCACTGGGGGTGATGAAGGACGATCATCAAAAAGGTGAAGGACGATCACCTAGCAGGGTACGGCTGGCGAAGGGTATCATGACATAGGACGAATGTCAGATAGAAAGGAAATAGTTCATCAAGATTTTCCGGGAATTCTTCTGGGGAACGGTAGACACAGACGAGTGTCTAAATTCAAGAAGACATAAGTGTTTGACACGGTGTATAGATTAAAGATGCGGATGAGCATCCTTAAGACTATGATACGGACGAGTATCAATAGAAACAAACGCTTGACGCATGTTAAGAGATGATGATACGGACGAGTATCAACTGGTCAACAAAGAACACGGACGAGTGTTGATTCTGAGGGGATTTAAGTGGTATATACAAGATACGGACGAGTATCTGTATGAGTAAAAAGTATGAGTGAGACACAGACGAGTGCTCAACTTGTTGGGGAAAGCACGGCACGAACGGGTGTCGGAAGAAGTGTATTATAAACAAGTATATAATTTACAATCAGTGTTTAGGTAGTTATGCTGGGGGGGTGACACGGACGAATGTCAAGGAAGTTGTATATATATATATATATATATATATATATATATCTGTGTTAGTGAGTGCAAAGGGGACGCTTTGGCTTTCTGCTGGAGGTATGACATAGACGAGTGTCAAGAAGCATCTGTAATATAAGTGTCTGTTTGTAAAGAATGCTCGGGCGACTTTACTGGGGAATGATGACACGGATGAGTGCCAAAAAGGAGTGTGTATATATGTATTTGTATTCGTGAGTGTAAAGGAAATGCTTTAATTTTCTGCCGGGGAATTTGGGGAGTATTTGGTATATTGCTGATGGTATTGTTAGTATTTACAAGTGTTTGATTCAGAACATGGCTTATGATTATGCAATATGTTTGATTTTTGCCGTAATATTCCGTTTTAGACGGAATGCTACACTCTGGGGAAAAATATGATGTGAATGCTATGATTATGCATATATACCGATCCGGGATTCGGATCCCGTGGCTGCGGAGATCTCTGGCTGATCTGCTTGAAATAGATGTCCCAGTTGGGGATGAGATCATTGGTAGATCTGACATATCCGACTCTGCATGGGGAAATAGATCACTGATAGACCTATCTCAGTAATGAGGGACCCAGCTGGGGTTTGTAGAAGCTTTCATTACTCTGTTGTGAGATCCTCAGGCATTGCTCTTCTGGATAGAGGCTGAAACTCTGCGGGGAGATGGTTCTTTGTCTAGCACTCGGCTGGGGAAGAAGAAAAATCACTGAAAGATCTTCCTAGAGATTTCTGTGGGGATCCTGCTGAGGATGATACTTGACAACTCAGATGGGGATATGGACACCTTCAGGTACTGCTCTTTGAAGGAAATGTTGGAGAAGTGATGCCTGGCAACTCTGATGGGGAGGAAGCATCTCTGGTGCTGTTTGGAAGGTGTGCTGAGGAGATAATGATTTGACAGCTTGCTGGGGAGAAGCTTTCATGCCCCATTGTAAACACCTCAAATTTTCCCTCACCCATCCACACCATGGCTTGTGATCTTTTCATGTGCACAAGTTCAATCATAGCATCTCATATTGCATTTTGCTTCACTGCATTGATTCAAAGTCATCTGCATCTACGGTTTGTGATCTGAGCAATCCAAGAGCTATTTGAGCCATTTCAAAGGTCATCAATCACTTCAAAGGGGTCCATGTATGTTCTATCATCATATTATATCCTCACAAGGTCAAGAAAGTCAAAGAATCACAAGAACTGAGAAAGGCATGGAGGCAGAGCCAGGTTTAACTGCACAGATGACCTAAAATTAGGGTTTTGGTTTCAGAGGCCATAACTCCAAATTTTTTGGTCATTCTTGTTTCTATTAGTCTCTATATGTTATGAGGATCATGCATACCAATTTTCATGAAGAAATTCAATGGGGAAGGCATCTGATCAAGGGATGACTTCTTGGGCAAGTCAGTGCAAAATCAGGGCATCTGAGGCCCCCAATGACCCAACCAAAGGGTGTTCTCCATCATTTTGAATGTGTATGATCTTTATTTGATCATATAAGGTGTTATAAGTTCACAAAATTGGAAAATTTCAAGTCATTTGCAAAGTTGCCTTTTTGGGAAAGTAACTTATAATGTAAACTTGCCATTTTGGGAAAGTTTTTCAACCTCCTCTTTTTGTTTCAAAAATGCTTCAAATAAGAAAACTTTGATCATGAAAGTTGTAGATTGGATCATTCCCTTTCCAAAAAGTACAATAACTCTTTCTAATTCATTTTGGATCAAAAGTTATGGCCTTGCAAAGTTGGGGAAAATCATGAAATTTTCACTTTTGCACAAAGATGGAAACTTGCAAATCCACATGCCAAGCCTTTATGTGACCTCTAATTGATTTCTAACCATTGCACAAACCTCACACATGACCTAAAATTCAGAATGCACCAAAGAATTTCTCATTTTCATGCCTTGATCATTAAGGAATCACAAAGGGGCCAAAGTTGTACCAATTTGCAAAAGCTCATGTAACCATGCCTCTACTTGTTACAGCTCATCAAATCTAATCCATAAGCCTTCCTTGATCTTTGCTGCACACAGCCATGCCCAAATCCAAGCCTGCCATGACCCATACCTCAAAGGACACCTAACATTGACTTTTGGCAAAATGGACCATACCAATCAATATAGGCCAGTAACAACTCTCTGACCTATCCCAACTTGATACATGGACCAAAAGCAACTCAACACACCACACAACACAACCTGAGTTCTCCCACAAGTGAGCATTCACAAAAATCCCTCTATGCATTTTCATTCGAATCTCATCACACAATCATCAAACCTCAAAACCAACTTCACTATTCATTCAGAAAGGCTTCATAGAGCATAAACCACGCTTCATCTTATCCTGAAAAGCCCACAAACAGAAATACGATTTTTCACTCCCCTTGGTCAGAACTTCAACAATCTCAAAAACCAACCACAATACACTACAACTAAGCCTCAAAGAATCTTCAGGGAGATCATTGAAGGGACTTTGAAGCAAGAAACTGGCCAGAAAGCTCAAAAGTTCAAAGCTCCAGTTCAGGTATCATCAAGAACACTTTTTCCAGAAATGCAATTTCTTGTTATAGGATGATAGAGTTTGTTTCACTAATCATGTTAAGCTTTGAATCACTGAAAATGGTTGAGTATTGAGGATGTATGAGTGTTTTGAAATTTTGTTCAGTTTTTGATTTCTTGTTCGAATCATGTTGTTGATGAAAAATAAATGAAATTTGATGTTTGATTCTTGTTCTTTGATGTTTGTTGAGTGATTCTGGAGCTTTAGGGGGCTTGGGGTGAGGTTTTGAGGGAGATAGCAATTTTCAGGGAGGGATGTCACCGGAGAAGACGACCGAAGCTCTTCTCCGGTGACCTGAAAGTCATTAAGGCTTTAATTGTGATTAGGGTTTAGTTTGAATGTGAGCCATAGATCCTGTTGACCTGTGTTGACCCGCGCGCGAATGAGTGTCCCAGATCCATCATTAAACCCTAATCCTGATTTATTAAATTAATTAATTAGGATTAAGTTTGAATTTTTCCAGAAATGATCTGAGCCCTCCCTTTGCGCGCATGTCAATTCGCGCGTTTCTCATTTGAATCTCAGCCCTAGGATTTGCATACTTTTCCCTTTTATTAATTTTATTTCATTTTATTTGCATTAAACTTGTACGAATTTTTAAAAATAGAAAAATGCATTGAAAAATTATGAAATTTTTTGTCAAACCTTTCATTAATTTTCAGAATCCAAAAATATTTTAATTTTAATTTTTTGCATTAAAAATCATTTTTAAATCATTTAAATGTTTATTTTTAATTAGTTAATGGGAATTAATTAATTAAAAATGCATTTAGGTATTTAAAAATCACCAAAAAATTCACATTGCATTTTAAAACATTTAGAAACATTATCAAACCCTCAAAACAAATTTCTTTTTGGTTCTTGATGTATTTTGGTAATTTTCATTGGAATTAAAGTTGTTTAAAGGCAATATTTTGGTCCAAACTTTGAAAAATTCCTTCTGCCTAACCATGAAGAGTTTGATGATGGTTCTTATTGCATTGCATCCTTCATATCATGTAGTTTCTAGGGTAAAATTGGTTTGAATTTATCTTTCATTTTCAATTTAATGTGCATTTTTCCTTTTGAAGTGCCTTGAAACCCTAGTTAACTTAGAAAAATCATAACTCCCATTAGGTTAAGATTTAGGTCCTCTCCTTTGGGAAGTGAACTTGTGTAGGGTTAGGGTTCTTTTGATCCCATTTTTAATGTTTTATCATGTCATTTGCTTCTGGTTTTGAATTTTGTGTTACATGTTATGCAATACCCTAATCTTTGCTTTCCTTTGCATCCATCTTTCATTTGCTTGCATACAAGAACTTGTCATGACATTTTGTGCATTCATAGGACATGTAAGACATATTAGGACATATTAGAATCATGTTTAATCATTGCATCATTCATTTGACATGTTATATGTTCATTCCACTTCATAAACTTTCATGAATCTTTATGGTTCAAAGCATGCTTCACTTGCATCCTCATCCTTGTATGATCATCCACAACTCTTGACATGTGTTTGCATCATCTCTTAGCATAATTAACATCATGTTTGTGCTTCTGACTTTGGTTTGCATCATGGCATTTCATCTCATTTTCATTGCATTTCTTTTCCTTTGCTAACTTTTCAGGTGGTAAGATGTTTTGAGAAGTGAATTTGACTTCACTTCTCACAATCTCTTCTCATCTCACTTATGCATTATTGCTGCATTTTATCTTGTGTATTAGAGTGAGCTTGCTCATTCATGCTCTTTCCTCACTTTCTTCCTTCAATCAACCTGTCTTCTTAAGTGAAGCAAGATGTCTTGCTTCTCTTTGCTTCTTTCTCCTTTCATCTGCTTCTTTCCTGGTGGTTTTCTCCTGAAGATCTTTTGCAAGCCTCATAAACCCTAGGAACAACCAAGCATGATCACAATTAGGGTTTTATTAGTCCCCCATTTAGTTTTGCCTTTGTGTCATCTTTGAGTCTTCTCCTCTCATCTCATAATCAAGGACTAAACCTTAAAGGTTTTAAGGCTTTGTGATTAAGCTTATGCCTGCATCCTTCTCTTAGGATGGAGTGTATAACTTTAATCCTAAGAGTTAAACCCTTAATGTGTTTAAATCCTTAATCAATCCGTCTAATAATCACTAAGACATCAAGCTTGTAACTTGGGCCTTGCATTAGGGTTCTAATTCTTCCTTAATTGGTTAAGAAGGACTAACCCTAGTGTTAATGGACAAGTCCTCCCCAAGTTGTCTTACAAACCATAAAAATCACTTCTTCATCTTATCATTAACTAAAATCCATTTAATAAAGGCTTTGTTTTGTCATGAGGTTAATCCCTAATCATGGATTAAGTTGAGGAGCATTCCTCAGCTTAAATGTTCTCATCTATTATCCTTCTATTAGGATGGTGTAATAAGTCCATTAAATCCCTGATTATGGCTTAATCTCATTACTTAACACTAAACAGAAATCCCAAAAACATCTAAATAAATGCAAGTAGGTTAATGATCTTAATCTTACATAATCATGGTAATTAAGTTGAGAAGTTTATCTCATACTTAAGGTATTCTCATTACCCCTAATCAGAGGGAGGATGTGATAAGTTTAATAACCCTTGGTTTAGGCTTAAGCTCATTTTCTTATGACAAATTTAAAAAGAAATAAAAGACTGAAAACACAAAAACAAACAATAATCGTCTCCTCCGAGATTCTTTTCTCATCATCTTCACTCATAACCGAGAACTTGCTTCTTCCGTCTAATGCAAGACAGTTTGCACCTGAGCCAGACAGGTCATACACTTGAGCATAGACAAGTAAGCAGTTCACAAGTCAATTTCTTTCAGTCTCTTTGTGTCGAACTACGGTGTTCTGACTTCCTCATTGCACGAGAGGATACGTAGGAATAACTTAACAGTTATCGAACAAAAGTCTCTGTATATTCCCCCCTTTCCAGCATCATTCCTTGAGCCTCATAGTCTTGAGCATTTCACTCTTGTTCTTGCACTGACACTTTTCTTATGCACTTCATTTTTCTTTTACACTGACACTTGCATTCTTTCCAGCTTTGATACACAAATTGCACTGACACTACCCCTTTTAAACACTAATCTTTCAAGCGTGGATCCCGTCGAGTACGGCGGACAATCTGGGTGCTAGTACCTTCCCAGGTTGTAACCAACCCCCTTTCTCAGTTTCTCTGGTTCGCAACCGTCTTATCCATATTCTTCTTAGGTTTATGCAGCATTACCTTTCCTTCGGGATAAAAATGCCTAGCTGGCGACTCTATTCATCCTCTCTTTCGCCGACCGTTCGTGTCTGTACCCCATTTGACGCAGCCTCATTTGGTGGGAGCGACAGCTTGGCGACTCTGCTGGGGAACCTTATATTACAACCAGGGCTTCTGGTTCTTTTTGTGGGTTCCTCCTAGCGCTTGTTTGATTTGTGTTTATTGGGGTGTTATGTGCTATGTGTGTTTATTTATTTTGCTTTATTTATTGCTTTATGTACAGCTTTATTTATTGCTTTCTTTACAGTTTTTCATATTTCATACTGTCATTATCATTGCTGGATCTGGTTTACTGTCTTGGTGGGTGGGGTTTCATTGAGAGTTTAAGGTCCTATACCTGGGACCTAAGTGACACATAGGCTAGAGTGCTTCATGTTCTTTCCCATACCATTTCGGTCCGGTGCGGGAATATGAAACACGGTTCAGATGTGGGTTTCTTCTTGAGAACTCTGTGCTACATATTTCCTGTAGTGCTAGGGCTATCTGGGAAGCCTGCTAAGTCTGGATGACCTTTATTATGACCTTCAGAAACTGAGGTGAATTAGAGGAGGATCTTTTATGGTTATTGTAAACATTGTACCTCCGGGTTAGAAGTGTTTACACTTCTCATAACTAATCCAAGTCTGAGGATCCTTGTTTTAGAACATTACCTGTGAGGGGGTTGGGCTGTTTACAGGTTTGCAGGTACCTTTGGCCACATCATACCCTGTTACTATTTGGTTTAAGAGTACCTCACTTTTGGACAGTTCTTGTGATTTAACCCTGGACATGTGACTCTTTATTTGAGTCCCCCACCTTGGTTACTGGATTTCTAAACCTCCATCTAGACTTCTTGAACATACATGGGCTTTGTATCAAGACAGATAATCAGATCCAGCTTGATCACAAACCTTTGCATATCATTTGCATGCTCATCATTTGCATCATTTAACATTTGTTTATTTGTTTTTCAGGGTATCCACATTACATCTGGTTTGGTTTTGACCCCTTCTTCTACATAGACCTCTGTTTCATCAGTTATCTGCTTCAGCCATCTTCATCATCACCAGCATCAGCCTATCAGTGGCTCATCTCCAGTATCAGTCTTGATCTTCATCAGCAACTATCTTCATCACCTTCAGCAGCATTCATGGCTACTCCCAGGAAGAGCAATATATCATACCACTTCTTTGAGCCTGTGTTGACTGGTATCAGATAGGTCCAGTCACTTATCACCCCTGACCACATCCCATTATTCAGAGAGCATTATGGAGGTATCCTGGATATGGTTATGGACCTAGACCCTTCTCAGAGGAGCATGATCCACACCTGCCTACAGTTTTATGACCCTCCTTTGAGATGCTTCACATTCCCAGACTTTCAGTTAGGACCTCTGCTAGAGGAGTTTTCATCATTGATCGGAGTACCTGTCAGGGGTGGAGTCCCCTTCAACCCAGAAATGACTTCTCCCAGCAATGGGGAAGTAGCAAAAGCACTGTACCTGGAGCTTACTTTGATTGAGCAAAGCATGACAACAAAAGCTGGGATCCCTGGTTTGCACTTAGACTTCTTGATTTCTCAGGCCATCCTGAAGGCCTCCTTGGGAGAGTGGAGGGCAGTTTGTGCACTGTTAGCCCTCAGCATATATGGGGTTATACTGTTTGCAGATGAGCCCAAATTTATCAGCAAGAATGCCATTCATCTTTTCCTTCTGAGGAACCCAGTACCCACCTTGCTGGGAGATTTTTACTACTCCATCCATCAGAGGAATGAGAAACAAAGGGGGGAATTGGTGAGATGCTGTGCTCCTTTGTTTTATACCTGGCTACTCAAACACCTGCCTAAGTCAGATGCCCTCCTGAACCCTCACCAGCAGAAGAATTGGGCCAAGAGGCTCATTGCTTTGACTTCAGATGATATCAGATGGTGCACCCAGAGCACCAAAGGCAAAGACATTATCACCAGTTGCGGACAATACCCAAATGTGCCTCTAATAGGAGTAAAGGGTTGCATCAACTACAACCCTTTGCCGTTTAAGAGACAATTGGGCTATGCTTTGGTTCATCCCCCTAGAGTGCAAGATTTAGCTGAGACCCTGTATTGTGAAGTGAAACCTAATTCGGCTGTTTTCAGACAAGCATCCTGGGCTTGGGACAACATCCAGACAAAAGGGATGGCTATTCTTGGGAGGTGTAATAATGTTGCTTCAGCTCAGTACTATGACTGGTCCCATGCTAGAGCTCAGATTACTGGAATGCCCTTCACCCTGGAGGACATACCTGGACCCTCTACAGTACAGCCAGCAGCAACTGTCAGCCTGGAAGAATTTGAGAAACTGAAGGAAAGGAATGAGAATCTGTCTCAAGCTTTGAAGAAGACCCTGTGGGAAAGGAGTGATGGTCGTCTGGATATTGAGAGGTTGGAGAAGCTTAGGGTGGAGCATCTGGACAAGATTGAGAAAACAGAGGACTACATCAAGAAATCAAGAGCTGGGGAACAAATATTGAAAAATGCCTGTAAAGAGGCCAAGATTCAGAAGGCTAGGACTGAGCTCTATCTACAAGAAAGTCAGGCTAGGTGGGTCAGGATCACTGAAGCCCGGACACAAGAAGATCAGAGAATTCAAGCCAAGATTGAACAATTAGAGGCCAATGAAAAGAAGCAGCAGGAAGCTTTGTTGGCAGCCCAGAAGGAGATTTCAGAGTTAAAACTTAGAGCTGGACTGAAGAGATCAAAGGACCAGGATAGGCACAAGAAGCTGACCACTGCCATTGCCACCAGGAACCTCCTCATTAGGACCATTACAGAGCATCCAGCTGGTCCAGTGACCGAGGCACTTCTGAAGGAGGTTAAGGAAGATGAGTTGGATTGGATGTTTGATTTCTTTGCTTGTTGTTCATTTCCATTTTATGTACTTTTCTTTTTGTTGTATTTTGACCCTCCAGGGGCATGTGTTGTAAAATAAACTATGTATTGTTTATCGTTTGTAATATATTAATTTGCTTTCATTGGGTTCCTTTTCTCAGCAACATCAAGCATCTTCCTCGAGGTCTGGAAAGGTCAAAACCAAGAACCAAGCCGGATACCTTGGAAAACAAATAAGCATACTGCATTTCATACTAACCGTGTTTTGTTTTGTAGGTTTTGTCATTATTTGTTTCTAACTCTGTTATGATCTCAGGAAATATTGCTCGCAGAAGAGTGTTCCCTGTCAACCGTACGCACCGGTACCCTACTCGCAACAACCTTCCTGGTATCCAAATGGAGCAAGTACAACAGGACCTGACTGAGGTCAGAACGCAGATGGCTAATGAAAGGGTGGAGATGAGAAACCAAATGACCCAATTCATGACTGTGATGACTGGCTTGGCCCAGAGCCAAGAAAGGTTAAGGGCATTGGTAGAAATACAAACCCCCGAGGAACCTCATCCTGGCACTGGAGGCACTAGCAACAATGAGAGGGGTCAGCCTCATGTTAATCCACCAGTATTTGGACCTCATCTAGATCCGGAAGTCAACATCCCGGGAAATGTGCAAGGAAATACTGCTGGGGGGAGAATCTTGCAAGAAGATCCCCAAGAAGAGCAGTTTACTGTCATGGGAGCTGGAGACGAAGTCTATGATAGGCGGTTTGATGAAATTGCTGAGAAGTTGAGATCTTTGGAGTCTAAAAATTCCTTGGGCTTCGATGTAATGGATATGGGGCTAGTGGATGGGGTGAGAATTCCCCACAAGTTCAAACCCCCGTGCTTCGAGAAATACAATGGAACCTCTTGTCCACGAACTCACCTGCAGTCCTTCCTGGGGAGACTTAAAGCATATACCATGGATGAAAAGCTGTGGATGTTCTACTTTGAAGACAATCTGACTGGGGCTTCAAGAGAGTGGTATTCACACCTGACCAGAGCTACTATCAGATGCTGGAAGGACCTAGCTGAAGCTTTCATCAGGAAGTATCAATACAATCTGGACATAGCTCCTAACAGGACCCTCCTAATGGGAATGTCTCAATCTTCCAGAGAAAGCTTCAGAGAATATGCCCAGAGGTGGAGATAGCTTGCTGCTACTGTCCAACCACCCATGTCGGAAAGAGAAATGGCCGACATGTTCATGAATACTTTGCAAGGAACATATATTGATAGATTGGCTGCCTTTTCTTCTACCAGCTTCGCAGACGTAGTTATAGCCGGTGAAAGAATTGAAAGTCTATTAAAAATGGGCAAAATTTATGATAATGGTGCAAGTTCGTCCAGTAATCCCAGGAAGCCTTTTGTGGGACCTCGAAGGACCGGTGCGACAAATGTCATTCATGCAAGCAGGGGCAGACCTCAGTATGTTCACAGATCAGTAGCAGCTGTCACCATTCCAGCTCCGATTCCTCAGCAATCAACATATCAACAACAACAACAACCACATTATCAACAGCAAGTTCAGTATCCGCAACAGAGAACCTACAACAACAACAATAGCAATCAACAACAACGACCCTTCCAGCAAAGACCATCACAGGCAAACAGGGTGATTGACCCTATCCCTATGCCTTATGCTGCCTTATTGCCACAACTCCTGAAGCTTAACTTGGTTGAGTTAAGGACGTTGGTGTAACACGGTGGGAGAACTGACTTTAGTTAAATGTTGCGGATAGCAAGAGTCGCCACCGACTTTTATTTTATCCAAAAGGAAAGGACATAAAAGAACAAGAAAGACCTTAAAAAGATTTGGAGTTCGGGGGGTAGGTTATACAAAGGGAAGGTGTTAGCACCCTTTATATCCATGGTTATCCATGGGCTCTTAGTTACTTAGCTCACTTTAAATTGTTTTGAGAAAGGTGTAGTGTGTGATTAGAAACTTTCTTAAGCACTTTATAATGATCCTTGTATGGATATATATAAAGACTTTGTTTTGAAAATTTGTTTGAAAATGTGAAGTGTAATGAAGTAATTTGATGAAAAGTGAGCAAGTACTTAAGAGGAACCTACCCTATGTTAAATCTTTATTGTTCTTATATGTTCTTTCAATGGTAAGACTATCCCTATTATTAAGGAATAGGTAGTCATTGCCTTGGATGTTTTTAAGGGACGGGCGTAGGGTCATCGTATGGTCAATGAAGGCAACATAAGGGGTGTCTTTAGCAATTCGTAGGGACTATCATCATATTTACCGAAGGGACAAGATCATTATATCGTAGGCAACCTCGTAGGGACTTGATCTTTTAAGTTTATAGGGACTTGATGATTTTTCTGTTTGAAGGGACTTTGCTTAAGACACCCCTATTTTCGAGGGACTTGACCATTTAAAGAAGGCAACCAAGAGGAATACCCTAGGAAGTACAGATGGCGATCAAAGATCGACTTACGTGTGTGAGTGTTATTTTTCAGATATTTGTCTTGAATTTAATTTTCAAAGTTCAATTATTTACAGTTAGTTTTTTGCACTCCCTAAATTACTAACCACGCAATAAATATTTACAAAAATAAAAGCAAGAAAAATAAATTCCTAAACTATTACATGGCTATGGGACAAATACATAATAATCAGGCGAGAAAGAATAAATTTACAACCTATACATTTTTTCCTAATATTATAATTAAAACAAAATTAAAATAAGGAAAATAATGAAGCAAAAATAGAATAGATAAAAGCAAATAATAATAAAATAATAAATAAACAATGGTAATAAAACAATAATAAAATAACAATAATAATAAAGTGATAATAAAAATGTTAGAATTTTAAAAGAAATTATTTTAGGTTAAACAAGTTAGATTTTTTAGAAGTTATTAGAAAAATATGAGTTTAAAATAAATTACTAATAATAAAAGAATTTAAAAAATATTAATGTACAAATTATAAAATAAAAGAGTTATATGAAAAATATTAAGTTAGTTATTTACAAAATAAATAAAGATTATAGAAAATATCAAATTATTAGATTAATAGGTTTATTTATAACAAGATTTTAGAATTATTATTATACAATTTGAAAAATGGTCAATTAGATTTTATTTACAAAATATATAAGGATTTATTATTATAAGTAAGTAATAAAAAAAAGTTATTAAAATAGTTAGTATTTATTATTTATTTACAAAAATATAAAGATTATAGAAAAATATTTAATAATTAATTTAGTAGGTTTTCACGCCCTACATTACTAAACCACGCAGTTAATATAGGATCAATGGCAGGAATTTAAATGGCAGAAAAATTAAATGGTAGAAAATAAATGGCAGAAAATAAATGACAGAAAATAAATGACAGAAAATAAAATCCTAACTATTACAACGCTTTGGGACAGTTACATAATAAAGATGGCGGAAAATAAAACTGAAAATATTACAAGTTAAAACTTAAAATATTACAAGGGCGAAGCAATTACAGTGTATGAATAACATAAACATTAGTGAAAATAAGAAATAATAACAGGTTTGTTAAGGTTTGAGAAAAGGTTTATGGTTTAGAGGAAATAACACGGTTAAAGTTTATGAGAAAGTTTTAAGGTTTACACGAAAACTTAAGGTTTATGAAAAGTTTGAGGTTCTAGGAAAAAAAAACAGGGTCAAAGTTTTAGGTTTGAAATTTAGAGTTTATGGCGAAATTGTCAAGGTTTATGAAAAATCAGAGTAGTTAGTTATCTGTGCAGATCTAAATATATAACATAAAAAAAATGAATTAGAAAAAACGACGTTGCTAACGCAAAAATTGCGATCATCGCAACTGGATCGGATCAACAGAAGTGTCACGCCACATGCATACAGTTGCACAATCGACGTATCGACATGATCCAGTCCGAATAGTCTAATAATAAAAAAAACACAAAAACACACACACACACACACACACACACACACACACATATATATATATATATATATATATATATATATATATATATATATATATATATATATATATATATATATATATATATATATAAAGAAAAAGAATATGTTTATGGAAGAGAACCTGATACTATACCAACTTTTTTTTCTACTAATGCATACATAATAAAACATGAGAAACATTTAAGTCATGCCAAATCTCTATGTTAATAATAAAACACATGAGAAATATTATAGGCCATGAAAACCGTTACGACACCTGTAGCAAAAGAATGAAAATATGTCTATGGAAGTAAACCGAAAGTAATAGAGGCGCCGTAGTTGTCTCTTCTCCTTTTTTTTTTCTCCGTAGCATCACACATATTAGTATTTATAGGACTAATTAGGGTGAATGATAATGGGCCTTAATGTCTATTTTGAAACCCAATAAAATATTAATATAAATAATTAAATAAAGTTTAATAAAAATAGTTAAAATTAAAATAAAAACTAATTAACCTATTTATTTATTCTAGACCCAATAAAATATTAATTTAAAAAACAAATAAAGTTTTAATAATTAAATTAGTTAAAATAAAATAAAAACTAATAATCCTATTTATTTATTCTAGACCCAATAAAATATTAATTTAAAAAACAAATAAAGTTTTAATAATTAAATTAGTTAAAATAAAATAAAAACTAATAATCCTATTTATTTATTCTAGACTCTATATAAAAATAAATAGACTCAAAAAATAAAAGTCAAGCGCCAAAGTGCTCGAAAAAATAAAATGAACACGTCAAAATAATCAGCGCGAAATAAATGACTCGGAAAAATACAACGTTTGGTCGGATAAAAATTATGACCGTTTAAACTGCTCAGACTGATCAACATATGACCAAAAATAGTCGTAAAAATATTTTTAGCATGTCAAATTAAACCACGTGAACCGCAGATTAATGTTACCGACATTTGCAAACTTAAACTTGACATTTTTCGTTGACTGATTTTAGGCATAGTTAAAAATAATTAATTTGACCAGTCTGTCTGTAAATTCCGAGAAATTATTCCGGCTAATATTAAGATGAAATACATGTTATGCTATGAAGATGATGCAAATGAATGCGAAACAAAAAGTCGGTTAGAGTTAAAAATAGAGGGCAAATTTTGGGGTGCAACAGCTGCCCCTGTTCAATTTTCTGAAACCTGAGGGGTTAGATTGGTATATGTGCCAGTCGTGACCTGGAAGGTTGAAGGGGATTGAACACAAAAGCCCAAAAATTTGCACTCACCGGTGCGTAAAGTAATACTGATGCTTAACTGTATATGCTCGAGTGGGCTTGAAGATGCCACTTGGAGAAAAGGAGATGGGCTTAAAGATGCCATCAGAATGAACTGGAGATGGGTTTAGAGATGCCATCTGGAGAAAAGTTCTTCAAATATACTTCTTGGAGAATAAGGTAGTCCAAAGTATGAAGATATAGCTTTTGGGAAGATAAACAACGTCCCAACATTACCTTTGGGAAGATAAACAACGACCCTAGGTGAGGGTATAACTTTTGGGAAGATAAACAACGGCCCAAAGTCATGATATGGTACTTGGGAAGATAAACAACGGCCCAAGGTAAGGGTATGACTTTTGGGAAGATAAACAATGGCCCAAGGTCATGATATGGTACTTGGGAAGATAAACAACGGCCCAAGGTAAGGGTATGACTTTTGGGAAGATAAACAACGGCCCAAAGTCATGATATGGTACTTGGGAAGATAAACAACGGCCCAAGGTAAGGGTATGACTTTTGGGAAGATAAACAACGGCCCAAAGTCATTATAGATTTCAGGAGGATAAATAACGTCCTGATGTATAAGTTGTTGATATTGTTTTACCTGCATATAACTATCCTGCAAGGAGAATATTAGTTTATGCACTATGTATGTATGCATAATATGATGCATTGAAATAATGTATTATGTATTTATGGATATGTATGTTGTGGTATGATGTAAATGATGTATGTATGAATCATGCATCCCGAAGCGTCTGAAAATCTTCGTATAACAACTGCTGGCCTGGGAAAATAAATCCCAATTTGTTGCTGAAGAATATGAGAAACTCGTATTGTTTGATAATATAGTATTCATAAATCTCCCGTCTTCGTTTGATAATAAGGTATTCATAACCTCCCATCTTCATTCGTCGTACCTTCATTGAAGGAGTAAATTCCCGATTATCCCTCTGAGGATAAAAGAGATGGATATAAATTCCAGGGGAAATGTGACTCGAAGTATTTATGAAGATGGATTTTCCCTACTGGGGGATTTGTAGCTGTCTTGTGGGGATGAACTGGCGAAGCTTCGTTGAACTACTACCCTCGTTCGTCCTTAGTAAATACTATTACTGTGTTTTATGCATTTCTGGTAAACATCAATCATATTCAAGCATTTTATGCATTTCTGGTAAACATCAATCATATTCAAGCATTTTATGCATTCAAACACAACCAATAGACGTTTTTCGCTTTAGTAAAAGAGGAAAAGTAATCCTGAATAAAGAGGGAAAAGTAAAGCTGAACTCGAAAACAGAATTGTTTCAACTTCGAGAGTGTATAACCAATTGGATTTAGAGCTCATGAGATTCTTAACTTTCCTGAATACCTTCCCAGAAATCCTCATAGCTGGATCTGAAGACATGATACTGACACCATCTGATACTACTGGGGTAGACAATTAATTTCCACAATGGCTTCTGCTGAGAATCCAATATCAAGGTAATACAATGAGAGGAACGTGTCTTCAAATTGTGATGGACCATATACGCTCCGGAGATTTGAAAAGAAAGCATTGCCCCTTGGTTGAGGATGAATTGTCCCATAATGGAAGTATCTGAAGGTAGTTACCTCAAGAGGAATAAGCAGAACGCCCCACAATAATATGCCCCTGACATCATGCACTTCGTAATGTTACCCTTGGTAATTCAAATACATGAGGGAAGCTGCCCCTGGCTATTAAGCACTGTTGAATCTGGACCTGATTGCCCCGAATGAATTGAACAGTAACTTGGTATGCCCCCTTGATTGGGAAACAGTGACTATGCCCCTAGCATTATGAACTATGTAATGTTACCCTTGGTAACTTAGATAGATGAGGAGATCTTCCCCTGGCTACTTAAACATAGTTGAATCCTGTCCTGATTGCCCCAAATGAGTTAGGCAGTATCATGGCATGCCCCCTTGATTGGGAGATAATGACTATGCCCCTTTGTATACATGGACTTTGATCCAGGAAGCAACTTTGTTTATCGGAAGGACTTTGGTTTATTGAACATTCATCCTGTAAGTTTCTTTGTTTATCAAACACTCAGGTATATGCAAACAAATATATTCAAAAATGCAATGCTTATGTCTGTCTTAAAGTTTTTTGAAAAAGAGTTATTTTAGAAAAAACAATTTTTATGAAAACTGTGATATTAACTCAAGTTTTATAATAAGCCCTAAAGGAGTCAGGATACCTTTTTGTAGCAGTACGCTTTCGAACTAACCATGCTTCAGTTAGGACTTTTAAAGGGTTGTAACGTGGCCTGGTTCACGGTTTAAGAAACAAAGGATAAAGGCTCAAATTTATTTGTACCCAACCTATTCTTCATAATGTTCTTCAGTCCTATGTTCGGTTAACTTATGCATTGAGGTTCCAAAGTAGTTTGGAATTGTAACACTGACATTTGTGATGATTCAGGAATCAAAAAATTTATTTGAAAATTCAGTCATCTTTCTTTATTTAGGATCTATAGTGACCTCCTTTTTTCTTTTGACTTTGTATCCCTTATTTTTGCCTGAACTGTTTATTTCAAGGTTACAGGTAGCGGGATGTCTTGATTTTTTTACTAAGTCTCCTTCATAGGTTTTGACTTAGTGAGATTTTCTTTTGCTAGATATTGACTTGCAGACTTTAATGATTAAAGGGAAACATCATTAGTTGTGTACAACACAAACAATTGGCATAGTTGAGTTAACCGAGTAACTACCCTGCCCCAGGTTATGAATAAGGGTTTTAATTTGTGCGAGAATGAAAACTCCTACTTCATAGGCTCAAAAGGGTTGACTAGGGATTAACTTCCTTATATCTCCATTGTTTAGGAATTGAAACAATGCCTGTACATTGTCAGCATAGTCTGTTCAAAAGCATACTGCCTAATATTATGGTATTGTTTTCGTCATCCTCCCTCTACAGGCTTATAGCTTTATCAGGAGTCAAATATCACAAGATAGAAATATGAAGCATAGTTCAAAATATAATGAAACGAATGGATTAATTCAAGACAAACATATGCAATGCATTAATTAAAACAAAAGTTTAACATAATAGTAAGTGTTTAAACAAACAAAAGAAATTACAAATGAACATTCAAATGTTCTCAAATCCTCTTCCTCTAAACTCGTCACTCCAGTTATCTAGAAACTTTGATGCTTGATGGATGATAGAAGAACTCAACCTGGCCTTCTGGAGTAACCTCGAGTATTCCTTCGTCGATTAGGTCTTGAATCTTATTCTTCAATGCCCAACAGTTATTAGTGTCATGACCAGGACAGTCGGAGTGATACACACACCTTGCCTTGGGATTATAGCGAGGAGAAGAGGTGTTAGGATTTTTAGGAGAATTTTCCAAGGAAATCAACTTCATCTCCAACAGGCATTGCAAAACTTGTGACATTGGTGTGCTGAACCGGATGAACTGTCTTCTACATTCCTTGTAAAGAAGTGGATTAACCTTACAAGGCCTTCTTTATTCCATTGAAGGATGATCAGTAGTAGCCCTTCTCTTATCCTTACTTTCCTTTCAGCCAAGTCAACTTGTTTCAACAGAGGTTGACTGATGATTAGATTCCCAACTCCGTTATGTCAGAGCTTATTGACAAAGCTTCTCAGCTCTTCTTGCCCCTGGGCCAAACTCTGGATAAGAGCCATTTGGCCATTCATCTGGATCCTCATCTCTGCCATTTCAGCTTGTAGTTGTTTCAGCTGATCATCCTTGTTGTCCTCAGGATTCATCTTCTTCATGTCCTTAGAGAGGAGTGCTTTCAACTCTTCTTGCCCCTTGGACAAATTCAGAATCACTTCTTGAAACTGAGCATTTTGAGCTTGAAGATCTTTGACAGATTGTTCGAGAGCCATTTCTGCTGAAATAAACAGCGAGAAGATGAGAAACCTATTGTGACAACCTGTGATGCAGTGATATGATATGTAAATGCATATGCAATGTTTTCAAGGACCGCAGGATTTAAATTTGTTTAGACAACCAAAAAGGTAAACTTTTATTAGTAATAAATTTGTTTGCCCCTTGGGCTTACAATAAAAATGAAATGAATACAAAAATGGGGTTTTAAGTCTCCCATGGACGTTTCCTCTTTGTGTTGAGGTATGAGTTGAGATTCCGCTCCTCGTGAAGTTGTTTTGTTAGCTCCAAGATTATTTCTTGACTTGCTTTGTAATGAGTCTCAAAAGTATCTCTTTGCTCCTTCAACTGGATCCAGGACCTCTGTAACTCCTCCATGTCAGTGGGCTTGTCTGGGTGAAGAATGACATAAGAAGTATCTCCTTCAGCAACAAGCTCCATAGTAACTGGAAGGATGGCAGTATATGGCATCATAAGAGTCTGAGCATGAGATCGCACCCATCTGAGATAAGGTTCCATAGGGATGGTGTACTTTGGCTCCAGAGTCTTGCTGTCAACCTTGTTCACTTTACCCCATGCTCGTATGAACCTTTGACGATAACCTTGCAGATCGTTGTCGTAGTCAAACACAATACCCTGAATCAACATGTCATGTGGACCATCACTCTGAGCGTAACCAAACTGTCGTAAAGCTAAAGAAGGGTTGTAAGTAATGCCTCCTCTTATGCCTAGAAGTGGCACATTAGGAAACTCCCCACAACGGTCAATGATATTAACATTCTCCATAGACCTAGAGCACCAATGAATATTTGAATGAGATAGTGATATGATCCTCTTGGACCACCTGAACCCTTGTTCATTCTTCATCACTGATCGAGGAAGGTGAGAAATAAACCACCTAGATAGTAAAGGTATACAACACATCAGAGTTCCTCGTGTCTTCATAGTACGGGTATGAAGAGAGTGTAAGATGTCTCCAAGTAATGTAGGCACTGGATTGCGAGTCAGAAATATGTTGATGGCGTGTACGTCTATGAACTGATCTGGATTGGGGAACAATACTAAGCCATAGATCAATAGGGCTAAGATCTCCTCAAAAGCATCATAACTCATAGCTTTCAGGAACACTTGAGCTTTCTCCATCAGTACCTTAGCAAGAATACCCTTAACTCCACTTTTTGTTTCTAGAACAATGTCTGATTTCTTTAAATGTAGAGCTGCAACAATGACTTCAGGTATAGGCTCTTTTTCCAAGCCTGTGAAGGGTTTCTGATCAAGGATAGGTATACCCAATAGTTTGGAGAACTCTTCCATTGTAGGAACCAACTGATAGTTGGGGAATGTGAAGCAATGATGTTTAGGATCAAAGAACTGAAACAGAACACTCGTCATGTCTTCATTGAACCCTGAAGTGACTAAATCTAGTAGGTGACCATGTCTCTGGATGAATTGAGAGTTTTCAGAAACTTGAGAGACCAATTCCTTAAGCTTAGGAGGTATCCCTACAAAGTTGATCAGGATAGTGTTCCTACGAGCAGAAGCCATGACCTGCAACAAAGAACAAAGATAAATCCTTTGGTCCTTGAAATGGTTAGTGAAAATGCTATGCTTATGATGCATGATGATGTCATGATGTTATGTTCAATCACAAACATGTGGCACACACAAACAAGTCACACCATAGCCCTAGGTTTGAAGGCTTGCATGAGGTTTAAAGGTAAATACCCTCCCCTGAAGTTTAGTTGGTTCATCCTTTCCTACAAAGTAACCAGGTTCTAAGGGATCTCAATATCATTGATCCTTCACAAGGGTGGTTGTTCAGTAGGCAACTTACTTTCCAACCAAAACCCTCCAAGTTTAGGATCTCAATGAGCGTAGTATCGAGTATCAACCAACTTCAGTCTTCACCAAAGTCGGTTATCTCACTACTTTTCTAAAGGCCAAGATGGGATAACTAGGGTTCTAAAAGTCAGTTAGTGTATTGACAACATATGGCAGCCTCATATTATCCTCAACTTTCTTAAGGAACATAAGCACCAACCAAGAAGTCACGCTAACTATGGCCACCAGATCAACCATATCGGTATACGCCGTACAGTTTCCTTGGTCTATTGCCATTTACCTAAGGTACACTAGATCCGGGTTAGGATCTTTCACACATAAAAGCACCCAACATGTAAAGTAAAGCAAACAAAGCAAACAAATTTAAAGTGATCTTAATTCCTAAGGGTACCCCTCTTTAATATAGTCCCCAGCAGAGTCGCCAGTTCTGTAACACGGTGGGAGAACTGACTTTAGTTAAATGTTGCGGATAGCAAGAGTCGCCACCGACTTTTATTTTATCCAAAAGGAAAGGACATAAAAGAACAGGAAAGACCTTAAAAAGATTTGGAGTTCGGGGGGTAGGTTATACAAAGGGAAGGTGTTAGCACCCTTTATATCCATGGTTATCCATGGGCTCTTAGTTACTTAGATCACTTTAAATTGTTTTGAGAAAGGTGTAGTGTGTGATTAGAAACTTTCTTAAGCACTTTATAATGATCCTTGTATGGATATATATAAAGACTTTGTTTTGAAAATTTGTTTGAAAATGTGAAGTGTAATGAAGTAATTTGATGAAAAGTGAACAAGTACTTAAGAGGAACCTACCCTATGTTAAATCTTTATTGTTCTTATATGTTCTTTCAATGGTAAGACTATCCCTATTATTAAGGAATAGGTAGTCATTACCTTGGATGTTTTTAAGGGACGGGCGTAGGGTCATCGTATGGTCAATGAAGGCAACATAAGGGGTGTCTTTAGCAATTCGTAGGGACTATCATCATAT
Source organism: Lathyrus aphaca (assembly GCA_963966055.1). NCBI lineage: Eukaryota > Viridiplantae > Streptophyta > Magnoliopsida > Fabales > Fabaceae > Lathyrus > Lathyrus aphaca. The sequence continues at coordinate 354,648,297 of OZ014525.1, forward strand.
TTACCGAAGGGACAAGATCATTATATCGTAGGCAAACTCGTAGGGACTTGATCTTTTAAGTTTATAGGGACTTGATGATTTTTCTGTTTGAAGGGACTTTGCTTAAGACACCCCTATTTTCGAGGGACTTGACCATTTAAAGAAGGCAAACAAGAGGAATACCCTAGGAAGTACAGATGGTGATCAAAGATCGACTTACGTGTGTGAGTGTTATTTTTCAGATATTTGTCTTGAATTTAATTTTCTAAGTTCAATTATTTACAGTTAGTTTTTTGCACTCCCTAAATTACTAACCACGCAATAAATATTTACAAAAATAAAAGCAAGAAAAACAAATTCCTAAACTATTACATGGCTATGGGACAAATACATAATAATCAGGCGAGAAAGAATAAATTTACAACCTATACATTTTTTCCTAATATTATAAATAAAACAAAATTAAAATAAGGAAAATAATGAAGCAAAAATAGAATAGATAAAAGCAAATAATAATAAAATAATAAATAAACAATGGTAATAAAACAATAATAAAATAACAATAATAATAAAGTGATAATAAAAAGGTTAGAATTTTAAAAGAAATTATTTTAGGTTAAACAAGTTAGATTTTTTAGAAGTTATTAGAAAAATATGAGTTTAAAATAAATTACTAATAATAAAAGAATTTAAAAAATATTAATGTACAAATTATAAAATAAAAGAGTTATATGAAAAATATTAAGTTAGTTATTTACAAAATAAATAAAGATTATAAAAAATATCAAATTATTAGATTAATAGGTTTATTTATAACAAGATTTTAGAATTATAATTATCCAATTAGAAAAATGGTCAATTAGATTTTATTTACAAAATATATAAGGATTTATTATTATAAGTAAGTAATAAAAAAAAGTTATTAAAATAGTTAGTATTTATTATTTATTTACAAAAAATATAAAGATTATAGAAAAATATTAAATAATTAATTTAGTAGGTTTTCACGCCCTACATTACTAAACCACGCAGTTAATATAGGATCAATGGCAGAAAAATAAAATGGCAGAAAATAAATGGCAGAAAATAAATGACAGAAAATAAATGACAGAAAATAAAATCCTAACTATTACAACGCTTTGGGACAGTTACATAATAAAGATGGCGGAAAATAAAACTGAAAATATTACAAGTTAAAACTTAAAATATTACAAGGGCGAAGCAATTACAGTGTATGAATAACATAAACATTAGTGAAAATAAGAAATAATAACAGATTTGTTAAGGTTTGAGAAAAGGTTTATGGTTTAGAGGAAATAACACGGTTAAAGTTTATGAGAAAGTTTTAAGGTTTACATGAAAACTTAAGGTTTATGAAAAGTTTGAGGTTCTAGGAAAAAAAAACAGGGCAAAGTTTTAGGTTTGAAATTTAGAGTTTATGGCGAAATTGTCAAGGTTTAAGAAAAATCAGAGTAGTTAGTTATCTGTGCAGATCTAAATATATAACATAAAAAAAATGAATTAGAAAAAACGACGTTGCTAACGCAAAAATTGCGATCATCGCAACTGGATCGGATCAACAGAAGTGTCACGCCACATGCATACAGTTGCACAATCGACGTATCGACATGATCCAGTCCGAATAGTCTAATAATAAAAAAAACACAAAAACACACACACACACACACACACACACACACATATATATATATATATATATATATATATATAAAGAAAAAGAATATGTTTATGGAAGAGAACCTGATACTATACCAACTTTTTTTTCTACTGATGCATACATAATAAAACATGAGAAACATTTAAGTCATGCCAAATCTCTATGTTAATAATAAAACACATGAGAAATATTATAGGCCATGAAAACCGTTACGACACCTGTAGCAAAAGAATGAAAATATGTCTATGGAAGTAAACCGAAAGTAATAGAGGCGTCGTAGTTGTCTCTTCTCCCTTTTTTTTTTCTCCGTAGCATCACACATATTAGTATTTATAGGACTAATTAGGGTGAATGATAATGGGCCTTAATGTCTATTTTGAAACCCAATAAAATATTAATATAAATAATTAAACAAAGTTTAATAAAAACAGTTAAAATTAAAATAAAAACTAATTAACCTATTTATTTATTCTAGACCCAATAAAATATTAATTTAAAAAACAAATAAAGTTTTAATAATTAAATTAGTAAAAATAAAATAATAACTAATAATCCTATTTATTTATTCTAGACCCAATAAAATATTAATTTAAAAAACAAATAAAGTTTTAATAATTAAATCAGTTAAAATAAAATAAAAAATAATAATCCTATTTATTTATTCTAGACTCTATATAAAAATAAATAGAATCAAAAAATAAAAGTCAAGCGCCAAAGTGCTCGAAAAAATAAAATGAACACGTCAAAATAATCAGCGCGAAATAAATGACTCGGAAAAATACAGCGTTTGGTCGGATAAAAATTATGATCGTTTAAACTGCTCAGACTGATCAACATATGACCAAAAATAGTCGTAAAAATATTTTTAGCATGTCAAATTAAACCACGTGAACCGCAGATTAATGTTACCGACATTTGCAAACTTAAACTTGACATTTTTCATTGACTGATTTTAGGCATAGTTAAAAATAATTAATTTGACCAGTCTGTCTGTAAATTCCGAGAAATTATTCCGGCTAATATTAAGATGAAATACATGTTATGCAATGAAGATGATGCAAATGAATGCGAAACAAAAAGTCGGTTAGAGTTAAAAATAGAGGGCAAATTTTGGGGTGCAACAGTTGGCACCACCAGATCCCCTCAACCTCCCAAAGAATTATGATGTCAACGCCAGATGTGCTTTCCATTCCAATGCACCTGGTCACAATACTGAGAAATGCAGGGCCTTACAAATGAAAGTTCAAGATCTGGTGGATTCTAAAGCCCTCAACTTCGCACCTCCTCCGAATGTCAACAGAAATCCTATGCCTAATCATGGTGGGCCGAGGATAAATGCCATCGAGGAAGACAAACCATCTACTTTGATCACCAGTGTTGCACAAATTCGAACACCTTTGGTCGAAATTAAAGCTCAGCTTCTAGAGTGTCAAGTGTTCCCCGGGTGTGAGCTCGGTTGTGGGTATTGCAACATTGCAGTCAACGGGTGTGAAAATTTGAGAAGCGGCATAGATGGTCTTATTAAGGATGGTATCCTTCAGATTTCAACAACGGCGCCTACAAATCCAGCAATTCCTTTGACAACAATTCCTGATTCTTCTACAACAGCAGCAACAATCATTCCTACCAATTCATCAATATCATCAGCAATTACTCCATCCATCACTTTAACAAGTCAAAATTCAACAGCCATTTCTTCTACAACATCAGCATCCATTTTATTAGCAGAATCTTCTACAACGCCAGCAAGGATTAATGAAGATGTCTCGACAGTTACAATCTACTACGACCCATCAGAGGTTCCTCCCAGCAGAAATTTTCAACAACAAACCATGACGCCTCCTGCCAGATCACCAGTCACAATTTACTACGATCCGCACACCATTACAGTACCCTCCTCTGCAGCAGTCAGTCCAGTTACTATTATGGTGCCTGGACCAGTTCCCTATGAAAGCAGTAATGCCATACCTTGGCATTATGGCTCTGATCTCTACTGCAACGGGGAGAAAATCACTCTGGATTCATCAAACTCTTCTCCACAAATTGATAATGTTGGGGGAGGCGGAGGCTTCACCAGAAGCGGACGCCTTTTTGCCTCACAAATACAAAGACCTAATGTTGAAGCAGAAGCTGCTGCCAAAGCAAAAGGAAAGAGTGTGGTACCTGAAGAGCCAACTGTCAAAGAAACTCAGAAGACATCTTTTGAACAAGATGTAGACGAGTTCATGAGAATCATAAAGAGAAGTGATTACAAGGTGGTGGATCAGCTTCACCAAACTCCCTCAAAAATCTCCATATTATCACTGTTGATGTGTTCTGAAGCTCACAGGAATGCATTATTGAAAGTCCTGCACGCAGCATACGTGCCATAGGAGATCACTGTTAATCAGCTAGAAACTGTGGTGGCAAATGTCAACACCAGTCATGGACTGGGCTTTACCAATGCTGACTTAACAACAGAGGGACGTAACCACAACAAGGCTTTGCATATCACCTTGGAATGCAAGGGTGTTGTTCTGTCCCATGTACTGGTGGACACTGGGTCATCACTCAATGCTCTGCCAAAGAAAGCCTTAGTGAAGCTGGAGTATGATGGCTTGGCACTGCGTCCGAGTAATTTGGTGGTGAGAGCATTTGATGGCTCTAAAAGATCAGTGCTCGGAGAGATTGATCTGCCTGTGATGATTGGCCCACATACCTTCAAAACTACCTTCTATGTGATGGACATTCAGCCGGTCTACAGCTGTCTGTTGGGTAGACCCTGGATCCACGCCGCTGGCGCTGTTACGTCTACCCTTCACCAGAAGTTGAAATTCGAGTGGGAAGGCCAGATCATCACCATCTGTGGGGAAGAAGACATCTTTGTTAGCCATCTGGCTACGTATAAGTACATAGAAATGGATGGGGAGATCCATGAAACCATGAGCCAGGGGTTTGAGGCCCTGAACATTAATGAAGCATCTGCTGTACTAGGAACTTCCATAACGTCATATGACCAAGCCCAAAAGGTTGTTGAGGATGGTACCGCCCAAGGCTGGGGCAAGCTGTTGCCCGTGGAAAAGAAAGAAGACAAATTTGGGTTGGGTTACAGACCAACTCAACAAGATCAATCAGAGGCTGCAAAGGAGCCCAATTTTGTCAGCGGGGGAATGCTCACCCCAGATGCTGTGAACAATGTGGAAGACGAGGAGGAAAGCGACCGCAACCTAGAGAGCTGGATACGTCCAAGGATCCCGGGGAGCCAAGTCCTTAACTGGTCTTCCCAGGAAATTATAAGGGTTACTCCTGCAGAGTAATTATTATTTCCTGTATTTTAAAGAATGTATCAAGTCTTGCATCTTGCCCAAGATGTCAAGACTCATTTTGTAATCGGGCCATCTTGTATTTTGTGCAAAGATCAATTAATGAATATCAGGACATCTTTTGCAAATAAGTCTTTTTCTTTCTCGCTCACTGTTTTTTCATTTTTTCTTTTTGTACAAAAATAAAATGGCAATGCTTTTCAGAATGAACAACTTCATTTTCACTTTTTTCTAAATAAGATAAAACTGATCACTAAAATAAACCAATCTAAACCCTTGCAGAAAGTGCCTTTCAGACTGCACCGACAACAACACTGCTATGACTTCGTATGACTTCGACAATCCAATCAATCAAGCTGATGAAGGGGTTGAAGAAGATTATGAGTTACCTGAAGAGCTAGCTAGGTTGTTAAGGCAAGAGGAGAAGGTTATCACTCCTCATCAGGAGGAGATTGAAACGCTTAATCTTGGTACAGAAGAAGACGTGAAAGAAGTTAAGATCGGGGCCTGCCTGCAAGATTCAGTAAAAGAGCAACTGATTGACATGCTTCGGGAGTATGTGGATGTTTTCGCTTGGTCTTATCAGGATATGCCAGGGTTGAACACCGATATTGTCATGCACAAGCTGCCTTTGAAAGAAGACTGCCCGCCGGTAAAACAGAAACTGCGCCGTACTCGCCCAGATATGGCAATGAAGATAAAGGAAGAGGTACAAAAACAGTGGGACGCCGGTTTCCTTGCTGTGACTAGTTATCCGCTGTGGGTTGCTAATATTTTACCTGTGCCTAAGAAAGACGGTAAGGTGAGGATGTGTGTAGACTACCGGGATCTGAACAGAGCCAGCCTGAAAGATGACTTCCCTTTACCTCACATTGATGTATTGGTTGATAATACGGTTCAGTTCTCGGTGTTCTCCTTCATGGACGAATTTTCAGGATATAATCATATCAAGATGTCACCCGAAGACATGGAGAAGACAACTTTCATCACACCTTGGGGCACATTCTGTTATAAGGTGATGCCATTCGGACTGAAGAATGCTGGTGCCACTTATCAGCGGGCTATGGTAACATTATTCCATGACATGATCCATAAAGAAATTGAATGTTATGTGGATGACATGATTGCCAAGTCCCTCACAGAAGAAGACCACCTGGTGAATCTGTTGAAGTTATTCAAACGTCTGAGGAAGTACCAGCTGAAGTTGAACCCCAACAAGTGACAATTTGGGGTTCGATCCGGTAAGCTGCTAGGATTTATTGTGAGTGAGAAAGGGATTGAAGTTGACCTTGATAAAGTTAAAGCCATTCAAGAAATGCCTGCACCGAAGACTGAGAAAGAAGTTCGGGGTTTTCTAGGTAGATTGAACTATATTTCAAGGTTCATATCTCACCTTACAGCAACCTGTGAACCCTTGTTCAAGCTGTTAAGAAAAGAACAAACGGTCAAGTGGAACGAAGACTTCCAGATAGATTTTGACAAGATCAAGGAATACTTACAAGAGCCTCCGATCCTTATGCCTCCAGTTGAAGGATACCTCTAATAATGTACTTGATAGTATTAGAAGAGTCAATGGGGTGTGTGCTGGGCCAGCATGACGAGTCTGGTCGAAAAGAGTATGCAATATACTACCTGAGCAAAAAGTTTACCGACTGTGAACAACGTTATTCACTGCTCGAGAAAACTTGTTGTGCTTTAGCGTGGGCTGCTCGCCGACTAAGGCAGTATATGTTGACCCACACTACCTTATTGATCTCAAAGATGGATCCGGTTAAGTTCATTTTTGAGAAGCCAACACTTACCGGACGGGTTGCAAGATGACAAATGATCCTCACAGAATATGACATTCAGTACACATCTCAAAAGGCCATCAAGGGCAGTGTATTGTCTGATTATCTCGCTGAGCAACCCATTGATGATTACCAGCCTATGAGATTTGACTTCCCTGATGAAGACATCATGTTCATAAAAGCAAAAGATCATGAAGAGCCTGTTCACACTAAAGGGCCTGACCCAGAAGAAGAATGGACTATGATGTTTGACGGGGCTGTTAATATGAATGGTCGTGGTGTTGGTGCAGTACTCATTACACCTAAGGGAGTTCACATGCCTTTCTCGGCAAAACTCACCTTAAACTTCACTAACAACGAAGCTGAATACGAAGCTTGTATTATGGGTCTTGAGGAAGCCATTGACCTCAGGATCAAGACTTTGACTGTGTTCGGAGATTCAGCTTTGGTAATCAATCAAACCAACGGCAAATGGTACACGCACCAAGATCATCTGATACCTTATCGGGATTATACAAGGAGGTTATTGACTTTCTTCACAACGGTCAAGCTTGAGTATATCCCTCGAGATGAAAATCAGTTTGCAGATGCTCTGGCTACCATTTCATCCATGATCAAAGTTCAAGCTGCCAACTTTGTGCCTCGGATTTCAGTGTCCAAACTTGACAGACCAGCATACGTCTTCTCAGCAGATGTCGTTAAAGATGATAAGCCTTGGTTCCACGACATTAAATGCTTCTTGGAGGATCAAACATACCCACCTGGGGCATCTTCCAATGACAAGAAGACATTAAGAAGGCTAGCTGGTAGTTTCTTCCTAATTACTGACGGTTCCCTTTACAAGAGAAACTTTGATATGGTACTCCTCAGATGCGTTGATAGGACATAAGAAGACTTGTTGATGCACGAGGTGCATGAAGGATCCTTTGGTACCCATGCTGGAGGGCATGCAATGGCTAAAAAGTTGCTAAGATCAGGTTATTACTGGATCACAATGGATGCCGAATGTTGTGCCTATGCCAGAAAGTGCCATAAATGCCAGATTTATGCGGATAAAGTGCATGTGCCTCCGAATCCTCTGAATGTGATGTCTTCACCTTGGCCCTTTTCCATGTGGGGCATTGATATGATTGGCAAGATTGAACCGACTGCTTCAAATGGCCACAGATTCATATGCGAATGTTACAAGGCAAGTGGTAGCCCGATTTCTGAAGAGAGACATCATCTGTCGGTATGGAGTGCCCGAGCGAATCATTACTGATAATGGTTCCAATCTGAACAACAAAATGATGGCAGAACTATGCCGGGACTTCAAGATCCAACACCATAATTCTTCTCCTTACAGGCCAAAGATGAATGGCGCTGTTGAGGCAGCTAACAAGAATATCAAGAAGATTGTGCAGAAGATGGTGGTTACCTATAAAGACTGGCATGAAATGCTACCATTTGCCTTACATGGATACCGTACGTCAATCAGAACATCCACTGGGGCAACACCATATCAGCTTGTGTATGTTATGGAGGCAGTCCTACCTGTTGAAGTTGAATTACCCTCCCTGCGGGTACTGATGGATGTTAAGCTGAATGAAGCAGAGTGGGTCCGATCCCGATACGAACAACTGAATCTGATTGAAGAGAAAAGATTGGCTGCAATCTGTCATGGGTATCTATATCAGAAAAGAATGAAGAAAGCCTTCGATCAGAAAGTCAGGCTTCGAGAGTACCAAGTAGGAGATCTTGTGCTGAAAAGACTCCTTCCTCCTCATACAGACCACAGGGGCAAGTGGACTCCGAATTATGATGGCCCGTTCATAGTAAAGAAAGTTTTCTCTGGTGGAGCACTGATGCTCAGTACTATGGATGATGAAGACTTCCTGTCCCCTGTGAATTCAGATGCAGTTAAAAAATACTTCGCATAAAATGACCCGCTGGACATAAAAACAGAATATAAGTCCAGGCAAAAATAGGGCATCCCGGCGAGTCAAAAACAGAATAAAAGACTCGGGCAAAATAAGGGAAAATAAAAAAAATGTGTACACCCGCTGAGTTGAAAAGCCGCATTGGACAACTCAGGCAAAAATGGGTATCCCGGTGGATTGAAAACCTGAAAGGGCGATCCACGCAAAATAAAGGAATAAGCGAACAACTGCATTCTGAATTCCTCTGTATCACTTACGACATGGTGAACTCTGAAAGGTTAAAGCAACGGTCAGAATCAGCCTCCCTCAGAAAGCAAGATGAGAAAAATGTCAAATGTCATACGAGTCATAGCAAAGGGAAGCTCCTTGAAGCGTCATCAGCATTGCCAGCATCTTTTTGTTTCTCAATTTGTAACGATTTCCTCATTTCAGGGGACCCGTTTCTTTGACTGTATCTTGCCAATTCAGGGCACACGAATTAATAAATCAGATTTTCAGTCATGTTTCGTCTCGTACATTTTATTTTCGTTTTCAAAAATGTCCGATGTCCTTAAGATATTGTTTGCATAAATACAGATGCTTCCCTTCTAAATATGTGCTTACAGGAAATATACTTACTCCCGGGAGTGTCTAAACTCCTGTGATGGAATCCAGTAAGGGATACCTTGGGGTACTTGCGCGTTTTTTTGTCTTTACAGGATTGCAGGAATCCAAAGCGCAACATGGGGCATGAAAGCTTCTCCCAAGTAGGCTGCCAAGTCATTTTTTCCTCAGCACACCTTCCAAATAGCACAAGAGATGCTTTCTTCCCACAGAGTTGCCAGGCATCACTTCTCCAACGTTTCCTTCAAAGAGCAGCACCTGAAGGTGTCCATATCCCCAGCTGAGTTGTCAAGTATCATCCTCAGTAGGATCCCCGCAGAAATCTCTAGGAAGATCTTTCAGTGATCTTTCTTCTTCCCCAGCCAAGTGCTAGACAGAGAACTATCTCCCCGCAGAATTTCAGCCTCTATCCAGAAGAGCAACGCCTGAAGATCTCACAATAGAGTGACGAAAGCTACCACAAACCCCAGCTGGTTCCCTCATTACCGAGATAGGTCTATCAGTAATCTATTTCCCCATGCAGAGTCAGATATGCTAGATCTACCAATGATCTCATCCCCAGCTGGGATATCTACTTCAAGCAGAACAGCCAGGAATCTCTACATCAACGGGATCCGAACCTCGGATCGGTATCTTTGCATAATCATATTATTCGCATCATATTTTCCCCACAGACCGTAGCATTCTGTCTAATACGGAGCATTACGGCAAAAATCAAACATATTGCATAAATCATAAGCCATGTGTCAAACTAAACACTTGTAAATACTGACAATCCATCAACAATATACAGAATATTTCCCCAATTCCCCACCAGAGAGCCAAAGCATTTCCCTTACAGATACATATACACACTCCTTTTGGCATTCGTCCGTGTCATCACTCCCCAGTAAAGTCGCCCGAGCGTTCTCTACAAACAGATACTTATATTACAGATGCTTTTTAACACTCGTCTGTGTCATACCCCCAGCAGAAAGCCAAAGCGTCCCCTTTGCACTCACAACACATGTGTACATATATCTACACACTTTTCTGACGCCCGTTCGTGTCACTTCCCCCAGCATAGTTGCCTAAACACTTTGGAAACCATATACTCGTTTGTAATACACTTTTTCCGGCACTCGTCCGTGTCATGCTCTCTCTAGCATGTTGAACACTCGTCTATATCTCATTCATCACTTTTACTCATACAGATACTCGTCTGTATCTTGTATATACCACCTTATCCCCTCAGATTCGACACTCGTCCGTGTTCTTTGTTAACTAGTTGGTACTCGTCCATATCATCATCTCTGAACATGCGTCAGCGTTTGTTTCTACTGATACCCGTTCGTATCATAAGTCTTAAGGATGCTCGTCCGCATCTTTAATCTATGCACAGTGTCAAACACTTATACACTCATCTCTTGAATTTAGACACTCGTCTGTGTCTACCCTTCCCCAGAAGGGTCCCCATCAAATCTGGTTGAACTATTTCCTTTCTATCTAACATTCGTCCTATGTCATGATATTTCCGGCAGCCGTACCCTGCCAGGTGATCGTCCTTCACCTTTTTGATGATCGTCCTTCATCATTCCCAGAGGAGTCTCTATTCATTAGAACCACTTCCTATCCGACATTCGTCCTATGTCGTGATATTTTTAGCAGTCGTCCCCTGCTAGGTGATCGTCCTTCACCTCTTGATGATCGTCCTTCATCATTTTATTCGATGGCCGTCCCCATCGTTGATCTTGTTATCTGGCATTCGTCCTATGTCATGATAAACCCTGAGAGAAGCCGTACCCTGCTAGGTGATCGTCCTTCACCTCCTAATGATTGTCCTTCATCATGCTTATCCTATGGCCGTCCCTATCGTCGACCTTTTCATCCGACATTCGTCCTATGTCGTGATACTTTTGGTAGCCTTACCTTGCTAGGTGATCATCCTTCACCATTAGATGACCGTCCCTACTCTTATCCCCAACAGAGCAGTCGTCCCCTGCTAGATGATCGTCCTTCACCTTTGATGACCGTACCTCATCATTTATTTCATTCATGCCTTGAACCTGATAGCCGTCCCCATCATAATCTCTTATATCCCCAGCTTGTCGGCCGTCCCCGTCATTGCTTTATTTCCCGCATCTTCCCCAGCATGTCGGTCGTCCCCGTCATTGCTTCATCCCCAGCAGTCGTCCTCTGCTCGACGGTCGTCCTCTGTCACCCGCACTTTATAATTATACTTTATTTTCTTTTACAATCTATATCCCTTTTCTTCTTCATTCTGTGAGTGCAAATTTTGGACTGTCTTTGGTATTCAACCACAAGTTATCTTGTTTGCCTGTTAAGCCGTAGCTTACATCCTACATAGCTAACTCATGCTTGAATAGGGGCAGCTGTAAACACCTCAAATTTTCCCTCACCCATCCACACCATGGCTTGTGATCTTTTCATGTGCACAAGTTCAATCATAGCATCTCATATTGCATTTTGCTTCACTGCATTGATTCAAAGTCATCTGCATCTAGGGTTTGTGATCTGAGATATCCAAGAGCTATTTGAGCCATTTCAAAGGTCATCAATCACTTCAAATGGGTCCATGTATGTTCTAGCATCATATTATATCCTCACAAGGTCAAGGAAGTCAAAGAATCACAAGAACTGAGAAAGGCATGGAGGCAGAGCCAGGTTTAACTGCACAGGTGACCTAAAATTAGGGTTTTGGTTTCAGAGGCCATAACTCCAATTATTTTGGTCATTCTTGTTTCTATTGGTCTCTATATGTTATTAGGATCATGCATACCAATTTTCATGAAGCAATTCAATGGGGAAGGCATCTGATCAAGGGATGACTTCTTGGGCAAGTCAGTGCAAAATCAGGGCATCTAAGGCCCCCAATGACCCAACCAAAGGGTGTTCTCCATCATTTTGAATGTATATGATCTTTATTTGATCATAAAAGGTGTTAGAAGTTCACAAAATTGGAAAATTTCAAGTCATTTGCAAAGTTGCCTTTTTGGGAAAGTGACTTATAATGTAAACTTGCCATTTTGGGAAAGTTTTTCAACCTCCTCTTTTTGATTCAAAAATGCTTCAAATGAGAAAACTTTGGTCATGAAAGTTGTATATTGGATCATTCCCTTTCCAAAAAGTACAATAACTCTTTCTAATTCATTTTGGATCAAAAGTTATGGCCTTGCAAAGTTGGGAAAAATCATGAAATTTTCACTTTTGCACAAAGAGGGAAACTTGCAAATCCACATGCCAAGCCTTTATGTGACCTCTAATTGATTTCTAACCATTACACAAACCTCACACATGACCTAAAATTCAGAATGCACCAAAGAATTGCTCATTTTCATGCCTTGATCATTAAGGAATCACAAAGGGGCCAAAGTTGTACCAATTTGCAAAAGCTCATGTAACCATGCCTCTACTTGGTACAGCTCATCAAATCTAATCCATAAGCCTTCCTTGATCTTTGCTGCACACAACCATGCCCAAATCCAAGCCTGCCATGACCCATACCTCAAAGGACACCTAACATTGACTTTTGGAAAAATGGACCATACCAATCAATATAGGCCAGCAACAACTCTCTGACCTATCCCAACTTGATACATGGACCAAAAGCAACTCAACACACCACACAACACAGCCTGAGTTCTCCCACAAGTGAGCATTCACAAAAATCCCTCTTTATGCATTTTCATTCGAATCTCATCACACAATCATCAAACCTCAAAACCAACTTCACCATTTATTCAGAAAGGCTTCATAGAGCATAAACCACCCTTCATCTTATCCTGAAAAGCCCACAAACAAAAATATGATTTTTCACTCCCCTTGGTCAGAACTTCATCAATCTCAAAAACCAGCCACAATACACTCCAACTAAGCCTCAAAGCATCTTCAGGGAGATCATTGGAGGGACTTTGAAGCAAGAAACTGGCCAGAAAGCTCCAAAGTTCAAAGCTCCAGTTCAGGTATCATCAAGAACACTTTTTCCAGAAATGCAATTTCTTGTTATAGGATGATAGAGTTTGTTTCACTGATCATGTTAAGCTTTGAATCACTGAAAATGGTTGAGTATTGAGGATGTATGAGTGTTCTGAAATTTTGTTCAATTTTTGATTTCCTGTTTGAATCATGTTGTTGATGAAAAATAAATGAAATTTGATGTTTGATTCTTGTTCTTTGATGTTTGTTGAGTGATTCTGGAGCTTTAGGGGGCTTGGGGTGAGGTTTTGAGGGAGATAACAATTTTCAGGGAGGGATGTCACCGGAGAAGACGACCGGAGCTCTTCTCCAGTGACCTGAAAGTCATTAAGGCTTTAATTGTGATTAGGGTTTAGTTTGAATGTGAGCCATAGATCCTGTTGACCTGTGTTGACCCGCGCGCGAATGAGTGGCCCAGATCCATCATTAAACCCTAATCCTGATTTATTAAATTAATTAATTAGGATTAAGTTTGAATTTTGCCAGAAATGATCTGAGCCCTCCCTTTGTGCGCAAGTCAATTCGCGTGTTTCTCATTTGAATCTCAGCCCTAGGATTTGCATACTTTTCCCTTTTATTAATTTTATTTCATTTTATTTGCATTAAACTTGTACTAATTTTTAAAAATAGAAAAATGTATTGAAAAATTATGAACTTTTTTGTCAAACCTTTCATTAATTTTCAAAACCCAAAAATATTTTTATTTTTATTTTTTGCATTAAAAATCATTTTTAAATCATTTAAATGTTTATTTTTAATTAGTTAATGGGAATTAATTAATTAAAAATGCATTTAGGTATTTAAAAATCACCAAAAAATTCACATTGCATTTTAAAACATTTAGAAACATTATCAAACCCTCAAAACAAATTTCGTTTTGGTCCTTGATGTATTTTGGCAATTTTCATTGGAATTAAAGTTGTTTAAAGGCAATATTTTGGTCCAAACTTTGAAAAATTCCTTCTGCCTAACCATGAAGAATTTGATGATGGTTCTTGTTGCATTGCATCCTTCATATCATGTAGTTTCTAGGGTAAAATTGGTTTGAATTTATCTTTCATTTTTAATTTAATGTGCATTTTTCCTTTTGAAGTGCCTTGAAACCCTAGTTAACTTAGAAAAATCATAACTCCCATTAGGTTAAGATTTTGGTCCTCTCCTTTGGGAAGTGAACTTGTGTAGGGTTAGGGTTATTTTGATCCCATTTTCAATTTTTTATCATGTCATTTGCTTCTGGTTTTGAATTTTGTGTTACATGTTATGCATAAACCCTAATCTTTGCTTTCCTTTGCATCCATCTTTCATTTGCTTGCATACAAGAACTTGTCATGACATTTTGTGCATCCATATGACATGTAAGACATCTTAGGACATATTAGAATCATGTTTGATCATTGCATCATTCATTTTCCATGTTATATGTTCATTCCACTTCATAAACTTTCATGAATCTTTATGGTTCAAAGCATGCTTCACTTGCATCCTCATCCTTGTATGATCATCCACAACTCTTGACATGTGTTTGCATCATCTCTTAGCATCATTAACATCATGTTTGTGCTTCTGACTTTGGTTTTCATCATGGCATTTCATCTCATTTTCATTGCATTTCTTTTCCTTTGCTAACTTTTCAGGTGGTAAGATGTTTTGAGAAGTGAATTTGCCTTCACTTATCACAATCTCTTCTCATCTCTCTTATGCATCATTGCTGCATTTTATCTTGTGTATTAGAGTGAGCTTGCTCATTCATGCTCTTTCCTCACTTTCTTCCTTCAAGCAACTTGTCTTCTTAAGTGAAGCAAGTTGTCTTGCTTCTCTTTGCTTCTTTCTCCTTTCATCTGCTTCTTTCCTGGTGGTTTTCTCCTGAAGATCTTTTGCAAGCCTCATAAACCCTAGGAACAACCAAGCATGATCACAATTAGGGTTTGATTAGTCCCCCATTTAGTTTTGCCTTTGTGTTATCTTTGAGTCTTCTCCTCTCATCTCATAATCAAGGACTAAACCTTAAAGGTTTTAAGGCTTTGTGATTAAGCTTATGCCTGCATCCTTCTCTTAGGATGGAGTGTATAACTTTAATCCTAAGTGTTAAACCCTTAATGTGTTTAAATCCTTAATCGATCCATCTAATAATCACTAAGACATCAAGCTTGTAACTTGGGCCTTGCATTAGGGTTCTAATTCTTCCTTAATTGGTTAAGAAGGACTAACCCTAGTGTTAATGGACAAGTCCTCCCCAAGTTGTCTTACAAACCATAAAAATCACTTCTTCATCTTATCATTAACTAAAATCCTTTTAATAAAGGCTTTGTTTTGTCATGAGGTTAATCCCTAATCATGGATTAAGTTGAGGAGCATTCCTCATCTTAAATGTTCTCATCTATTATCCTTCTATTAGGATGGTGTAATGAGTCCATTAAATCCCTGATTATGGCTTAATCTCATTACTTAACACTAAACAGAAATCCCAAAAACATCTAAATAAATGCAAGTAGGTTAATGATCTTAATCTTACATCATCATGGTAATTAAGTTGAGAAGTTTATCTCATACTTAAGGTATTCTCATTACCCCTAATCAGAGGGAGGATGTGATGAGTTTACTAACCCTTGGTTTAGGCTTAAGCTCATTTTCTTATGACAAATTTAAAAAGCAATAAAAGACTGAAAACACAAAAACAAACAATAATCGTCTCCTCCGGGATTCTTTTCTCATCATCTTCACTCATAACCGAGAACTTGCTTCTTCCGTCTAATGCAAGACAGTTTGCACCTGAGCCAGACAGGTCATACACTTGAGCATAGACAAGTAAGCAGTTCACAAGTCAATTTCTTTCAGTCTCTTTGTGTCGAACTATGGTGTTCTGACTTCCTCATTGCACGAGAGGATACGTAGGCATAACTTAACAGTTATCGAACAAAAGTCTCTGTATATTCCCCCCTTTCCAGCATCATTCCTTGAGCCTCATAGTCTTGAGCATTTCACTCTTGTTCTTGCACTGACACTTTTCTTATGCACTTCATTTTTCTTTTACACTGACACTTGCATTCTTTCCAGCTTTGATACACAAATTGCACTGACACTACCCCTTTTAAACACTAATCTTTCAAGCGTGGATCCCGTCGAGTACGGCGGACAATCTGGGTGCTAGTACCTTCCCAGGTTGTAACCAAGCCCCTTTCTCAGTTTCTCTGGTTCGCAACCGTCTTATCCATATTCTTTTTAGGTTTATGCAGCATTACCTTTCCTTCGGGATAAAAATGCCTAGCTGGCGACTCTATTCATCCTCTCTTTCGCCGACCGTTCGCGTCTGTACCCCATTTGACCCAGCCTCATTTGGTGGGAGCGACACCCATGTTGTGCTTTGGATACCTGCAATCCTGCATGACAAAGAAACGCACAAGTACCCAGAGGTATCCCTCACTGGATCCCATCATAGGTGTTTAGACACTCCCGGGAGTAAGTATATTTCCTGTAAGCACGTATTCTTAGAAGGGAAGCATCTGTATTTATGAAATCAATATCTTAAGGACATCGGACATTTTTGCAAACGAAAATAAAATGTACGAGACGAAACATTACTGAAAATCTGATCTTATTAATTTATGTGCCCTGAATTGGCAAGTACAGTCAAAGGAACAGATCCCCTAAAATGAGGAGATTGTTACAAATTGAGAAACAAAAAGATGCTGACAATGCTGATGATGCTTCAAGGAGCTTCCCTTTTGCTATGACTCGTATGACATTGACGTTCTTCTCATCTTGCTTTTTGAAGAAGGCTGATTCTGGCCGCAGCTTGAACCTTTCGAAGCTTACCATGTTGTAAGTGATACAGATGAATTCAGAATGCAGTTGTTCGCTTATTCCCTTATTTTGCGTGTATCGCCCTTTCGGGTTTTCAATCCACCGGGATACCCATTTTTGCCTGAGTCGTCCAATGCGGCTTTTCAACTCAGCGGGTGTACATTTTTATTTATTTTCCCTTATTTTTGCCCGAGTCTTTTATTCTGTTTTTGACTCGCCGGGATGCCCTATTTTTTGCCTGGACTTATATTCTGTTTTTATGTCCAGCGGGTCATATTATGCGAAGTATTTTTTAACTGCATCTGAATTCACAGGGGACAGGAAGTCTTCACCATCCATAGTACTGAGCATCAGTGCTCCACCGGAGAAAACTTTCTTTACTACGAATGGCCCCTCATAGTTCATAGTCCACTTGCCCCTGTGGTTTGTATGAGGAGGGAGGAGTCTTTTCAGCACAAGATCTCCTACTTGGTACTCTCGAAGCCTGACTTTCTGATCGAAGGCTTTCTTCATTCTTTTCTGATACAGCTGCCCATGACAAATTGCAGCCAATCTCTTCTCTTCAATCAAATTCAGTTGTTCGTATCGGGATCGTACCCACTCCGCTTCGTTCAACTTGACATCCATCAGTTCTCTCAAGGAAGGTAATTCAACTTCAACAGGTAGGACTGCCTCTATGCCATACACAAGCTGATATGGTGCTGCCCCAGTGGATGTTTTGATTGACGTACGGTACCCTTGCAAGGCAAATGGTAGCATTTCATGCCAGTCTTTGTATGTGACCACCATCTTCTGTACAATCTTCTTGATATTCTTGTTAGCTGCCTCTACAATGCCATTCATCTTTGGCCTGTAAGGAGAAGAATTGTGATGTTGGATCTTGAAGTCCCGGCATAGTTCTGCCATCATTTTATTGTTTAAGTTGGAACCATTATCAGTAATGATTCGCTCGGGCACTCCATACCGACAGATCATATCTCTTTTCAGAAATCGGGCCACCACCTGCCTTGTAACATTTGCATAGGAAGCTGCTTCAACCCATTTAGTAAAATAATCAATGGCTACCAGGATGAATCTGTGGCCATTTGACGCAGTCGGTTCAATTTTGCCAATCATATCGATGCCCCACATGGCGAAGGGCCAGGGTGAAGACATCACATTCAGAGAATTCGGAGGCACATGCACTTTATCCTCGTAAATCTGGCATTTATGGCATTTTCTGGCATACACACAACAGTCTGCATCCATTGTGATCCAGTAATAACCCGATCTTAGAAACTTTTTAGCCATTGCATTCCCTCCAGCATGGGTACCAAAGGATCCTTCGTGCACCTCGTGCACCAACAAGTCTGCTTTTGTCCTATCAACGCATCTGAGGAGCACCATATCAAAGTTTCTGTTGTACAGGGAACCATCAGCATTCAGGAAGAAACTACCAGCTAGCCTTCTTAATGTCTTCTTATCATTGGAAGATGCCCCAGGTGGGTAAGTTTGATCCTCCAAGAAGCATTTGATATCATGGATCCAAGGTTTATCATCTTTGACAACATCTGCGGAGAACACGTATGCTGGTCTGTCAAGTCTGGACACTGAAATTCGAGGCAAAAAGTAGGCAGCTTGAACTTTGATCATGGATGAAATGGTAGCCAGAGCATCTGCAAACTGGTTTTCATCTCGAGGTATATACTCAAGTTTGACTGTTGTGAAGAAAGTCAATAACCTCCTTGTATAATCCCGATAAGGTATCAGATGATCCTGGTTTGTGTACCATTTGCCGTTGTTTTATTAATTACCAGAGCTGAATCTCCGAATACCGTCAAAGTCTTGATCCTGAGGTCAATGGCTTCCTCAAGACCCATAATGCAAGCTTCGTATTTAGCTTCGTTGTTAGTGCAGTTAAAGGCGAGTTTTGCCGAGAAAGGCATGTGAACTCCCTTAGGTGTAATGAGTACTGCACCAACATCACAGTCATTCATGTTAACAACCCCATCAAACATCATCGTCCATTCTTCTTCCGGGTCAGGCCCTTCAGTGTGAATAGGCTCTTCATGATCTTTCGCTTTTATAAACATGATGTCTTCATCAGGGAAGTCAAATCTCATAGGCTGGTAATCATCAATGGGTTGCTCAGCGAGATAATCAGACAATACACTGCCTTTGATGGCCTTCTGAGATGTGTACTGAATGTCATACTCTGTGAGGATCATTTGCCATCTTGCAACCCGTCCGGTAAGTGCTGGCTTCTCAAAAATGTACTTAACTGGATCCATCTTGGAGATCAACAAAGTGGTGTGGGTCAACATATACTGCCTTAGTCGGCGAGCAGCCCACGCTAAAGCACATCAAGTTTTCTCGAGCAGTGAATAACGTTGTTCACAGTCGGTAAACGTTTTGCTTAGGTAGTATATTGCATACTCTTTTCGACCAGACTCGTCATGCTGGCCCATCACACACCCCATTGACTCTTCTAATACTGTCAAGTACATGATTAAAGGTCTTCCTTCAACTGGAGGCATAAGGATCGGAGGTTCTTGTAAATATTCCTTGATTTTGTCAAAAGCCCTCTGGCAGTCTTCGTTCCACCTGACCGTTTGTTCTTTTCTCAACAACTTGAACAAAGGTTCACAGGTTGCAGTAAGGTGAGATATGAACCGTGAAATGTAGTTCAATCTACCTAGAAACCCCCGAACTTCTTTCTCAGTTTTTGGTGCAGGCATTTCTTGAATGGCTTTGACTTTATCAGGGTCAACTTCAATCCCCTTTTCACTTACAATAAATCCCAGCAGCTTACCGGATCGTACCCCGAACGTACACTTGTTGGGGTTTAACTTCAGTTGGTACTTCCTCAAACGCTCAAATAGCTTCAACAGATTTACCAGGTGGTCTTCTTCTGTGAGGGACTTGGCAATCATGTCATCCACATAACACTCAATTTCTTTGTGGATCATGTCATGGAATAACGTTACCATAGCCCGTTGATAAGTTGCACCAGCATTCTTTAGTCCGAATGGCATCACCTTATAACAGAACGTGCCCCAGGGTGTGATGAAAGTGGTCTTCTCCATGTCTTCAGGTGACATCTTGACCTGATTATATCCTGAAAATCCATCCATGAAGGAGAATACCGAGAACTGAGCCGTATTATCAACCAATACATCAATGTGAGGTAAAGGGAAGTCATCTTTCGGGCTGGCTCTGTTCAGATCCCGGTAATCCACACACATCCTTACCTTGCCGTCTTTCTTAGGCACAGGTACAATATTAGCAACCCACGGCGGATAACTAGTCACAACAAGGAAACCGGCGTCCCACTGCTTTTGCACCTCTTCTTTTATCTTCATTGCCATGTCTGGGCGAGTACGGCGCAACTTCTATTTTACTGGCGGACAATCTTCTTTCAAAGGCAGCTTGTGCATGACAATATCGGTGTTCAACCCTGGCATATCCTGATAAGACCAAGCGAAAACATCCACATACTCCCGAAGCATATCAATCAGTTACTCTTTCACTGAATCTCGTAGACAGGCCCCGATCTTAACTTCCTTCACGTCCTCTTCCGTGCCAAGATTAACCGTTTCGATCTCCTCCTGATGAGGAGTGATAACCTTCTCCTCTTGCCTCAACAACCGGGCTAGCTCTTCAGGTAGCTCATAGTCTTCTTCAACCCCTTCATCAGCTTAATTGATTGGATTGTCAAAGTCATACGAAGTCATAGCAGTGTTGTTGTCGGTGCAGTCTGGAGGGCACTTTCTGCAAGGGTTTAGATTGGTTTATTTTAGTAATCAGTTTTATCTTATTTAGAAAAAAGTGAAAATGAAGTTATTTTATTTTGAAAAACATTGCCATTTTATTTTTGTACAAAAAGAAAAATGAAAAATAGTGAGCGAAAAAGAAAAGACTCATTTGCAAAAGATGTCCTGATATTCATTAATTGATCTTTGCACAAAATACAAGATGGCCCGATTACAAAATGAGTCTTAACATCTTGGGCAAGATGCAAGACTTGATGCATGCTTTAAAATACAAGAAATAATAATTACTCTGCAGGAGTAACCCTTATAATTTCCTAGGAAGACCAGTTAAGGACTTGGCTCCCCGGGATCCTTGGACGTATCCAGCTCTCCAGGTTGCGGTTTCTTTCCTCCTCGTCTTCCAAATTGTTCACAGCATCCGGGGTGAGCATTCCCCCGCTGACGAACTTGGGCTCCTTGGCAGCCTCTGATTGAGCTTGTTGAGTTGGTCTGTAACCCAACCCAAATCGGTCTTCTTTCTTCTCCACGGGCAGCAGCTTGCCCCAGCCTTGGGCGGTACCTTCCTCAACAACCTTCCGGGCTTGCTGGTATGATGTTATGGAAGTTCCCAGTACAACAGATGCTTCATTAATGTTCAAGGCCTCAAACCCTTGGCTCATGGTTTCATGGATCTCTCCGTCCATTTCAATGTACTTATACGTAGCCAACTGGCTAACAAAGATGTCCTCCTCCCCACAGATGGTGATGATCTGGCCTTCCCACTCGAATTTCAACTTCTGGTGAAGGGTAGACGTAACAGCGCCAACGGCGTGGATCCAGGGTCTACCCAAAACAGCTGTAGGCCGGCTGTATGTCCATCATAAAGAAGGTAGTTTTGAAGGTCTGCGGGCTAATCAACACAGGCAGATCAATCTCTCCAAGCACTGATCTTTTAGAGCCATCAAATGCTCTCACCACTAAATTACTCGGACGCAGTACCAAGCCATCATACTCCAGCTTCACTAAGACTTTCTTTGGAAGAACATTGAGTGATGACCCAGTGTCCACCAGTACATGAGATAGAACAACACCCTTGCATTCCAAGGTGATATGCAAAGCCTTGTTGTGGTTACGTCCCTCTGTTGTTAAGTCAGCATTGGTGAAGCCCAGTCCATGACTGGTATTGACATTTGCCACCACAGTTTCAAGCTGGTTAACAGTAATCTCCTCTGGCACGTATGCTGCGTGCAGGACTTTCAACAATGCGTTCCTGTGAGCTTCAGAACACATCAACAGTGATAGTATGGAGATTTTTGAGGGAGTTTGGTGAAGCTGATCCACCACCTTGTAATCACTTCTTTTTATGATTCTCATAAACTCGTCTACATCTTGTTCAAAAGATGTCTTCTGAGTTTCTTTGGCAGTTGGCTCTTCAGGTACCACACTCTTTCCTTTTGCTTTGGCAGCAGCTTCTGCTTCAACATTAGGCCTTTGTGTTTGTGAGGCAAAAAGGCGTCCGCTTCTGGTGAAGCCTCCGCCTCCCCCAACATTATCAACTTGTGGAGAAGAGGTTGATGAATACAGAGTGATTTTCTCCCCATTGCAGTAGAGATCAGACCCATAATGCCAAGGTATGGCATTACTGCTTTCATAAGGAACGGGTCCAGGTACCGTAATGGTAAGTGGACTGACTGCTGCAGAGGAGGGTACTGTAATGGTGTGCGGGAGGTGCCACTGTTTGTTGTTGGAGATTGCTGTTGGGAGGAACCTCTGATGGGTCATAATAGATTGTAACTTTTGAAACATCTTCATTAATTTTTGTTGGCGTTGTAGAAGATCCTGCTAATAACATGGATGCTGATGTTGTAGAAGAAATGGTTGTTGAATTTTGACTTGTTGAAGTGATGGACGGAGCCATTGCTGATGATATTGATGATTCGGTAGGAATGATTGTTGCTGCTGTTGTAGAAGAATCAAGAATTGTTGTTAAAGGAATTGCTGGATTTGTAAGCGCCGTTGTTGAAATCTGAAGGATACCATCCTTAATAAGACCATCAGGCCGCTTCTCAAATTTTCACACCCGTTGACTGCAATGTTGCAATACCCACAACCGAGCTCACACCCGGGGAACACTTGGCACTCTAGAAGCTGAGCTTTAATTTCGACCAGAGGTGTTCGAATTTGTGCAACACTGGTGATCAAAGTAGATGGTTTGTCTTCCTCAATGGCATTAATCCTTGGCCCGCCATGGTTAGGCATAGGATTTCTGTTGACATTCGGAGGAGGTGCGAAGTTGAGGGCTTTAGAATCCACCAGATCGTGGACTTTCATTTGCAGGGCCCTGCACTTCTCAGTATTGTGGCCAGGTGCATTGGAATGGAAAGCACATCTGGCGTTGAGATCATAATTCTTCGGGAGATTGAGGGGATCTGGTGGTGCCAATGTCCTTAACTCAACCAAGTTGAGCTTCAGAAGTTGTGGCAATAAGGCAGCATAAGGCATAGGGATAGGGTCAATCACCCTTTTTGCCTGTGATGGTCTTTGTTGGAAGGGTCGTTGTTGTTGATTGCTATTGTTGTTGTTGTAGGTTCTTTGTTGCGGGTACTGAACTTGCTGTTGATATTGTGGTTGTTGTCGTTGAGGATATGTTGATTGCTGAGGAATAGGAGCTGGAATGGTGACTGTTGCTACTGATCTGTGAACATATTGAGATCTGCCCCTACTGGCA
Source organism: Lathyrus aphaca (assembly GCA_963966055.1). Lineage (NCBI taxonomy): Eukaryota > Viridiplantae > Streptophyta > Magnoliopsida > Fabales > Fabaceae > Lathyrus > Lathyrus aphaca. The sequence continues at coordinate 354,671,803 of OZ014525.1, forward strand.
TGAATGGCATTTGTCTCACCGGTCCTTCGAGGTCCCACAAAAGGCTTCCTGGGATTACTGGATGAACTTGCACCATTATCAGAAATTTTGCCCATTTTTAGCAGACTTTCAATCCTTTCCCCAGCTATAACTACGTCAGCAAAACTGGTGGAAGAAAAGGCAGCCAATCTATAAATATATGTTCCTTGTAGAGTATTCATGAACATGTCGGCCATTTCTCTTTCCGACATGGGTGGTTGGACAGCAGCAGCAAGCTGTCTCCACCTCTGGGCATATTCCCTAAAGCTTTCTCTGGAAGATTGAGACATTCCCATTAGGAGGGTTCTGTTAGGAGCAATGTCCAGATTGTATTGATATTGTTTGATGAAGGCTTCAGCTAAGTCCTTCCAGCATCTGATGGTAGCTCTGGTCAGGTGTGAATACCATTCTCTTGAAGCCCCAGTCAAACTGTCTTCAAAGTAGAACATCCACAGCTTTTCATCCATGGTATATGCTTTGAGTCTCCCCAGAAAAGACTGCAGGTGAGTTCGTGGACAAGAGGTTCCATTGTATTTCTCAAAGCACGGGGGTTTGAATTTGTGGGGAATTCTCAACCCATCCACTAACCACATATCCATTACATCGAGACTCCAAAGATCTCAACTTCTCAGCAATTTCATCAAACCTCCTATCATAGACTTCGTCTCCAGCTCCCATGACAGTAAACTGCTCTTCTTGGGGATCTTCTTGCAAGATTCTCCCCCCAGCAGTATTTCCTTGCACATTTCCCGGGATGTTGACTTCCGGATCTAGATGAGGTCCAAATACTGGTGGATTAACATGAGGCTGACCCCTCTCATTGTTGCTAGTTCCTCCAATGCCAGGATGAGGTTCCTCGGGAGTTTGTCTTTCCACCAATGCCCTTAACCTTTCCTGACTCTGGGCCAACCAGTCATCACAGCCATGAATTGGGTCATTTGGTTTCTCATCTCCACTCTTTCATTAGCCATCTGGGTTCATACCTCAGTCAGGTCCTGCTGTACTTGCTCTATTTGGATACCAGGAAGGTTGTTGCGAGAAGGATACCGGTGCGTACGGTTGACAGGGAACACTCTGCGGCGAGCAATATTTCATGAGGACACAACAAAGTTAGAAACAAATAAAAACAAAACCTACAAAACAAAACAAGGTTAGTATGCAATGCAGTATGCTTATTTGTTTTCCAAGGTAACCGGCTTGGTTCTTGGTTTTGACCTTTCCAGACCTCGAGGAAGATGCTTGATGTTGTTGAGAAAAGAAACCCCAAATGGAAACAAACTAAAATGTATTACAAATGGTGAATCATACATAGTCTGTTACAACACATGCCCCTGGGGGGTCAAAATACAACAAAAAGAAAAGTACATCAAATGGAAATGAATCAAGCAAAGAAGTCAAACATCCAATCCAAACTCATCCTCCTTAACCTCCTTCAGAAGTGCCTCAGTCACTGGACCAGCTGGATGCTCTGTAATGGTCCTAATGAGGAGGTTCCTAGTGGCAATGGCAGTGGTCAGCTTCTTGTGTCTGTCCTGGTCCTTTGATCTCTTCAGTCCAGCTCTGAGCTTTAACTCTGAAATCTCCTTTTGGGCTGCCAACAAAGCTTCCTGCTGCTTCTTTTCATTGGCCTCTAACTGCTCAATCTTGGCTTGAGTTCTCTGGTCTTCTTGAGTCCGGGCTTCAGTGATCCTGACCCACCTAGCCTGACTTTCCTGCAGATAGAGCTCAACCCTAGCCTTCTGAATCTTAGCCTCTTTACAAGCATTCTTCAATATTTGCTCCCCAGCTCTTGACTTCTTGATGTAGTCCTCTGTTTTCTCAATCTTGTCCAGATGCTCCACCCTAAGCTTCTCCAACCTCTCAATGTCCAGACGACCATCACTCATTTCCCAAAGAGTTTTCTTCAAGGCTTGAGACATATTCTCATTCCTTTCCTTCAGTTTCTCAAATTCTTCCAGGCTGACAGTTGCTGCAGGTTGTACTGTAGAGGGTCCAGGTATGTCCTCCAAGGTGAAGGGCATTCCAGTAACCTGAGTGTAAACACCCCAAATTTGCCCTCACTCATTTCACCATGGCTTGTGATTATCCTCATATGCATAAACACAATCATATCATCTCACATCTCATTTTTGATCCACTGCATAGTTTCTAAGGCATCTGCATCTAGGGTTTGTGATCTGAGCAATCCCAAAGCTTCTTGAGGCACTCCAAAGGCCACCAATCAACTCAAAGAGGTCCATGTGTGTTCTTATATCATATTCCATCTCCTCAAAGTCAAAATTGCAGAGGAATCACAAGAACTAGGGTTTGAGTGGATGCAGAGCCAGGCTAGGCTGCACAGTTGACTGAAAATTAGGGTTTTGGTTTCAGAGGCCATAACTCCAAATTTTTTGGTCATTCTTGTTTCCATTGGTCTCTATATGGTATAGGGAGTATGCATATCAATTTTCATGAAGAAATTCCATGGGGAAGTCATCTGATCAAGGGTTGACTTTTCAGACAAGTCAGTGTAAAATCAGGGCATCTGAGGCCCCCCAATGACCCAACCAATGGGTGATCTTCATTATTTTGAGTGTATATGATCTTTATTTGATCATGGAAGAAGGTTGAAGTTCATAGAAATCAAGAATTTAGGGTTTTTGCAAATATTGACTTTTTGGGCATAGTTGACTTTTCAAGAATGCATCATTTTAGGTCATTTTTCAAGCCATGATTCTTGATCCAAAAAGGCTTCAAATGGAAAAACTTTGGTCATGAAAGTTGTAGATCTCATCTTTCCCTTTTCAAAAAGTACAAGAACATGATCAAACTCTTCTTGGATCAAAAGTTATGGCAATGCAAAGTTGGCTAAAATCACTTATTTTCAAGATATGCACCAAGTGTGAAAATTGCAAAATCATGTGCTAAGCCAAATTGCAACTTCTAATTGGTATCAAACCAGCACATAAGCATTCTCTAAGTCCTAAAAATCAGAATTGGACCAAGTTTCCCCATGGTTTGGTTTGTGTAACAAAACTTTCTCACATGTGAACAAAAGAGCAACAACTTGCAAAATCATCATGATCACTTCTTACAACTTGCAACCTTGGATGCTGACCTTGCTGGCTCACTCACCACACCATGCTGCGCAGCCCCTAGGCTTTGTACCAAGCTAGCACTTCACCATACTTCTCTTACACATTATTTGACTTTTTGCAAAAGGCAACTTACCAATCAATAAAGCACATGTCCAATCAACTGACCAATGAGAGAGAGTTATGTGGACAATTTGCAAGCCATTTCATGTACTAAGCAAGGCTGAAACACATTCATACACACACATACACAAAAACACTCCCAATTGCAAGTTGCTTCGAATCTGCATACACAGCTTGCAAACATTCAAACCCTCTTCACCATTCAACTCACCTTGCTCCATAGACCACCCAGCACCAAGAACACAAGCCTGAAACAGCCTGAACATCTCACTGCCATTTCTCACTTCATTTTGCAGTTTCAATCGAATCTCCTCCCACAAACCACAAACACACCAACAAACACTCCAGACCTTCTCCATTCATCCTCAGGATCACAAACCATCATTCACAATGGCCTGAAACCTCCAGAAACTCCATTGCCATTTCTGACCAAGCTTGAGCAGGAGCTTTCGAATCTCACTATCCAGCCAGCTCAAACTTCTTTTGAGCATTCAAACATCTTCTGGGGATCAAGTGGAGTGGTTTGCACTGAAAGAAGTGGCCAGAAAGTCCTCAAGTTGAAAGCTCCAAATCTCAGGTAGCTCGAAAATTATTTTTTTCCAGAAATCATTTTTCTTGTTACAAACTTGTTCTATGTGATTCACTGATCATCCTGATGTTCTTAGTTTTTGAAATGACTTTGTTTTGAGTATTTAATTTGTCTCTGAAGCTTGCGTGCCCTAGAACTTGTTCTCTTCGATTCAGCTTGTTTAGGAAGAATAAATTTGTTTTGAGAGAGGGGTTTAATTCGTGAGAGGTTGGAGATCATTTCCCAATTCATAGATTTTGTTTTTGTTACGTTTTGAGGGAGTTGGTGAGTTTCCCGGTGAGGTGCTGGCCGGAGAAGACGACCGGAAGTCTTCTCCGGCCACCTGAGTCATTAAACCCTAATCTCAGGTCATTAACTCTAGTTTGAATTTGAGCCATGGATGTGCGTTGACCTGTTGACTTCCCTCTCTTTTGGATAGCCCAGATCATTTCATTTGCCCTAATCTCTCTCATTAGCTTTAATTAATTCGTAATTAAATTAATTAAGTCAGGTGCAATCCACACCCTTCATTCACGCGCCAGTCAACACTTTCAAACTCAGAATCAATCTCAGCCATCCTTTCCTTTGACTTTCAGTTTTATTTGTTTTTTTATTTCATTTTATTTCAATTAACTTGTACAATTATTTTAAAATAGCAAAAAATACATAAAAATTATGAAACTTTTTCCTCTGAGTTTTAATAATTTTTATGACACAAAAATATTTTTATTTTATTTTTCATCATTAAAAAAGTATTTTTAAATATTTAAAAGATTATTTTTAATTGATTAATGGGAATTAATTAATTAAAAATACTTTTAGGTATTTAAAAATTACAAAAAAATTCATGAAATGTTCTAAGACATTTAGAAACATTGTCCAACCTTCAAACCAAATTTCTTTTTTGATCTTGATGCATTTTAAGAATTTTTCATTGAATTAAATCATATTTTGTGCATTATTTTGATCATGGATTCAAAAATTCATTTCTGCCTATTGGAGAAGAGTTGCACATTGGTTCTTCTTGCATTGTTTTGTGTTTGGCATGTAGTTTCTAGGATAAAATGGCCATGATTTGATCTTGCATTTTCTAATTGTTTGGCATTTCTTTTGTTAAGAACCCTAAAAAACCCTAATAACTTAGGAAATTCATATCTTGAGATTGGTTAAGAGTTGAGAGTTCCCCTTTGGGAAGTGGTTCATTATAGGTTTAAGGTTTCATTGTGTGCCATTTTCCATTTTTTATTATCTTAGGGTTTGCTTCTGTTTTGGGTTTTTGTTTGATGTTTGATCCATGAACCCTAATTTGGGCTTTCTCTTGCATTCTTCTTGCATTCTCTTGCATAACATGACTTGTCTTTGCATTTTGTGCATGCTTATGATTCATTTGACATCTTAAGACATATAGAAAGCATGTTTGATCATTGCATCTCATATTTGCCATGTCATTTGCCTTGTATGCTTCATAACTTTTCATGTGTATCCATGCTTCTAAGCTTGCTTCATTTGCATTCATAATCTTGTATGAACATCTCCATGCCTTGCCTCATGTTTGCAGCACTTCATAACATCATTTTCATCATCAACATGCTTCTGGTTTTGCTTATCATCATACCATTTCATCTCATCTTGCATTGCATTGCATTTCTTTCTAACATTTCAGGTGGTAAGTAAACTTGAGAAGTGAATTTGCCTTCACTTCTCATAACCTTTCTTTTCATCTCTCTTACATCCATTGCTGCATTTCTATTTGTGTTTGAGATTGAGCTTGCTCATTCTTGTTCCTCCCCCCTTCTTTCTTCAAGTGACTTGACTTCTTGAATGAAGCAAGTCACTTTGCTTCTCTTGATCTTATTCATCTGCTTCCTGGTGGCTCCTCTGAAGATTGTTCTTGAAAACCTCACAAACCTTAGGATCAACCAAGCATGACAATGAATTAGGGTTTTGTTTAGTCTCCCCCTCATAGTTTTACCTTTGTGTCTCTCTTTTGAGTCTTCTCTTCTCATCTCATAATCAGGGACTAAACCCTAAAGGCTTTAAGGCTTTGTGATTAAGCTTATGCCTGCATCCTTCTCTTAGGATGGAGTGCATAACTTTAATCCTAAGTCTTGAACCCTTAATGTGTTTAAATCTCTTAATCAATCCATCTAATAATCATCAAGACATCACACTTGTAACTTGGGCCTTGCATTAGGGTTCTAATTCTTCCTTAAGTGGTTAAGAAGGACTAACCCTAGTGTTAATGGACAAGTCCCCCTCAAGTTGTCTTACAAACCCTAAAAATCACTTCATCATCATATTATTAAATAAAATCCACTTAATCAAAGGCTTGTTTTGTCATGAGTTTAATTCCTAATCATGGATTAAGTTGAGGAGCCTTCCTCAGCTTAAACATCCTCATCTATTATCCTTCTATTAGGATGGTGTAATGAGTCTGTTTAATCCTTGATTATGGCTTAACCTCATTACTCAACACTAAACAAAAAACACCAAAAACATCTAAATAATCACAAGTAGGTTAATGATCTTAATCCTGCATCAAAGGTGATTAAGTGTGAGAATCTGACTTCACACTTAAGGTATTCTCATTACCCCTAATCAGAGGGAAGATGTGATGAGTTTACTAACCCATTGGTTTAGGCTTAAGCTCATTATCTAATGACAAACCTTCAAAAGCAATAAAAGACTGAAAACTCAAAAACAAACAATAATCGTCTCCTCCGGGATTCTTTTCTCATTATCTTCATTCATAAACGAGAACTTGCTTCTTCCGTCTAATGCAAGACAGTTAGCACCTGAGCCAGACAGGTTATACACTTGAGCATTGACAAGCAAGCAGTTCACAAGTCAATTCTTCTTTCAGTCTCTTTGGGTCGAACTACGGTGTTCTGACTTCCTCATTGCACGAGAGGATACGTAGGCATAACTTAACGGTTATCGAACAAAAGTCTCTGTTCATTCCCCCTCCTTTCAGCATTATTCTTTAAGCCTCATAGTCATGAGCATTTCACTCCTGTCCTTACACTGACACTGTACATTTATACACTTCACTTCTTTTACACTGACACTTGTACATCTTTTCCAGCTATTTTTATGCACAAATTGCACTGACACTACCCCTTTATAGCACAAATCTTTTAAGCGTGGATCCCGTCGAGTACGGCGGACAATCTGGGTGCTAACACCTTCCCAGGTTGTAACCAACCCCCTTTCTCAGTCTCTCTGGTTCGCAACCGTCTTATCCATCTTTTTCTAGGCCTATGCAGCATTGCCTTTCCTCCGGGATAAAAATGCCTAGCTGGCGACTCTATTCATTATCCAGTGAGTTCACGGCTGTGTGTTCTCACTGTTCCCTTCGCCGACCGTTCGCGCTTGTACCGGGATGCAAATCTTTGGGAGCGACAGCTTGGCGACTCTGCTGGGGACCCTTATACTGCAACCAGGGCTTCTGGTTCTTCTTGTGGGTTCCTCCTAGCGCTTGATTGATTTGTGTTTACTGGGGTGTTATGTGCTTATTTGTGTTTGTATATTTGTACTTATTTTGCTTTATGTACAGTTACTTTACTGCTTTCTTTATTGCATTTGTCTATATCATACTATCATTGTTGCTGGCTGGATCTGGTTTCTTGTTTTGGTGGGTGGGTGTTCCATTGAGAGTTAAGGTCCTATACCTGGGACCTGAGTGGCACCTAGGCTAGAGTGAATCATATTCTTTCCCATTCCATTTCGGTCTGGTGCGGGAATATGAAACACGGTTCAGATATGGGTTTCTTCTTGAGAACTCTGTGTTGCAGATTTCCTGCAATGCTAGGGCTATCTGGGAAGCCTGCTAAGTCTGGATGACCTTTTAGTATTGACCTTCAGAAACTGAGGTGAATTAGAGGAGGAATTGTTATGGTTATTGTAAACACTGTACCTCCGGGTTAGAAGTGTTTACACTTCTCATAACTGATCCAAGTCTGAGGATCCTTGTTCTAGATCATCACCTGTGAGGGGGTTGGGTTGTTTACAGGTTTGCAGGTACCTTGACCTCAGAATACCCTGTTACTTTGACTTTGTTAAGAATGCTCCATGTTGGACAATTCTTGTGATTCTAAAACCTTGGACCTGTGGCTCTTTATTTGAGTCCCCCACCCTGGTTACTGGATTTTTAGACCTCCATCTGGAATTCTTGAACACACATGGATCTATACCAAGGCAGTTAATCAGATCCAGCTCAGTCACAAACCCTTCGCATATCATTTGCATACATAACCATTGCATCATATTAACATTTGCTTATTTGTGTTTCAGGGTATCCATTTTCATCTGGTTTTGGTTTTGACCCCATCTGCATTATTGACTTATCTCCACCAGCACTTGCTCCAGCTTGTCAGCCATATACTTCAGTTACTTGCACTAGCCAGCCAGTGGCCCACTTCTCAACATCCTCATCAGCACCCTACTCAGTCTTCAGCATCATGGCTCCAAAGAAAAGCAACATCACCTATCATTTCTTCCAACCAGACTTATCAGACATCAGGAGGATCCAAACCCTGATCACTCCAGATCACATACCTTTGTTCAGAGAGCATTATGGGGATATACTTGACTTGATCATGGATCTGGACCCATCCCAGAGGAGTTTGATCCACACCTGCATTCAGTTTTATGACCCCCCATTGAGATGTTTCACCTTTCAAGACTTTCAGTTGGGGCCTCTTTTAGAAGAATACTCATCTCTGATTGGTTTGCCTATCAAGAAGGAAATCCCTTTCAACCCTGAAATGGTCTTTCCCAGCAATGGAGAGGTGGCAAAAGCTCTGCACCTGGAACCTGCTTTGATTGAGCAGCATATGACCTCTAAAGCTGGGATCCCTGGTTTTCATCTTGACTTCCTGATTTCCCAAGCTAGTCTGAAGGCCTCCCTGGGGGAGTGGAGAGCTGTTTGTGCTCTGTTGGCCTTAAGTGTATATGGAATTGTGTTGTTTGCAGATGAGCCTCGATTCATCAGTAAGAATGCAATCCATTTGTTCATCCTGAAGAACCCAGTGCCAACTTTGCTAGGAGATCTCTATTACTCAGTGCACCAGAAGAATGAGAAGCAGAGGGGAAGGCTAGTGAGGATTTGTGCTCCATTATTTCATACTTGGCTTCTCAAGCACCTACCCAGGACAGATGCATTTTTAAACCCTCATCAGCAAAGCAACTGGGCTAAGAGGCTCACTACTCTCACTTCAGCAGACATCAGATGGTGTACTCGAAGCACCAAAGGCAGAGATATCATTACAAGCTGTGGGCACTTTCCCAATGTGCCCTTAATAGGAGTTAAGGGAAGTATCAATTACAACCCTCTGCTGTTCAGAAGGCAATTGGGCTATGCACTAATCCACACTCCTAGGGTACAGGACTTGGCGGAGACCCTCTATTGTGAGAACAAGATTGATTTGGCTGTTGTTAGGCAGGCTGCCTGGGCCTGGGATCATGTTCAAACCAAGGGAATCACCATTCTGGGGAAGTGCAATAATGTGGCATCAGCACAATATTATGAGTGGTCCCATGCTAGGGCCCAATTCTCTGGATTGCCCTTCACCATAGAAGACATGCCTGAGTCATCTTCAGCACCACCCCCTGCCACTATCAGTTTGGAGGAGTTTGAGAGCTTGAAAGAAAGAAATGAGAAGTTAACCCAGGCTTTGCAGAAGACCCTCCGGGAGAGGAGTGAAGGTGTGAGGGAGATTGAGAGATTGGAGAAGTTGAGGGTGGAACACTTGACTAAGATTGAGAAGTCTGGAGATTATATCAAGAAGTCTAAGGCTGGTGAGCAAATTCTGAAGAATGCTTGTAAAGAAGCCCAGTTCCAAAGAGCAAGAACAGACTTGTACTTGAAGGAGAGTCAGGCCAGGTGGGTCCGGATCACTGAGGCCCGTACTCTAGAAGACAAGAGAGTTCAGGACAAGATGGAACAGATGGAAAAAGCCCTGGCAGCAGCCCAGAAGGAAAGATCAGAGCTAGAGATCAGAGCAGGGGTAAAGAAGTCCAAAGACCAAAGTCAGAACAAGAAGTTGACTGCAGCTGTTGCAACAAGAAACCTTCTCATCAGGAATCTCACGGAGCGTCCGGCTGATCCTGTGACCGAAGCACTTCTCAAGGAAGTTCGTGAGGATGAGTTTGGCCTTGGAGTTTGATCATTTGCTTGTTGTTGTTTCTTTTCCATGTACTTTTACTTTTTGTAATGTATTTTGACCCCTTAGAGGGCTTGTGTTGTAAAAAGAACAAGTTGTATTATTCCACCTTTGTAATATATTTGTGATGGGTTTCCATCCAAGTCCACTTCAAGAGCAACTTCAACAGCATCATCTTCGGGGGTCTGGAAGGGTCAAAACTGAAGGCCAAACCGGATACCTTGAGAACAAATAAGCATAACTGCATTGCATGCTAACCCTTTGTTTGTTTTGTAGGTTTTTGTTTTGTTGTTGCTAACCTCTGTTGTGAATCTCAGGAATTATTGCTCGCCGCCGGGTATTTCCTCTCAACAGGCCACACAGGTACCCAACTAGAAACAACCTTCCGGGAATTCAGATGGATCAGATGCAGCAGGACCTTACGGAGGTCAGAAACCAGATGGCAAACGAGAGATTGGAGATGAGAACCCAGATAACACAGTTCATGGAAGTGATGAACAACTTAGCTCAAAGCCAGGAGAGGCTCAGAGCTTTGGTAGAAGGGAGGAATCAAGATGAGCCCCATGTGGGAACTGCTGGCACAAGTAACAATGAACGGGTGCAACCCCATGTTAACCCTCCTGTGTTTGGTCCCCATCTACATCCTGAGATTAATATTCCTGCAAATGTTCAAGGAACAGCCACTGCAGCCAGGGTACTTCAAGAAGATCCTCAGGAGGACCAATTTACAGTAATGGGTGCTGGAGAGGAAGCCTATGATAGGCGACTGGATGAAATAGCTGAGAAGTTGAGATCACTGGAGTCTCAAAATTCTTTGGGTTTCGACGTCATGGACATGGGTTTGGTAGACGGGGTCAGGATCCCCCATAAGTTCAAGCCTCCTTGTTTCGAAAAGTATAATGGGACTTCATGCCCCCGGACTCATTTGCAATCATTCCTGGGAAGGCTGAAGGCCTATACAATGGATGAGAAATTGTGGATGTTCTATTTTGAGGATAGCTTGACTGGAGCTTCGAGGGAGTGGTATTCCCATCTGACAAGGGCAACTGTGAGATGCTGGAAGGACCTGGCAGAGGCCTTCATTAGACAGTATCAATACAATCTAGACATGGCACCCAACAGGACTCTCCTGATGGGAATGTCACAGTCTTCGAGGGAGAGTTTCCGAGAATACGCCCAAAGGTGGAGGCAGCTGGCTGCTGCTGTTCAACCACCTATGTCTGAACGGGAAATGGCAGATATGTTCATGAACACCCTTCAGGGAACATATATTGACAGGTTGGCTGCTTTCTCTTCTACTAGCTTCGCAGATGTTGTCATAGCTGGGGAGAGAATTGAAAGCCTGTTAAAAATGGGTAAGATCTCTGATAATGGTGCCAGCTCGTCCAGTAGTACAAGAAAGCCTTTTGCAGGCCCGAGAAGAACTGGCGAGACCAATGCCATCCATTCAAACAGGGGTAGGCCCCAATATGTTCAAAGGACAATAGCAGCAGTCACCATTCCTGCTCCAGCTCATCCACAGCCAGTCTATCAACCTCCGCAACAAAACTTCCAACAACAACCTCAGTATCAGCAGAATCAATATCCCCCAAGAAACTACAACAACAACAACTCCAACAACAACAGTCAGCAGAGGCCATTCCAACAAAGGCCATCCCAAGCTAACCGAGTGATCGACCCGATCCCAATGCCGTATGCTGCCTTGCTGCCACAACTTCTGAAACTCAACCTAGTTGAGCTAAGAACGTTGGCACCTCCGGATCCCAACAGTCTACCAAGAAACTATGACTCCAATGTTAGGTGTGCTTTTCATTCAAACGCACCTGGTCACAGTACAGAAAAATTCAGGGCTCTGCATATGAAGGTACAAGACTTGGTAGACTCCAAGGCTCTGAATTTTGCACCTCCGCCCAATGTCAATAAAAACCCAATGCCAAACCATGGTGGTCCTCGAATTAACGCTATTGAAGAAGACCAACCGTCTTATTTAATAACCAGTGTGGATCAGATCAGGACACCATTGGTGGAAGTCAAAGCTCAACTCCGTGAAAACCAAATATTTCCAGGGTGTGAACTAGGGTGTCCCTATTGCAATATTTCATGGAATGGGTGTGAGGACCTGAGGAATGGCATTGACAGCCTTATTCAGAGTGGCCTGCTACAGATCACTACATCATTCCCGACAAATCCGGCAACTTCATCAGCAACGGTTTCAGACCCTCCTACAACCGCAGCAACTATTGTTCCCGACAATTCATCAGCAACACCGACAAGTACTTCATCTGTCCTCCCAAATGATCAGTTTTCAACAGTTTCTCCTGCTACAACTTCAGCTTCATTCCATTTCGAATCTCCATCAACAACAACAACAGTCCTTTCAACAGTACCTCCTACAACACCAGCAATCAATCATGAAGATGTCTCCACTGTTACCATATTCTACGATCCTGAAAATAATTCCGCCTACCATTCAGAAGGTGCTGCTCCCACCAGAGCACCAGTTACAATCTTTTATGATCCACAGACAATTACAGTCCCTTCAGCAGCAGCAATCAGTCCAGTCACTGTCACGGTGCCTGGACCAGTACCATATGAAAGCAATAGGGCCATCCCTTGGCACTATGGCTCTGACGTGTACTGCGAAGGAAAAAGAATCACTCTTGAAACAGCAGCACCTGCACCACAAGTAGATAATGTGGGGGGAGGCGGAGGCTTCACTCGAAGCGGACGTCTCTTTGCTTCACAAGTTCAAAGACCTACTGCCGAAGCAGAAGCTGCTGCCAAGGCAAAGGGAAAAGGCCCGGTGCAAGAAGATCCAGCTGTCAAAGAAGCCCTGAAGACTCCATTTGATCAGGAAGTTGATGAGTTTATGCGGATCATCAAAAAGAGTGATTATAAAGTTGTGGATCAGCTTCATCAGACGCCATCCAAAATCTCCATCCTCTCACTGCTTATGTGCTCCGAAGCCCATCGGAATGCACTACTTAAAGTCTTGCACGCAGCTTACGTGCCTGAGGAGATTACTGTCAACCAGTTGGAAACCGTGGTTGGAAATGTTACTGCTAGCAATGGGCTAGGGTTTACCAATTCTGACTTGACAGCGGATGGCCGCAACCATAACAAAGCCTTGCACATAACCATGGAATGCAAAGGAGCTGTACTTTCTCATGTGCTGGTGGACACAGGTTCTTCCCTGAATGTCTTACCGAAGAAGGCTCTGGTGAAGTTAGAATATGATGGATTGGCATTGAGACCCAGCAACCTGGTGGTAAGAGCCTTTGATGGTTCGAAGAGATCGGTTCTGGGAGAGATTGAGCTGCCTGTGACAATTGGCCCACAGACTTTTAAAACTATCTTTTATGTGATGGACATTCAGCCCGCCTACAGCTGTTTGTTGGGTAGACCCTGGATTCACGCCGCCGGTGCAATAACGTCTACCCTTCACCAAAAGTTAAAATTTGAGTGGGAAGGCCAAGTTGTCACAATCTGTGGAGAGGAGGACATTTTTGTCAGCCACCTGGCAACCTATAAGTACATTGAGATGGATGGAGAGATCCATGAAACAATGAGCCAAGGTTTTGAAGCCTTGAATGTCAATGAAGCATCTGCTGTGTCAGGGATCTCCATGTCGTCTTACCAACAAGCCCGGAAGGTTGTTGAGGAAGGAACTGCCCTAGGCTGGGGCAAGGTCTTAGCTGTGGAGGAGAAGAAGGACAAATTTGGGTTGGGTTACAGACCAACTCAACATCAAGCAAAGGCTGCTGAGAAGCCTGGATTTGTCAGTGGGGGGATGCTTACCCCCGATGCTATCAACTGTCTGGAAGACGAGCTGGAAGAAGAGCGCAATCTGGAGAATTGGATTCGTCCAAAGATCCCGGGGAGCAGTGTCTCGAACTGGTCTTCCCAGGAAATTATAAGAGTTACTCATGCAGAGTAATTATTATTTCCTGTATTTTTTATAGCATGCATCAAAGTCTTGCATCTTGCCCAAGATGACAAGACTCATTTTGTGATCAGGGCCATCTGTACTTTTGTGCAAACAAGATTAAATTAATGAAATATCAGACATCTTTTTGCAAACGAGTCTTTTTCTTTTCTGCTCACTGTTTTTCCATTTTTTTCTTTTTGTACAAAAATAAATGGCGGTGTTTTCAAAATGATAACTTCATTTCACCTTTTTTCTAAAATAAGACTAAAATCAGATCACTAAAATGAACAACTTAACCCTTGCAGAGAGTGCCTTCCAGACAGCACCGACAACAGCACGGCTATGACATCGTATGACTTTGACAATCCAATCAATCAAGCCGATGAAGGGGTTGATGAAGAATATGAGCTTCCTGAAGAGCTAGCTAGGTTGTTGAGACAAGAGGAGAAGGTTATTACCCCTCATCAGGAGGAAGTCGAAGTGATCAATCTTGGTACAGATGAAGACGTGAAAGAAGTAAAAATCGGGGCCTGCCTGCAAGACTCAGTGAAGAGACAACTGATAGATCTGCTTCAAGAGTATGTTGATGTGTTTGCTTGGTCGTATCAAGATATGCCAGGGTTGGATACCGACATTGTTGTGCATAAGCTGCCTTTGAGGGAAGAATGCCCACCAGTTAAACAGAAGCTGCGCCGAACTCGCCCAGACATGGCTATGAAAATTAAGGAAGAGGTACAAAAGCAATGGGACGCCGGGTTCCTTGCTGTGACTAGCTATCCGCCGTGGGTTGCTAACATAGTGCCTGTGCCTAAGAAAGATGGCAAAGTAAGAATGTGTGTTGACTACCGGGATCTGAACAGAGCCAGCCCGAAAGATGACTTCCCATTACCTCACATTGATGTATTGGTGGATAACACGGCTCAGTTCTCGGTATTCTCCTTCATGGATGGATTTTCAGGATATAATCAGATCAAGATGTCACCTGAAGACATGGAGAAGACAACATTCATTACACCTTGGGGCACGTTCTGTTACAAAGTAATGCCATTCGGACTGAAGAATGCTGGTGCAACGTATCAACGGGCTATGGTGACATTATTCCACGATATGATCCACAAGGAAATAGAATGTTATGTGGATGATATGATCGCCAAGTCCCTTACAGAGGAAGAACACCTGGTAAATTTGCTGAAGTTGTTCAAACGCCTGAGGAAGTACCAACTAAAGTTGAACCCCAACAAATGCACATTCGGGGTGCGATCCGGTAAGCTGCTGGGCTTTATTGTAAGTGAGAAAGGGATTGAAGTTGACCCTGATAAAGTCAAAGCCATCCAAGAGATGCCTGCACCGAAAACTGAGAAAGAAGTTCGAGGGTTCTTAGGTCGATTGAACTACATTTCACGGTTCATATCTCACCTTACAGCGACTTGTGAACCCTTGTTCAAGCTGTTAAGAAAAGAACAAACGGTCAGGTGGAACGAAGACTGCCAGAAGGCTTTTGACAAGATCAAGAAATATCTGCAAGAACCTCCAATCCTCATGCCTCCAGTAGAAGGAAGACCTCTGATTATGTACTTGACAGTGTTAGAAGAGTCAATGGGGTGTGTGCTGGGCCAGCATGACGAGTCTGGTCGAAAAGAGTATGCAATATACTACCTAAGCAAAAAGTTTACCGACTGTGAACAACGTTATTCACTGCTCGAGAAAACTTGCTGTGCTTTAGCGTGGGCTGCTCGCCGACTGAGACAGTATATGTTGACCCACACTACCTTATTAATCTCAAAAATGGATCCAGTTAAGTACATTTTCGAGAAGCCAGCTCTTACTGGACGGGTTGCAAGATGGCAGATGATTCTCACAGAATACGACATACAGTACACGTCTCAGAAAGCCATCAAGGGCAGTGTACTATCTGAATATCTTGCTGAGCAACCTATTGAGGACTACCAGCCTATGAGGTTTGACTTCCCTGATGAAGACATCATGTTCATTAAAGCAAAAGACCATGAAGAGCCTATTCACACTGAAGGGCCTGACCCGGAGGAAGAATGGACTATGATGTTCGACGGGGCTGTTAACATGAATGGCCGTGGTGTTGGTGCAGTGCTCATTACACCCAAAGGAGTTCACATGCCTTTCTCGGCAAAACTCACTTTCAACTGCACTAACAACGAAGCTGAATATGAAGCTTGCATTATGGGTCTTGAGGAAGCCATTGACCTCAGGATCAAGACATTAACCGTATTCGGAGATTCAGCTTTGGTAATCAATCAGACCAACGGAAAATGGTACACACACCAAGATCATCTGTTACCTTACAGGGATTATACAAGGAGGTTACTGACTTTCTTCACAACAGTCAAACTTGAGTATATCCCTCGGGACGAGAATCAGTTTGCAGATGCCTTGGCTACCATTTCGTCCATGATCAAAGTTCAAGCTGCTAACTTTGTACCTCAGATATCAGAGTCGAGACTCGACAGGCCAGCATATGTATTTGCAGCAGATGTAGTCAAAGATGATAAGCCTTGGTTCCATGACATTAAGTGCTTCTTGGAGGATCAAACATACCCACCTGGGGCATCTTCCAATGATAAGAAGACTTTGAGAAGGCTTGCTGGTAGTTTCTTCCTGAACACTGATGGATCTTTATACAAAAGAAACTTTGATATGGTACTCCTCAGATGTGTTGACAAGACGGAAGCAGATTTGTTGATGCATGAAGTACATGAAGGCTCTTTTGGTACCCATGCTGGAGGACATGCAATGGCTAAAAAGTTGTTAAGATCAGGCTATTATTGGATCACAATGGATGCAGACTGTTGTGCCTACGCCAGAAAATGCCACAAATGCCAGATCTATGCAGATAAGGTGCATGTGCCTCCCAATCCGTTGAACATAATGTCTTCACCGTGGCCCTTTGCCATGTGGGGCATTGATATGATTGGCAAGATCGAGCCAACTGCTTCAAATGGCCACAGATTCATCCTGGTCGCCATTGACTATTTCACCAAGTGGGTTGAAGAAGCCTCATATGCAAACGTCACAAGACAAGTGGTAGCCAGATTTCTGAAAAGAGATATCATTTGTCGGTATGGAGTGCCCGAGCGAATCATTACTGATAATGGTTCCAATTTAAACAACAAAATGATGGCAGAGCTGTGCCGGGACTTCAAGATCCAACATCACAATTCTTCTCCTTACAGGCCAAAGATGAATGGCGCTGTTGAGGCAGCTAATAAGAATATTAAGAAGATTGTGCAGAAGATGGTGATCGCATACAAAGACTGGCACGAAATGCTACCATTTTCCTTGCATGGGTACCGCACATCAATCAGAACGTCCACTGGGGCAACACCGTATCAACTTGTATATGGTATGGAAGCAGTCCTGCCGGTTGAAGTTGAATTACCCTCCCTACGGGTATTGATGGATGTTAAACTGACTGAAGCAGAATGGGTTCGGTCCCGATTCGAACAACTGAGTCTGATCGAAGAGAAAAGATTGGCTGCAATTTGTCATGGGCAGTTATATCAGAAGAGAATGAAGAAAGCCTTTGATCAGAAAGTCAGGCATCGAGAGTACCAAGTAGGGGATCTTGTGTTGAAGAGAATCCTCCCTCCTCATACAGACCACAGGGGCAAATGGACTCCAAATTATGAAGGACCATTTGTTGTAAAGAAAGTTTTCTCTGGTGGAGCACTGATGCTCAGCACCATGGATGGTGAAGATTTCCCGTCCCCAGGGAATTCAGATGCAGTTAAAAAATACTTCGCATAAAATGACCCGCTGGACATAAAAACAGAATGTAGGTCCAGGCAAAAATAGGGCATCCCGGCGAGTCAAAAACAGAATAAAAGACTCGGGCAAAAATAAGGGAAATAAATGAAAAGATGTACACCCGCTGAGTTGAAAAGCCGCATTGGACAACTCAGGCAAAAATGGGTATCCCGATGGATTGAAAACCCGAAAGGGCGATCCATGCAAAATAAGGGAATAAGCGAACAACTGCACTCTGAATTCGTCTGTATCACTTACAACTTGGAAAGCTTCGACAGAATCAAGCTTCAATCAGAATCAACTTTCTCCAGAAAGCAAGACGAGAAGAAAGTCAAAAGTCATACGAGTCATAGTGAAGAGGAAGCTCCTCAAAGCGTCATCAACACTGCCAACATTTTGTTTCTCAATTTGTAGCAATCTCCTCATTCCAGGGGATTTGTTTCTTTGACTGTATCTCGCCAATTCAGGGCATATGAATTAATAAAATCAGAATTTTAGTCATGTCTCGTTTTGTACATTTTATTTGCAAAAGATGTCTGATGTCTCCAAAAAATCAATTGCATAAGTACAGATGCTTTTCTCCCAAAAAAAAAATAATAATAATAAAACGCATGCTTGCAGGGAATATACTTACTCTCGAAAGTGCTTAACTCCTATGACGGAATCCAGTAGAGGATACCTCGGGACCTTTTGTGCGTCTCCTTATCTTTGCAGGATTGCAGGTATCCAGAACGCAACCTGGGGCATGCCAGTTACGTTTCAGCGAGCAGGCGAATCATTATCAACTCGGTCTATCTTCCACGTGGCACTGGAGAGTGCCCACTTCCCCAGCAAAGTTGCCAAATCAACATACACTCAATCTCGGCATCCGAAATTCTCTATCCCCAGCTGAGTTGCCACTTGTTGCTCTCCCCAGCTGATTTGCCTCTCATAATTCCCCAGCCGAGTTGCCATTTCATCCTCAGTTGAGTACAGGAGTCAGGGAATCATCTCCCCACAGAATCTCCAGCCTCTATCCAGAAGAGCAGCGCATAGAAGATCACAACAGAGTGAAGAAAGCTTCTACAAACCCCAGCTGGGACCCGTATTACGAGGATATGTCAACCAGTGACCTATATCCCCAAGCAGATACATCACCAGATCTACCAATGATCTCATCCCCAGCTGGGAGGTCCATTTCAAACAGATCAACCAGAGATCTTCGCAGCAACGGGATCCGAATCCCGGTTTGATATCCTTGCATAATCATAGCATCTGCATCATATTATCCCCTCAGAGCGTAGCATTCCGTCTAATACGGAGCATTACGGCAAAAATCAAACGCATAGCATAATCGTAAGCCATGTTCTGAAGTAACACTTGTGAATAACAAACCGTTCATCATCATTATGCAAAAAAAACCCACCAGAGTCCCAGCAAAAGCAGTTGCCTCTCCAATCACCAAACACCAGTATATACACCTTTTGGCACCCGTCCGTGTCGTCATTCCCCAAACAGGTTGCCTGAATACACTTTACAAACAAAATCACCCGTACTACAGATACTTCTTGACACCCGTCCGTGTCATATTACCAGCAGAAAGCCAAAGACATCCTCTTTGCACTCACACATACCTTATACACACTTCCCTGACACCCATCCGTGTCATATCCCCAGCGCAGTCGCCTAGACTTTGTATAGCAGATACTTGTTCATATTACACTTTTCTTTCTTGGCACCCGTCCGTGTCATTCCCCCCAGCAGTTAAAATACTCATATATATATACTCACTACTCATTGGTACACTTATACAGATACTCATCCGTATCTTGTATACACCGCTCATATCCCCACAGATTCGACAGTAGTCCTTGTTCTTTGTTAACCAGTTGGTACTCGTCCGTACCATCATCTCAGAACAGCGCGTCTAGTGTTTGTTTCTACATGATGCTCGTCCGTATCATAAGTCTTAAGGATGCTCGTCCGCATCTTTAATCCATACACCGTGTCAAACACTTGTGTCTTCTTGAATTTAGATACTCGTCTGTGTCTGTTATTCCCCAGAAGAATTCTCTCAGATTCAACACTCGTCCGTGTTCCTTGTTAACCCGTTGATACTCGTCCGTATCATCATCTCTGAACATGTGTCAGTTTGTTTCTACGTGATACTCGTCCGTATCATAGTCTTAAGGATGCTCGTCCGCATCTTTAATCTATACACAATACCAAACACTTATACCTTTTGTTTCTTGGATGTAAACGCTCGTCCGTGTTTACTATATCCCCAGTAGATCGCCAACAAATTTTCTTTTATCTAACACTCGTCCTGTGTTATGATAATCCTGAGAGCAGCCGTACCCTGCTAAGTGGTCGTCCTCCACTTCTTGATGGTCGTCCTCCGTCATGCTCATCCGATGGCCGTCCCCGTCGTTGATTTTTAGCAGCCGTCCCCTGCTAGGTGGTCGTCCTCCACCTTTTGATGATCGTCCTTCATCATTTTATCCAATGGCCGTCCCCATTGTTGATTTTGGTTATCTGACATTCGTCCTGTGTCATGACAAACCTCGAGAGCAGCCGTACCCTGCTGAGTGGTCGTCCTCCACTTCTTGATGGTCGTCCTCCATCATGCTCGTCCGATGGCCGTTCCCATCGTTGACCTTTTCTATCCGATGGCCGTCCCCATCGTTGATATCTTCGGCAGCCGTACCCTGCCAGGTGGTCGTCCTCCACCTTTGATGGCCGTCCCCATCATATTCCTTTTATCCCCAACAGAGCAGCCGTCCCCTGCTAGGTGATCGTCCTTCACCTTTGATGGCCGTCCCCCATCATCTGTTTATTTCATTTATTCTTTAACCCGATGGCCGTCCCCGTCGTGGTCCCTTTTCCTTTTAACCCGATGGCCGTCCCCATCGTCGGTTACTTTGCTTTATGAACTTGATGGCCGTCCCCGTCATGTTTCGTTAACCCCCAGAGAATGCTACAACTTTATCTTGATGGCCGTCCCCATCGTGATATTTTATTTTTCCCAGCTAGTCGGCCGTCCCCGTCTTAGCTTTACCTTTTTCCCAGCTAGTCGGCCGTCCCCGTCTTAGCTTTACCTTTTTCCCAGCTAGTCGGTCGTCCCCGTCTTAGCTTTACCTTTTATCCCCAGCATGTCGGCCGTCCCCGTCATTGTTTTATTTCCTACACTTTCCCAGCATGTCGGCCGTCCCCGTCATTGTTGTTTACCCAGCAGTCGTCCTCTGCTCGACGGTCGTCCTCCGTCGCCCACACCTTACAATATACTTTATTTTCCTTTACAATCTATATCCCTTTTCTTCTTCATCCTGTGAGTGCAAATTTTGGACTGTCTTTGGTATTCAACCACAAGTTATCTTGTTTGCCTGTTAAGCCGTTGCTTACATCCTGCACAGCTAACTCATGTTTGAATAGGGGCAGCTGTAAACACCCCAAATTTGCCCTCACTCATTTCACCATGGCTTGTGATTATCCTCATATGCATAAACACAATCATATCATCTCACATCTCATTTTTGATCCACTGCATAGTTTCTAAGGCATCTGCATCTAGGGTTTGTGATCTGAGCAATCCCAAAGCTTCTTGAGGCACTCCAAAGGCCACCAATCAACTCAAAGAGGTCCATGTGTGTTCTTATATCATATTCCATCTCCTCAAAGTCAAAATTGCAGAGGAATCACAAGAACTAGGGTTTGAGTGGATGCAGAGCCAGGCTAGGCTGCACAGTTGACTGAAAATTAGGGTTTTGGTTTCAGAGGCCATAACTCCAAATTTTTTGGTCATTCTTGTTTCCATTGGTCTCTATATGGTATAGGGAGTATGCATATCAATTTTCATGAAGAAATTCCATGGGGAAGTCATCTGATCAAGGGTTGACTTTTCAGACAAGTCAGTGTAAAATCAGGGCATCTGAGGCCCCCCAATGACCCAACCAATGGGTGATCTTCATTATTTTGAGTGTATATGATCTTTATTTGATCATGGAAGAAGGTTGAAGTTCATAGAAATCAAGAATTTAGGGTTTTTGCAAATGTTGACTTTTTGGGCATAGTTGACTTTTCAAGAATGCATCATTTTAGGTCATTTTTCAAGCCATGATTCTTGATCCAAAAAGGCTTCAAATGGAAAAACTTTGGTCATGAAAGTTGTAGATCTCATCTTTCCCTTTTCAAAAAGTACAAGAACATGATCAAACTCTTCTTGGATCAAAAGTTATGGCAATGCAAAGTTGGCTAAAATCACTTATTTTCAAGATATGCACCAAGTGTGAAAATTGCAAAATCATGTGCTAAGCCAAATTGCAACTTCTAATTGGTATCAAACCAGCACATAAGCATTCTCTAAGTCCTAAAAATCATAATTGGACCAAGTTTCCCCATGGTTTGGTTTGTGTAACAAAACTTTCTCACATGTGAACAAAAGAGCAACAACTTGCAAAATCATCATGATCACTTCTTACAACTTGCAACCTTGGATGCTGACCTTGCTGGCTCACTCACCACACCATGCTGCGCAGCCCCTAGGCTTTGTACCAAGCTAGCACTTCACCATACTTCTCTTACACATTATTTGACTTTTTGCAAAAGGCAACTTACCAATCAATAAAGCACATGTCCAATCAACTGACCAATGAGAGAGAGTTATGTGGACAATTTGCAAGCCATTTCATGTACTAAGCAAGGCTGAAACACATTCATACACACACATACACAAAAACACTCCCAATTGCAAGTTGCTTCGAATCTGCATACACAGCTTGCAAACATTCAAACCCTCTTCACCATTCAACTCACCTTGCTCCATAGACCACCCAGCACCAAGAACACAAGCCTGAAACAGCCTGAACATCTCACTGCCATTTCTCACTTCATTTTGCAGTTTCAATCGAATCTCCTCCCACAAACCACAAACACACCAACAAACACTCCAGACCTTCTCCATTCATCCTCAGGATCACAAACCATCATTCACAATGGCCTGAAACCTCCAGAAACTCCATTGCCATTTCTGACCAAGCTTGAGCAGGAGCTTTCGAATCTCACTATCCAGCCAGCTCAAACTTCTTTTGAGCATTCAAACATCTTCTGGGGATCAAGTGGAGTGGTTTGCACTGAAAGAAGTGGCCAGAAAGTCCTCAAGTTGAAAGCTCCAAATCTCAGGTAGCTCGAAAATTATTTTTTTCCAGAAATCATTTTTCTTGTTACAAACTTGTTCTATGTGATTCATTGATCATCCTGATGTTCTTAGTTTTTGAAATGACTTTGTTTTGAGTATTTAATTTGTCTCTGAAGCTTGCGTGCCCTAGAACTTGTTCTCTTCGATTCAGCTTGTTTAGGAAGAATAAATTTGTTTTGAGAGAGGGGTTTGATTCGTGAGAGGTTGGAGATCATTTCCCAATTCATAGATTTTGTTTTTGTTACGTTTTGAGGGAGTTGGTGAGTTTCCCGGTGAGGTGCTGGCCGGAGAAGACGACCGGAAGTCTTCTCCGGCCACCTGAGTCATTAAACCCTAATCTCAGGTCATTAACTCTAGTTTGAATTTGAGCCATGGATGTGCGTTGACCTGTTGACTTCCCTCTCTTTTGGATAGCCCAGATCATTTCATTTGCCCTAATCTCTCTCATTAGCTTTAATTAATTCGTAATTAAATTAATTAAGTCAGGTGCAATCCACACCCTTCATTCACGCGCCAGTCAACACTTTCAAACTCAGAATCAATCTCAGCCATCCTTTCCTTTGACTTTCAGTTTTATTTGTTTTTTTATTTCATTTTATTTCAATTAACTTGTACAATTATTTTAAAATAGCAAAAAATACATAAAAATTATGAAACTTTTTCCTCTGAGTTTTAATAATTTTTATGACACAAAAATATTTTTATTTTATTTTTCATCATTAAAAAAGTATTTTTAAATATTTAAAAGATTATTTTTAATTGATTAATGGGAATTAATTAATTAAAAATACTTTTAGGTATTTAAAAATTACAAAAAAATTCATGAAATGTTCTAAGACATTTAGAAACATTGTCCAACCTTCAAACCAAATTTCTTTTTTGATCTTGATGCATTTTAAGAATTTTTCATTGAATTAAATCATATTTTGTGCATTATTTTGATCATGGATTCAAAAATTCATTTCTGCCTATTGGAGAAGAGTTGGACATTGGTTCTTCTTGCATTGTTTTGTGTTTGGCATGTAGTTTCTAGGATAAAATGGCCATGATTTGATCTTGCATTTTCTAATTGTTTGGCATTTCTTTTGTTAAGAACCCTAAAAAACCCTAATAACTTAGGAAATTCATATCTTGAGATTGGTTAAGAGTTGAGAGTTCCCCTTTGGGCAGTGGTTCATTATAGGTTTAAGGTTTCATTGTGTGCCATTTTCCATTGTTTTTTATCTTAGGGTTTGCTTCTGTTTTGGGTTTTTGTTTGATGTTTGATCCATGAACCCTAATTTGGGCTTTCTCTTGCATTCTTCTTGCATTCTCTTGCATAACATGACTTGTCTTTGCATTTTGTGCATGCTTATGATTCATTTGACATCTTAAGACATATAGAAAGCATGTTTGATCATTGCATCTCATATTTGCCATGTCATTTGCCTTGTATGCTTCATAACTTTTCATGTGTATCCATGCTTCTAAGCTTGCTTCATTTGCATTCATAATCTTGTATGAACATCTCCATGCCTTGCCTCATGTTTGCAGCACTTCATAACATCATTTTCATCATCAACATGCTTCTGGTTTTGCTTATCATCATACCATTTCATCTCATCTTGCATTGCATTGCATTTCTTTCTAACATTTCAGGTGGTAAGTAAACTTGAGAAGTGAATTTGCCTTCACTTCTCATAACCTTTCTTTTCATCTCTCTTGCATCCATTGCTGCATTTCTATTTGTGTTTGAGATTGAGCTTGCTCATTCTTGTTCCTCCCCCCTTCTTTCTTCAAGTGACTTGACTTCTTGAATGAAGCAAGTCACTTTGCTTCTCTTGATCTTATTCATCTGCTTCCTGGTGGCTCCTCTGAAGATTGTTCTTGAAAACCTCACAAACCTTAGGATCAACCAAGCATGACAATGAATTAGGGTTTTTTTTAGTCTCCCCCTCATAGTTTTACCTTTGTGTCTCTCTTTTGAGTCTTCTCTTCTCATCTCATAATCAGGGACTAAACCCTAAAGGCTTTAAGGCTTTGTGATTAAGCTTATGCCTGCATCCTTCTCTTAGGATGGAGTGCATAACTTTAATCCTAAGTCTTGAACCCTTAATGTGTTTAAATCTCTTAATCAATCCATCTAATAATCATCAAGACATCACACTTGTAACTTGGGCCTTGCATTAGGGTTCTAATTCTTCCTTAAGTGGTTAAGAAGGACTAACCCTAGTGTTAATGGACAAGTCCCCCTCAAGTTGTCTTACAAACCCTAAAAATCACTTCATCATCATATTATTAAATAAAATCCACTTAATCAAAGGCTTGTTTTGTCATGAGTTTAATTCCTAATCATGGATTAAGTTGAGGAGCCTTCCTCATCTTAAACATCCTCATCTATTATCCTTCTATTAGGATGGTGTAATGAGTCTGTTTAATCCTTGATTATGGCTTAACCTCATTACTCAACACTAAACAAAAAACACCAAAAACATCTAAATAATCACAAGTAGGTTAATGATCTTAATCCTGCATCAAAGGTGATTAAGTGTGAGAATCTGACTTCACACTTAAGGTATTCTCATTACCCCTAATCAGAGGGAAGATGTGATGAGTTTACTAACCCATTGGTTTAGGCTTAAGCTCATTATCTAATGACAAACCTTCAAAAGCAATAAAAGACTGAAAACTCAAAAACAAACAATAATCGTCTCCTCCGGGATTCTTTTCTCATCATCTTCATTCATAAACGAGAACTTGCTTCTTCCGTCTAATGCAAGACAGTTAGCACCTGAGCCAGACAGGTCATACACTTGAGCATTGACAAGCAAGCAGTTCACAAGTCAATTCTTCTTTCAGTCTCTTTGGGTCGAACTACGGTGTTCTGACTTCCTCATTGCACGAGAGGATACGTAGGCATAACTTAACGGTTATCGAACAAAAGTCTTTGTTCATTCCCCCTCCTTTCAGCATTATTCTTTAAGCCTCATAGTCATGAGCATTTCACTCCTGTCCTTACACTGACACTGTACATTTATACACTTCACTTCTTTTACACTGACACCTGTACATCTTTTCCAGCTATTTTTATGCACAAATTGCACTGACACTACCCCTTTATAGCACAAATCTTTTAAGCGTGGATCCCGTCGAGTACGGCGGACAATCTGGGTGCTAACACCTTCCCAGGTTGTAACCAACCCCCTTTCTCAGTCTCTCTGGTTCGCAACCGTCTTATCCATCTTTTTCTAGGCCTATGCAGCATTGCCTTTCCTCCGGGATAAAAATGCCTAGATGGCGACTCTATTCATTCTCCAGTGAGTTCATGGCTGTGTGTTCTCACTGTTCCCTTCGCCGACCGTTCGCGCTTGTACCGGGATGCAAATCTTTGGGAGCGACAGCTTGGCGACTCTGCTGGGGACCCTTATACTGCAACCAGGGCTTCTGGTTCTTCTTGTGGGTTCCTCCTAGCGCTTGATTGATTTGTGTTTACTGGGGTGTTATGTGCTTATTTGTGTTTGTATATTTGTACTTATTTTGCTTTATGTACAGTTACTTTACTGCTTTCTTTATTGCATTTGTCTATATCATACTATCATTGTTGCTGGCTGGATCTGGTTTCTTGTTTTGGTGGGTGGGTGTTCCATTGAGAGTTAAGGTCCTATACCTGGGACCTGAGTGGCACCTAGGCTAGAGTGAATCATATTCTTTCCCATTCCATTTCGGTCTGGTGCGGGAATATGAAACACGGTTCAGATATGGGTTTCTTCTTGAGAACTCTGTGTTGCAGATTTCCTGCAATGCTAGGGCTATCTGGGAAGCCTGCTAAGTCTGGATGACCTTTTAGTATTGACCTTCAGAAACTGAGGTGAATTAGAGGAGGAATTGTTATGGTTATTGTAAACACTGTACCTCCGGGTTAGAAGTGTTTACACTTCTCATAACTGATCCAAGTCTGAGGATCCTTGTTCTAGATCATCACCTGTGAGGGGGTTGGGCTGTTTACAGGTTTGCAGGTACCTTGACCTCAGAATACCCTGTTACTTTGACTTTGTTAAGAATGCTCCATGTTGGACAATTCTTGTGATTCTAAAACCTTGGACCTGTGGCTCTTTATTTGAGTCCCCCACCCTGGTTACTGGATTTTTAGACCTCCATCTGGAATTCTTGAACACACATGGATCTATACCAAGGCAGTTAATCAGATCCATCTCAGTCACAAACCCTTCGCATATCATTTGCATACATAACCATTGCATCATATTAACATTTGCTTATTTGTGTTTCAGGGTATCCATTTTCATCTGGTTTTGGTTTTGACCCCATCTGCATTATTGACTTATCTCCACCAGCACTTGCTCCAGCTTGTCAGCCATATACTTCAGTTACTTGCACTAGCCAGCCAGTGGCCCACTTCTCAACATCCTCATCAGCACCCTACTCAGTCTTCAGCATCATGGCTCCAAAGAAAAGCAACATCATCTATCATTTCTTCCAACCAGACTTATCAGACATCAGGAGGATCCAAACCCTGATCACTCCAGATCACATACCTTTGTTCAGAGAGCATTATGGGGATATACTTGACTTGATCATGGATCTGGACCCATCCCAGAGGAGTTTGATCCACACCTGCATTCAGTTTTATGACCCCCCATTGAGATGTTTCACCTTTCAAGACTTTCAGTTGGGGCCTCTTTTAGAAGAATACTCATCTCTGATTGGTTTGCCTATCAAGAAGGAAATCCCTTTCAACCCTGAAATGGTCTTTCCCAGCAATGGAGAGGTGGAAAAAGCTCTGCACCTGGAACCTGCTTTGATTGAGCAGCATATGACCTCTAAAGCTGGGATCCCTGGTTTTCATCTTGACTTCCTGATTTCCCAAGCTAGTCTGAAGGCCTCCCTGGGGGAGTGGAGAGCTGTTTGTGCTCTGTTGGCCTTAAGTGTATATGGAATTGTGTTGTTTGCAGATGAGCCTCGATTCATCAGTAAGAATGCAATCCATTTGTTCATCCTGAAGAACCCAGTGCCAACTTTGCTAGGAGATCTCTATTACTCAGTGCACCAGAAGAATGAGAAGCAGAGGGGAAGGCTAGTGAGGATTTGTGCTCCATTATTTCATACTTGGCTTCTCAAGCACCTACCCAGGACAGATGCATTTTTAAACCCTCATCAGCAAAGCAACTGGGCTAAGAGGCTCACTACTCTCACTTCAGCAGACATCAGATGGTGTACTCGAAGCACCAAAGGCAGAGATATCATTACAAGCTGTGGGCACTTTCCCAATGTGCCCTTAATAGGAGTTAAGGGAAGTATCAATTACAACCCTCTGCTGTTCAGAAGGCAATTGGGCTATGCACTAATCCACACTCCTAGGGTACAGGACTTGGTGGAGACCCTCTATTGTGAGAACAAGATTGATTTGGCTGTTGTTAGGCAGGCTGCCTGGGCCTGGGATCATGTTCAAACCAAGGGAATCACCATTATGGGGAAGTGCAATAATGTGGCATCAGCACAATATTATGAGTGGTCCCATGCTAGGGCCCAATTCTCTGGATTGCCCTTCACCATAGAAGACATGCCTGAGTCATCTTCAGCACCACCCCCTGCCACTATCAGTTTGGAGGAGTTTGAGAGCTTGAAAGAAAGAAATGAGAAGTTAACCCAGGCTTTGCAGAAGACCCTCCGGGAGAGGAGTGAAGGTGTGAGGGAGATTGAGAGATTGGAGAAGTTGAGGGTGGAACACTTGACTAAGATTGAGAAGTCTGGAGATTATATCAAGAAGTCTAAGGCTGGTGAGCAAATTCTGAAGAATGCTTGTAAAGAAGCCCAGTTCCAAAGAGCAAGAACAGACTTGTACTTGAAGGAGAGTCAGGCCAGGTGGGTCCGGATCACTGAGGCCCGTACTCTAGAAGACAAGAGAGTTCAGGACAAGATGGAACAGATGGAAAAAGCCCTGGCAGCAGCCCAGAAGGAAAGATCAGAGCTAGAGATCAGAGCAGGGGTAAAGAAGTCCAAAGACCAAAGTCAGAACAAGAAGTTGACTGCAGCTGTTGCAACAAGAAACCTTCTCATCAGGAATCTCACGGAGCGTCCGGCTGATCCTGTGACCGAAGCACTTCTCAAGGAAGTTCGTGAGGATGAGTTTGGCCTTGGAGTTTGATCATTTGCTTGTTGTTGTTTCTTTTCCATGTACTTTTACTTTTTGTAATGTATTTTGACCCCTTAGAGGGCTTGTGTTGTAAAAAGAACAAGTTGTATTATTCCACCTTTGTAATATATTTGTGATGGGTTTCCATCCAAGTCCACTTCAAGAGCAACTTCAACAGCATCATCTTCGGGGGTCTGGAAGGGTCAAAACTGAAGGCCAAACCGGATACCTTGAGAACAAATAAGCATAACTGCATTGCATGCTAACCCTTTGTTTGTTTTGTAGGTTTTTGTTTTGTTGTTGCTAACCTCTGTTGTGAATCTCAGGAATTATTGCTCGCCGTCGGGTATTTCCTCTCAACAGGCCACACAGGTACCCAACTAGAAACAACCTTCCGGGAATTCAGATGGATCAGATGCAGCAGGACCTTACGGAGGTCAGAAACCAGATGGCAAACGAGAGATTGGAGATGAGAACCCAGATAACACAGTTCATGGAAGTGATGAACAACTTAGCTCAAAGCCAGGAGAGGCTCAGAGCTTTGGTAGAAGGGAGGAATCAAGATGAGCCCCATGTGGGAACTGCTGGCACAAGTAACAATGAACGGGTGCAACCCCATGTTAACCCTCCTGTGTTTGGTCCCCATCTACATCCTGAGATTAATATTCCTGCAAATGTTCAAGGAACAGCCACTGCAGCCAGGGTACTTCAAGAAGATCCTCAGGAGGACCAATTTACAGTAATGGGTGCTGGAGAGGAAGCCTATGATAGGCGACTGGATGAAATAGCTGAGAAGTTGAGATCACTGGAGTCTCAAAATTCTTTGGGTTTCGACGTCATGGACATGGGTTTGGTAGACGGGGTCAGGATCCCCCATAAGTTCATAGCCTAGTTGTATCTTAAATAGCAAAGGATTGTAGTTGATGCAACCCTTCACTCCTATTAGAGGTACATTTGGGTATTGCCCACAGCTGGTGATAATGTCTTTGCCTTTGGTGCTCTGGGTGCACCATCTGATATCATCTGAAATCAAAGCAATGAGCCTCTTGGCCCAATTCTTCTGTTGGTGAGGATTCAGAAAGGCATCTGACTTAGGCAGGTGTTTGAGCAGCCAAGTGTGAAACAGAGAAGCACAACATCTCACCAACTTCCCTCTTTGTTTCTCATTCCTCTGATGAATGGAGTAATAGAAATCTCCCAGCAATGTGGGTACTGGGTTCCTCAGAAGGAAAAGATGAATGGCATTCTTGCTGACAAATTTAGGCTCATCTGCAAACAGTATAACCCCATATATGCTGAAGGCTAACAATGCACAGACTGCCCCCCCACTCTCCCAAAGAGGCCTTCAGGATGGCCTGAGAAATCAAGAAATCCAAGTGCAAACCAGAGATCCCAGCTTTTGTTGTCATACTTTGCTCAATCAAAGCAGGCTCCAAGCACAGTGCTTTTGCTACTTCTCCATTACTGGGAGTTGGCATCTCTGGGTTGAAGGGGACTCCACCCCTGACAGGTACTCCAATCAATGACGAAAACTCCTCCAGCAGAGGTCCTAGCTGAAAGTCTGGAAATGTGAAGCATCTCAGAGAAGGGTCATAAAACTGTAGGCAGGTGTGGATCATGCTCCTCTGAGAAGGGTCAAGGTCCATAACCACATCCAAGATTCCTCCATAATGCTCTCTAAATAATGGGATGTGATCAGGTGTGATAAGTGACTGGACCTGCCTGATACCAGTCAACACAGGCTCAACGAAATGGTAGGATATGTTGCTCTTCCTAGGAGTAGCCATGAATGCTGCTGAAGATGATGAAGATAGGTGCTGATGAAGATCAAGACTGATGCTAGAAATGAGCCACTGACAGGCTGATGCTAGTGATGATGAGAATAGCTGAAGTAGATAACTGATGAAGCAAAGGTCTAAGCAGAAGAAGAGGTCAAAACCAAACCAGATATAATGTGGATACCCTGAAAAACAAATAAACAAATGTTAAATGATGCAAATGATGTGTATGCAAATGATATGCAAGGGTTTGTGATCAAGCTGAATCTGATTATCTGTCTTGATATAAAGCCCATGTATATTCACGAAGTCCAGATGGAGGTTCAGAAATCCAGTAACCAAGGTGGGGGACTCAAATAAAGAGTCACATGTCCAGGGTTAAATCACAAGAACTGTCCAAAATGAGGTACTCTTAATCAAAACAAGTAACAGGGTATGATGCTGCCAAGGGTACCTGCAAACCTGTAAACAGCCCAACCCCCTCACAGGTAGTGTTCTAAAACAAGGATCCTCAGACTTGGATCAGTTATGAGAAGTGTAAACACTTCTAACCCGGAGGTACAATGTTTACAATAACCATAAAAGATCCTCCTCTAATTCACCTCAGTTTCTGAAGGTCATAATAAAGGTCATCCAGACTTAGCAGGCTTCCCAGATAGCCCTAACACTACAGGAAATCTGTAGCACATAGTTCTCAAGAAGAAACCCACATCTGAACCGTGTTTCATATTCCCGCACCAGACCGAAATGGAATAGGAAAGAACATGAACCACTCTAGCCTAGGTGTCACTCAGGTCCCAGGTGTAGGACCTTATACTCTCAATGGAACCCCACCCACCAGAACAGAAAACCAGATCCAACAATGATAATGACAGTATGAAATATGAAAAACTGTAAAGGAAAGCAATACATAAGGTTGTACATAAAGCAATAAATAAAGCAAAATAAATAAACACACATAGCACATAACACCCCAGTAAACACAAATCAAACAAGCGCTAGGAGGAACCCACAAAAAGAACCAGAAGCCCTGGTTACAGTATAAGGGTCCCCAGCAGAGTCGCCAAGCTGTCGCTCCCACCAAATGACACCCAGGTCAGAAGGAGTACAGACGCGAACGGTCGGCGAAAGAGAGAGAACACACAAGGGTGAACTCAAAAGACAAGAGTCGCCAGCTAGGCATTTTTATCCCGAAGGAAAGGTAATGTTGCATAAACCTAGAAAGATATGGATAAGACGGTCGCGAACCAGAGAGACTGAGATAGGGGGTTGGTTACAACCTGGGAAGGTATTAGCACCCAGATTGTCCGTCGTACTCGACGGGATCCACGCTTAAAAGATTTGTGTTTTAAAGGGGTAGTGTCAGTGCTATCTGTGTATCAAAGCTGGAAAGGAATGCAAGTGTCAGTGTAAAAGAAAAGTGAAGTGTATAAGAGAAGTGTCAGTGTAAGAACAAGAGTGAAATGCTCAAGATTTTGAGGCTTAAAGAATAATGCTGGAAGAGGGGGAATATACAGAGACTTTTGTTCGATAACTGTTAAGTTATGCCAACGTATCCTCTCGTGCAATGAGGAAGTCAGAACACCGTAGTTCGACTCAAAGAGACTGACAGATAAAAAAGACTTGTGAACTGCTTACTTATCTATGCTCAAGTGTATGACCTGTCTGGCTCAGGTGCAAACTGTCTTGCATTAAACGGAAGAAGCAAGTTCTCGTTTGTGAGTGAATGAGGTGAGAAAAGAATCCCGAAGGAGACGATTATTGTTTGTTTTGATGTTTTCAATCTTTTATTGCTTTTTGGTGTTTGTCATAAGTTGATGAGCTTAAGCCTAAACCAAGGGTTAATAAACTCATCACATCCTCCCTCTGATTAGGGGTAATGAGAATACCTTAAGTATGAGTAAAACACCTCACACTTAATCACCATGATGTAGGATTAAGATCATTAACCTACTTGCATTTATTTAGATGTTTTTGTTGTTTTTGTTTAGTGTTAAGTAATGAGTTTAAGCCATAATCAGAGATTTAATGGATTCATTACACCATCCTAATAGAAGGATAATAGATGAGAACATTTAAGCTGAGGAAGGCTCCTCAACTTAATCCATGATTAGGGATTAACCTCATGACAAAACAAGGCCTTTGTTAAATGGATTTTAGTTAATGGTAAGATGAAGAAGTGATTTTTATGGTTTGTAAGACAATTTGAGGGGGACTTGTCCATTAACACTAGGGTTAGTCCTTTTTAACCAATTAAGGAAGAATTAGAACCCTAATGCAAGGCCCAAGTTACAAGCTTGATGTCTTAGTGATTATTAGATGGATTGATTAAAGGATTTAAATACATTAAGGGTTTAACACTTAGGATTAAAGTTATACACTCCATCCTAATAGAAGGATGCAGGCATAAGCTTAATCACAAAGCCTTAAAACCTTTAGGGTTTAGTCCTTGATTATGAGGTGAGAAGAGAAGACACAAAGATGACACAAAGGTAAAAGCTAAATGGGGGACTAATCAAACCCTAAATGTGATCATGCTTGGGTATCCTAGGGTTTGTGAGGTTTGCAAAATATCTTCAGGAGAGAGGCCACCAGGAAAGAAGCAGATGAAAGGAGAAAGAAGCAGAGAGAAGCAAGACAACTTGCTTCACTTAAGAAGACAAGTTGCTTGAAGGAAGAAAGTGGGAAAGAGCATGAATGAGCAAGCTCACTCTAAGACAAGTAAAAATGCAGCAAGGATGTAAAATGATGAGGTGAGAAGAGGTAGGAGGTGAAGGCAAATCCACCTCCCAAACAAACTTACCATTAACCTGAAAAGTTAGTACAAGATGCATAAGGGAAGAAATGAGATGAAACAATGCATATGGATGGGCAAAGGCCAAAGTCAGAAACATACACATGATGCAAATGATGTCAAGAGATAGTTCAAAGTTATACAAGATGCATATATGTGAGCATACAAGAGAATGGATGCATATGGAGCATGCCTTGAACCATGAAAGTTCATGAAAGCTTATGAAATGCAATGAAGGTATGACATGTCAAATGAATGATGCAATGATCAAAAATGATTCTAATATGTCCTAAGATGTCTTATGAATCATGTGGATGCACAAAATGTCATGGCAAGTTCTTGAATGCAAGCATATGAGAGATGGATACAAATGAAGGCACAAATTAGGGCTTATGCATAACATACAACACAAAATTCAAAATCAGAAGCAAATGACATGATAAAAAATTGAAAATGGGATCAAAGGAACCCTAACCCTACACAAGTTCACTGCCCAAAGGAGGGGACCTAACTCCTAACCTAATGGAAGTTATGATTTTTCAAAGTCAACTAGGGTTTCAAAGCACTTCAAAAGGAAAAATGCACATTAAATTGAAAATGAAAGATAAATTCAAACCAATTTTACCCTAAAAACTACATGCTATGAAGGATGCAATGCAAGAAGAACCATTATCAAACTCTTCATGGTTAGGCAGAATGGATTTTTTCAAGTTAGGATCAAAATATTGTCTTTAAACAACTTTAATTCCAATGAAAATTATCAAAATAGGTCAAGAACCAAAACGAAATTTGTTTTGAGAATTTGGTAATGTTTCTAAATATTTTAAAATGCAATGTGAATTTTTTGGTGATTTTTAAATACCTAAATGCATTTTTAATTAATTAATTTCCATTAACTAATTAAAAATAAACATTTAAATGATTTAAAAATGATTTTTAATGCAAAAAATAAAAATAAAAATGTTTTTGGGTTCTGAAAAATTAATAAAAGGTTTGACAAAAAATTTCAGAATTTTTTAATATGTTTTGCTATTTTTAAAAATTCGTGGAAGTTAAATACAAATAAAAAGAAATAAAATGAAATTAAAGAGAAAGTATGCAGATCCTAGGGCTGATATTCAAACTTGGGGGTCAATGGTTGACTGCGCGCGCAAACTGAGGGTCAGGATTGACTCTGGTCAAATTATTTTATTAATCCTAAATTAACATAATTAAAATGAATTAAGAGTTAATTGTGAAATCTGAGCCATCCATCCACTAATTAAAACACGCATCCAAGGGTTCACATCTACTCTGGAACTTAAACCCTAATTAGGGTTAATGACTTTCAGGTGACCGGAGGGAAGCTTCGGTCATCTTCTCCGGCGAAGCTAAAACCCTAAAACATGCTATAGGCCACCATTCATCAAATTGAACACAGGGAAATGATTCTCTACCCAAACCCCATTCAAATCACCCCTCAAACAACATTTATAACCCAAGAACAGAGGGAATCGAAGCAAACAAAATTCACGGGTGAAATTTCAGAGAGCAACCAAATAGTCATTTCTTCACCATTTTTAATTCTGAAGATATCAGCATGATCAGCATAACATATACTTTCATTTTGTAACAAAAAATACAAGCTCTGAAAAGTTTGATGTTTGAAGCTACCTGAGGTGATGAACTGTGAATGTGAACTTTCAAAGCTCCTCCTTTGTGCAAAGAGTCTCCTCTGATCCTCCTGAAGCTAGTGGGATGCTTCAAAACTCTTGATGTTGGCTAGTCTGCAAGTTCCAGTTATGGTGTAGCAGAAATGGAGGGTTAAGCATATGATGTTTCAGGCTGTTTCAATGGTGGATTCTTGTTCAGTGGATGATTTGTGACTTGTTGGTGAAAGAAAAATGGAAGTTTGATGGCTATGTGAAGAGTTTCGAAGAGGAGAAGTATTTTACAGTTTTTGTGCAAGCTGGATTGTGTCTTGTTTCAGTGCTGAATGAGTTGCTATATCACTCCCATAATGTTTGAGTAGGCTATGGAGCAGGTTAGTAGAGGCTGCTGATCACTATTCCAAGAGCATGGGAGAAATTGCAAAAAGTCAAGGTTTGGTGTACTTGAGGTATGGCAAGGTGCAGAGATGGTTTCCTGGCTTGTACTACATCAGCTGAGTTCAAGGATGACTCTTGGATCAATTGTGGTGAGCTGTATGGCTTGGATCACAAGTTTGAAATGATTTTGCATTTTGGCAACTTGTTATATTTTGTGACTTTTGGTCATAGACATGTGACACTCTTTGCTGAATTTTTGTTATGATAGGTTACATGATGTTATGGTGATGTCTTGAAATCAGTTAGAGAGCATACAAAACCTTGGGGGTCAATTTTGCAAGAGTTCCTCTTTTTGGACTTTATGGAAAATGGCTTATGATAGCTTGGAATTCAAAGCATGAAAGTGAGAAACTTCTTGGTCAAATATGAATTTTGGGCCATACATGATGTTTGTGTATTGGTTAGAAGCTGATTTGAAGTCACATAGATGCTTGGCATGAGAATTTGCAAGTTTTCCCTTTTGTGCAAAAGTGAAAATTTAAGTGATTTTATCCAACTTGGCCAAGCCATAACTTTTGATCCAAAATGAATTAGGATGATTTCTTGTACTTTTTGAAAATGGGAGGATCCATTCTACAACTTTCATGACCAAAGTTCTTTCATTTGAAGCATTTTTGAATCAAAAAGAGGAGGTTGAAAAAACTTTCCCAAAATGGCAAGTTTTTATTACAAGTCACTTTCCCAAAAAGGCAACTTTGCAAATGGCTTGAAATTCTTCAATTTTGTGAACTTCTAACATCTTCTATGATCAAATAAAGATCACACACATTCAAAATGATGGAGAAACCCCTTTGGTTGGGTCATTGGAGGCCTCAGATGCCCTGATTTTGCACTGACTTGCTCAAGAAGTCATCTCTTGATCAGATGCCTTTCCCATTGAATTTCTTCATGAAAATTGATATGCATGATCCTCATAACATATAGAGGCCAATAGAAACAAGAATGACCAAAAAATTTGGAGTTATGGTCTCTGAAACCAAAACCCTAATTTTAGGTCATCTGTGCAGTTAAGCTTGGCTCTGCTTCCATGCCTTTCTCAGTTCTTGTGATTCTTTGACTTCCTTGACCTTGTGAGGATATAATATGATGCTTGAACATACATGGACCCCTTTGAAGTGATTGATGACCTGTGGAGTGGCTCAAATGGCTCAGGGATGGCTCAGATCACAAACCCTAGATGCAGATGACTTAGAAACAATGCAGTGAAGTAAAAATGCAATATGAGATGATATGATTGAACTTATGCACATGAAAAGATCACAAGCCATGGTGAAATGAGTGAGGGAAAATTTGGGGTGTTTACACCATTTCAGGGCATGTGTGAGCAAAGCTTCGAATCCAGCTATCTCCAAGGCTTTAGATGCATTTATTTTGCATCTAGAGTGAAGTAGGAGTACATTGCATCCATTATCTGGTCTTCTAACATCTTGAATCAAGATCTGCAACTCAGGTATGGTTCTGAATCTTGAGATCTGGAAATGAAATTGATTAGGTGTTTTGTGTTGTTTGAAATACACTGATCATTATGCACTTTGTAGTTTTGAAAATGATGCATTGTAGCCTGAGTTATTTGGATTTCAGTTTTGATGATCAAACTTGTTCTTCTTAGATCCCGTTGATTCATTGAGTTTTAGAAGATTTTGATCTCATTTTTGAATTCAGAGCATGTTGTTTGGTGGATTTGGAGTATTTGGTTGTTTTTTGTTGTTGATTACATGTCTGTTACGAATTCCAGTGACGGAGCCCTAGCTCCGGTCACCGGAAACTGGTTGTATGAAGTTAGGGTTTGTGCAAGGTTGAAGGAGAGTCCACAACCATTAGATCTTGTCCACCAGCGTCCAGATGCTGCCACATAGCCCTAGAACCCTCCTCCCAGTC
Organism: Lathyrus aphaca; assembly: GCA_963966055.1. Classification (NCBI taxonomy): domain Eukaryota; kingdom Viridiplantae; phylum Streptophyta; class Magnoliopsida; order Fabales; family Fabaceae; genus Lathyrus; species Lathyrus aphaca. Next base: position 354,709,298 of record OZ014525.1, read on the forward strand.
ACGTGAGTTTTAAATTCTATTTTTATTCTGTTTGTTTCTCAGTCCACCATATGTTCCATGCACTCTCCATTCACAATGCAGCATTGAGCCACGTCATTTAAAGAAAGCTTCACCACACGCGCTGGATTGATCCAATGGATCTTGTTTTTCCTCTTATTTTCACTGAATATTCACCATAAGTCATGTAATCCTGCGCAGCTTAGTGGGCCTAACCTTGCTCTTCACACCCCCTCCAACCTCAGCCCAATCAGTTCCAACGTGAAACCCTTATTATATGCACCTCCCAGCCATTATCATTTTAATTTCTTTTTCATATTATTTTTCTTTATTTTCATTTTAGTTTCTAATTATTAAAAATAGTTCTGACTATCCAAAAATTCCCAAAAAATTCTTGAGTCATCTTTGAAGTTTCTTTTATTTTTCTATATTTTTATTTTCCATTTTTTTAATTTCCACGTGTCATAATTAATTCCTTATTTCAATTAACTCCATTTTAAATCCTTTCTTGAGTACACTGCCTTGTCCATTTTCTATAGACTTCATTATTTTGAGTTTTGTATTCATTATGTTTGCTCGGGATTCCTAAGATGATGTACTTCATGTGTGATTTTCCCCCTGATTTTTAGAAATTTATTCCTTGGGTCTTGGTCCTTTGACTTGTGTTGGAAGTTATTAACCCTAGTTTGTGTTCTTGCCTCCATTTGACCTAGTTTTCTTCTGAATTCTTCCAAATCCTTTTGGCTCATTGATATACCATGTTTGAAGATCATTTGGTTTAAGTTTTGGAATTTTTGGATGCTTGGTTAATTTAATATGGATTTTTGTTCTCACCTTGTCCCATTTTGCTTCTTTTGGTCCATTAGCTCTCTTGTAAGCTTAGAAGGGCACTTGTGCCTACTTCTCCTTCTCATATGGGGTCCTCTTGGGGTATGTGAACCTTCCTGTTCCTAGATTAGGGTTTTTGTCTTAGAAACTTTTGTGTTTGCTTCCCTTTTAAGTTCTTTCATTCCTTAAATGTATTCACTTCATCTCTTTGCTTCTTTCACTCCTATTTTGTGATTGTTTGGTCTTGTACCTTCTTTCTCTTCATCTTGTTAGCTTCTTAAGCTCTTCTTCAATTTGTGTTGGTTCTGATCTTGAGCTTTGAGTCCATGTTTGTGCATCTTTGCTTTGCATCTTTCTTAAGTTTGCATTTGTTTTCCATTTGATTCATGTTGCATCATGTTAACTTGTATGCTTCATTCTTCATTCCTTTGTCTTGCATATGCATTGTACATTCGTACATATCATTTCACTTTTGTTTGTATGATGTTGGCATGTCATCTTGTTCACTTTGTTTCATTTGTATGCATGATACTAACCTTGCAGGGGCTATGGTAAGTGTGAGGGGTGGAAGTTGAGTTCCACATCTCCAAATCTCATCTTTTCTTCTTATTTCTTTCTTGTACTAACCCCTTTGCTTGTTGGGCTTAGGCCTTACTCATCTCTTCTTCTATCCTCTTCTTCTCTTCTTCTTTCTTTCTTCATTAGGATAAAAAACCACACTAACCTTAGGATGTCCATGCATGACAACATTTAGGAATCTTTAATCCCCCATTAGATGTTTTACCTTTAGATCCTTTGGTGCTTTCTCTTCTCATCTTCAAACTCAATTCTAATTCACTTAATAAAGGTTGAGTACTTTCATGTGACATGAGACTTTGCTATGAGATAGTTGCACGCGTTCCGTTTCGGGGCGAGGTGTGAGTTATCCCTCGTGGTGGATAGGTCTTAGCATGAGTACTTCATAAAGAAAAGCAAAAAAACACTTCTTAATCATAAAAACCAAAAATACTTAATAAATGTTAATAGGTCAGTGTGTCTGAGCCTTCACTTGTGGGACTAGCTTTGGGGATTTCCTCCATAGATAGGTGTGCCTCTTGCGCATTCCATTTCGGGATGATGTGAGACGTACACATCCCATTGAGTAAGACTCAGGTACACTTACCTATGCAAACTCCACTCGTAAAAACTTTCATAAAAAATACAAACAAACAATAAGCGTCTTTCCTTCGGGAATTATTTTCTCATCTCATTCGCTCTATACGCGAACTTGTTCCGACTTGTCATTTTGCAAGACGGTTACACACTCGTCGTCCGAGTCTGCAACACCTGAACAATGACATAGGCAGTTCAAGCCTTAATTCACAAGCAATTTCCTTGTTACCCCTATTTAGGGGAACTACGGCGTCTCTGATCCTCATTATCCTGATGAGGTACGTAGGTGTCGCTCCCAAAGATTTGCATCCAGGTACAAGCGCAAACGGTCGGCGAAGGGAACAGTGAGAACACACAGCCGTGAACTCACTGGAGAATGAATAGAGTCGCCAGCTAGGCATTTTTATCCCGGAGGAAAGGCAATGCTGCATAGGCCTAGAAAAAGATGGATAAGACGGTTGCGAACCAGAGAGACTGAGAAAGGGGGTTGGTTACAACCTGGGAAGGTGTTAGCACCCAGATTGTCCGCCGTACTCGACGGGATCCACGCTTAAAAGATTTGTGCTATAAAGGGGTAGTGTCAGTGCAATTTGTGCATAAAAATAGCTGGAAAAGATGTACAGGTGTCAGTGTAAAAGAAGTGAAGTGTATAAATGTACAGTGTCAGTGTAAGGACAGGAGTGAAATGCTCATGACTATGAGGCTTAAAGAATAATGCTGAAAGGAGGGGGAATGAACAGAGACTTTTGTTCGATAACCGTTAAGTTATGCCTACGTATCCTCTCGTGCAATGAGGAAGTCAGAACACCGTAGTTCGACCCAAAGAGACTGAAAGGTGAATTGACTGGTGAACTGCTTGCTTGTCAATGCTCAAGTGTATGACCTGTCTGGCTCAGGTGCTGACTGTCTTGCATTAGATGGAAGAAGCAAGTTCTCGTTTATGAATGAAGATGATGAGAAAAGAATCCCGGAGGAGACGATTATTGTTTGTTTTTGAGTTTTCAGTCTTTTATTGCTTTTGAAGGTTTGTCATTAGATAATGAGCTTAAGCCTAAACCAATGGGTTAGTAAACTCATCACATCTTCCCTCTGATTAGGGGTAATGAGAATACCTTAAGTGTGAAGTCAGATTCTCACACTTAATCACCTTTGATGCAGGATTAAGATCATTAACCTACTTGTGATTATTTAGATGTTTTTGGTGTTTTTTGTTTAGTGTTGAGTAATGAGGTTAAGCCATAATCAGGGATTAAACAGACTCACTACACCATCCTAAAAGAAGGATGATAGATGAGAATGTTTAAGCTGAGGAAAGCTCCTCAACTTAATCCATGATTAGGGATTAAACCCATGACAAAACAAGCCTTTGATTAAGTGGATTTTATTTAATGGTATGATGATGAAGTGATTTTTATGATTTGTAAGACAACTTGAGGGGGACTTGTCCATTAACACTAGGGTTAGTCCTTCTTAACCAATTAAGGAAGAATTAGAACCCTAATGCAAGGCCCAAGTTACAAGCTTGATGTCTTGATGATTATTAAGTGAATTGATTAAGAGATTTAAACACATTAAGGGTTTAACACTTAGGATTAAAGTTATACACTCCATCCTAAGAGAAGGATGCAGGCATAAGCTTAATCACAAAGCCTTAAAGCCTTTAGGGTTTAGTCCCTGATTATGAGGTGAGAAGAGAAGACTCAAAGAGATGACACAAAGGTAAAATCTAAGAGGGGAGACTAATCAAAACCCTAATCATTGTCATGCTTGGTTGTTCCTAAGGTTTGTGAGGTTTTCAAGAGAAATCTTCAAAGGAGCCACCAGGAAGCAGATGAACAGGATCAAGAGAAGCAAAGTGACTTGCTTCATTCAAGAAGTCAAGTCACTTGAAGAAAGAAAGTGGGAAGAACAAGAATGAGCAAGCTCAATCTCAAACACAAATAAAAATGCAGCAATGGATGCAAGAGAGATAAAAAGAAAAGTTATGAGAAGTGAAGGCAAATTCACTTCCCAAGTTTACTTACCACCTGAAATGTTAGAAAGAAATGCAATGCAATGCTAGATAGGATGAAATGGTATGATGCTAGACCAAACCAGAAGCATATTGATGATGATAATGATGCTATGAGATGCTGCAAACATGAGGCAAGGCATGGGGATGTTCATACAAGATCATGGATGCAAATGATGCAAGCTGAGGAGCATGAACAAACATGAAATGTTATGAATCATACAAGACAAATGACATGGCAAATATGTAATGCAATGATCAAACATGCTTTCTATATGTCTTAAGATGTCAAATGAATCACAAGAATGCACAAAATGCAAAGACAAGTCATGTTATGCAAGGAAATGCAAGAAGGATGCAAGAGAAAGCCCAAATTAGGGTTCATGGATCAAACATCAAACAAAAACCCAAAACAGAAACAAAACCCTAAGATAAAAAATTGAAAATGGCATCCAAAGAAACCTTAAACCTATAATGAACCACTGCCCAAAGGGGAACTCTCAACTCTCAACCAAACTCAAGTTATGATTTTTACAAGTTATTAGGGTTTTTTAGGGTTCTTAACAAAAGAAATGCCAAACAATTAGAAAATGAGGAAACAAATCATGACCATTTTATCCTAGAAACTACATGCTAAACATAACACAATGCAAGAAGAATCAATGTCTCAACCTTCTCCAATAGGCAGAAATGAATTTTTGAACTTATGATCAAAATAATGCATAAAAAATGATTTAATTCAATGAAAAATTCTTAAAATGCATCAAGATCAAAAAAGAAATTTGGTTTGAAGGTTGGACAATGTTTCTAAATGTCTTAGAACATTTCATGAATTTTTTTGTAATTTTTAAATACCTAAAAGTATTTTTAATTAATTAATTTCCATTAATCAATTAAAAATAATCTTTTAAATATTTAAAAATACTTTTTTAATGATAAAAAATAAAATAAAAATGTTTTTGGGTCTTAAAAATTAATAAAACTTTTAAGAAAAAGTTTCATAATTTTTAAGCAATTTTTACTATTTTAAAATAAATATGCAAATTAATTGAAATAAAATGAAATAAAAAAACAAATAAAACTGAAAGTAATCAGAATGGAGGGATGAGATGCGCCCAGGGTTTGAATCTGTTGACCAGCGCGCAAATGAAGGGCCCAGATGGCTCCTGAGTTAATTAACTTAATTAAAAATTAAATAAACTAATGCGAGAGATTAGGGCTAAGCAGACTGATCCTGGCCTTTCATTCGCGCGGGGAGTCAAACATGTCAACGCAATCAATGGTCCAAATTCAAACTAACATTAATGACCTGAGATTAGGGTTTAATTACTCAGGCTGCCGGAGAAGACTTCCGGTCGTCTTCTCCGGCCAGCCTCTCACCTGAAAACTCCCCAACTCCCTTAAAACGTAACGAAAATGAAAACTAAGCACACCAAAATGATCCCCATGACCCCCTGAGCTAAAACCCTAAGTCCAAACAAATTTCTTCTTCCTCAAAACCATGAATCGAACAGAACAAGTTTTAGGGCAAACCAGTTTCAGAGACAAATTAAATGCTTATTTCATCACCATTTCAAAAACTAAGAACATCAGGATGATCAGTGAATCACATAGAACAAGTTTGTAACAAGAAAAAAAGATTTCTGGAAAAATAATTTTCGAGCTACCTGAGACTTGGAGCTTTCAACTTGAGGACTTTCTGGCCACTTCCTTCAGTGCAAACCACTCCACTTGATCCCCAGAAGATGTTTGAATGCTCAAAAGAAGTTTGTGTTGGCTGGATAATGAGATTCGACAGCTTCTGCTCAAGCTTGATCAGAAATGGCAATGGTGAAATAGAAAGCTTCAGGTCATGGTGAATGGTGGTTTGTGATCCTGAGGATGAATGGAGAAGGTCTGTGGTGTTTGTTTGTGTGTTTGCAAGCTGTGGTGAGAGTTTCGAATGAAACTGCAAAATGGAGTGAGAAATGGCAGTGGGATGTTATGGCTGTTTCAGGCTTGGGTTCTTGGTGCTGGGTGGTCTATGGAGCAAGGTGAGTTGAATGATGGAAATGGTTGAAGTGTTTGCAAACTGGACAGAGAGATTCGAAGGCTTATGCAATGTGGGGTGATTTTGTGAATGTGTGTTATGAGAGAGCTTCAGCCTTGCTTTGTGTTATGTTTAGCTTGCAAATTGTCCACATAACTCTCTCTCATTGGTCAGTTGACAAGACATGCCCTTTATTGATTGGTAAGTTACCTTTTGCAAAAAGTCAAATAATGTGTAAGAGAAGCATGGCTCAAGGTCTAGGCAAGTACATGGCATGGGCTGGCGCAGCAAGGGTGAGGGAGAGGTCTAGCAAAGCTCAGCATCCAAGGCTGCAAGTTGTAGGAAGCATGATCATGAGTTTTGCAACTTGTTGTAACTTTGGTTCACATGTGAGAAAGTCTTGTTACACAAACCAAACCATGGGGAAACTTGGTCCAATTCTGATTTTTAAGGCTCATAGAATGTTTGTGTAATGGTTTCAAATGAATTAGAGGCCACATAATGCATTGGTTCATGACTTTGCAAAATTTCCATTTGAAGCATGCCTTGAAAATCAATGATTTTAGCCAACTTTGCATTGCCATAACTTTTGATCCAAGAAGAGTTTGATCATGTTCTTGTACTTTTTGAAAAGGGAAAAATGAGATCTACAACTTTCATGACCAAAGTTTTTTCATTTGAAGCCTTTTTGGATCAAGAATCAAAGCTTGAAAAAATGACCTAAAATGAGGCATTCTTGAAAAGTCAACTATGCCCAAAAAGTCAACATTTGCAAAACTTCCAAATTCTTGATTTTTATGAACTTCAACCTTCTTCCATGATCAAATAAAGATCATATACACTCAAAATGATGAAGATCACCCATTGGTTGGGTCATTGGGGGCCTCAGATGCCCTGATTTTACACTGACTTGTCTGAAAAGTCAACCTTTGATCAGATGACTTCCCCATGGAATTTCTTCATGAAAATTGATATGCATACTCCCTATACCACATAGAGACCAATGGAAACAAGAATGACCAAAGAATTTGGAGTTATGGCCTCTGAAACCAAAACCCTAATTTTAGGTCAACTGTGCAGTCAAACTTGGCTCTGCATCCACTCAAACCCTAGTTCTTGTGATTCCTCTGCATTTTTGACTTTGAGGAGATGAAATATGATATAATAACACACATGGACCTCTTTGAGTTGATTGGTGGCCTTTGGAGTTCCTCAAGAAGCTTTGGGATTGCTCAGATCACAAACCCTAGGTGCAGATGACTTAGAAACTATCCAGTGAATCAAAAATGAGATGTGAGATGATATGATTGTGTTTATGCATATGAGTATGATCACAAGCCATGGTGTGAAAGGGTGAGGGCAAATTTGGGGTGTTTACAGTAGGCAGCGGGGTAGGGCCCGTTCGAGCACAATCTTTATTTTCCCTACATTTTTCTCCCTGTTTTCTTTTCCAGTTTCTTTCTCAGTTTCTTTTATCCAGTTCATTTTATATCTCTTTGCAGCAGCTTTCATACCCTCACCCTTTGAAATAGTTTCTTTGCAAGCGTGGATCTCGTCGGGTACGGCGGACGATTTAGGTGCTAATACCTTCCCAGGTCGTAACCGACTCCCGAACTCAGTCTCTTTGGTTCGCAGGACCTGTGTCCTTCTTTTTATTTTCCTCTGGTTTGTGTAGCATTACCATTCCCGTTCCTTCGGGATAAAAATGCCTGGCTAGCGACTCTACCTCTTTCTGCGCCACTTTCGCGTTTGTACCAGGATGGAAATCCGGGGAGCGACACTAGGTCCTGGAAAGGACTTCGATCCAGAACCATCTGATAAGATTCATGAGGAAGTATAAGGCCAGAGCCTCGACGTCATCTATGATGACGACCCTTTGGGATTCGAGAAGGATCCGCTAGCAAGCAACATCAAAATGTTGGCACAAGATCCACTTAAAGTGATCGACCTTTGAGAGGGGGCAGAAAGAAGGCCGACATACATATGCGCCAAAATCAGCCTATAACTCAAGGTCGAATTAATTTGAATGCTGAAAAAGTATAAAGAGTGTTTCGCTTGGGATTACGACGAGACTTCAAAGAGGAGGTCGAAAGACTTCTCAGATGTAAATTCATTTGTACGACCAGGTATGTCGAATGGATTGCAAATATTGTACCAGTTATTAAGAAAAATGGTACTTTAAGGGTATGTATTGACTTTAGGGATTTAAATGTTGCAACCCCTAAAGATGAGCATATAATGCTTGTGCAGAGATGCAAATTGATTCTGTTGCAGGACACAAATACCTTAGCATGCTCGATGGGTAATCTAGGTACAATCAGATATTTATTATTGACGAAGATGTGCCAAAGACGACATTTTAATGACACTTGGCCTTGTGTACCTACGAATGGGTTGTCATGCCTTTTGGTTTGAAAAACACCAGGGCAACATATCAAAGAGCAATGAATTCGATCTTACATGATTTCATAGAGACTTTTATGCAAATTTATATTGATGACATTATTGTTAAGTCTGTTTCAGGGAAGAGTCACATTGACCACCTTCGACAATCATTAGAAAGGATGAGAAGACATGGACTAAAAATGAATCCTCTTAAGTGTGTCTTTTTATGTGTAAGCATGGGAATTCCTAGGCTTCACGGTCCACAAAAAGGAAATTGAAATTAATCAGAACAAGACCAAGGCCATCATGGAGGAGAAAGTGCCTTCGACAAAGAAGGAACCATAGTCATTTCTAGGCAACATTAATTTATTAAGGAGATTCATCTCAAACCTAAGTGGCAAGACTCAAGCCTTCTCACCACTACTTCATCTCAAGAAGAAAGGCTTTGAAGGAGGGAAAGCTCAACAAGAAGCTTTTGACAAGACCAAGTAGTACTTGACTCACCCTTTAATTTTGAGTATGAGATTGTACATATCTGCATCAGAAAAGATTATAGGGAGCATGTTGGCTCAGGAGGATGAAAATTGTGTCGAAAGAGCCATTTATTACCTCATTAGGGTCTTGAATGATGTAGAACTAGATATAACATAATAGAAAAATTATGCTTATGTCTTTATTTATCTTGTACAAAGTTGAAGCATTATATAAAACTAGTTTATGTTTCATCTCATTTCTATATTATTAAACATATATTGTCTAAACCAATTTTGCATAGTCGAATTGGTAAATGGGCATTAGCATTGACTGAATATTCCTTGACTTATTTGCCTCTAAGGGATGTTAAAGGACAAATAGTGCCAGACTTTATTGTCGACCACTCTATTGTCGAAAGCTCATTAAATCATCTTGAACTTGAACCTTGGAAGTTATACTTCAATGGTTCTAGTCATAAAGATGGAACGAGCTTGGGAGTATTAATTATTTCTCCTATCAAAATTCCAACAAAATTCAAGTATAAAGTCGAAGGCCTTTGCTCGAATAATGAGGCTAAATATGAAACATTAATAGTCGGACTTGAAATTTTGTTAGAATTTGTGGCAACTTGAGTTGAAATAATGGGAGACTCAAAGTTAGTCATAAAAAAATCATAAAATAATACAAATGTGTTAAGGAAAACCTTATCATGTACTTTGTGATAGCCAAATGAATCTTGGAAAATATTCAAAATGGTCACCATTGACACATTCCTAGACTAGAAAATCAAGATGCCAATGACTTGGCCCATATTACTTCAGGGTATAAAATTTCAAAAAACAAATTGCAAGATGCAATTGAACTCATAGAAAGAATTGTGTCAGGCAGGTTATCCCCATATGATTTGGAAACAACAAAGCTTGGGTATGCTGACAAAGAGAACTTCAAAATACTATCTATAGATAGCCTGACAGATGAAAATTGTAGGAAGCTAATAAGGGTACCTACAAAGTCCAACAACATATGTTGAACAAAAAATAAGGAATCGAGCTTTAAGTTATGTTATTTTAGGAAATGAGTTATTTAAAAAGACCCCGTAGGGAGTCTTGCTCAAATGTCTTAGTGAATTTTAGGCATATTTAGCCCTTTCGACAAGGGGTTTATTGTCCTACCATGTTAAAAGATTATATTGAGTTTGCCAAAGGATGTCAAGAGTGCCAGGTGCATGCAGGAATAAAACATGTTCCTACAAGCGAACTGCATTCAATAATAAAACTTGGCCCTTTAGAGGTTGGGCTTTGGATTTAATTGGGGAAATTCGACCAGCTTCATCTAAAAGTCAAAGATATATCTTGGTTGGCATTGATTTTTTTACAAAATGGATTGAAGTTATACCCTTGACGAATGTGGATCAAGAAGCTGTGATTGAATTCATCATGAGACATGTTATCTATAGGTTTGGAATACCAAAGACTGTAAAAATGATCAAGGATCAATATTCACTCGGCTAAAAGGTTTAGGAATTTTCTAAGAAAATGGGGTTCAAACTACTGACATCCACACCTTATTACGCTAAGGATAATGGTCGGGTTGAAGCATCAAATATGGTTGTAATTAGTCTGATTAATAATCATGTGGGGAAATCCAAAGAATTGGCATAATATATTAGACCAGGTTCTTTAGGCATGTTGAACATCCCCTAATAAATCTACTAATATGACACCCTTTCGACTGACGTATGTGTCATACCCCAAAATTGTCCTACATGTATATCATTGTATTCATGTTTAACCTTTATTCAGAAAAATCCAAAAAATATGTCATTTCTTTTTAAAGTTCAGGGTTCATGCGAAAGGTCATGATTTAATTGAGATCGTCAGGTCAAGTGTGTGTGGTGTTGTTTCAGAACTCAGTGTGTGGATTGTGGTAAAATCAGTGGCAGTTCATTCATATTTTGATTTCCATAACCATTTTCGTTATCCAATATATTTCGATTATTTACTATCCATTTGCATTATTTCAAATTCAATTCATTATTCACCCGACTTTCATAATTATTTTTTTATTATCCATTTTAAAATTTTCCAAAAAAATATTCAATACTCTTTTTAATCCATATCACAAATTTCATCCACCATTCTCTAATTACCATTATCCATATTCAATTACCAATCTTTTTCTTTTCTTTTCATCTAAAAAAGCCTATTTCACAAAAAAAATGTCAATTCCATTTTTATTACTATATTAAAAAATATCCATTTTTATTGTCAGTATCACAACTAACCCCCATCAATTTCAAGCCACATTAATCCAAATGCATACCACTACACATACTTTAGCCAACCATTCCCAAATGCATATGAGTTGCAAACGTTTTACAGGACCACTTTATTTTTTCTTATTTTTTTATGTTTATGATACTCCTTTCTTAAAGTTCATCAACACTTCATGAATCAGCCTATCACATTTACCACAAAGAAAATTACAAAAAAAATTAATAAAGAAAAAACTACACCAGTGCATTTACTTCACACTACACGACAAAAAGCTAAATATGCATAAAACTAAAACAATAAGTAATAATACAAAAAAACAATAAGAGGAATTTAAAAAAAAACATGGATGGGTATAAAGTAAACTACACCAAGCTTATGAGTACAAACAATTAAGAGTGGTTGAGTAGTATGGGCTCCCGAGAGAAACACTCTTGTGGACGATCGATACGAAGACCTCAATTGGTGTAGTGTAATATATACCCGAGCTTATGAGTACAAACAATTAGGAGAAGTTGAGTAGTATGGGCTCCCGAGAGAAACACTCTTGTGGACGATCGATACGAAGACCTCGCTTGGAGTAGATTCTAATGTGAATGCTGATAACCGTCATAATTATGGAGCAGATGATCATTGTTTTCTTTAGGATCACCGACTCTAAGAACCTTATAACATTAAACTTTTTGTCCCAAACAAGGGGTTGATGGTTGCGCAGTATGGGGCACCGAGGGGTTACCCTCGCGTAGTTCGATACAAAGACTTGTCGCTCCCACCAAATGACACCTGGTCAAATAGGGTACAAACGCGACCGGTCGGCGAAAGGAGAGAAGAAATGAAGATGAACTGAAAAGAGTCTCCAGCTAGGCATTTTTATCTCGAAGGAAAGGTAATGCTGCATAAACCTAAGAAAAGATGGATAAGACGGTTGCGAACCAGAGAAACTGAGAAAGGGGGTTGGTTATAACCTGGGAAGGTATTAGCACCCAGGTTGTCCGCCGTACTCGACGGGATCCACGCTTAAAAGATTTGTGTTTAAAGGGGTAGTGTCAGTGCTATTTTGTGTGCAAAAGCTGGAAAGGAATACAAGCGTCAGTGGAAAATAAATGTGAAGTGAAATAAAGGAGTGTCAGTGCAAGAAGAGGGTGCAATGCTCAGGACAATGAGGCTTAAAGAATAATGCTGGAAGAAGGAGGAATATACAGAGACTTTTGTTCGATAACTGTTAAGTTATGCCTACGTATCCTCTCGTGCAATGAGGAAGTCAGAACACCGTAGTTCGACTCAAAGAGACTGAAAGATAAATTAACTTGTGAACTGCTTACTTGTTTATGCTCAAGTGTATGACCTGTCTGGCTCAGGTGCAAACTGTCTTGCATTAGACGGAAGAAGCAAGTTCTCGTTTATGAGATGAGAAAAGAATCCCGGAGGAGACGATTATTGTTTGTTTTTGATGATTTCAATCTTTTATTGCTTTTTGTGTTTGTCATAAGAAAATGAGCTTAAGCCTAAACATAGGGTTAGTAAACTCATCACATCCTCCCTCTGATTAGGGGTAATGAGAATACCTTAAGTATGAAGTAAACACCCCACACTTAGTCACCATGATATAGGATTAAGATCATTAACCTACTTGTACTCATTTAGATGTTTTTGTTGTTTTTGTTTAGTGTTAAGTAATGAGTTTAAGCCATAATCAAAGATTTAATGGACCCATTACACCATCCTAATAGAAGGATAACAGATGAGAACATTTAAGCTGAGAAAGGCTCCTCAACTTAATCCATGATTAGGGATTAACCTCATGACAAAACAAAGCCTTTATTAAAGTGTATTTTAGTTAATGGTAAGATTAAGAAGTGAATTTATGGTTTGTAAGACAACTTGAGGGGGACTTGTCCATTAACACTAGGGTTAGTCCTTCTTAACCAATTAAGGAAGAATTAGAACCCTAATGCAAGGCCCAAGTTACAAGCTATTGTCTTAGTGATTATTAGATGGATTGATTAAAGGATTTAAACACATTAAGGGTTTAACACTTAGGATTAAAGTTATACACTCCATCCTAATAGAAGGATGCAGGCATAAGTTTAATCACAAAGCCTTAAAACCTTTAAGGTTTAGTCCTTGATTAAGAGATGAGAAGAGAAGACACAAAGATGACACAAAGGTAAAACTAAAGGGGGGACTAATCAAACCCTAATTGTGATCATGCTTGGGTATTCCTAGGGTTTATGAGGCTTGCAAGAGACCTTGAAGGAAAAGCCACCAAGGAAAAAGAAAGATGGATGAAGGAGAAGCAGGAAGAAGCAAGACAATTTACTTCAATTAAGAAGATAAGTTGTTTGAAGAAAGAAAGTGAGGAAGGAACATGAATGAGCAAGCTCACTCTAATACATAAGTAAAATGCAGCAATGAATGCATAATAAGGATGAGAAGAGATTATGAGAAGTGAAGGCAAATTCACTTCTCAAACACTTACCACCTGAAAAGTTAGCAAAAGGAAATGAAATGAAATGAAAATGGGATGAAATGCCAAGATGAAAACCAAAACCAGAAGCATGTTCATGATGCTAATGATGCAAAGGGATGATATAAATGTATTTCATGAGATGAGGATGATCATACAAAGGATTGGAATGCAAATGAAGCATAAAGGAAGCATGAAAGTTCATGAATGCACATGAAATGAAATGAAAGCACAACATGGCAAATGGATGATTCAATGATCAAACATAATTCTAATGTGTCCTAATATGTCTTATATGTCATGTGGATGCACAAAATGTCAAGGCAAGCTCATGTATGGAAGCTTATACAAGATGGATGCAAATGAGATGCAAAATTAGGGTTATATGAACAAGATGCAATGCAAAATTCAAAATCAGAAGCAAAACATGAGATACAAAATTGAAAATAAGATCAAAGATACCCTAAACCTATACAAGTTCACTTCCCAAAGGGGAAGGTCAAAAGCTAAACCCTAAAGGACTTATGATTTTTCTAAGTTTTGCTAGGGTTTAAAGTGTGATCCTAAAGGGAAAATGCCAAACAAATTGAAAATGAATTATAAAAATGAAACAAAAATGTTTTCAGATGCTTGAAAGGATACTTAACACAATGCAAAAAGAACCATTCACAAACTCAACTTGGATCAAAAGTTATGAATTTTTGAAGTTAGGGTTAAATATATTCAAATTAAAGAACCCTAATTCAAATGAAAATTATCAAAATATGATCAAAACCAAAAAGAAATTTGTCTTGTGAGTTTGTAAATGTTTCTAAATGTTTCAAAATGTTCTCTGAATTTTTTTGGGATTTTTAAATACCTAATTGTATTTTTAATTAATTAATTCTCATTAACTAATTAAAAATAATCATTTAAATTATTTAAAAATAATTTTTAATGCAAAAAATAAAAATAAAAATATTTTTGGGTTCTGAAAATTAATAAAAGCTTGGATAAAAATTTTCAGAATTTTTTGATATCATTTACTATTTTTAAAAATTCGTTCAAAATAAATCGGAACAAATGAAATTAATATTGAATTAAATGAGAAAATGAGAAAGTCAGCCAATCCAAGGGCCCAGGTTTAAACTCAGGTTGGAGGGAATTGACTTCGCGCGCTATCCAAGGGCCAGAATTCAAACTATGCTAATTAAGATTAAAACCCTAATCTGAGCCCTAATTATTTTCAGGTGACCGGAATAGTGTTCCGATCATCTTCTCCGGCTAGCCAAACATGCTATCTCCCTCCATACGCAACCCCAAGCTCTCTAACTCCCCAGAAATGATCCTCACATCAACCCCAACAAGAATCACACAACAAAATTCATTTATTCATCATCAAGAACATGAATCGAAGCAAAACAGAAAACATATAAGAATTTTCAGAAGCTTGTGAAATGCTTAAAACTGAACCATTTTCAAAACAAAACATATCATGGTAATCAGGGGAACACATAGAATCATTCTATAACATAAAATGAAGGTTCTGGAAAAATAAATGCCATGGCTACCTGAAGTGGAGCTTTCAACCCAGGAGCTTTCTGACCAGTTCTTTGCCTCAAATCAACTCCAATGACTCTCCTCAAGAGCTTGCAATGTTGGTTTGGAGTTTAAATGGCCTCAAAATGAAGTTGGCAGAAGTTCAGTTCATGAAATGTCAAAATCGTGTTTTTGATGTGGGAGGTTTCAGGGCAAAGTGATGGTTGGAAGATGATCAGAGAGTCATGGTGAGTTGTTCTATGGAATTTGTTTTGAGGTTTGAAGCTTGGGTGCTGAGTTTCGAAGAGTTTTGCAGGTTTGAGAGTTTTTGGCAATGCTGAGGACTCTCAAGTGTTAGGCTGCAATGTTGTGTACTTTGGCTTGGTTTTGATCCACATAATAAGCTGTGATAGGTCAGAGGGTGGGTGGTGGCCTATGTTGATTGGTATGGGGCAAAATGCATAAAGTCAAGAGTTGGTGTACTTGAGGTATGGGCACATGGCAAGCCAAGGACAATGGGGTGTCCTGTGCAGCTGGCTTTAGGGAGGTCCATGGGATCAGTTTTGAGGCAAGGCAGCAAGTTGAATGAAGTTTGTGGGTGATTTTGCAAATTATGAAGGTTTTGGCCCTTTGAGAAATCTAAATGATCAAGGCATGAAATTTGAGAAATCTTTGGGCAATTCTGAATTTTATGTCATGTATGATGTTTGTGTAATGCTTAGACATCAATTAGAGGTCACAAATTGCCTTGGCATAAGAATTTGCAAGTTTCCCTCTTTGGTGTAAAAGGGAAATTTATGTGATTTTTCCCAACTTTGACAAGCCATAACTTGTGTTCCAAAATAAATTAGGTCAAGTTCTTGTACTTTTGGAAAAGGGAATGATCCAATCTACAACTTTCATGACCAAGAATTTTTCATTTGAAGCCTTTTTGGTTGAGAAAGAGGAGGTTGAAAAACTTTCCAAAAATGACAAGTTTGCATTACAAGTCACTTTCCAAAAATGGCAACTTTGCAAATGGCTTAAAATTATTCAATTTTGTGAACTTATAACTTCTTCTAAGATCAAATAAAGATCATATACACCCAAAATGATGGAGAAGACCCTTTGGTTGGGTGATTGGGGGCCTCAGATGCCCTGATTTGGCTCTGACTTGCTCAAGAAGTTACCCAGTGATCAGATGACTTCCACAATGGATTTTTCCATCAAACTTGGTATGAATGATCCTTATATCATATTGAGACCAATAGAAACAAAAATGATCAAAAAATTTGGAGTTATTGCCTTTGAAACCAAAACCCTAATTTTAGGTCATCTATGCAGTTAAACTTGGCTTTGCTTCCATGCCTTTCTCAGTTCTTGTGATTTTATGACTTTCTTGATATTGGGAGGATAAAATATGATGTTTGAACATACATGGACCCTCTTGAGATGATTGAAGACCTTTGGAGTGGCCCAAATGGCTCAGGGATGGCTCAAATCACAAACCCTAGATGCAGATGAATTAGAACCAATGTAGTGAAGCAAAAAGGTAATATGATTGAACTTATGCACATGAAAAGAATCACAAGCCATGGTGACACGAGTGAGGGAAAATTTGGGGTGTTTACAAGACCTCACTCAAAATACACGTCCATCAAACAAGTGAGAATAGTTCGCAACTTTGAGACCTTTATTTGAAACCTCGTGTCGATGATTGCATAGTATGGGGCATCAAGATGTTTTCTCTCGCGTAGTTCGATACGAAGATCTCACCCAAAAGAGATTCATATGAGGGAGTCAATCAACTTTCATATTTATAGCGTGTCTGATGAACAACCATATAGATTTATAACTTTGGGGTTCCTTTTGACTTTAGATTCAACCTGGTGAGATCCTTGTGAGGAGAGAAATCAGAGTATCCTTCATCCGTACCTCAGACTCATGAATTCCCGTGGTTAAAAATCTTTGATTAACCTGAGGTCCTGATCTTGTGATCCTGGATTCTGACATTGCATCTAATATGCATATCATTTCATTTTGCATTTGCATCAATTGTGCATCTTTCATTTCATTCCAAAAACCCGAAAACTCACTTCATCTTCCAAAAATAATAATCACCAAGTTGATTACTCGACACTTCCACACTGCTCAAGCCAATGTCAAATGAGTGATGGATCAAATTCAACATGACCATGTCGCCACAAGTGGCCCATCAATGAATGCTTTTTAAGAGGTTGCCGAAGGCCAAGCTGAGTAGTCTCTAGCACTAAAAAAGCCACCAGTCAATCAAGAGAAGTTCAATTCCTCAGATGAAGGCCATCATATGCCCTTTATCATTTTGCATCCTTGTATTTTATATTGTTTTCCTAAGTACTATTTGCTTTAAACATTGTTATTCGTATTCGGTTTTGTTAATGTTATGTTTATGCATGTTTTCAATTAGTCTATTCGCATTCGCTCATCATTTATCATTGATCACAAAAATCACAAAAAATATTTTCTCCACTTCACTTTCATTAATTAACAAAGGTTAGAGGGAGGATGATGAAAACTGAATACCCATAACTATTATGGTATGCTTTCGGATAAAACCTCGTCAATGATGTACATGCATTTTTCAAATTCCCAAACATTGAAGAGATAAGGAGTTAATCCATAATCAACCACTTCGATCCTAGAAGTAGGAGTTTCTTTCAGATACAAGCCCTTACGCATAACCCAGTGCAGGGTAGTGTTCAATTGACCTAATTACATCTTTAAATTGCAAGATGAGACATCCCCTCAAAGGACTATCAACCAGTGACTTGGCAGTCACAATTGTCGCTCCCAAAGATTTGCATCCCGGTGCAGACGCGAACGGTCGGCGAAAAGAGAAGATGAAGATGAACTGAATAGAGTCGCCAGCTAGGCATTTTTATCCCAAAGGAAAGGTAATGCTGCATAAACCTGGAGAAAGACGGATAAGATGGTTGCGAACCAGAGAAACTGAGAAAGGGGGTTGGTTACAACCTGGGAAGGTATTAGCACCCAGATTGTCCTTCGTACTCGACGGGATCCACGCTTACAAGATTGTGTTTAAAGGGGTAGGTGTATGTGCTATCTGTGTGCAAAAGCTAAGAAAAGAATATACAGGTGTCAGTGCAAAAAGGTGAATTGCTCAGGAACTGAGGCTTAAAAAGAATGCTGAAAGAGGGGGAAGACACAAAGACTTTTATTCGATAACAGTTAAGTTATGCCTACGTATCCTCTCGTGCAATGAGGAAGTCAGAACACCGTAGTTAGACTCAAAGAGACTGAAATATAAAATTGACTATGAACTGCTTGCTTGCCTATGCTCAAGTGTATGACTCGTTTGGCTCGAGTGCTAACTGTCATGCATTAGACAGAAGAAGCAAGTTCTTGTTTGTGATTGAGTGTGATGAGAAGAGAATCATGAAGGAGACGATTATTTTTTGTTTTTGTGTTTTCATTTTTTTATTGTTTTTCGTGTTTTGCATAGGATTATGAGCTTAAGCCTAAATCAAGGGCTTGTAAACTCGTTATATCCTCCCTGATTAGGGATAATGAGTCTACTTAAGTGTGAGGTAAACACCTCAACTTAATTACCATGGTGATGTAGGATTAAGATCATTGACCTACTTGTGATTAATTAGATGTTTTTGGGGTTTTGTTTAGTGTAACGAGTTTAATCTCTAATCACAGATTAGTGAACTCATTACACCATCCTAATAGAAGGATAATAGATGAGAACACTTAAGCTGAGGAAGAGACCTCAACTTAATCCAGGGTTAGGGATTAAATTCATTATATAACAAACCTTTATTAAGTGGGTTTTAATTAAAGGGTGAGATTAAGAAGTGGATTTTAAGTTTGTAAGACAACTTGAGGGGGACTTGTCCATTAAACACTAGGGTTAGTCCCTCTTAACCATAAGGAAGAGATGAAACCCTAATGTAAGGCCCAAGTTACAAGATAAAGTCTTGGTGATTATTAATGTGATTTGATTAAGAGGTAAAAACAAATTAAAGGTTTAACACTTAGGATTAAAGTTATACACTCCATTCTAAGAGAAAGATGTATGCATAACCCTAATTCAAAGTCCTAAAGCTTTAAGAGTTTAGTCTCTGATTATTGAGATGAGAAGAGAGACTCAAGGAGACTCAAAGGTAAAAGTCTAAGGGGGACTATACACAACCCTAAAAGTTATCATGCCTGGATATCCTATGGTTTGTTAGGCTTAAGAGAAAAGATCTTCAAGGCCACCAATGGAAGAAGCAGATGAAAAGAGAAGGAAGAAGAAGAACAAGTTACTTATTTCCTGAAGAAGATAAGTAACTTGAAAGAAAGAAAGAAGAATGATGGAACATAAGTGAACAAGTTCACTTCAAAGACAAATAAAAATGCATATGAATGAGATAAGAAGAGGTGGGAGGTGAAGGCAAATCACCCTCCCAGATAACTTACCAAAGGTACCTGAAATGTTAGTATGAATGCATAAGACATAAAGCATAAATAAATGAAATGAAATGAGATGCAAAAACCAAAGTCAGAAGTGAAACTGCAATGCAAATGACATATGAGATGATGCAAAGTCATACAAGATGAATATGAATGATCATACAAGGATGAGATGTTATGGAAGCATGCTTAGAAGTTTGAAAACACATGGATGTTTATGAAATGTAATGAATGCAAGACATAGCAAATGAGTGGAGAAATGATCAAGCAATGTTCAAGCATGTCTTAAGATGTCATACAAATGCTTGAAATGCCATGGCAAGTTCATGTGATGATGATATGCAAAGGAGAATGCAAATGATCATAAGAAATTCGGGTTTTATGAATATATGAGATGCAAATGACCAAAACAGAAGCATACAACATGATAAAAAAATTTAAATCAAGCTCAATCAAAACCTAAACCCATGCAAGGTTAAACCCCAAAGGAGAAGGTCAGAAGCAAATCCTATTGAAAGTTATGAATTTTCTAAGTTTGCTAGGGTTTTTGGGTGATCCTCAAGGGAAAATGAAAATCAAATTGAAAATGCAAGATAAATTCATGAGAAAAATAAACTATAAACTGCATGCAATATGTGAAACAAAGCAAAAAGAATCAAGTTCAAACTAATCATGGTTAGGCAGAAATGAATTTTTCAAGTTAGGGTTAGAAAATGTGATTTTTAAGAACCCTAATTCAAAGAAAATTGTGAAATTATGATCAAACCTAAAAATAAATTTGTATGATGAGTTTGAAAATGTTTATAAATGTATTGGAATGGTTCATGATTTTTTTGATGATTTTTAGAAACCTAAATGTATTTTTAATTAATTAAAATCCATTAATTAATTAAAAATAACATTTATATATTTTAAAAATACTTTTTTAATGCAAAAAATAAAATAAAAATAATTTTCGGGTTGAGAAAAATATTTAGATCAGAAATGCAAAATATGAGATTTTTTTGATGTTTTTAACTATTTTTAATAAATTATGCAAAAGAAATGAATAAAAATAAAATAAAAATAAAATAAAGGAAAAGTAAACGCATCCAATGGCCAGGATTTAAACAAAAGGGGAGGGAGTTGACTGGCGCGCAATCCTATGGTCAGGATTCAAACTGGCTAATTTTTAATTAAAACCTAATTAATTAAATTAATTAAAGATTAGGGTTTTAAGTGAACTAATCCTGGCCCTCCATTCTTGCGCTAAACCTAATCAAACGACCCACATTTAAACTGAGAGATAAACCCTAATTAAGAACCCTAAGCATTTTCAAGTGACCGGAGCTAGCTCCATTCATCTTCTCCGGCAGCCCACTCAACCTAACTTCTTCCCTAGGCTAACCCAGACTCTCTAAAGCTCCAGAAATGATCTTCTAACATCCTTAAGCTTGAATCCAGCATCAAATAACATTTATGTTCCACCAAAATCATGAATCGAAGCAAAACGAAAAAATATTCTAAACTTTTAGAAGTTCAATACATGCTTGATTCTTAACCATTTTCAAAAGTAAACATATCAGGATGATCGGTGCATCATGTAGAAGCATTTAAGAACTTAAAATAGGAGTTCTGGAAAAATTGTTCTTCATGGTTACCTGAGATGAAGCTTTCTCAATCTGGGCTTTTGGACCTCTTTCTTTGTTCAAACCAACCCCAATGAGCTCCCTGATGATGATGAGGAGCTTAGAACAAGTTTGAATGGCCTCCTTCGTGAGTTTCAGTTTTAAGAGGTGAGAAATCGTGTTTTTGATTCAGAGGCTTTTAGGTCATTGTGAGGGTTGCTTTGTGATCCTGAGAATGTGTATGTTTGAATGGTGCAAAGAGTTTTGAGGTTTGTGGTTTGTGTTGAGAGAATCTAAGAGATGAAGATTTTGGTGGATTTTGTGCAATCTAACTTGTGTTGTGTTTCAGGCTCCAAGAACATATGAAATGACGTCCACGAGGCTTGTATGTGATGTCTTGATTGGTCAGAAGAGTTGTTGTGGCTCAGCTTGATTGGTATGGGAGGTTTTGCAAAAAGTCAATTTTGTGTACTTGGAGGTATGGGATGGGTCAAAGCAGCTTAAAGGGGTGTCTTGGCCTCAGTTTGCATCAAGGATGACCATAGGATCATATTACATGAGCTGGCACAAGTGGATGAAGAGTTTCCAAGCATTTTGCAACTTTTCCCTCTTTGAAGATTTCATGAAAATGTCTTGTGGAAACTTGCAATTCAAGGCACAATTTTGGTTCAAATACATTGCACTATGTTTGTATGATGCCTAGCAATCAATTAGAGGTCATGAAATGGCTTGGAACTTGAATTTGCAAAAAATCCTCTTTGGCATGAACTTGAAAATTATAGGATTTTTGCCAACTTTGAAAGGCCATATCTTGAGTTCTAGGATGAATCAAGACATGTTATAGTACTTTTTGAAAAGGTAAATACCTAATCTACAACTTTCATGTCCGAGAATTTTTCATTTGAAGCATTTTTGGTCATGAAATAGGAGGTTGAAAATCTTTCCAAAAGTGGAAAGTTTGCATTACAAGTCATTTCCAAAAATGGCAAGTTTGCAATTGGCTCAAAATTATTCAACTCTGTGAACTTCAAACCACTTCTAAAATCAAATTAATATCATAGAGACTCAAAATGATGATGATGACCCTTTGGTACCTTGTTGGGGGCCTCAGATGCCCTGATTTTGACTTTACTTGCTCAAGAAGTTACCCAATGATCAGATGACTTCCACAATGCATTTCTTCATCAAACTTGGTACACATAATCCTTATAACATATTAAGAACATTAGAAACAAGAATGGACAAAATATTGGAGGTAAGGCCTCTGAAACCAAAACCCTAGGTTTGGTCATCTGTGTAGGAAAATCCTAGCTCTGCTTCCATGCCTTTGCCATTCTTTGTGATCTCTTGACTTTCATGAACTTTGGGGAGCATATTATGACCATATAACACACATGGACCCTCTTGGAATGCTTCAAGACCATTGGGATTGCTCAGATTGATTCTTGGATTGCTCAGATCACAAACCCTAGATGCAGATGAGAATGGAACTATGTAGTGAGATAAATATGCAATATGAGATGGTATGCTTATGCTAATGCAAAAATGAAAGATCACAAGCCATGGTGTGAGAAAAAGTGAGGGAAATTTTGGGGTGTTTACAACAACATTCAACAAAATAAAAGGAAAACTGCTAAGTCGAACACCCAAAGAGAGACAGGCAAAAAAAAGAGAAGAAAATCGAAAAAACTCGTTAAGTTGAGAACCCAAAGGGAGACTTAGTAAAAAGATAAGAATTAAATCAAAAGAGGGGCTTAAATCCTCAGCAAAGACAGAACAAGGATCATGTGACCAGTATATTGAGAATCAAAGGGTCGTCGATATCATATCAAAACAAAATAAGATGACTTCCACTTTAAAGCAAACCTTGAAGCTCCATCTTCACGCTTACACCGTCAAATCCATTTTGGAAGACAAATGCATATGTAGAGTTAACAAAATGTAGGATAAGAGAACATTACGGAGAATGGGTGGGTACGAATAAAACTTTAAGCCTTATACCATTGTTTCAATAACCATGAACCAGACCATGCTACAACCCTCAAAAGATCTAATTGAGTCAGGGTTTATTCTGAAAGCATACAACATCAAGGTTGCGTAAAACGACTCCTAGATATTTTCTAATCTTCAATCTTGATAGCACATTATTCTTGCTACATATTTCAAACACTTTCTAAGTCAGCACCACATTTGGAATAACGGTCCATTCGTCTCACACTATCACATCATTCAAATAATTGATTTTTTCAAAACTTTCATGAACATTGCATTAATATTACCATTTGTGTATGAAAAATTCAATTTCAAATCAGTGTTTAACATCAAGAAATCCCAACAAGGGAAATCAAAGAGGAACTTGAACTTCATTGGTGCTGACCCGAATCAAGACCACCTCAAAAATCCTTTAATCTGAGGCAGGACGCTCGCTCAATATGTCAATCAGGGGAAAATCGTCTTCAAAAGCTCAATCAGAGGAAATACCTTCAACAGTTCAATCAGGGGCAAATCATCTTCAACAACTCAATCAGAGGAAGACGTCCCACAAATCCATACATTGGGGCAAATCATGTCATGGTCACTGTCAAAACTTCCCCCGCCATATTTATTTTAAGTACCCTACAGACAGAGGCAAGTAAACAAAGTGCTAGTCCTCGTCTATCTATTCCCTATCTGAACAATAAGAATTTTCCAGACATTGGTAACCATTCAAAGCAAAAGCAATCTTCATGCGTCGATGAAGTCACTTTTCTCATCAATAAGCAATCAAACTTAGAGCATTCATATCCATCTTCTGACCATGCATTGTCGAAGAACGAGGGTTGGGGAATCAAACCCTTCCACTCACCCAAAGTCCAATCATTATTGGCAACTACTCGACCAAAGTCCACCATGATGGCATCTTTCATCAAATTCCAATCACTCATATGCATCATTATGCATAATTTACATCTACATCATATGCATCATTATGTATCATTTACATCATCTATATCATTTGTATTCATCAATGAATTAGAGTTTTCATATCCCCAACATTGGTTCGGGGATCGCCTTATCATCCTTTGGTGATAGCGATTTATTTAATTTCCAGTTTACCTCCATCCTTTTGGTGCAGGGATCGCCTTATCATCCTTTTGGTGATAGTGATTTATGTAATTTCCAGTTTACCTTCATCCTTTTGGTGCGGGGATCTCTTTATCATCCTTTTGGTGATTGCGATTTATTTAATTTCCAATTTACCTTCATCCTTTTGGTGCGGGGATCACCTTATCACCCTTTTGGTGATAGCGATTTATTTAATTTCCAGTTTACCTTCATCCTTTTGGTGCGGAGATCGCCTTATCATCCTTTTGGTGATAGCGATTTATTTAATTTCCAGTTTACCTTTATCCTTTTGGTGCGGGGATCGCCTTATCATCTTTTTAGTGATAGCAATTTATTTAATTTCCAGTTTACCTTCATCCTTTTAGTGCGAGGATCGCCTTATCATCCTTTTGGTGATAGCGATTTATTTAATTTCCAGTTTACCTTCAACTTCTCGGTGCGTGGATCTCCTTATCATCCTTTTGGTGATAGTGATTTATTTAATTTCCAGTTTACCTTCATCCTTTTGGTGTAGGGATTTCCTTATCATCCTTTTGGTGATAGCGATTTATTTAATTTCTAGTTTACCTTCATCCTTTTGGTACGGGTATCGCCTTATCATCCTTTTTGTGATAGCAATTTATTTAATTTTCAGCATACCTGCATGCTTTTGGTGTCAGGGATCTCCTTATCATCTTTTTGATGGTAGCGATTTATTTAATTTTCATTTAACCTACATCTTGGTGTCACCAACCTTTCCAGTTTTAATTGTCAACTTTTATCATCAATCTTTCATTATGTTTTATTTATTTCAGACAAATTCAGAGTCTTTTTAGTATCTATTTGACTTCTACCTTGAAAGTATGAACGCGAGTCAGGTCATCTTACTCGGTTTAGGCCAATTCGATAGGGGCAATTGTTGTAACGCCCCAAATTTTATTTAATTATTTTATTTGGAAATGTTGTGTTTGGTGTATGAAGAATAATAATATATTATTGAATATAATATTAGTTTTAGAATTATATTATGGTGGATAATATTATTATTATTATTATTAGTGGATAAATTAAATAAATGGAATAAAATATGAGGTTAGGGGCAAGGTGGTCTGTAGGTGAATTTAGTAAGGATAATTGTGGAAGTCCCTAAGTTGGTCTAAGGGATTAAGTTGTAAAAAGAGGAAAAGGATTGTATTCTGGGAAGAGAGAAGAATGATCGTGAAAGTTGTGAAGAGGAGAAGAAGAGGAAAGGGCTTGATTATGAAGAAGAATCCGCGGGGAAGGGAAATTCTCGTCAAAAACCAAGGTAAGAGTGGGATTCTTCCATCTCTAAGGGTTTTATAATGGGAATAGGATAGGTTGAAGATGAGATGTTGGGGTTTTGGTGGTTGAGTAGGCTTTTGGGTAAGTTGTTGTTAATTTGTTGTTGTTGGTTGATAAGGTTATGAATTAGGTGTTAAAATGAGTAAATTCTATGAATTATGGCTATGAATTGGTGTTTTGGGGATGAAAATCCATGTGGGTTTGAGTGAAAAACACAGAGAGGAGAACTCCTAAATCACAGAGTTCGCTTAGCGAGCAAGTCAGTTGTGGAAAAGTCCAGAGTCGGTGAGTTGCTCGCGTAGCGAGCAAGGACCCTCACTGAGCGAGACCTGGAGCGTGAAAAGTTGATTTTTTAATTTTGAAAAATTCCTTAAAATTACTTAAATGATGTAGTAATACTTAGGAATCAATGTGGTGTAGTGAGAGGTGGTAAATAAGGAGTTATACATATAATTGTAGGGATAATTAGTATAACTCGAATAATGAACATAATTTAGGATGTTTATTGGCTTTTGTTGTTGTTATAAGTCGTTTGTTTTGTGGTGAGTTACGTATCATTGTTGTTGTGAATATATGTATATGTGATAGACTCCAGAAATTCAGATTAAGGTTGAATCCAAACAAGTTCACTTTATATGTATATGTATATGGCATGATTTTCAAAGACACAATTGAGATATTTAGAGGTCATATTCCATGATTGTTTGAATCACAAACTTGGTGTATGAATCATCTACTTCAAATTGAGCACAAGAATCATAGCATTTGGTGACTTGGTCATGAAGAAACATTCAAAATAAGATGACATCATGCCATCTGTTTTCTTGCAGGCTAAGGCGATGCATCTCATGTGCAAGTTCAATTCATCCAAGAGTCTTTACCTCATGTTATGTTCAAACTCATCACAAGCAAGGAGAGGGCATCATCTCATGCTGCATGATCACTCCATTTACCATGCACACCTTTGAAAATGGAGCAAATGAAGAACTTCCAAGCATTAAAGGCATGCTGCAATGATCAGCCTCATCATGTACCAACTAGTTCCACTATAACAACTATGTTCCTTATGGCACATGATCAGATTCGAGCAACTAACTCAAGCTGCAAATTCAGCTGCATTGGCATTGCACCTCACACCTTCACATTGATCATGGCACCCTAGAGTTAACTTCACTCTAGTTATAACTGTTAACTAGAGTAGTTAATAGTTAACTATGGATATAAAAGGATCCTCTATAACGGAATTGCACTAAGAGTTTCATTTGATCAAAAATCACTTCATCATTCATCACTTTCCCTCTGGTTTTTCTCTCTGCATCTTAAAGATCTTCTTCTGCATTTTTCTTCGAGCCAGCTTCAATTACCATTAACATAGCTTTACCTTCATCTGTTCATCATCATCCTCATGAATTTCACAACTTGCATGGCTGCATTCTATTGAATCTCCCAATGGACATCACTGCATATTCCTGCGTTTTTGTGAGGATCTCTCTGATTTCCACTTCTAGCATTGAGTTCATCATCGATCCAGGTTCATCATCATAACAAGGATGAATTCTATGGTAGTAGTGGCTTGAAGCATCAAGATCGTGTCTCTGCAAATCCTCTACATCAGTCCTGTTTCATCAAGATTTTGACTGTGATAAAGTGCTCATTTCACTTTGCAAAGGATCCATATCAAGCACTCAAGCAAGTGGAATCTACTCTCTGGTTTTCTTCAAACTTGAGCACACTGCATTTCAGGTTTTCATACGTGATCTATCTTGCATTAATTCAATTGTTTTCAGTTGTTTTGTGGTGATGCAGGCTTAATAGAAACCGTAATGGTTCTAGCTAGTTGATAGGCCTCTTAGAGGCATAGTTTCAGTTATAGGACTGGTTTTTGTTGCCTTCGATTTTCCTATTTCTTGAACCTAGAGTAGATTTTGAGACTGAATTATGAATGTGTGGAGTGATACGTTCTTTTTGTGCCTTTAGTTTTTATTTTCATGAAGGATTGATCCAAACCCTAGCCAGGGGTCACCGGAGAAGACGACCGGAAATGTCCTCCGGTGACCTGAACAGTGCCCTAATTCACCCTCAACTTTAAAACGCGTCCATTGATCTTAGCTTCATCCTAGGGCTCTAAACCTGCCAGTGCATAAATGAGTCACATGGCTGGCACGCGAACATTTTGTGAACAAATCCTTAGCATACTATTGGCACCCCATATGCGTGTGTGTGTAGCCCAAACTAGTGCATTTTTTGGCTGAATCCACCCCCCAGGCCCAATCCAACTAGTTCAGTCCAATTTCTCATTTTATTTCTTTTTCTCATTTTATTAATTTTTCGTTTCTAATTTTTTAAAATACCAAAACCTCATAAAAAATTCCAGATTAATTCATGTGAGGTCTTTATATTTTTTCCTTATTTTCCATAATTTTTGTTCATATTTTTCTTTTATTCTTTAATCATAATTAATTTCTTTTTTCTCCATTTCTGACCAATCCATTTGTCTATTTTCTTTCTTCCAAACCACAAAAGATAAATGGTTCATTCTTTTTGCATTAGTCATAGGACTCATTGAACTTATCCAACATATTTTTTTTAGGTCACTATAAGTCATGATTTGGTCTCTTTATTTCACACATATGCATATGAACCCTAACTCACTTCTACTCTTCATTTCACCACCCAAAAATAATATTTTTTGTGAGTTTTTTGTATGCAAGTCACCCTCTGGATTTTCTATTCAAGTGTCAAATTTCATAATTTTTTATGATCATTTAGTATTTTTCAAAGTTGCTTGGTTCACAAGTCATATTTTTGTTCATTTCTACCACTTCCTTTGGTCCCATTAGAATAAGGAATTCATGCCATCACCTTGAGGCCTTAATTTTGAGTCTCTTAGGTCTTAGAGGATATCTTTAAGTGTTAAGTATAATCCTTGGGTCTTCACCTTTGATTTTTAGTTTTTCCTTGAGTCATAAGTCAGCTATGTCCCATTTTAACCTAACTTCACTTCTTCCTTCCATCTTAGCCATTTCAAATTCAATTTGTGCATGAGTTAACTTCATTTTATCTTTTTTTGGTGCCTCATAAGTGTTTTGTGATCATTCATACATGTTCATCTCAATTGTAGAACCTTTTGCATCTTTTTGAACTTCATTTGTCATCTAAAGGACCTTAAAAACCCTAATTTGAACACCTAGTCTTAGGATACCTCTTACCACATCACTTGTGAATATTTTCCAAATCTAATTTCCATTATAATTTGTTGTCAAGCCTCTGGTTTTTGTATGGAGAGGTCAAGTCCATTTGGTCACTTTTGAATTTTCTTCTAAGTCATTTTGTTTCATCTTTAGAACCATGTTTCTATATGCATTCTCCCACCTTTCAATCTCTTATTTGAATACCTTTAACTTGAATCTCTTCTTTCTCATTTGATATATTCATTTCCTTCACTTCCATATAGTGTTAAGTTATGGATATTTCATTTACCTTTGATTATAGGAGATTTTGGTTTGATAAACACTTAGGCTTCCCTTTTAACTTCATCCTTATGTCTCATTTGGGTTTAGAAGCACTATAGGGCATAGTTTAACTTTAATTCACTTAATCCCTTTAGATGTTTTTTAAATGATTTAGCTACTGACTTTTGAAGTGTGTTACATTATAGGATACCTTAGACTTAGGTATTAACCTTAGAAGTTCATTAACATCTTTCTTAGCTAGTGTGAGTTCTTACTTGAAGTTTACCATGTCATAATTGTTCATATTACTTCATCATGCTAATATTTGTTTTGTAGGGGGGAAGATGAGGTAATATTTCTTCGTTCCTTTCTTATTCATTTTAATTGTGCTTGCCTTAGCACTTGGTGCTTTGTTCATAGGCCTCCCTTTTGTTCTTTAGATTCAACTTAACTTCCTTAGGAAGTAATTTGAACTCTAACTTTCTTTTCTTTTCCTTAGGTTTAGAACACCTCACAAACCATAAGACCATCATTTGTACATAATAAGATAACTTAGGGTTGTGTATTAGTCCCCCATTAGCTTTGACCTTTGCCTTTTGAGTCCTCTTTTCTCATCTTCAAATAAAACCAAAAAGACTTAATAAATGCATGAAAGAATCTCTTGTGTATAGCCTTATTCCATGGGGCACTTGCATTCATTCCATCTTGGAATAGTGTAAGCTTGTCTAGAATGATGTACAAGTCTGGTCGAGAGGTTATTTCACAAAGAAAAACATAAAAGATACTTCTTCACAAAAGCTACAAAAAACATGTAATAAGTTCAACACGCTAGTGAACTTAGACCCTAATCCTTGGAACAAGTCTTGGATAAATTCTCCTTGCTTGGTGTGCTTGTTCTATTATTCCATCTTGGAATGTAGTCGCAAGTACACATTCCACGGAAAAGAGTTCGAATTCACTCCCTTGTGCCAAATTCATATAAAACTCTTAAAAAGCAAACAACAAACAATAAGCGACTTTCCTGCAGGAACTTCTTTTCTCACCTCATTCATTCTCAACGCGAACTTGCGACAAATTGCCTTGCATGCAAGACGGTAAATGCACTCGTACCAGATGAGCCTGCAACACTTCAGCATAGAAATATGCAGTTCCAGCCATAAAAAAAAAAAACAATTAGTTCCCTCCTTAGTTAGGCGAACTACGTCGACTATGATCCTCATTTTCCCGATGAGGTACGTAGGCAGCAGGGTTGGGCCCGTTCGAGCACATTCATTATTTTCCCTACATTTTACCCATTCTTTCTTTTTATTCTCTTTTTCAACTCCCTTCTCATTGCAGTTCCAATTTCCAGTTAGCAGTTCATTTGCTCAGCAGCTTTATTTTCTCACCCTTTGAAACAAGCAAACAAGCGTGGATCCCGTCGGGTACGGCGGACGGTATGGGGTATTAATACCTTCCCAGGTCGTAACCGACTCTCGAACCCAGATCTTTGGTTCGCAGGACCTCATCCTTTCCTTCTTCCTTAGGTTTGTGCAGCATTACCTTTCCCGTTCCTTCGGGATAAAAATGTCTGGCTGGCAACTCTACCTTTTCCGTGCCACTTTCGCGTTTGTACTAGGATGAAAATCCCGGGAGCGACAATGGGGCCAGTTGTGTTTACTTGAGTTCTAATCCATTTTCACCAACATTCAAGCTTCCATTCTTGTTGGTTTCCACTACAAACATGTTCTATTAAGTGTCCTTGATCATTTCCCTCCAATATCATCCATTTTCATCCACTAATTTTGGATAAATTCCTCATTGAAATCCATATTTTTCATTCTATGTTGGTTGCTTATTGTGTAATTTTTTTGTTCTCATGCTTTGCTTCATTTGGATTCCCACACATAAGATCTCACCATCCATCCTTTTCCTCGTTTATGCACACATTTCTTACACATACATAAAGCCATGCATGGTCATGTATGAGTGTAAACACCCCAAATTTTCCCTCACTCATTCACACCATGGCTTGTGATGTTTTCATATGCATAAATTCAATCATATCATCTCATTTTGCATTTTTGATTCACTGCATTGGTTCAAAGTCATCTGCATCTAGGGTTTGTGATCTGAGCAATCCAAGAGCTTCTTGAGCCACTCCAAAGGTCATCAATCATTTCAAAGGAGTCAATGTGTGTTCAAGCATCATATTATATCCTCTCAAAGTCAAAAAAGTCAAAGAATCACAAGAACTGAGAATGGCATGGAAGCAGAGCCAGGATTAACTGCACAGATGACCTAGAATTAGGGTTTTGGTTTCAGAGGCCATAACTCCAATTTTTTTTTGGTCATTCTTGTTTCTATTGGTCTTCATATGTTATGAGGATCATGCATATCAATTTTCATGAAGAAATTCCATGGGGAAGGCATCTAATCAAGAGATGACTTCTTGAGCAAGTCAGTGCAAAATCAGGGCATCTGAGGCCCCCAATGACCCAACCAAAGGGTGTTCTTCATCATTTTGAATGTGTATGATCTTTATTTGATCATAGAAGATGTTAGAAGTTCACAAAATTGAAGAATTTCAAGACATTTGCAAAGTTGCCTTTTTTTGGAAAGTGACTTATAATGTAAACTTGCTATTTTGGGAAAGTTTTTCAACCTCCTCTTATTGATTCAAAAATGCTTCAAATGAGAAAACTTTGATCATGAGAGTTGTATATTGGATCATTCCCTTTTCAAAAAGTACAAGAACTTTTTCTAATTCATTTTGGATCAAAAGTTATGGCTTTGCAAAGTTGGGAAAAATCATTGAAATTTCACTTTTGCACAAAGAGGGAAACTTGCAATTTCACATGCCAAGCATTCTATTGACTTCAAAATGACTTCTAATCTTCATACAAACACAATGCAATGCCTAAAATTCAGATTGGCCCAAGAAATTTCTCATTTTCATGCCTTGATGTCCAAGTATCATAAGCCATTTTTCATGAAAATCACAAAGAGGGAAGTCTTGTAAGAAGGTTTCCTTTGGTTTTGTTTGGTCTCTAATCATTATCAAAGTGTCATAACAACATTATGTGATGCATTTTGCTACATATTTCTTAAGAGATGTCACATGTTCATGGCCAAAAGTCACAAAATGTCACAAGTTGCAAAGTTGCAAAACATGTGAGATCTCACCCTTCATCCATTCCAGCTCACATCAACTGATCCAAGAGCCATCCTCAAACTCAGCTGAGGCAATCCAAGCCAGAAAATCAGCTCTGCCACATCCCATGACTCAAGTACACCTAACCATGACTTTTTGCAATTTCTCCCATGCAATTTCTCCCACAGCAAACTTTGAAAAACTCATTCTGCCCAACCCTTGAGAGTTTGATGATGGTTCTTCTTGCATTGCATCCTCCATAGCATGTAGTTTATAGGATAAATTTGGTTTGATTTGATCTTGCATTTTCAATTTGTTTGGTATTTTTCTTTGTGAGGCACCCCAAAACCATAGTAATCTTAGGAAATTCATAACTTTCACTAGGTTAAGAGTTAGATCCCCTCCTTTGGGCAGTGAACTTGTATAGGTTTAGGGTATCCTTGATTGCATTTTCAATTTTTTATCATGTCATTTGCTTCTGATTTTTGATTTTGTGTTGCATGTTGTTCATAAACCCTAATTCTTGCCTTCCTTTGCATCCTTCTTTCATTTGCTTGCATACCATGACTTGCCATGACATTTTGTGCATTCATTTGATTCATAAGACATCTTAGGGCATATTAGAATCATGTTTGATCATTGCATCTTTCATTTGCCATGTTGCATGTCATTTGCATTCCATAACTCTTCATGTATGTTCATGTTTCTAAGCATGCTTCATTTGCATCCATATGTTTGTATGATCATTCTAATGCCTTGCCTCATGTTTGCATCATCTCTTAGCATCATTAACATCATACCCATGCTTCTGGTTTTGGTTTGCATCATCACATTTCATCTCATTTGCATTACATTTCATTTCTTTTACTAACTTTTCAGGTGGTAAGTTGTATTGAGAAGTGAATTTGCCTTCACTTCTCACAATCTCTTTTCATCTCTCTTATGCATAATTGCTGCATTTTGTATGTGTATTGGGTTGAGCTTGCTCATTCTTGTTCATCTTACTTTCTTTCTTGAAGCAACTTGACTTCTTAAGTGAAGCAAGTTGTTTTGCTTCTCTTTGCTCCTTTCATCTGTTTCATGGTGGTTTCTCTGAAGATCTTTCTCTCTTAAGCGTCATTAACCCTAGGAATAACCAAGCATGATAACAATTAGGGTTTGATTAGTCCCCCATTTAGTTTTGCCTTTGTGTCATCTTTGAGTCTTCTCTCCTCACCTCATAATCAGGGACTAAACCCTAAAGGCTTTAAGGCTTCGTGATTAAGCTTATGCCTGCATCCTTCTATTAGGATGGAGTGTATAAATTTAATCCTAAGTGTTAAACCCTTAATGTGTTTAAATCCTTTAATCAATTCATCTAATAATCACCAAGACATCAAAGCTTGTAACTTGGGCCTTGCATTAGGGTTCTAATTCTTCCTTAATCGGTTAAGAAGGACTAACCCTAGTGTTAATGGACAAGTCCCCCTCCAGTTGTCTTACAAACCATAAAAATCACTTCTTCATCTTACCATTAACTAAAATCCACTTAATAAAGGCTTTGTTTTGTCATGAGGTTAATCCCTAATCATGGATTAAGTTGAGGAGTCTTTCTCAGCTTAAATGTTCTCATCTATTATCCTTCTATTAGGATGGTGTAATGAGTCCATTAAATCCCTGATTATGGCTTAATCTCATTACTTAACACTAAACAAAAACAACAAAAACATCTAAATAATTACAAGTAGGTTAATGATCTTAATCCTACATCATGGTGATTAAGTGTGAGATGCTGACTTCACACTTAAGGTATTCTCATTACCCCTAATCAGAGGGAGGATGTGATGAGTTTACTAACCCATTGGTTTAGGCTTAAGCTCATTAACTTATGACAAACTTTCAAAAGCACTAAAAGACTGAAAACTCAAAAACAAACAATAATCGTCTCCTTAGGGATTCTTTTCTCACCTCATTCACTCACAAACGAGAACTCGCTTCTTCCGTCTAATGCAAGACAGTTTGCACATGAGCCAGACAGGTCATACACTTGAGCATAGACAAGTAAGCAGTTCATAAGTCAATTCATCTTTCAGTCTCTTTGGGTCGAACTACGGCGTTCTGACTTCCTCATTGCACGAGAGGATACGTAGGCATAACTTAATAGTTATCGAACAAAAGTCTCTGTATATTCCCCCTTCTTCCAGCATTATTCCTTAAGCCTCATAGTCTTGAGCATCTCATTCTTGTTCTTACACTGACACTTCTCTTATACACTTTACACTTCTTTTACACTGACACTTGCATTCTTTTCCAATTTTGATACACAAATTGCACTGACGCTACCCCTTTAAAACACAAATCTTTTAAGCGTGGATCCCGTCGAGTACGGCGAACAATCTGGGTGCTAATACCTTCCTAGGTTGTAACCAACCCCCTTTCTCAGTCTCTCTGGTTCGCAACCGTCTTATCCATATATTTCTAGGTTTATGCAGCATTACCTTTCCTTTGTGATAAAAATGCCTAGCTGGCGACTCTATTCATTTCTCTTTTCGCCGACCGTTCGCGTCTGTACCCTATTTGACCAGGTGTCATTTTGGTGGGAGCGACAGCTTGGTGACTCTGCTGGGGACCCTTATACTGTAACCAGGGCTTCTGGTTCTTCATGTGGGTTCCTCCTAGCGCTTGTTTGGTTTGTGTTTACTAGGGTGTTATGTGCTATTTGTGTTTGTATAGTTGCTTTTATTTATTGCTTTATGTACAGTTATTTAATGCTTTCTTTACAACTTTATATACATCATACTGTCATACTGTTTTGGCTGGATCTGGTTTTGTTGCTTTGGTGGGTGGGTGTTCTATTGAGAGTTTAAGGTCCTATACCTGGGACCTGAGTGACACCTAGGCTAGAGTGGTTCATGTTCTTTCCCATTCCATTTCGGTCTGGTGCGGGAATATGAAACACGGTTCAGATATGGGTTTCTTCTTGAGAACTCTGTGCTACAGATCTCCTGTAGTGCTAGGGCTATCTGGGAAGCCTGCTAAGTCTGGATGACCTTTACTATGACCTTCAGAAACTAAGGTGAATTAGAGGAGGATCTTTTATGGTTATTGTAAACACTGTACCTCCGGGTTAGAAGTGTTTACACTTCTCATAACTGATCCAAGTCTGAGGATCCTTGTTCTAGAACACCACCTGTGAGGGGGTTGGGTTGTTTACAGGTTTGCAGGTACCCTTGACCACATCATACCCTGTTACTTTGATTTGATTAAGAGTACTCCACTTTGGGACAGTTCTTGTGATTTTAACCCTGGACATGTGACTCTTTATTTGAGTCCCCCACCTTGGTTACTGGATTTCTGAACCTCCATCTGGACTTCTTGAACATACATGGACTTTATATCAAGACAGATACTCAGATCCAGCTTGATCACAAACCCTTGCATATCATTCAGCATACATCATTTTGCATCATTTTAACATTTGTCTATCTGTTCTACAGGGTATCCACATCTTCTTTAGTTTGGTTTTGACCGTTCTTCTTTTCAACATCTGCACCTCTTCCAAGGGGTATGGAAGGTCAAAACCAAGAACCAAACCGGATACCCTCGAAGAACAAATAGACATACTGCATTGCATGCTAACCTCATCTCTTTTGTTTTACAGGAGTTTTATTGTTTGTTTCCCACCTCGTTGTGTACCTCAGGAAACAATGATCGTAGAAGGGTCTTTCCCGTCAATCACATCCACAAACATCCGACCCGTAACAACCTCCCGAGCTTACAGATGGATCAACTTCTAGAAATCACTTCAACAGTTCCCACTCCTACAACTTCAACAAACATCTCTCCTACAACATCAACAAACATCATTCCAGTGGAGATTACTACAACAACAGCAACCATCAAGGAGGACATCTTTGTCAGCCACCTGGCTACACATAAGTACATTGAGATGGATGAAGATATCCATGAGACAATGAGTCAGGGTTTCGAAGCTCTCAATGTCAATGAGGCAACAATTGAAGTGTCTAGAACCTCAATAGCCTTATACAAACAAGCTCGGAAGGTTGTTGAAGACGGGAATTCCCAAGGCTGGGGCAAGCTGCTGCAAGTTCGGATGAAAAAGGACAAATTCGGTTTGGGTTACAAACCATCCCGACAAGTGCAAGAAGAGGCTGCTGAAGCTCCCAAGTTCATCAGTGGGGGAATGCTATCCCCAAATGCTATCAATAATGTGGGAAACGAGGCTGAAAGTGACTTCAACCTGGAGAGCTGGATACGTCCAAGGATCCCAGGGAGCCAAGTCCTTAACTGGTCTTCCCAGGAAATTATAAGAGTTACTCCTGCAGAGTAATTATTATTTCCTGTATTTTAAAGCATGCATCAAGTCTTGCATCTTACCCAAGATGTCAAGACTCATTTTATAATCGGGCCATCTTGTAATTTTGTGCAAATGGATTAATCAATGAATATCAGACATCTTTTGCAAATGAGTCTTTTTCTTTTTCGCTCACTGTTTTTCATTTTTATTTTTGTACAAAAATAAAATGGCAATGTTTTCAAAATAAATAAACTTCATTTTCACTTTTTCTAAACAAGATTAAAATTGATCACTAAAATAAACCAATTTAAACCCTTGCAGAAAGTGCCTTTCAGACTGCACCGACCACAACACTGCTATGACTTCGTATGACTTTGACAATCCAATCAATCAAGCTAATGAAGGGGTTGAAGAAGATTATGAGCTACCTGAAGAGCTAGCCAGGTTGTTAAGGCAAGAGGAGAAGGTTATCACTCCTCATCAGGAGGAGATTGAAACGGTTAATCTTGGTACGGATGAAGATGTGAAAGAGGTTAAGATCGGGGCCTGCTTACAAGACTCAGTGAAAGAACAACTGATTGATATGCTTCGAGAGTATGTGGATGTGTTTGCTTGGTCTTATCAGGATATGCCAGGGTTGGACACCGATATCGTCATGCACAAGCTGCCATTAAAAGAAGACTGCCCGCCAGTAAAACAGAAGCTGCGCCGTACTCGCCCAGTTATGGCAATGAAGATAAGAGAAGAGGTGCAAAAGCAGTGGGACGCCGGGTTCCTTGCTGTGACTAGCTATCCGCCGTGGGTTGCTAATATTGTACCTGTGCCTAAGAAGGACGACAAAGTGAGAATGTGTGTAGATTACCGGGACCTGAACAGAGCCAACCCGAAAGATGATTTCCCATTACCTCACATTGATGTATTGGTTGATAATACGACTCAGTTCTCGGTATTCTCCTTCATGGACGGATTTTCAGGATACAATCAGATCAAAATGTCACCTGAAGACATGGAGAAGACAACTTTTATCACACCATGGGGCACGTTCTGTTATAAGGTGATGCCATTCGGACTGAAGAATGCTGGTGCAACCTATCAACGGGCTATGGTAACACTATTCCACGACATGATCCATAAAGAAATTGAATGTTATGTGGATGACATGATTGCCAAGTCCCTCACAGAAGAAGACCACCTGGTAAATCTACTGAAGTTATTCAAGCGTCTGAGGAAGTACCAACTGAAATTGAACCCCAACAAGTGCACATTCGGGGTGCGATCTGGTAAGCTGCTGGGCTTTATTGTGAGCAAGAAGGGGATTGAAGTAGACCCTGATAAAGTTAAAGCCATTCAAGAAATGCCTGCACCGAAGACTGAGAAAGAAGTTCGGGGGTTTCTAGGTAGATTGAACTACATTTCACGGTTCATATCTCACCTTACAGCAACCTGTGAACCTTTGTTCAAGCTGTTAAGAAAAGAACAAACGGTCAGGTGGAACGAAGACTGCCAGAAGGCTTTTGACAAGATCAAGGAGTACTTACAAGAGCCTCCAATCCTTATGCCTCCAGTTGAAGGAAGACCTCTGATAATGTACTTGACAGTATTAGAAGAGTCAATGGGGTGTGTGTTGGGCCAGCATGACGAGTCTGGTCGAAAAGAGTATGCAATATACTACCTGAGCAAAAAGTTTACCGACTGTGAACAACGTTATTCACTGCTCGATAAAACTTGTTGTGCTTTAGCGTGGGCTGCTCGCCGACTGATACAGTATATGTTGACCCACACTACTTTATTAATCTCAAAGATGGACCCAGTCAAGTATATTTTTGAGAAGCCAGCACTTACCGGACGGGTTGCAAGATGGCAAATGATCCTCACAGAATATGACATCCAGTACACATCTCAGAAAGCCATCAAGGGCAGTGTACTGTCTGATTATTTTGCTGAGCAACCCATTGATGATTACCAGCCTATGAGGTTTGACTTCCCCGATGAAGACATCATGTTCATAAAAGCAAAAGATCATGAAGAGCCTGTTCATACTGAAGGGCCTGACCCGGAAGAAGAATGGACTATGATGTTTGATGGGGTTGTCAATATGAATGGTC
Organism: Lathyrus aphaca; assembly: GCA_963966055.1. Classification (NCBI taxonomy): domain Eukaryota; kingdom Viridiplantae; phylum Streptophyta; class Magnoliopsida; order Fabales; family Fabaceae; genus Lathyrus; species Lathyrus aphaca. Next base: position 354,747,873 of record OZ014525.1, read on the forward strand.
GTGGTGTTGGTGCAGTACTCATTACACCTAAAGGAGTTCACATGCCTTTCTCGGCAAAACTCACTTTCAACTGCACTAATAACGAAGCTGAATACGAAGCTTGCATTATGGGTCTTGAAGAAGCCATTGACCTCAGGATCAAAACTTTGACTGTGTTCGGAGATTCAGCTATGGTAGTTAATCAAACCAACGGCAAATGGTACACCCACCAGGATCATCTGATACCTTACAGGGATTATACAAGGAGGTTATTGACTTTCGTTACAACGATCAAGCTTGAGTATATCCCTCGGGACGAGAATCAATTTGCAGATGCTCTGGCTACCATTTCATCCATGATCAAAGTTCAAGCTGCCAACTTTGTGCCTCGGATTTCAGTGTCCAGACTTGACAGGACAGTGTCGCTCCCGAAGATTTGCATCCTGGTACAAGCGCGAACGGTCGGCGAAGGGAACAGTGAGAACACACAGCCGTGAACTCACTGGAGATGAAAAGAGTCGCCAGCTAGGCATTTTTATCCCGGAGGAAAGGCAATTCTGCATAGACCTAGAAAAAGATGGATAAGACGGTTGCGAACCAGAGAGACTGAGAAAGGGGGTTGGTTACAACCTGGGAAGGTATTAGCACCCAGATTGTCCGTCGTACTCGACGGGATCCACGCTTGCAAGATTTGTGTTTTAAAGGGGTAGTGTCAGTGCAATCTGTGTATAAAAATAGCTGGAAAAGATGTACAGGTGTCAGTGTAAAGTGAAGTGAAGTGTATAATGATGTGTCAGTGTGAGAATGAGAATGAATTGCTCATGATAATGAGGCTTAAAGAATAAGGTTGGAAAGAGGGGGAATATACAGAGACTTTTGTTCGATAACCGTTAAGTTATGCCTACGTATCCTCTCGTGCAATGAGGAAGTCAGAACACCGTAGTTCGACCCAAAGAGACTGAAAGGTGAATTGACTTGTGAACTGCTTGCTTGCCTATGCTCAAGTGTATGACCTGTCTGGCTCAGGTGCTAACTGTCTTGCATTAGACGGAAGAAGCAAGTTCTCGATTGTGAGTGAAGGTGATGAGAAAAGAATCCCGAAGGAGACGATTATTGTTTGTTTTTGAGTTTTCAGTCTTTTATTTCTTTTTGAAGTTTGTCATAGGATAATGAGCTTAAGCCTAAACCAATGGGTTAGTAAACTCATCACATCTTCCCTCTGATTAGGGGTAATGAGAATACCTTAAGTGTGAAGTCAGATTCTCACACTTAATCACCTTTGATGTAGGATTAAGATCATTAACCTACTTGTGATTATTTAGATGTTTTTGGTGTTTTTGTTTAGTGTTGAGTAATGAGGTTAAGCCATAATCAAGGATTAAACAGACCCATTACACCATCCTAAAAGAAGGATAATAGATGAGAATGTTTAAGTTGAGAAAAACTCCTCAACTTAATCCATGATTAGGGATTAAACCCATGACAAAACAAACCTTTATTAAGTGGATTTTATTTAATGGTATGATGATGAAGTGAATTTTATTGTTTGTAAGACAACTTGAGGGGGACTTGTCCATTAACACTAGGGTTAGTCCTTCTTAACCATTTAAGGAAGAATTAGAACCCTGATGCAAGGCCCAAGTTACAAGTGATGTCTTGATGATTATTAGATGGATTGATTAAGATATTTAAACACCTTAAGGGTTCAAGACTTAGGATTAAAGTTATACACTCCATCCTAAGAGAAGGATGCAGGCATAAGCTTAATCACAAAGTCTTAAAGCCTTTAGGGTTTAGTCCCTGATTATGAGGTGAGAAGAGGAGACTCAAAGAGAGACACAAAGGTAAAACTATGGGGGGACTAATCAAAACCCTAATTCATTGTCATGCTTGGTTGATCCTAAGGTTTGTGAGGTTTGCAAGAACAATCTTCAGAAGAACCACCAGGAAGCAGAAGAACAGGATCAAGAGAAGCAAAGTGACTTGCTTCATTCAAGAAGTCAAGTCACTTGAAGAAAGAAAGTGGGAGGAAGAAGAATGAGCAAGCTCAAACTCAAACACATATAAAAATGCAGCAATGGATGCAAGAGAGATGAGAAGAAAAGTTATGAGAAGTGAAGGCAAATCCAATTCTCAAGTTTACTTACCACCTGCAATGTTAGAAAGAAAATGCAATGCAATGCAAGATGAGATGAAATGATATGATGCTAAGCAAAACCAGAAGCATGTTGATGATGATTATGATGTTATGAGATGCTGCAAACATGAGGCAAAGCAATGGGAATGTTCATACAAGGTTATGAATGCAAATGATGCAAGTTAAGGAGCATGAACAAACATGAAAAGTTATGAATCATACAAGACAAATGACATGGAAAATATGATATGCAATGATCAAAGATGCTTCCTATATGTCTTAAGATGTCAAATGAATCATAAGAATGCACAAAATGCAAAGACAAGTCATGTTGTGCTAGGAAATGCAAGAAGGATGCAAAAGAAAGCCCAAATTAGGGTTCATGGATCAAACATCAAACACAAACCAAAAACAGAAGCAAACCCTAAGATAAAAAATGGAAAATGGCACCCAAAGAAACCCTAGACCTATAATAAACCACTGCCCAAAGGGGAGCTCTCAACTCTCAACCAAACTCAAGATATGAATTTTCTAAGTTATTAGGGTTTTTTAGGGTTCTTAACAAAACAAATGCCAAACAATTTGAAAATGCAAGAACAATTCATGGCCTTTTTACCCTAGAAACTACATGTTAAACACAAGACAAAGCAAAAAGAATCAATGTCACAACCTTCACCAATAGGCAGAAATGAATTTTTGAATCCATGATCAAAATAATGCATAAAAAATGATTTAATTCAATGAAAAATTCTTAGAATACATCAAGATCAAAAAAGAAATTTGGTTTGAAGGTTGGACAATGTTTCTAAATGTCTTAGAACATTTCATGAATTTTTTTGTAATTTTTAAATACCTAAAAGTATTTTTAATTAATTAATTCCCATTAATCAATTAAAAATAATCTTTTAAATATTTAAAAATACTTTTTTAATGATAAAAATAAAATAAAAAATATTTTTGGGTCTTAAAAATTAATAAAACTTTAAAGAAAAAGTTTCATAATTTTTAAGATTTTTTAGCTATTTTAAAATAATTGTGCAAATTTAATGAAATGAAAATGAATTAAAAATGAATAAAACTGAAGTATGCACAATGAAAGGCTGATATTGATTCTGGAGATGGAGCCATTGACTGCGCGCGCAGATCAAAGGCTGAAATTCAAACGTGGCTAAACATAATTATGAATTAATTAATTGAGATTTAGGGTTTAATGATGAATCTCAGCCACACACACGCGCGCGAAGTCAACAAAGTCCACTGATCCAACGCACGAAATTTAAACTGCCTTAATTACAGGATTAAAACCCTAAATATTTTCAGGTGGCCGGAGAAGACCTCCGGTCGTCTTCTCCGGTGGGAAGTCCACCTGAAAACCTCCAAACTTCCTCAAAACGTATCAAAAATGAAATCTAAGCACACCAAAATGATTCCCATGATCCCCTGAATCAAAACCCTAACCCCAAACAAATTTATTCTTCATCAATCTCATGAATCGAAAGCAAACATTTTTAGGGCAAACCAGTTTCAGAGTCAAATTAAATGTTCAAATCATAACCATTTCAAAAACTAAAAGCACCAGGATGATCAGGACAACACAAAGAACAAGTTTGTAACAAGAAAAACAACTTCTGGAAAAATAAATTTCAGGCTACCTGAGATTTGAAGCTTTCAGTTTAGGAACTTTCTGGCCAACTCTCTTTGTGCAAGCTGCTCCACTTGGTCCCCAGAAGATGTTTGAATGCTCAAATGGAGTTTAAGTTGGCTTGATGATGAGTTTCGAAAGCTTCTGCTCAAGCTTGCTCAGAAATGGCAATGATGTTTCTGGAGGTTTCAGGTCATGGTGATGGGTTGTTTGAGATCCTGAGGGTGAATGGAGAAGGTCTGTGGTGTTTGTTTGTGTGTTTGTGAGCTAAGGTGAGAATTTCGAATGAAACTGCAAACTGAAGTGAATGATGGCAATGGAGTAATCTGGCTGTTTCAGGCTTGTGCTTTGGGTGGTTTCTACTCAGTGATACATGGTGAGTTGAATGGAGGAAAAAGTTTGAGTGTTTTGTGGCTGTGGAGAGGAATTCGAAGGCTTTTGCAATGTGAAGGGATTTTGTGTATGTTATGAATGTGATGGTTTCAGCCTTGCCTTGTGTTATGTTTAACTTGCAAACTGTCCACATAATTCTCTCTCATTGGTCAGTTGACAAGACATGCCCTTTATTGATTGGTAAGGCAACTTTTGCAAAAAGTCCACTTCTTGTAAGAGAGGGCATGGGCTAAACTCTAGCTAAGTACAATGGGCATGGGGCTGCGCAGCATGATGTGTGTATGAAGCTAGTTTGGTTCAGCAGCCAATGCATCAAGTTGGTGAGATGTGATCATGAGTTTTTGCAACTTGTGACATTTTGGTTCACATGTGACTTCCTTGCTTAACCAAACATGAAACCATGACATTCTTGGTTCATTTCTGATTTTTAGGAGTTACATGATCATGTTAAGTGCATTAGAAGCCCATATGGTGACTGAATTGGCCTTGGAAGAAGAATTTGCAATTTTTGCCTTTGGTGCATAACTTGAAATTTAGTGATTTTTGCCAACTTTAACAAACCATAACTTTTGATCCAAGATGAATTAGATCATGTTCTTGTACTTTTTGGAAAGGGAAAGATGAGATCTACAACTTTCATGACCAAAGTTTTTCCATTTGAAGCATTTTTGGATCCAAAATCATGGCTTGAAAAATGACCTAAAATGATGCATTCTTGAAAAGTCAACTATGCCCAAAAAGTCAACATTTGCAAAAACCCTAAATTCTTGATTTTTATGAACTTCAACCTTCTTCCATGATCAAATAAAGATCATATACACTCAAAATGATGAAGATCACCCATTGGTTGGGTCATTGGGGGCCTCAGATGCCCTGATTTTACACTGACTTGTCTGAAAAGTCAACCCTTGATCAGATGACTTCCCCATGGAATTTCTTCATGAAAATTGATATGCATACTCCCTATACCATATAGAGATCAATGGAAACAAGAATGACCAAAAAATTTGGGGTTATGGCCTCTGAAACCAAAACCCTAATTTTTAGTCAACTTTGTAGTTCAAACTGGCTCTGCATCCACTCAAACCCTAGCTCTTGTGATTCCTCTGCATTTTTGACTTTGAGGAGATGAAATATGATATAAGAACACACATGGACCCCTTTGAGTTGATTAGTGGCCTTTGGAGTGGCTCAAGATGCTTTGGGATTGCTCAGATCACAAACCCTAGGTGCAGATGCCTTGAAAACTATGCAGTGAATCAAAAATGAGATGTGAGATGATATAATTGTGTTTATGCATATGAGAATGATCACAAGCCATGGTGTGAATGGGTGAGGGCAAATTTGGGGTGTTTACAGCTGCCCCTATTCAAACATGAGTTAGCTGTGCAGGATGTAAGCGACGGCTTAACAGGCCAAACGAGATAACTTGTGGTTGAATACCAAAGACAGTCCAAAATTTGCACTCACAGAATGAAGAAGAAAAGGGATATAGATTGTAAAAGCAAAATAAAGTATATTGTAAAGTATGGGCGACGGAGGACGACCGTCGAGCAGAGGATGACTGCTGGGTAAATAGCAATGACGGGGACGGCCGACATGCTGGGGAAGATGCAGAAAATAAAGCAATGACGGGGACGGCCGGCATGCTGGGGATAAAAAGGTAAAGCTGAGACGGGGACGGTCGACTAGCTGGGGAAAAACAAGTAAAGCTAAGACGGGGACGGCCGACTAGCTGGGGAAAATAAAATCATGATGGGGACGGCCATCACGATAAAAGTGTAAAATTTCTGAGGATTAATGAAACATGACGGGGACGGCCATCAAGTTCATAAAGGTAAAGTAACCAACGATGGGGACGGCCATCGGGCTAAAAAGGAAAAGGGACCACGACGGGGACGGCCATCGGGTTAAAGAATAAATGAAATAAACAGATGATGGGGTACGGCCATCAAAGGTGAAGGACGATCACCTAGCAGGGGACGGCTGCTCTGTTGGGAATAAAGGAAAAATGATGGGGACGGCCATCAAAGGTGGAGGACGACCACCTGGCAGGGTACGGCTGCTGAAAATATCAACGATGGGGACGGCCATCGGATAGAAAAGGTCAACGATGGGGACGGCCATCGGACGAGCATGATGGAGGACGACCATCAAGAAGTGGAGGACGACCACTCAGCAGGGTACGGCTGCTCTCGGGGTTTATCATAACACAGGACGAGTGTTAGATAACCAAAATCAACAATGGGGACGGCCATTGGATAAAGTGATGAAGGACGATCATCAAAAGGTGGAGGACGACCACCTAGCAGGGGACGGCTGCTAAAAAAATCAACGATGGGGACGGCCATCGGATGAGCATGATGGAGGACGACCATCAAGAAGTGGAGGACGACCACTCAGCAGGGGACGGCTGCTCTCAAAGGTATCATAACACAGGACGAGTGTTAGATAAAAAGAAAATGCTTTGTTGGCGATCTACTGGGGATAGTAAACACGGACGAGCGTTTACATCCAAGAAACAAAAGGTATAAGTGTTTGGTATTGTGTATAGATTAAAGATGCGGACGAGCATCCTTAAGACTATGATACGGACGAGTATCACGTAGAAACAAACTGACACATGTTCAGAGATGATGATACGGACGAGTATCAACTGGTTAACAAGGAACACGGACGAGTGTTGCATCTGAAAGAATTCTTCTGGGGAATAATAGACACAGACGAGGGTCTATATTCAAGAAGACACAAGTGTTTGACACAGTGTATGGATTAAAGATGCGGACGAGCATCCTTAAGACTATGATACGGACGATTATCATGTAGAAACAAACACTAGACGCAATGTTCTGAGATGATGGTACGGACGAGTACCAACTGGTTAACAAAGGACAAGGACTATTGCCGAATCTGTGGGGTTATGAGTGATGATGTATACAAGATACGGACGAGTATCTGTATAAGAGTACCATGAGTAGTGAATATCGTATTGTATTGATGAGTATTTACTGTTGGGGAGGGTGACACGGACGAGTGTCAAGAGAGAAAAGTATAATATTAACAAGTGCGTGGATTGATGAAAGCGTACGCGACTGCGCTGGGGATATGACACGGACGGGTGTCAAAAAGGGTGTATATACAAGTACATGAGAGTGCAAAGAGGATGTCTTTGGCTTTCCGCTGGGATATGACACGGACGAGTGTCAGGACGTATCTGTAGTACGGGTGATTTTGTTTGTAAAGGGTGTTCAGGCGACTTTACTGGGGAAAGATGACACGGACGGGTGCCAAAAGGTGTATATACTGGTGTTTGTGATTGTGGGGTAACTGCTTTTGCTGGGACTCTGGTGGGGATTTCTGTACAATGGTGATGAACGGTTCATTATTCACAAGTGTTCAATTCACAACATGACTTATGATTATGCTATGCATTTGATTTTTGCCGTAATGCTCCGTATTAGACGGAATGCTACGCTCTGGGGGTGAATATGATGTGAATGCTATGATTATGCAAAGGGGCACGGATTCGGGACTCGGATCCCGTTGCTGCGAAGATCTCTGGTCGATCTGCTTGAAATGGACCTCCCAGCTGGGGATGAGATCATTGGTAGATCTAATGATGTATCTGCTCGGGGATATATGTCACTGATTGACACATCCTTATAATACGGGACCCAGCTGGGGTTTGTAGAAGCTTTCTTCACTCTGTTGTGACTTCTCCGTGCGTTGCTCTTCTGAATAAAGGCTTGAAGCTCTGTGGGGAGATGATTCCCTGATTTCTGCATCCTGTTGAGGAAGGATGGTTGGCACTACGGCTGGGGAATGCTGTTGGCAACTCAGCTGGGGAGAGTAATGAGAGGCAACTCGGCTGGGGAGAAAGCATCCGGAGTGTTAAGCCTGTTAGTTGATTTGGCAACTTTGCTGGGGGAAGCAATGGGGAGCAACTCAACTGGGGATAGAGCATTTCGAATGCTGAGATTGAGTGTATGCTGATTTGGCAGCTCCGCTGGGGAAATGGGCATCTTCTAGTGCCATGTGGAAGATAGACCGAGTTGATAATGATTCGCCTACTTGCTGAGACATAACCTGCATGCCCCAGGTTGCGTTCTGGATATCTGCAATCCTGCAAAGATAATGGAACGTACAAAAGGTCCCGAGGTATCCCTCACCGGATTCCATCATAGGAGTCAAGTACTTCCGAGAATAATCACATTCCCTGTAAGCATGTGTTTTTTATTTTTTTAGAGAAAGGCATCTGTACTTATGCAATTGTATTTTAGAGATATCAGACGACTCTTTGCAAAACATAAATGTAAAAACGAAACATGACCGAAAATCTGATTTTATTAATTCATGTGCCCTGAATTGGCAAGATACAGTCAAGGAAACATATCTCCTGAAATGAAGAGATTGTTACAAATTGAGAAACAAAATGCTGGCGATGCTGACGACGCTTTCAAGGAGCTTCCTCTTCTGCTATGACTCGTATGACAATGACGTTCTTCTCGTCTTGCTTTCTGGAGAGAGTTGATTCTGATTGAAGTTTGATCCTTTGAAGCTTACCAAGTTGTAGGTGATACAGACGAATTCAGAATGTAGTTGTTCGCTTATTCCCTTATTTTGCATGGATCGCCCTTTCGGGTTTTCAATCCATCGGGATACCCATTTTTGCCTGAGCTGTCCAATGCGGCTTTTCAACTCAGCGGGTGTACATTTTTCATTTATTTCCCTTATTTTTGCCCGAGTCTTTTATTCTGTTTTTGACTCGCCGGGATGCCCTATTTTTGCCTGGACTTACATTCTGTTTTTATGTCCAGCGGGTCATTTTATGCGAAGTATTTTTTAACTGCATCTGAATTCACAGGGGACGGGAAATCTTCACCATCCATGGTGCTGAGCATCAGTGCTCCACCAGAGAAAACTTTCTTTACCACGAATGGTCCTTCATAATTTGGAGTCCATTTGCCCCTGTGGTCTGTATGAGGAGGGAGGATTCTTTTCAGCACAAGATCCCCTACTTGGTACTCTCGGTGCCTGACTTTCTGATCGAAGGCTTTCTTCATTCTCTTCTGATATAACTGCCCATGGCAGATTGCAGCCAATCTTTTCTCTTCAATCAGACTCAGTTGTTCGTATCGGGACCGAACCCATTCTGCTTCACTCAATTTAACATCCATTAATACCCGTAGAGAGGGTAATTCAACTTCCACAGGTAGGACTGCTTCCATACCATATACAAGCTGATACGGTGTTGCCCCAGTGGATGTTCTGATTGATGTGCGGTACCCATGCAAGGCAAATGGTAGCATCTCATGCCAGTCTTTGTAGGTGATTACCATCTTCTGCACAATCTTCTTGATATTCTTATTTGCTGCCTCAACAGCGCCGTTCATCTTTGGCCTGTAAGGAGAAGAATTGTGATGTTGGATCTTGAAGTCCCGGCACAGTTCTGCCATCATTTTGTTGTTTAAGTTGGAACCATTATCAGTAATGATTCGCTCGGGCACTCCATACCGACAGATGATATCTCTCTTCAGAAATCTGGCTACCACTTGCCTTGTGACGTTTGCATATGAGGCTGCTTCTACCCACTTGGTGAAATAATCAATGGCGACCAGGATAAATCTGTGACCATTTGAAGCAGTTGGCTCAATCTTGCCAATCATATCAATGCCCCACATAGCAAAGGGCCATGGTGAAGACATGATGTTTAAAGGGTTGGGAGGCACATGCACCTTATCTGCGTAAATCTGGCATTTGTGACACCTTCTGGCATAGGCACAACAGTCTGCATCCATTGTGATCCAATAATAGCCTGATCTTAACAACTTCTTAGCCATGGCATGCCCTCCAGCATGGGTACCAAAAGATCCTTCGTGCACTTCATGCATCAGCAAATCTGCTTCCGTCCTGTCAACACATCTGAGGAGTACCATGTCAAAGTTCCTCTTGTACAAAGACCCATCAGCGTTCAGAAAGAAACTACCAGCAAGCCTTCTCAAAGTCTTCTTATCATTGGAAGATGCCCCAGGTGGGTATGTTTGATCCTCCAAGAAGCACTTAATGTCATGGAACCAAGGCTTATCATCTTTTACAACATCCGCTGCAAATACATATGCTGGTCTGTTGAGTCTGGACACTGAAATCTGGGGTACAAAGTTAGCCGTTTGAACTTTGATCATGGATGAAATGGTAGCAAGAGCATCTGCAAACTGATTCTCGTCTCGAGGGATATACTCAAGCTTGACTGTTGTGAAGAAAGTCAATAACCCTCTCGTATAATCCCTGTAAGGTATCAGATGATCCTGGTGGGTGTACCATTTCCCGTTGGTTTGATTGACTACCAAAGCTGAATCTCCGAATACGGTCAATGTCTTGATCCTGAGGTCAATGGCTTCCTCAAGACCCATAATGCAAGCTTCGTATTCAGCTTCGTTGTTAGTGCAGTTTAAAGTGAGTTTTGCCGAGAAAGGCATGTGAACCCCCTTTGGTGAAATGAGTACTGCACCAACACCACGGCCATTCATGTTGACAGCCCCATCAAACATCATAGTCCATTCTTCCTCCGGGTCAGGCCCTTCGGTGTGAATAGGCTCCTCGTGATCTTTTGCTTTAATGAACATGATATCTTCATCAGGGAAGTCAAACCTCATAGGCTGGTAGTCATCAATGGGTTGCTAAGCAAAATATTCAGATAGTACACTGCCTTTGATGGCTTTCTGAGAAGTGTACTGTATGTCGTATTCTGTGAGAATCATCTGCCATCTTGCAACCCGTCCGGTAAGAGCTGGCTTCTCGAAAATGTACTTAACTGGATCCATTTTTGAGATTAATAAGGTAGTGTGGGTCAACATATACTGCCTCAGTCGGCGAGCAGCCCACGCTAAAGCACAGCGAGTTTTCTCGAGCAGTGAATAACGCTGTTCACAGTCGGTAAACTTTTTGCTTAGGTAGTATATTGCATACTCTTTTCGACCAGACTCGTCATGCTGGCCCAGCACACACCCCATCGACTCTTCTAATACTGTCAAGTACATAATCAAAGGTCTTCCTTCAACTGGCGGCATGAGGATTGGAGGTTCTTGCAGATATTCCTTGATCTTGTCAAAAGCCTTCTGGCAATCTTCGTTCCACCTGACCGTTTGTTCTTTTCTTAACAGCTTGAACAAGGGTTCACAGGTTGCTGTAAGGTGAGATATGAACCTCGAAATGTAGTTCAATCGACCTAAGAACCCTCGAACTTCTTTCTCTGTTTTAGGTGCAGGCATCTCTTGGATGGCTTTGACTTTATCAGGGTCAACTTCAATCCCTTTCTCACTTACAATAAAGCCCAGCAGCTTACCGGATCGCACCCCGAATGTGCATTTGTTGGGGTTCAGCTTTAGTTGATATTTCCTCAAACGCTTGAATAATTTGAGCAGATTCACCAGGTGATCTTCCTCTGTAAGGGACTTGGCGATCATATCATCCACATAACACTCGATTTCCTTGTGGATCATATCGTGGAATAATGTCACCATAGCCCGTTGATATGTGGCACCAGCATTCTTCAGTCCGAATGGCATCACTTTGTAACAGAACGTGCCCCAAGGTGTAATGAATGTTGTCTTCTCCATGTCTTCAGGTGACATCTTGATCTGATTATATCCTGAAAATCCATCCATGAAGGAGAACACCGAGAACTGAGCCGTGTTATCCACCAATACATCAATGTGAGGTAATGGGAAGTCATCTTTCGGGCTGGCTCTGTTCAGATCCCGGTAATCAACACACATTCTAACTTTGCCATCTTTCTTAGGCACAGGCACTATGTTAGCAACCCACGGTGGATAGCTAGTCACAGCAAGGAACCCGGCGTCCCATTGCTTTTGTACCTCCTCCTTGATTTTCATAGCCATGTCTGGGCGAGTTCGGCGCAGCTTCTGTTTGACTGGTGGGCATTCTTCCCTCAGAGGCAGCTTGTGCACAACTATATCGGTATCCAACCCTGGCATGTCTTGATACGACCAAGCAAACACATCAACATACTCTTGAAGCAGATCAATCAGTTGTCTCTTCACTGAGTCTTGCAGGCAGGCCCCGATTTTAACTTCTTTCACGTCTTCCTCCGTACCAAGATTAATCACTTCAATCTCCTCCTGGTGAGGAGTAATAACCTTTTCCTCTTGTCTCAACAACCTGGCTAGCTCTTCAGGAAGCTCATATTCTTCATCAACCCCTTCATCAGCTTGATTGATTGGATTGTCAAAGTCATACGATGTCATAGCCGTGCTGTTGTCGGTGTTGTCAAGAAGGCACTCTCTGCAAGGGTTAAGTTGTTCATTTTAGTGATTTATTTTAATCTTGCTTTAGAAAAAGTGAAATGAAGTTATCATTTTGAAAACACCGCCATTTATTTTTGTACAAAAAAGAAAAATGGAAAAACAGTGAGCATAAAAGAAAAAGACTTGTTTGCAAAAAGATGTCTGATATTTCATTAATTTAATCTTGTTTGCACAAAAGTACAGATGGCCCTGATTACAAAATGAGTCTTGTCATCTTGGGCAAGATGCAAGACTTTGATGCATGCTTATAAAAAATACAGGAAATAATAATTACTCTGATTGAGTAACTCTTATAATTTCCTGGGAAGACCAGTTCGAGACACTGCTCCCCGGGATCTTTGGACGAATCCAATTCTCCAGATTGCGCTCCTCTTCCAGCTCGTCTTCCAGACAGTTGATAGCATCGGGGGTAAGCATCCCCCCACTGACAAAACCAGGCTCTGCAGCAGCCTTTGCTTGATGTTGAGTTGGTCTGTAACCCAACCCAAATTTGTCCTTCTTCTCCTCCACAGCTAAAACTTTGCCCCAGCCTAGGGCAGTTCCTTCTTCAACAACCTTCCGGGCTTGTTGATAAGATGACATGGAGGTACCAGATACAGCAAATGCTTCATTGACATTCAAGGCTTCAAAACCTTGGCTCATTGTCTCATGGATCTCTCCATCCATCTCAATGTATTTATAAGTAGCCAGATGGCTAACAAAGATATCCTCCTCCCCACAGATTGTGACAACTTGACCTTCCCACTCAAATTTTAACTTTTGGTGAAGGGTAGACGTTATTGCGCCGGCGGCGTGAATCCAGGGTCTACCCAACAAACAGCTGTAGGCGGGCTGAATGTCCATCACATAAAAGATAGTTTTAAAGGTCTGTGGGCCAATTGTCACAGGCAGCTCAATCTCTCCCAGAACCGATCTCTTAGAACCATCAAAGGATCTTACTACCAGGTTGCTGGGTCTCAATGCCAATCCATCATATTCAAGCTTCACCAGAGCCTTCTTCGGTAAGACATTCAGGGAAGAACCTGTGTCCACCAGCACATGAGAAAGGACAGCTCCTTTGCATTCCATGGTTATGTGCAAGGCTTTGTTGTGATTACGGCCATCCGCTGTCAAGTCAGAATTGGTAAACCCTAGCCCATTGCTAGCAGTAACATTTCCAACCACGGTTTCCAATTGGTTGACAGTAATCTCCTCAGGCACGTAAGCTGCGTGCAGGACTTTTAGTAGTGCATTCCGATGGGCTTCGGAGCACATAAGCAGTGAGAGGATGGAGATTTTGGATGGCGTCTGGTGAAGTTGATCCACAATTTTATAGTCACTCTTTTTGATGATTCGCATAAACTCATCAACTTCTTGATCAAATGAAGTCTTCAGGGCTTCTTTGGCAGCTGGATCTTCCTGCACCGGGCCTTTTCCCTTTGCCTTGGCAGCAGCTTCTGCTTCGGCAGTAGGTTTTTGAACTTGTGAAGCAAAGAGACGTCCGCTTCGAGTGAAGCCTCCGCCTCCCCCCACATTATCTACTTGTGGTGCAGGTGTTGATGTTTCAAGAGTGATTCTTTTTCCTTCGCAGTATACGTCAGAGCCATAGTGCCAAGGGATGGCCCTATCGCTTTCATATGGTACTGGTCCAGGCACCGTGACAGTGACTGGACTGATTGCTGCTGCTGAAGGGACTGTTATTGTTTGTGGATCATAAAAGATTGTAACTGGTGCTCTGGTGGGAGCAGCACCTTCTGAATGGTAGGTGGAGTTATTTTCAGGATCGTAGAATATGGTAACAGTAGAGACATCTTCATGATTGATTGCTGGTGTTGTAGGAGGTACTGTTGGAGTGACTGATGTTGTTGTTGATGGAGATTCGAAATGGAGTGAAGCTGAAGTTGTAGCAGGAGAAACTGTTGAAAACTGATCATTTGGGAGAACTGATGAAGTACTTGTTGATGGCGCTGATGAATTGTCGGGAACAATAGTTGCTGCATTTGTAGGAGGTTCTGAAACCGTTGTTGATGAAGTTGCCGGATTTGTCGGAAATGATGTAGTGATCTGTAGCAAGCCACTCTGAATAAGGCTGTTAATGCCATTTCTCAGGTCCTCACACCCATTCCATGAAATATTGCAATAGGGGCATCCTAGTTCACACCCCGGAAATATTTGGTTTTCACGGAGTTGAGCTTTGATTTCCACCAACGGTGTCCTGATCTGATCCACACTGGTTATTAAATAAGACGGTTGGTCTTCTTCAATAGCATTAATTCGGGGACCACCATGGTTTGGCATTGGGTTTTTATTGACATTGGGCGGAGGTGCAAAATTCAGAGCCTTGGAGTCTACCAAGTCTTGTACCTTCATATGCAGAGCCCTTCATTTTTCTGTACTGTGACCAGGTGCGTTTGAATGAAAAGCACACCTAGCATTGGAGTCATAGTTTCTTGGTAGACTGTTGGGATCCGGAGGTGCCAACGTTCTTAGCTCAACTAGGTTGAGTTTCAGAAGTTGTGGCAGCAAAGCAGCATACGGCATTGGGATCGGGTCGATCACTCGGTTAGCTTGGGATGACCTCTGTTGGAATGGCCTCTGTTGATTGTTGTTGTTGGAGTTGCTGTTGTTGAAGTTTCTTGGAGGATACTGATTCTGATGATACTGAGGTTGTTGTTGGAAGTTTTGTTGCGGAGGTTGATAGACTGGCTGAGGATGAGCTGGAGCAGGGATAGTGACTGCTGCTATTGACCTTTGAACATATTGGGGCCTACCCCTGTTGGTGTGAATGGCATTGGTCTCGCCAGCTCTTCTCGGGCCTGCAAAAGGCTTTCTTGTACTACTGGACGAGCTTGCACCGTTGTCTGAGATCTTTCCCATCTTTAACAGGCTTTCAATTCTCTCCCCAGCTATAACAACATCCACAAAGCTAGTGGAAGAGAAAGCAGCTAACCTGTCAATATACGTTCCCTGGAGAGTGTTCATAAACATGTCTGCCATTTCTCTCTCAGACATTGGTGGTTGAACAGCAGCAGCCAGTTGCCTCCACCTTTGGGCATACTCTCGGAAACTCTCCCTCGAAGACTGTGACATTCCCATTAGGAGGGTCCTATTGGGTGCCATATCTAGATTATACTGATACTGTCTGATGAAGGCTTCTGCCAGGTCCTTCCAGCATCTCACAGTTGCCCTTGTCAAATGGGAATACCACTCCCTTGATGCTCCAGTCAAGCTGTCTTCGAAGTAGAACATCCAAAGTTTCTCATCCATTGTATAGGCTTTCAGCCTTCCCAGAAATGATTGCAAATGAGTCCGGGGGCATGAAGTCCCATTATACTTTTCAAAGCATGGAGGCTTGAACTTGTGGGGAATCCTGACCCCTTCTACCAAACCCATGTCCATAACGTCGAAACCCAAAGAATTTTGAGACTCTAAGGACCTCAACTTCTCAGCTATTTCTTCCAACCGTCTATCATAAGTTTCCTCTCCGGCACCCATTACTGTATACTGGTCCTCCTGAGGATCTTCTTGAAGTACTCTGGCTGCTGTGGCTGTCCCTTGAATATTGACTGGGATGTTGGCCTCTGGATGGAGATGGGGACCAAACACAGGGGGGTTAACATGGGGTTGCACCCTTTCATTATTACTGGTGCCTGCAGTTCCTACATGAGGCTCCTCTTGATTCCTCCCTTCTACCAAAGTTCTGAGCCTCTCCTGGCTTTGAGCTAAGTTGTTCATCACTTCCATGAATTGTGTTATCTGAGTTCTCATCTCCAACCTTTCGTTGGCCATCTGGTTTCTGACCTCCGTAAGGTCTTGCTGCATCTGATCCATCTGAATTCCCGGAAGGTTGTTTCTAGTTGGGTACCTGTGTGGCCTGTTGAGAGGAAATACCCGGCGGCGAGCAATAATTCCTGAGATTCACAACAGAGGTTAGCAACAACAAAACAAAAACCTACAAAACAAACAAAAGGGTTAGTATGCAATGCAGTTATGCTTATTTGTTCTCAAGGTATCCGGTTTGGCCTTCAGTTTTGACCCTTCCAGACCCTTGAAGATGCTGCTGTTGAAGTTGCTTTTGATGTGAACCCAGATAGAAACCAACACAGATATATTACAAAAGTGAAATAATACAATTTGTTCATTTTTACAACACAAGCCCTCAAAGGGGTCAAAATACATCACAAAAAGCAAAAGTACATGGAAAAGGAACAACAACAAGCAAATGATCAAACTCCAAGGCCAAACTCATCCTCACGAACTTCCTTAAGAAGTGCTTCGGTCACAGGATCAGCCGGGCGCTCCGTGAGGCCTCTGATGAGAAGGTTTCTTGTTGCAACAGCTGCAGTCAACTTCTTGTTCTGACTTTGGTCTTTAGACCTCTTCACTCCAGCTTTGATCTTTAGTTCTGATATTTCCTCCTGGGCTGCTGCCAAGGCTTTTTCCATCTGCTCCATCTTGTCCTGAACTCTTTTGTCTTCTAGAGTACGGGCCTCAGTGATCCGGACCCACCTGGCCTGACTCTCTTTCAAATACAAGTCTGTTCTTGCTCTCTGAAACTGGGCTTCTTTACAAGCATTCTTCAGAATCTGTTCACCAGCTTTGGATTTGTTGATATAATCTCCAGACTTCTCAATTTTAGTCAAGTGTTCCACTTTCAATTTCTCCAATCTTTCAATCTTCCTCACACCTTCACTCCTCTCCCGGAGGGTCTTCTGCAAGGCTTGGGTTAACTTCTCATTTCTTTCCTTCAAGCTCTCAAACTCCTCCAAACTGATAGTGGCAGGGGGTGGTGCTGAAGATGACTCAGGCATGTCTTCTATGGTGAAGGGCATTCCAGAGAATTGGGCCCTGGCATGGGACCACTCATAATATTGGACTGATGCCACATTATTGCAATTTCCCAGAATGGTGATTCCCTTGGTTTGAACATGATCCCAGGCCCAGGCAGCCTGCCTAACAACAGCCAAACTAATCTTGTTCTCACAGTAGAGGGTCTCAACCAAATCTTGTTCCCTGGGAGTATGGACCAGTGCATAGCCCAATTGTCTCCTGAACAGCAGAGGGTTGTAGTTGATACTTCCCTTAACTCCTATCAAAGGCACATTGGGAAAGTGCCCACAGCTGGTGATCATATCTCTGCCCTTGGTGCTCTGAGTACACCATCTGATATCTGCTGAAGTGAGAGTAGTGAGCCTCTTAGCCCAGTTGCTTTGCTGATGAGGATTGAGAAATGCATCTGTCCTGGGTAGATGCCTGAGAAGCCAAGCATGGAATAATGGAGCACAAATCCTCACTAATCTTCCCCTCTGCTTCTCATTCTTCTGATGTACTGAGTAATAGAGATCACCCAGTAAAGTTGGCACAGGGTTCTTCAGGATGAACAAGTGGATTGCATTTTTGCTGATGAATCGAGGCTCATCTGCAAACAGCACAATTCCATACACACTTAAGGCCAACAGAGCACAAACAGCTTTCCACTCCCCCAGGGAGGCTTTCAAACTAGCTTGAGAAATCAGGAAGTCCAGGTGAAATCCAGGGATCCCAGCTTTAGAGGTCATGTGTTGTTCAATCAAAGCAGGTTCCAGGTGCAAAGCTTTTGCCACCTCTCCATTGCTGGGAAAGACCATTTCAGGGTTGAAAGGGATTTCCCTCTTGATAGGCAAACCAACCAAAGATGAGTATTCTTCTAAAAGAGGCCCCAACTGAAAGTCTTGAAAGGTAAAACATCTCAATGGGGGGTCATAAAACTGAATGCAGGTGTGGATCAAACTCCTCTGTGAAGGGTCCAGATCCATGACCAAGTCAAGTATATCCCCATAATGCTCCCTGAACAAAGGTATGTGATCTGGAGTGATCAGGGTTTGGATCCTCCTGATGTCTGATAAGTCTGGTTGGAAGAAATGATAAGTGATGTTGCTTTTCTTTGGAGCCATGATGCTGAAGATTAAGTAGAGTTAGTGCTGATGAAGATGCTGAGGAGTGGGCCACTGGCTGGCTAGTGCAAGTGACTGAAGTATATGGCTGACAAACTGAAGCAAGTGCTGGTGGAGATAGGTCAATATAGCAGATGGGGTCAAAACCAAAACCAGAGATGAAGGTGGATACCCTGAAACACAAATAAGCACATGTTAATATGATGCAATGAGTATGTATGCAAATGAAATGCAAGGGTTTGTGACTGAGCTGGATCTGATTAACTGCCTTGGTATAGATCCATGTGTGTTCAAGAAATCCAGGTGGAGGTCTATAAATCCAGTAACCAGGGTGGGGGACTCAAATAAAGAGCCACATGTCCAGGGTTTTAGAATCACAAGAACTATCCAACATGGAGCATTCTTAACAACGTCAAAGTAACAGGGTATTCTGAGGTCAAGGTGCCTGCAAACCTGTAAACAGCCCAACCCCCTCACAGGTGGTGATCTAGAACAAGGATCCTCAGACTTGGATCAGCTATGAGAAGTGTAGACACTTCTAACCCGGAGGTACAGTGTTTACAATAACCATAACAATTCCTCCTCTAATTCACCTCAGTTTCTGAAGGTCAATACTAAAAGGTCATCCAGACTTAGCAGGCTTCCCAGATAGCCCTAGCATTGCAGGAAATCTGCAACACAGAGTTCTCAAGAAGAAACCCATATCTGAACCGTGTTTCATATTCCCGCACCAGACCGAAATGGAATGGGAAAGAATATGATTCACTCTAGCCTAGGTGTCACTCAGGTCCCAGGTATAGGACCTTAAACTCTCAGTAGAACCCCCACCCACCAAAACAAACAACAGATCCAGCCAGCAGCAATGACAGTATGATATATAAATGCAATAAAGAAAGCAGTAAAGTAACTGTACATAAAGCAATAAACAAAAGTAAATACAAGCACAAACAAGCACATAACACCCCAGTAAACACAAATCAAACAAGCGCTAGGAGGAACCCACAAAAAGAACCAGAAGCCCTGGTTGCAGTATAAGGGTCCCCAGCAGAGTCGCCAAGCTGTCGCTCCCGAAGATTTGCATCCTGGTACAAGCGCGAACGGTCGGCGAAGGGAACAGTGAGAACACACAGCCGTGAACTCACTGGAGATGAAAAGAGTCGCCAGCTAGGCATTTTTATCCCGGAGGAAAGGCAATGCTGCATAGACCTAGAAAAAGATGGATAAGACGGTTGCGAACCAGAGAGACTGAGAAAGGGGGTTGGTTACAACCTGGGAAGGTATTAGCACCCAGATTGTCCGTCGTACTCGACGGGATCCACGCTTGCAAGATTTGTGTTTTAAAGGGGTAGTGTCAGTGCAATCTGTGTATAAAAATAGCTGGAAAAGATGTACAGGTGTCAGTGTAAAGTGAAGTGAAGTGTATAATGATGTGTCAGTGTGAGAATGAGAATGAATTGCTCATGATAATGAGGCTTAAAGAATAAGGTTGGAAAGAGGGGGAATATACAGAGACTTTTGTTCGATAACCGTTAAGTTATGCCTACGTATCCTCTCGTGCAATGAGGAAGTCAGAACACCGTAGTTCGACCCAAAGAGACTGAAAGGTGAATTGACTTGTGAACTGCTTGCTTGCCTATGCTCAAGTGTATGACCTGTCTGGCTCAGGTGCTAACTGTCTTGCATTAGACGGAAGAAGCAAGTTCTCGATTGTGAGTGAAGGTGATGAGAAAAGAATCCCGGAGGAGACGATTATTGTTTGTTTTTGAGTTTTCAGTCTTTTATTGCTTTTTGAAGTTTGTCATAGGATAATGAGCTTAAGCCTAAACCAATGGGTTAGTAAACTCATCACATCTTCCCTCTGATTAGGGGTAATGAGAATACCTTAAGTGTGAAGTCAGATTCTCACACTTAATCACCTTTGATGTAGGATTAAGATCATTAACCTACTTGTGATTATTTAGATGTTTTTGGTGTTTTTGTTTAGTGTTGAGTAATGAGGTTAAGCCATAATCAAGGATTAAACAGACCCATTACACCATCCTAAAAGAAGGATAATAGATGAGAATGTTTAAGTTGAGAAAAACTCCTCAACTTAATCCATGATTAGGGATTAAACCCATGACAAAACAAACCTTTATTAAGTGGATTTTATTTAATGGTATGATGATGAAGTGAATTTTATTGTTTGTAAGACAACTTGAGGGGGACTTGTCCATTAACACTAGGGTTAGTCCTTCTTAACCATTTAAGGAAGAATTAGAACCCTGATGCAAGGCCCAAGTAACAAGTGATGTCTTGATGATTATTAGATGGATTTATTAAGAGATTTAAACACCTTAAGGGTTCAAGACTTAGGATTAAAGTTATACACTCCATCCTAAGAGAAGGATGCAGGCATAAGCTTAATCACAAAGTCTTAAAGCCTTTAGGGTTTAGTCCCTGATTATGAGGTGAGAAGAGGAGACTCAAAGAGAGACACAAAGGTAAAACTATGGGGGGACTAATCAAAACCCTAATTCATTGTCATGCTTGGTTGATCCTAAGGTTTGTGAGGTTTGCAAGAACAATCTTCAGAAGAACCACCAGGAAGCAGAAGAACAGGATCAAGAGAAGCAAAGTGACTTGCTTCATTCAAGAAGTCAAGTCACTTGAAGAAAGAAAGTGGGAGGAAGAAGAATGAGCAAGCTCAAACTCAAACACATATAAAAATGCAGCAATGGATGCAAGAGAGATGAGAAGAAAAGTTATGAGAAGTGAAGGCAAATCCAATTCTCAAGTTTACTTACCACCTGCAATGTTAGAAAGAAAATGCAATGCAATGCAAGATGAGATGAAATGATATGATGCTAAGCAAAACCAGAAGCATGTTGATGATGATTATGATGTTATGAGATGCTGCAAACATGAGGCAAAGCAATGGGAATGTTCATACAAGGTTATGAATGCAAATGATGCAAGTTAAGGAGCATGAACAAACATGAAAAGTTATGAATCATACAAGACAAATGACATGGCAAATATGAGATGCAATGATCAAAGATGCTTCCTATATGTCTTAAGATGTCAAATGAATCATAAGAATGCACAAAATGCAAAGACAAGTCATGTTGTGCAAGGAAATGCAAGAAGGATGCAAAAGAAAGCCCAAATTAGGGTTCATGGATCAAACATCAAACACAAACCAAAAACAGAAGCAAACCCTAAGATAAAAAAATGGAAAATGGCACCCAAAGAAACCCTAGACCTATAATAAACCACTGCCCAAAGGGGAGCTCTCAACTCTCAACCAAACTCAAGATATGAATTTTCTAAGTTATTAGGGTTTTTTAGGGTTCTTAACAAAACAAATGCCAAACAATTTGAAAATGCAAGAACAATTCATGGCCTTTTTACCCTAGAAACTACATGTTAAACACAAGACAAAGCAAAAAGAATCAATGTCACAACCTTCACCAATAGGCAGAAATGAATTTTTGAATCCATGATCAAAATAATGCATAAAAAATGATTTAATTCAATGAAAAATTCTTAGAATACATCAAGATCAAAAAAGAAATTTGGTTTGAAGGTTGGACAATGTTTCTAAATGTCTTAGAACATTTCATGAATTTTTTTGTAATTTTTAAATACCTAAAAGTATTTTTAATTAATTAATTCCCATTAATCAATTAAAAATAATCTTTTAAATATTTAAAAATACTTTTTTAATGATAAAAATAAAATAAAAAATATTTTTGGGTCTTAAAAATTAATAAAACTTTAAAGAAAAAGTTTCATAATTTTTAAGATTTTTTAGCTATTTTAAAATAATTGTGCAAATTTAATGAAATGAAAATGAATTAAAAATGAATAAAACTGAAGTATGCACAATGAAAGGCTGATATTGATTCTGGAGATGGAGCCATTGACTGCGCGCGCAGATCAAAGGCTGAAATTCAAACGTGGCTAAACATAATTATGAATTAATTAATTGAGATTTAGGGTTTAATGATGAATCTCAGCAACACACACGCGCGCGAAGTCAACAAAGTCCACTGATCCAACGCACGAAATTTAAACTGCCTTAATTACAGGATTAAAACCCTAAATATTTTCAGGTGGCCGGAGAAGACCTCCGGTCGTCTTCTCCGGTGGGAAGTCCACCTGAAAACCTCCAAACTTCCTCAAAACGTATCAAAAATGAAATCTAAGCACACCAAAATGATTCCCATGATCCCCTGAATCAAAACCCTAACCCCAAACAAATTTATTCTTCATCAATCTCATGAATCGAAAGCAAACATTTTTAGGGCAAACCAGTTTCAGAGTCAAATTAAATGTTCAAATCATAACCATTTCAAAAACTAAAAGCACCAGGATGATCAGGACAACACAAAGAACAAGTTTGTAACAAGAAAAACAACTTCTGGAAAAATAAATTTCAGGCTACCTGAGATTTGAAGCTTTCAGTTTAGGAACTTTCTGGCCAACTCTCTTTGTGCAAGCTGCTCCACTTGGTCCCCAGAAGATGTTTGAATGCTCAAATGGAGTTTAAGTTGGCTTGATGATGAGTTTCGAAAGCTTCTGCTCAAGCTTGCTCAGAAATGGCAATGATGTTTCTGGAGGTTTCAGGTCATGGTGATGGGTTGTTTGAGATCCTGAGGGTGAATGGAGAAGGTCTGTGGTGTTTGTTTGTGTGTTTGTGAGCTAAGGTGAGAATTTCGAATGAAACTGCAAACTGAAGTGAATGATGGCAATGGAGTAATCTGGCTGTTTCAGGCTTGTGCTTTGGGTGGTTTCTACTCAGTGATACATGGTGAGTTGAATGGAGGAAAAAGTTTGAGTGTTTTGTGGCTGTGGAGAGGAATTCGAAGGCTTTTGCAATGTGAAGGGATTTTGTGTATGTTATGAATGTGATGGTTTCAGCCTTGCCTTGTGTTATGTTTAACTTGCAAACTGTCCACATAATTCTCTCTCATTGGTCAGTTGACAAGACATGCCCTTTATTGATTGGTAAGGCAACTTTTGCAAAAAGTCCACTTCTTGTAAGAGAGGGCATGGGCTAAACTCTAGCTAAGTACAATGGGCATGGGGCTGCGCAGCATGATGTGTGTATGAAGCTAGTTTGGTTCAGCAGCCAATGCATCAAGTTGGTGAGATGTGATCATGAGTTTTTGCAACTTGTGACATTTTGGTTCACATGTGACTTCCTTGCTTAACCAAACATGAAACCATGACATTCTTGGTTCATTTCTGATTTTTAGGAGTTACATGATCATGTTAAGTGCATTAGAAGCCCATATGGTGACTGAATTGGCCTTGGAAGAAGAATTTGCAATTTTTGCCTTTGGTGCATAACTTGAAATTTAGTGATTTTTGCCAACTTTAACAAACCATAACTTTTGATCCAAGATGAATTAGATCATGTTCTTGTACTTTTTGGAAAGGGAAAGATGAGATCTACAACTTTCATGACCAAAGTTTTTCCATTTGAAGCATTTTTGGATCCAAAATCATGGCTTGAAAAATGACCTAAAATGATGCATTCTTGAAAAGTCAACTATGCCCAAAAAGTCAACATTTGCAAAAACCCTAAATTCTTGATTTTTATGAACTTCAACCTTCTTCCATGATCAAATAAAGATCATATACACTCAAAATGATGAAGATCACCCATTGGTTGGGTCATTGGGGGCCTCAGATGCCCTGATTTTACACTGACTTGTCTGAAAAGTCAACCCTTGATCAGATGACTTCCCCATGGAATTTCTTCATGAAAATTGATATTCATACTCCCTATACCATATAGAGATCAATGGAAACAAGAATGACCAAAAAATTTGGGGTTATGGCCTCTGAAACCAAAACCCTAATTTTTAGTCAACTGTGTAGTTCAAACTGGCTCTGCATCCACTCAAACCCTAGCTCTTGTGATTCCTCTGCGTTTTTGACTTTGAGGAGATGAAATATGATATAAGAACACACATGGACCCCTTTGAGTTGATTAGTGGCCTTTGGAGTGGCTCAAGATGCTTTGGGATTGCTCAGATCACAAACCCTAGGTGCAGATGCCTTGAAAACTATGCAGTGAATCAAAAATGAGATGTGAGATGATATAATTGTGTTTATGCATATGAGAATGATCACAAGCCATGGTGTGAATGGGTGAGGGCAAATTTGGGGTGTTTACAGCCAGCATATGTGTTCTCAGTAGATGTTGCCAAAGATGATAAGCCTTAGTTCCATGACATCAAATGCTTCTTGGAGGATCAAACATACCCACCTGGGGCATCTTCCAATGATAAGAAGACTTTGAGAAGGCTTGCTGGTAGTTTCTTTTTGAATACCGATGGTTCCCTGTACAAGAGAAACTTTGATATGGTACTTCTCCGGTGTGTTGATAGAACAGAAGCAGACTTGTTAATGCACGAGGTGCACGAAGGATCCTTTGGTACCCATGCTAGAGGGCATGCAATGGCTAAGAAGTTGCTAAGATCAGGCTATTACTGGATCATAATGGATGCAGACTGTTGTGCCTATGCCAGAAAATGTCATAAATGCCAGATTTATGCGGATAAAGTGCATGTGCCTCCAAATCCTTTGAATATAATGTCTTCACCCTGGCCCTTTTCCATGTGGGGCATTGATATGATTGGTAAGATTGAACCAACTGCTTCAAACGGCCATAGATTCATCCTAGTTGCTATTGACAATTTTACCAAGTGGGTTGAAGCAGCTTCCTATGCAAATGTTACAAGGCAAGTGGTAGCCCGATTTCTGAAGAGAGATATCATCTGTCGGTATGGAGTGCCCGAACGAATCATTACTGATAATGGTTCTAACTTAAACAACAAAATGATGGCAGAGCTATGCTGGGACTTCAAGATCCAACACCACAATTCTTCTCCTTACAGGCCAAAGATGAATGGCGTTGTTGAGGCAGCTAACAAGAATATCAAGAAGATTGTGAAGAAGATGGTAGTCACCTACAAAGACTGGCACGAAATGCTACCATTTGCCTTGTATGGGTACCGTACGTCAATCAGAACATCCACTGGGGCAACACCGTATCAACTTGTGTATGGTATGGAAGCAGTCCTACCTGTTGAAGTTGAGTTACCCTCCCTACGGGTACTGATGGATGTTAAGCTGAACGAAGCAGAATGGATCCGGTCCCGATACGAACAACTGAGTCTGATTGAAGAGAAGAGATTGGCTGCAATCTGTCATGGACAGCTGTATCAGAAAAGAATGAAGAAAGCCTTCGATCAGAAAGTCAGGCTCCGAGAGTACCAAGTAGGAGATCTTGTGCTGAAGAGACTCCTCCCTCCTCATACAGACCACAGGGGCAAGTGGACTCCGAACTATGAAGGACCATTCGTAGTAAAGAAAGTTTTCTCGGGTGGAGCACTGATGCTCAGCACTATGGATGATGAAGACTTCCCGTCCCCTATGAATTTGGATGCAGTTAAAAAAAACTTCGCATAAAAATGACCCGCTGGACATAAAAACAGAATGTAAGTTCAGGCAAAAATAGGGCATCCCGGCGAGTCAAAAACAGAATAAAAGACTCGGGCAAAAATAAGGGAAAAATGAACAAAAAATGTACACCCGCTGAGTTGAAAAGCCACATCGGACAACTCAGGCAAAAATGGGTATCCCGATGGATTGAAAACCCGAAAGGGCGATCCATGCAAAATAAGGGAATAAGCGAACAACTGCATTCTGAATTCGTCTGTATCACTTACAACTTGGTAAGCTTCGAAAGGATCAAGCTTCTTTCAGAATCAGCTTTCTTCCGAAAGCAAGACGAGAAGAACGTCAAAAGTCATACGAGTCATAGCAAAGGGAATCTCCTTGAAGCGTCATCAACATTGCCAACATCTTTTGTTTCTCAATTTGTAACAATCTCCTCATTTTAGGGGATCTGTTTCCTTTACTGTATCTTGCCAATTCAGGGCACTCGAATTAATAAAATCAGATTTTCAGTCACACTTTGTCTCGTACTCTTTTATTTGCAAAAATGTTCGATGTCGTTAACATATTGATTGCATAAATACAGATGCTTCTCTTCTAAAAATACGTGCTTGCGGGAAATATACTTACTCCCAGGTGTGTCTAAACTCCTATGATGGAATCCAGTAAGGGATACCTCGGGATTACTTGTACGTTTCTCTGTCTTTTCAGGATTGCAGGTATTCAAAACACGACGTGGGGCATGAAAGCTTCATCCCAGCAAGCTGGCAAATCATTATCCACTCAGCCTTAGCACCAGAGATGGTTTTCCCCAGCTGAGTTGTCAAGTATCATCCTCAGCAGGACCCCTACAGAAATCTCCAGGAAGACCTTCCCATGGTCTTTCTTCTTCCCCAGCCGAGTTTTCATTTACTATTCTTCCAACAGCCAAGTGCAAAAGCCGGGGAACCATCTCCCCACAAAGTTCCAGCCTCTATCCAGAAGAGCAACGTCCGGAGATCTCACAACAGAGTGAAGAAAGCTTCTACAAACCCCAGCTGGGTCCCCCATTACCAAAGATAGGTCTATCAGTGACCTATATCCCCAAGAAAAGTCCCATACGCTAGATCTACCAATGATCTCATCCCCAGCTGGGATGTCCACTTCAAGCAGATCAGCCAGAGATCTCTGCAGCAACGGGATCTGAATCCCGAATCTTTATCCTTGCATAATCATAGCATTCGCATCATATTTTCCCCACAGAGTGTAGCATTCCGTCTAATACGGAGCATTACGGCAAAAATCAAACATATTGCATAATCATGAGCCATGTGTCGAATCAAACACTTGTGAATATTGACAATCCATCAACCATATACAGGAAACTCTCCAAATTCCCCGGCAGAGAGCCAAGACACCTGCCCTAAAGATACGGATACATCCTGACACCCGTCCGTGTCATATCCTCAGTAGAGAGCCCAAGCACCGGCCTTACACTCACAAATACAAATGCACACTCCTTGTGGCACCCGTCCGTGTCATCATTCCCCAGTAAAGTCGCCCGAGCTTTCTGTACAAACAAACCACTTATATATTACAGATACTTCTTGACACCCGTCCGTGTCATATCCCTAGCAGAAAGCCAAAGCGTCCCCTTTGCACTCACAGATACATGTGTATGTATACAAATTCCCTGACACCCGTCCGTGTCGCTTTCCCCAACACAGTTGCCTGAACACTTTGTAAAGCATATACTTGTCTATATTACACTTTTCTCTTTTTTGACACTCGTCTGTGTCACTATCCCCAGCAGTTTAAACACTCATCTATACACCACTCATACTTATGTCACTCATACAGATACTCGTCCGTATCTTGTATACACCACTTACATCCCCTCAGATTCGACACTCGTCCGTGTTCTTTGTTAACCAGTTGATACTTGTCCGTATCATCATCTCTGAACATGCGTCAAGCGTTTGTTTCTACCCGATACTCGTCCGTATCGTAGCCTTAAGGATGCTCGTCCGCATCTTTAATCCATACACGTGTCAAACACTCATGTCTTCTTGAATTTAGACACTCGTCTGTGTCTACTATTCCCCAGAAGAATCCTCTTAGATTCAACACTCGTCTGTGTTCTTTGTTAACCAGTTGGTACTCGTCTGTATCATCATCTCCGAACTTGCGTCAGTGTTTGTTTCTACTGATACTCGTCCGTATCACGGTCTTAGGGATGCTCGTCCGCATCTTTAATCTATACACAATGTCAAAACACTTATACCTTTTATTTCTTGGATATAAACACTCGTCCGTGTTTACTATTCCCCAGTTAGGTCGCCAGCAAAGCAACCTTTTTCTATCCGACATTCGTCCTATGTCGGGATACTTTCGGCAGCCGTACCCTGCCAGGTGATCGTCCTTCACCTTTGGATGACCGTCCCTCATCCTTTCCCCAGCGGAGCCTCTATTCATTAGAACCCCTTTTTTCTATCCGGCATTCGTCCTATGTCGTGATTTTTAGCAGCCGTACCCTGCTAGGTGATCGTCCTTCATCATTTTATCCGATGGCCGTCCCCATCGTTGATCTTTTTATCTGACATTCGTCCTATGTCATGATAAACCTTGAGAGCAGCCGTCCCCTGCTAGGTGATCGTCCTTCACCTCTTGATGATCGTCCTTCATCATGATCATCCGATGGCCGTTCCCATCGTTGATCTTGTTATCTGACATTCGTCCTATGTCATGATAAACCCTGAGAGCAGCCGTCCCCTGCTAGGTGATCATCCTTCACCTCTTGATGATTGTCCTTCATCATACTCGTCCGATGGCCGTACCTATCGTCGACCTTTTATCCGGCATTCGTCCTATGTCGCGATACTTTCGGCAGCCGTACCCTGCCAGGTGATCGTCCTTCACTTTAGATGACCGTCCCTCATCTTATCCCCAACAGAGCAGCCGTCCCCTGCTAGGTGATCGTCCTTCACCTTTGATGACCGTCCCTCATAATTATTTCATTTATTCTTTAACCCGATGGCCGTCCCCGTCGTGGTCCCTTTTCCTTTTCGGCAGCCGTACCCTGCCAGGTGATCGTCCTTCACCTTTGATGACCGTCCCTCATCATTATTTCATTTATTCTTTAACCCGATGGCCGTCCCCGTCGTGGTCCCTTTTCCTTTTCCTGATGATCGTCCTTCATCAGTTTAGCCCGATGGTCGTCCCCATCGTTGTTTGCATTACTTTATGAACCTGATGACTGTACCTCATCATTTATTTTTACCTATAATCCCCAGAGAGTCCTGATGGCCGTCCCCATCATAATCTCTCATATCCCCAGCTAGTCGGCCGTCCCCGTCTTTGATTTATTTCCCGCATCTTCCCCAGCTAGTCGGTCGTCCCCGTCTTTGCTTTATTCTCCCGCATCTTCCCCAGCATGTCGGTCGTCCCCGTCATTGCTCCTTCCCCAGCAGTCGTCCTCTGCTCGACGGTCGTCCTCCGTCGCCCGCACTTTATATACATGTTTTATTTTCTTTTACAATCTATATCACTTTTCTTCTTCATTCTGTGAGTGCAAATTTTGGACTGTCTTTGGTATTCAACCACAAGTTATCTTGTTTGACTGTTAAGTCGTTGCTTACACCCTGCACAGCTAACTCATGCTTGAATAGGGGCAGCTGTAAACACCCCAAATTTGCCCTCACTCATTCACACCATGTCTTGTGATGTTTTCATATGCATAAATTCAATCATAGCATCTCATATTGCATTTTTTATTCACTGCATTGGTTCAAAGTCATCTGCATCTAGGGTTTGTGATCTGAGCAATCCAAGAGCTTCTTGAGCAACTCCAAAGGTCATCAATCATTTCAAAGGAGTCCATGTGTGTTCAAGCATCATATTATATCCTCTCAAAGTCAAAAAAGTCAAAGAATCACAAGAACTGAGAATGGCATGGAAGCAGAGCCAGGATTAACTGCACAGATGACCTAGAATTAGGGTTTTGGTTTCAGAGGCCATAACTCCAATTTTTTTTTGGTCATTCTTGTTTCTATTGGTCTCCATATGTTATGAGGATCATGCATATCAATTTTCATGAAGAAATTCCATGGGGAAGGCATCTAATCAAGAGATGACTTCTTGAGCAAGTCAGTGCAAAATCAGGGCATCTGAGGCCCCCAATGACCCAACCAAAGGATGTTCTTCATCATTTTGAATGTGTATGATCTTTATTTGATCATAGAAGATGTTAGAAGTTCACAAAATTGAAGAATTTCAAGACATTTGCAAAGTTGCCTTTTTTTGGAAAGTGACTTATAATGTAAACTTGCTATTTTGGGAAAGTTTTTCAACCTCCTCTTATTGATTCAAAAATGCTTCAAATGAGAAAACTTTGATCATGAGAGTTGTATATTGGATCATTCCCTTTTCAAAAAGTACAAGAACTTTTTCTAATTCATTTTGGATCAAAAGTTATGGCTTTGCAAAGTTGGGAAAAATCATTGAAATTTCACTTTTGCACAAAGAGGGAAACTTGCAATTTCACATGCCAAGCATTCTATTGACTTCAAAATGACTTCTAATCTTCATACAAACACAATGCAATGCCTAAAATTCAGATTGGCCCAAGAAATTTCTCATTTTCATGCCTTGATGTCCAAGTATCATAAGCCATTTTTCATGAAAATCACAAAGAGGGAAGTCTTGCAAGAAGGTTTCCTTTGGTTTTGTTTGGTCTCTAATCAGTATCAAAGTGTCATAACAACATTATGTGATGCATTTTGCTGCATATTTCTTAAGATATGTCACATGTTCATGGCCAAAAGTCACAAAATGTCACAAGTTGCAAAGTTGCAAAACATGTGAGATCTCACCCTTCATCCATTCCAGCTCACATCAACTGATCCAAGAGCCATCCTCAAACTCAGCTGAGGCAATCCAAGCAAGAAAATCAGCTCTGCCACAGCCCATGCCTCAAGTACACCTAACCATGACTTTTTGCAATTTCTCCCATGCTCTTGGAATAGTGATCAGCAGCCTCTACTAACCTGCTCCACAGCCTACTCAAACTTTATGGGAGTGATATAGCAGCTCATTTGGCATAGAAAACACACACAATCCAACTTGCACAAAATCTGTCCCAAACTTCTTCTCTGAATTTTTCTTCACACAGCCAAGAAACTTCACTTTTTCTTTCACCAACAAGTCACAAATCACCCTTAGAACAAGAATCATCCCTTGAAACAACTTGAAACATCTCACAAAAGGCCCTCCATTTCTGCTACACCAGAGCAAAACAGCCATAACCAGCCATTCTCAAAGCTCTCCAAGCTTCATTTCATCATCAGGGTGTTCAAAGGAGAGGGATTGCACCAAGTTTGAGGCCAGAAAGCTCCAAAGTTCAAAGCTCCGGTTCAGGTATCATCAAGAACATTTTTTTCAGAAATGTAATCTCTTGTTATAGGATGATAGAGTTTGTTTCACTGATCATGTTAAGCTTTGAAACACTGAAAATGGTTGAGAAATGAGTGTGTATGTATGTTCTGAAGTTTTTGCAGTTTTCTTGATTTTGCTCTAATCTTGTTGTTGATGCATTGTAAATGTGATCTTGTGATTGATTCATGTTTGGGGTGGGTAGAGGATGAAATCTGGAGAGTTAGAGCACTTAACACAGCCTAAGGAATGAGTTTGATTATGAATTTTTGATAAAAACAGCATAATGAATCGATTCATTCTAGCATGAATCGATTCATTCTGTTGAATGGTTCCTGGATTTCGCAAAATGAATCGATTCATCCCATTATGAATCGATTCGTGTTGTTTAACTAATTCTGTTTCTCAAAAATTGATCATTATGAATCGATTCATCCAAGCATGAATCGATTCATTCTTCTGTTAACCAATTTTAATTCATTTTGTTTGTATTTTATTTGCATGAATTTTAAAAAATAGCAAAACACTTTGAAAAATTCTGAAATTTTTTGTCTAACATTTCATTAATTTTCAGAACCCAAAAATATTTTTATTTTTATTTTTTGCATTAAAAATTATTTTTAAATCATTTAAATGTTTATTTTTAATTAGTTAATGGAAATTAATTAATTAAAAATACATTTAGGTATTTAAAAATTCCAAAAAAATTCACATTGCATTTTAAAACATTTAGGAACATTATCAAACTTTCAAAACAAATTTCTTTTTGGTTCTTGATGCCTTTTGATCATTTTCATTGGAATTAAATTCATTTTAAGGCATTATTTTGGTTCAAACTTTGAAAAACTCATTCTGCCCAACCCTTGAGAGTTTGATGATGGTTCTTCTTGCATTGCATCCTCCATAGCATGTAGTTTATAGGATAAAATTGGTTTGATTTGATCTTGCATTTTCAATTTGTTTGGTATTTTTCTTTGTGAGGCACCCCAAAACCCTAGTAATCTTAGGAAATTCATAACTTTCACTAGGTTAAGAGTTAGATCCCCTCCTTTGGGCAGTGAACTTGTATAGGTTTAGGGTATCCTTGATTGAATTTTCAATTTTTTATCATGTCATTTGCTTCTGATTTTTGATTTTGTGTTGCATGTTGTTCATAAACCCTAATTCTTGCCTTCCTTTGCATCCTTCTTTCATTTGCTTGCATACCATGACTTGCCATGACATTTTGTGCATTCATTTGATTCATAAGACATCTTAGGGCATATTAGAATCATGTTTGTTCATTGCATCTTTCATTTTCCATGTTGCATGTCATTTGCATTCCATAACTCTTCATGTATGTTCATGTTTCTAAGCATGCTTCATTTGCATCCATATGTTTGTATGATCATTCTAATGCCTTGCCTCATGTTTGCATCATCTCTTAGCATCATTAACATCATACCCATGCTTCTGGTTTTGGTTTGCATCATCACATTTCATCTCATTTGCATTACATTTCATTTCTTTTACTAACTTTTCAGGTGGTAAGTTGTATTGAGAAGTGAATTTGCCTTCACTTCTCACAATCTCTTTTCATCTCTCTTATGCATCATTGCTGCATTTTGTATGTGTATTGGGTTGAGCTTGCTCATTCTTGTTCATCTTACTTTCTTTCTTGAAGCAACTTGACTTCTTAAGTGAAGCAAGTTGTTTTGCTTCTCTTTGCTCCTTTCATCTGTTTCATGGTGGTTTCTCTGAAGATCTTTCTCTCTTAAGCCTAATTAACCCTAGGAATAACCAAGCATGATAACTATTAGGGTTTGATTAGTCCCCCATTTAGTTTTGCCTTTGTGTCATCTTTGAGTCTTCTCTCCTCACCTCATAATCAGGGACTAAACCCTAAAGGCTTTAAGGCTTCGTGATTAAGCTTATGCCTGCATCCTTCTATTAGGATGGAGTGTATAACTTTAATCCTAAGTGTTAAACCCTTAATGTGTTTAAATCCTTTAATCAATTCATCTAATAATCACCAAGACATCAAAGCTTGTAACTTGGGCCTTGCATTAGGGTTCTAATTCTTCCTTAATCGGTTAAGAAGGACTAACCCTAGTGTTAATGGACAAGTCCCCCTCAAGTTGTCTTACAAACCATAAAAATCACTTCTTCATCTTACCATTAACTAAAATCCACTTAATAAAGGCTTTGTTTTGTCATGAGGTTAATCCCTAATCATGGATTAAGTTGAGGAGTCTTTCTCAGCTTAAATGTTCTCATCTATTATCCTTCTATTAGGATGGTGTAATGAGTCCATTAAATCCCTGATTATGGCTTAATCTCATTACTTAACACTAAACAAAAACAACAAAAACATCTAAATAATTACAAGTAGGTTAATGATCTTAATCCTACATCATGGTGATTAAGTGTGAGATGCTGACTTCACACTTAAGGTATTCTCATTACCCCTAATCAGAGGGAGGATGTGATGAGTTTACTAACCCATTGGTTTAGGCTTAAGCTCATTAACTTATGACAAACTTTCAAAAGCACTAAAAGACTGAAAACTCAAAAACAAACAATAATCGTCTCCTCCGGGATTCTTTTCTCACCTCGTTCACTCACAAACGAGAACTTGCTTCTTCCGTCTAATGCAAGACAGTTTGCACCTGAGCTAGACAGGTCATACACTTGAGCATAGACAAGTAAGCAGTTCATAAGTCAATTCATCTTTCAGTCTCTTTGGGTCGAACTACGGCGTTCTGACTTCCTCATTGCACGAGAGGATACGTAGGCATAACTTAATAGTTATCGAACAAAAGTCTCTGTATATTCCCCCTTCTTCCAGCATTATTCCTTAAGCCTCATAGTCTTAAGCATCTCATTCTTGTTCTTACACTGACACTTCTCTTATACACTTTACACTTCTTTTACACTGACACTTGCATTCTTTTCCAATTTTGATACACAAATTGCACTGACACTACCCCTTTAAAACACAAATCTTTTAAGCGTGGATCCCGTCGAGTACGGCGGACAATCTGGGTGCTAATACCTTCCCAGGTTGTAACCAACCCCCTTTCTCAGTCTCTCTGGTTCGCAACCGTCTTATCCATATATTTCTAGGTTTATGCAGCATTACCTTTCCTTTGGGATAAAAATGCCTAGCTGGCGACTCTATTCATTTCTCTTTTCGCCGACCGTTCGCGTCTGTACCCTATTTGACCAGGTGTCATTTTGGTGGGAGCGACAATGCGGATGGATGGATTTCAAAATTCTAATAAGAAGCTTATGTCATGAAGCTTCATGTTGCAGCATCCATTTATCATCCTTCATATTATCAAGGCAACACCATAAGTAATGTGAAGTCTCACACACATAAGCCAAGCTCTCATACACGGTCACATTACATTTTCACCTTAAAGTTAGATTTTCTTGCACAAACTTTAACCACAGCCAATTGACCATGGTTTTAACCATCAACCATGACGGTTAGAGGTTAACCACACATATAAGTACCAAAATCCTAACTAAATTGCAGTAGCTTCTTCATTTTTCACATTTCACCAAGATCACTCTCTCAAAAACATCTCTGATTCTCTCACATTATATGCACGAGTTCATCATAATTTCTCTTCAATTTTCATCAATTATCAATCTCAAAGTATTGAAGCATTAAATAATTGGTTGATTCAAGATCACCTTTAAAGTTCAGATTCTTTAATTGAAGGTTTCTCAAGCATTCAAGCATCTCTCAAGCCTTTATTTGGCTCCTCTGATGCTCAAGGACTTAGGTATACATTTCTGGTTTTCTTACGACTCTTAGAATTAGAATTTACAGGTTTTTCTCTTAAACTTTGTTTTCTTCGATTTCAGTAGTTTTATCTTTATTTTGATTGATTATGGAGCTTATTAGAAGCACTGGTACCACTGGCTAGCTGATAGGCATCTTATATGCTTAGAACTGAAACCTAGGGAAAATTTGTGTTGTTCAAATCTCTTTGTGTGTGTATGATTTGAGAAATCTAATGCCTGATTTGTATTCTACATGACTTGAGGATTATTTTTAGGTATGATTTATTAATTTATGGACCTCTGTGATCTTTTCCATGCCGGAGTGTGGCCAGAGTCTTCTCTGGCCGGTGAGTTAAACGAAATCCCAAAAATCCTAGTTTCGTGCCAGATTAAGTTACAATCGTTGATCTTTGGTAATCCAACGCGTAGAAACGTGCCAACAAATAAATGAGGAGCCTCCCCCACTGTCGCTCCCGAAAGATTTTCATCCCGGTACAAGCGCGAACGGTCGGCGAGAGGGACAATGAGAACACACAGCCGTGAACTCACTGGAGATGAATAGAGTCGCCAGCTAGGCATTTTTATCCCGGAGGAAAGGTAATGCTGCATAGACCTAGAAAGAGACGGATAAGACGGTTTGCGAACCAGAGAGACTGAGAAAGGGGGTTGGTTACAACCTGGGAAGGTATTAGCACCCAGATTGTCCGCCGTACTCGACGGGATCCACGCTTAAAAGATTTGTGTTTTAAAAGGGGTAGTGTCAGTGCAATTTGTGTATAAAATAGCTGAAAAAGGATGTACAGGTGTCAGTGTAAGAGAAGTGTGAAGTGAAATATGAAAGTGTCAGTGCAGGAATGAGAATATGCTCAAGATAATGAGGCTAAAAGAATGAAGCTGGAAAGAGGGGAATATACAGAGACTTTTGTTCGATAACTGTTAAGTTATGCCTACGTATCCTCTCGTGCAATGAGGAAGTCAGAACACCGTAGTTCGACCCAAAGAGACTGAAAGATGAATTGACTGATGAACTGCTTGCTTGCCTATGCTCAAGTGTATGACCTGTCTGGCTCAGGTGCAAACTGTCTTGCATTAGACGGAAGAAGCAAGTTCTCGTTTGTGAGCGAATGAGACGAGAAAAGAATCCCGAAGGAGACGATTATTGTTTGTTTTTTTGTGTTTTTAGTCTTTTATTGCTTTTGAAGATTTGTCATAAGTTAATGAGCTTAAGTCTAAACCAATGGATTTAGTAAACTCATCACATCTTCCCTCTGATTAGGGGTAATGAGAGTACCTTAAGTGTGAAGTCAGCTTTACACACTTAATCACCTTTGGTGTAGGATTAAGATCATTAACCTATTTGTGATTATTTAGATGTTTTTGGTGTTTTTGTTTAGTGTTGAGTAATGAGGTTAAGCCATAATCAAGGATTAAACAGGCTCATTACACCATCCTAATAGAAGGATAATAGATGAGAATGTTTAAGCTGAGGAAAGCTCCTCAACTTAATCCATGATTAGGGATTAAACTCATGACAAAACAAGCCTTTGATTAAGTGGATTTTATTTAATGGTATGATTATGAAGTGGATTTTATGATTTGTAAGACAACTTGAGGGGGACTTGTCCATTAACACTAGGGTTAGTCCTTCTTAACCAATTAAGGAAGAATTAGAACCCTAATGCAAGGCCCAAGTTACAAGTGTAATGTCTTGATAATTATTGAGTGGATTGATTAAGAGATTTAAACACATTAAGGGTTTAACACTTAGGATTAAAGTTATACACTCCATCCTAAGAGAAGGATGCAGGCATA
Source organism: Lathyrus aphaca (assembly GCA_963966055.1). Lineage (NCBI taxonomy): Eukaryota > Viridiplantae > Streptophyta > Magnoliopsida > Fabales > Fabaceae > Lathyrus > Lathyrus aphaca. The sequence goes on from OZ014525.1 coordinate 354,784,710, forward strand.
AGCTTAATCACAAAGCCTTAAAGCCTTTAGGGTTTAGTCCCTGATTTTGAGGTGAGAAGAGAAGACTCAAAAGAGACACAAAGGTAAAAACTAAGAGGGGAGACTAATCAAAACCCTAATCATTGTCATGCTTGGTTGTTCCTAGGGTTTGTGAGGTTTACAAGAACAATCTTCAAAGGAACCACCAGGAAGCAGATGAAAGGAGCAAAGAGAAGCAAAATAACTTGCTTCATTCAAGAAGTCAAGTCACTTGAAGAAAGAAAGTGGGAAGAAGAAGAATGAGCAAGCTCAAACTCAAACACATATAAAAAATGCAGCAATGGATGCAAGAGAGATGAAAAGAAAAGTTATGAGAAGTGAAGGCAAATTCACTTCCCAGAATTACTTACCACCTGAAAGGTTAGAAAAGAAATGCAATGCAATGCAAAATGGGATGAGATGAAATGATGAGAAACAAAACCAGAAGCATTTACATGATGCTAATGATGCTATGAGATGCTACAAACATGAGGCAGCACATGGAGATGATCATACAAGCTTATGGATGCAAATGAAGCAAGTTAGGAACCATGAAAACACATGAAAAGTTATGAAGTGCACATGACATACAACATGGAAAATTCATGATGCAATGATCAAACATGCTTTCTATATGTCTTATGATGTCAAATGAATCACATGGATGCTTGAAATGTCATGGAAAGTCATGGTATGCAAGAGAATGCAAGATGGATGCATATGGAAGCCCAAATTAGGGTTTATGAACCAAACATCAAACAAAAACCAAAAACAGAAGCAAACCCTAAGATAAAAAATTGAAAATACCACACAAAGGACCCCTAATCCTATACTAAACCAATGCCCAAAGGAGAGGTCTCAACTCCTAACCAAGTTCAAGATATGATTTTTACAAGTTATTAGGGTTTTTAGGGTTCCTAGACAAAAGAAATGTCAAACAAAATGAAAATGGAAGATCAAATCATGGCCATTTAATCTCAAAAACTAAATGCTAAACACAATGCAATGCAAAAAGAACCAATGTCCAACTCTTCATGGATAGGCAGAAATGATTTTTTGAACTTAGGATCAAAATAATGCACAAAAATGATTTTAATTCAAAGAAAAATTCTCAAAATGCATCAAGATCAAAAAAGAAATTTGGTTTGAAGGTTGGACAATGTTTCTAAATGTCTTAGAACATTTCATGAATTTTTTGGTGATTTTTAAATACCTAAAAGTATTTTTAATAAATTAATTTTCATTAATCAATTAAAAATAATCTTTTAAATATTTAAAAATGCTTTTTTAATGATAAAAATGAAAATGAAAATATTTTTGTGTTTGAAAAATTAATGAAACTCAGGAGAAAAAGTTTCATAATTTTTAAACAATTTTTACTATTTTAAATAAAATATGCAAGTTAAATGAAAAAGAAATGAAAATAAATTAAAATAAAAGGAAAGTCGTACGAATGGAAGGCAGGGATTGAATCTGGGTTTGAATACGTTGACCAGCGCGCATCTGGACGGCTGTGGTTCATTCTGAGTTAATTAGTTTAATTAAGATTTATTTAATTAATGAAAGTGGATTAGGGCAAAGTAAACAGATCTGGACCATCTATCCACGCGGGAAGTCAACGTTTTCAAACAATCCAACGCCCAAGGTTCAAATGGAAATTAATGACTGTAATTAGGGCTAATCAAACTCAGGTGACCGGAGGGGAGCTCCGGTCATCTTCCCCGGCGACCCCAAAACCCTAAAACATGATTCAGGCAACCATTTCACAAATTAAACACATCTAAGTGATCCTCTAACATCCTAGGACACGAATCCACCTTCAAACATCATTTAAACTTCATGAATCAAACGAATCGAAAGAAACAAAATTTACGGGCAAAAATTCAGAGTGATCATACAAACTCATCTCTCACTCATTTTTGATTCTGAGAACATCCCCATGACCAGCAAGACATGAATAATCAGTTTGTAACTTAAAAAACAAGCTCTGAGAGAAAAGTTTCTATGGTCATACCTGAGATGGAAGCTCCAATTTCTGGGCTTTCTGGACTGCTTCTTGGTGCCAACTTACTCCATTGATCCTCCTGATGCTAATGGCAGGCTTGGAATGAGCTTAAGCAAGCTATTTTGAGAGGTTCCAATCTGATATAGCAGAAAATGAGCTCTGTGTATAGGCAGCTTCAGATCAATGTGAAGGGTGGTTTTGACTCCCTTTGATGTGCTTGATTTGTTGGTGAAAAGAGTTTGGATGTTTGATGGCTGTGGAAGTTGATTCGAAGGAAAATGCAGACTGGGGTGGAAAATGGTGAAGCTATGTTCTTGCTCAGTTCAAGCCTGAATCTTGTTGGTTCTTGCTCAATGAAGCAAGGTGAGTTGGTTTGTGGAATTGGTTTTAGTGTTTGAGGCCTGTGGAGAGAGTTTCGAAGAGTTTTGCAAAATGGAGTGAGTTTGAGTATGTGATGTTGTGTCTTGTTTCAGCCTTGCTTCTTGAGTGTTATGGCCAGCATTTGGATAGTATATTTTAATCCTATAGGTCAGATGATGTGACCTGGCCTCTATTGATTGGTAAGTTTTCTTTTGCCAAAAGTCCACTCTTTGTGTAAGGAAAGTATGGTTTGGTTCTAGGCTAGTACAAGGCATGGGCTGGCGCAGCAAGGGTGAGGGGAAGGGCTAGCAAAGCTCAGCATCCAAGGTTGCAAGTGGTAGGGAGTGTGATGAGTGGTTTTGCAAGTTGTTACTTTTTGAAACTTCATGAAAAAGTCTTGCCATACAAACCATGAACATGTGATTCCTTGGTTCAATTCTGATTTTTATGTCACATAGAATGTTTGTGTCATGGTTTGATGTCAACTAGAGGTTACAAACAGCCTTGGTTCATGGTTTTGCAAAATTCACATTTGGTGCATATCTTGAAAATCAATGATTTTTGCCAACTTTGTCACACCATAACTTTTGATCCAAGAAGAATTTGATCATGTTCTTGTACTTTTTGAAAAGGGAAAGATGTAATCTACAACTTTCATGACCAAAGTTTTTCCATTTGAAGCATTTTTGGATCAAGAATCAAGGCTTGAAAAGTGACCTAAAATGACACATTCTTGAAAAGTCAACTATACCCTAAAAGTCAACATTTGCAAAAAACTCCAAATTCTTGAATTTTGTGAGCTTCAACCTTCTTCCATGACCAAATAAAGATCATATACACTTAAATTGATGAAGAATGCCCATTGGTTGGGTCATTGGGGGCCTCAGATGCCCTGATTTTGCACTGACTTGTCCAGAAAGTCAACTCTTGATCAGATGACTTCCCCATGGAATTTCTTCATAAAAATTGATATGCATACTCCCTATACCATATAGAGACCAATAGAAACAAGAATGACCAAAAAATTTTGAGTTATGGCCTCTGAAACCAAAACCCTAATTTTAGGTCAACTGTGCAGTCTAGCCTGGCTCTGCATCCATTCCAAACCCAGTTCTTGTGATTCTTTGGCATTATTGACTTTGAGAGGATGTAATATGATAATTGAACACACATAGATCCCTTTGAAGTGATTGGTTGCCTTTGGAGTGGCTCAAGAAGCTTTGGGATTGCTCAGATCACAAACCCTAGGTGCAGATGACCTAGAAACTATGCAGTGAATCAAAAATGAGATGTGAGATGATCTGATTGTATTTATGCATATGAAATGATCACAAGCCATGGTGTGAATGGGTGAGGGCAAATTTGGGGTGTTTACAGCTGCCCCTATTCAAACATGAGTTAGCTGTGCAGGATGTAAGCGAAGGCTTAACAGGCAAACAAGATAACTTGTGGTTGAATACCAAAGACAGTCCAAAATTTGCACTCACAAAATGAAGAAGAAAAGGGATATAGATTGTAAAGGAAAATAAAGTATATTGTAAAGTGTGAGCGACGGAGGACGACCGTCGAGCAGAGGACGACTGCTGGGTAAAGAGCAATGACGGGGACGGCCGACATGCTGGGAAAAAGTGCGGAAAATAAAGCAATGACGGGGACGGCCGACGTGCTGGGGATAAAAGGTAAAGCCAAGACAGGGACGGCCGACTAGCTGGGAAAAGTAAGAAATTATGATGGGGACGGCCATCAAGATAAAGTAAGATTCTCTGGGAATTAGTGAAACATGACGGGGACGGCCATCAAGTTCATAAAGCAAAGTAACCGACGATGGGGACGGCCATCGGGTTAAAGAATAAATGAAATAAACAGATGATGGGGTACGGCCATCAAAGATGAAGGACGATCATCTAGCAGGGGACGGCTGCTCTGTTGGGGAATAAAAGAAATATGATGGGGACGGCCATCAAAAGTGGAGGACGACCACCTGGCAGGGTACGGCTGCCGAAAATATCAACGATGGGGACGGCCATCGGATAAAAGGTCAACGATGGGGACGGCCATCGGACGAGCATGATGGAGGACGACCATCAAGAGGTGGAGGACGACCACCTAGCAGGGGACGGCTGCTCTCATGGTTTATCATGACATAGGACGAATGCCAGATAACCAAAATCAACAATGGGGACGGCCATTGGATAAAATGATGAAGGACGATCATCAAAAAGGTGGAGGACGACCACCTAGCAGGGGACGGCTGCTAAAAATCAACGATGGGGACGGCCATCGGATGAGCATGATGGAGGACGACCATCAAGAGGTGGAGGACGACCACCTAGCAGGGTACGGCTGCTCTCAGGGTTTATCATAACACAGGACGAGTGTTAGATAAAAAGAAAATTTGCTTTGTTGGCGATCTACTGGGGAGTAGTAAACACGGACGAGTGTTTATATCCAAGAAACAAGAAGTATAAGTGTTTAGATATTGTGTATTGATTAAAGATGCGGACGAGCATTCTTAAGACTACGATACGGACGAGTATCGGGTAGAAATAAACTGACACATGTTCAGAGATGATGATACGGACGAGTATCAATGGGTTAACAGAGAACACGGACGAGTATTGAATCTGAGAGGACTCTTCTGGGGAAAAGTAGACACAGGCGAGTGTCTAAATTCGAGAAGACAAAAAGTGTTTGACACAATGTATGGATTAAAGATGCGGACGAGCATCCTTAAGGCTATGATACGGACGAGTATCATGTAGAAACAAACTCTAGACGCATGTTCAGAGATGATGGTACGGACGAGTACCAACGGGTTAACAAAGAACAAGGACCAATGTTGAATCTGTGGGGATATGAATGGTATATACAAGATACGGACGAGTATCTGTATAAGTGTAACATGAGTAGTGAGTATGAGTTTTGTATGGATGAGTGTTTATCTGCTGGGGAGAGCGACACGGACGAGTGTCAAAAGGAGAAGAGTGTAATATGAACAAGTGTAAGCGACTGCGCTGGGGATATGACACGGACGGGTGTAGAGGAATTGTATATACAAGTATAGGTGAGTGCAAAGGGGATGTCTTTGGCTTTCTACTGGGGTATGACACGGACGGGTGTCAGGACGTATCTGTAATACGGGTGATCTTGTTTGTAAAGGATATTCAGGCGACTTGATTGGGGAGTGATGGCACGGACGGGTGTCCGAAATGAGTATATACTGGTGTTTGTGATTTGTGAGGCAACTTCTTTTGCTGGGACTCTGGTGGGGACTCTGGGGGAAAGTATTCTGCATTCTGATGAATGGTTACTGGTCACAAGTGCTGATTCAAAAACATGGCTTATGATTATGCTATGTGTTGGATTTTTTTGCCGTAATGCTCCGTACTAGACGGAATGCTACGCTTTGTGGGTGAATATGATGCAAATGCTATGATTGTGCAAAGATACCAAATCGGGATCCGGGTCCCGTTGCTGCGAAGATCTTCGATCGATCTGCTTGAAATGGACATCCCAGCTGGGGGTGAGATCATTAGTAGATCTGATGATATGATATCTGCTTGGGGATTCGGGCCATTGATAGACCTATCCTTTATAAATGAGGGACCCAGCTGGGGTTTGTAGAAGCTTTCTTCACTCTGTTGTGATCTTCTATGCGCTGCTCTTCTGGATAGAGGCTGGAACTCTGTGGGGAGATAATTCCCTGACTTTGTGTATTTCGGCTGAGGATAAAAAGGCAACTCGGCTGGGGAGAGAGAGAGATCATTGAGAGACCTCCTTAAGAATTCTGTTGAAGAGGATCCTTGACTCAGCCGGGGATGTAGGTGCCTTCCTTGATACTTGCCCATTCTGGTGGGGACAAGTAATAAGTGGCCAACTCAGCTGGGAGGAGTCATGAAAGGCAACCCAGTTGGGGAGAGAGCACTTCGGGTGCTAAAATTGAGTGTTGATTTGCCGGCTTGCTGGGATGAGGTTTCATGCCCCAAGTTGCATTCTGGATACCTGCAACCCTGAAAAGAGATAGAGAAACGCACAAGATAATCCCGAGGTATCCCTTACTGGATTCCGTCATAGGAGTTAGGCACTTCTGAGAGTAAGTACATTTCCTGCAAGCACGCTTTTATTTGAAGATAAGCATCTGTATTCTTATGCAATCAGTTTTTTTTCTTTTAAGACATCAGACATTTTTTGCAAATAAAATGTACAAAACGAGACATGACTGAAAATCTGATTTTATTAATTCATATGCCCTGAATTGGCGAGATACAGTCCAAGGAACATATCCCCTGAAATGAGGAGATCGTTACAAATTGAGAAACAAAATGTTGGCAGTGTTGATGACGCTTTGAGGAGCTTCCTCTCCACTATGACCCGTATGACTTTTGACGTTCTTCTCATCTTGCTTTCTGAAGAATGTTGATTCTGATTGAAGCTTGATCTTCGAAGCTTACCAAGTTGTAGATGATACAGACGAATTCAGAATGCAATTGTTCGCTTATTCCCTTATTTTGCATGGATCGCCCTTTCGGGTTTTCAATCCATCGGGATACCCATTTTTGCCTGAGCTGTCCAATGCGGCTTTTCAACTCAGCGGGTGTACATTTTTCATTTATTTTCCCTTACTTTTGCCCGAGTCTTTTATTCTGTTTTTGACTCGCCGGGATGCCCTATTTTTGCCTGGACTTACATTCTGTTTCTATGTCCAGCGGGTCAGTTTATGCGAAGTATTTTTTAACTGCATCTGAATTCACAGGGGACGGGAAGTCTTCACCATCCATGGTGCTGAGCATCAGTGCTCCACCGGAAAAGACTTTCTTTACTACAAATGGTCCTTCATAATTTGGAGTCCACTTGCCCCTGTGGTCTGTATGAGGAGGGAGGATTCTTTTCAGCACAAGATCTCCCACTTGGTACTCTCGGTGTCTGACTTTCCGATCGAAGGCTCTCTTCATTCTTTTCTGATATAACTGCCCATGACAGATTGCAGCCAATCTCTTCTCTTCAATCAGACTCAGTTGTTCGAATCGGGATCGGACCCACTCTGCTTCGTTCAGCTTAACATCCATCAGTACCCGTAGAGAGGGTAATTCAACTTCAACTGGTAGGACTGCTTCCATACCATACACAAGTTGATACGGGGTTGCCCCAGTGGATGTTCTGATCGACGTGCGGTACCCATGCAAGGCAAACGGTAGCATTTCATGCCAGTCTTTGTAAGTGACCACCATCTTCTGCACAATCTTCTTGATATTCTTGTTTGCTGCCTCAACAGCGCCATTCATCTTTGGCCTGTAAGGAGAAGAATTGTGGTGTTGGATCTTGAAGTCCCGGCACAGCTCTGCCATCATTTTGTTGTTTAGATTGGAACCATTATCAGTAATGATCCGCTCGGGAACTCCATATCGACAGATGATATCTTTCTTCAGAAATCTGGCTACCACTTGCCTCGTAACATTTGCATATGAGGCTGCTTCAACCCACTTGGTGAAGTAATCAATGGCGACCAGGATGAATCTGTGGCCACTTGAAGCAGCTGGCTCGATCTTGCCAATCATGTCAATGCCCCACATAGCAAAGGGCCATGGTGAAGACATTATGTTCAAAGGATTGGGCGGCACATGCACCTTATCTGCATAAATCTGGCATTTATGGCACCTTCTGGCATAAGCACAACAGTCTGCATCCATTGTGATCCAGTAATAGCCTGATCTTAACAACTTCTTAGCCATGGCATGCCCTCCAGCGTGGGTACCAAAGGGTCCTTCGTGCACTTCATGCATCAACAAATCTGCTTCTGCCTTGTCAACACATCTGAGGAGTACCATATCAAAGTTCCTTTTGTATAAAGACCCATCAGTGTTCAGAAAGAAACTACCAGCAAGCCTTCTCAAAGTCTTCTTATCATTGGAAGATGCCCCAGGTGGGTATGCTTGATCCTCCAAGAAGCACTTAATGTCATGGAACCAAGGCTTATCATCTTTGACAATATCTGCTGCAAATACATATGCTGGTCTATCAAGTCTCGATACTGAAATCTGAGGTACAAAGTTGGCAGCCTGAACCTTGATCATGGACGAAATGGTAGCAAGAGCATCTGCAAATTGATTCTCGTCCCGAGGGATATACTCAAGCTTGGCTGTTGTGAAGAAAGTCAGTAACCTCCTTGTATAGTCCCTGTAAGGTATCAGATGATCCTGGTGTGTGTACCATTTGTCGTTGGTTTGATTGATTACCAGAGCTGAATCTCCGAACACGGTCAATGTCTTGATCCTGAGGTCAATGGCCTCCTCAAGACCCATAATACAAGCTTCGTATTCAGCTTCGTTGTTAGTGCAGTTGAAAGTGAGTTTTGCCGAGAAAGGCATGTGAACTCCCTTAGGTGTAATGAGCACTGCACCAACACCACGACCATTCATGTTAACAGCCCCATCAAACATCATAATCCACTCTTCTTTCGGGTCAGGCCCTTCAGTGTGAACAGGCTCTTCGTGATCTTTGGCTTTTATGAACATGATGTCTTCATCAGGGAAGTCAAATCTCATAGGCTGGTAATCATCAATAGGTTGCTCAGCAAGATATTCAGATAGTACACTGCCCTTGATGGCTTTCTGAGATGTGTACTGGATGTCATACTCTGTAAGAATCATTTGCCATCTTGCAACCCGTCCGGTAAGAGCTGGCTTCTCAAATATGTACTTAACTGGGTCCATCTTTGAGATCAACAAAGTAGTGTGGGTCAACATATACTGCCTTAGTCGGCGAGCAGCCCACGCTAAAGCACAGCAAGTTTTCTCGAGCAGTGAATAACGTTGTTCACAGTCGGTAAACTTTTTGCTTAGGTAGTATATTGCATACACTTTTCGACCAGACTCGTCATGTTGGCCCAGCACACACCCCATTGACTCTTCTAATACTGTCAAGTACATTATCAGAGGTCTTCCTTCAACTGGAGGCATAAGGATTGGAGGCTCTTGTAAGTATTCCTTGATCTTGTCAAAAGCCTTCTGACAGTCTTCGTTCCACCTGACCGTCTGTTCTTTTCTCAGCAGTTTGAACAAGGGTTCACAGGTTGCAGTGAGGTGAGATATGAACCGTGAGATGTAGTTCAATCGACCTAAGAACCCTCGAACTTCTTTCTCAGTTTTCGGTGCAGGCATCTCTTGAATAGCTTTGACTTTATCAGGATCAACCTCAATCCCTTTCTTGCTTACAATAAAACCCAGCAGCTTACCAGATCTCACCCCGAATGTGCATTTGTTGGGGTTCAGCTTTAATTGATACTTCCTCAGACGCTTGAACAACTTCAGCAGATTTACCAGGTGGTCTTCTTCTGTAAGGGACTTGGCAATCATATCATCCACATAACACTCGATTTCCTTATGGATCATATCGTGGAATAATGTTACCATAGCTCGTTGATATGTCGCACCAGCATTCTTGAGCCCAAATGGCATCACCTTGTAGCAGAACGTGCCCCAGGGTGTGATGAATGTTGTCTTCTCCATGTCTTCAGGTGACATCTTGATCTGATTATATCCTGAAAATCCGTCCATGAAGGAGAATACCGAGAACTGAGCCGTGGTATCTACCAATACATCAATGTGAGGTAATGGGAAGTCATCTTTCGGGCTGGCTCTGTTCAGATCCCGGTAATCAACACACATTCTTACTTTGCCGTCCTTTTTAGGCACAGGTACTATGTTAGCAACCCACGGCGGATAGCTAGTCACAGCAAGGAACCCGGCGTCCCATTGCTTTTGTACCTCCTCCTTGATTTTCATAGCCATGTCTGGGCGAGTACGGCGCAGTTTCTGCTTAACTGGCGGGCACTCTTCTCTCAAAGGAAGCTTGTGCACAACAATGTCGGTGTCCAACCCTGGCATGTCCTGATATGACCAAGCAAACACGTCCACATATTCTTGAAGCAGATCAATCAGTTGTCTCTTCACTGAGTCTTGCAGGCAGGCCCCGATTTTAACCTCCTTCACGTCTTCATCTGTACCAAGATTAATCACTTCAACCTCCTCCTGATGAGGAGTAATAACCTTTTCCTCTTGCCTCAACAACCTGGCTAGCTCTTCAGGAAGCTCATATTCTTCATCAACCCCTTCATCAGCTTGATTGATTGGATTGTCAAAGTCATACGAAGTCATAGCCGTGCTGTTGTCGGTGCTGTCTGGAAGGCACTCTCTGCAAGGGTTCAGTTTGTTCATTTTAGTGATTGATTTTAATCTTGCTTAGAAAAGTGAAATAAAGTTATCATTTTGAAAACATCACCATTTATTTTTTGTACAAAAAGAAAAATGGAAAAACAGTGAGCGGAAAAAGAAAAAGACTCATTTGCAAAAAGATGTCTGATATTTCATTAATTAATCTTGTTTGCACAAAAAGTACAGATGGCCCGATCACAAAATGAGTCTTGTCATCTTGGGCAAGATGCAAGACTTTGATGCATGCTATAAAAATACAGGAAATAATAATTACTCTGCATGAGTAACTCTTATAATTTCCTGGGAAGACCAGTTTGAGATACTGCTCCCCGGGATCTTTGGACGAATCCAGCTTTCCAGGTTGCATTCTTCTTCCAGCTCGTCTTCCAGACAGTTGACAGCATCAGGGGTGAGCATCCCCCCACTCACAAAGTTGGGCTCTTTCGCAGCCTCTGTTGGATCTTGTTGAGTTGGTTTGTAACCCAACCCAAATCTATCCTCTTTCTTCTCCACCGATAGCAGTTTGCCCCAGCCTTGGGCGTTTCCCCCCTCAACAACCTTCCGGGCCTGTTGGTATGATGATATTGAAGTACCAGGCACAGCAGATGTTTCATTGATGTTCAAGGCTTCAAAACCCTGGCTCATTGTTTCATGGATCTCCCCATCCATCTCAATGTACTTATAGGTAGCCAGGTGGCTGACAAAAATATCCTCTTCTCCACAGATTGTAACGATTTGACCCTCCCACTCGTATTTTAACTTCTGGTGAAGGGTAGAGGTCACGGCGCCAGCGGCGTGAATCCATGGCCTACCCAATAAACAGCTGTAGGCAGGCTGTATATCCATCACGTAGAAGGTCGTTGTAAAGGTCTGCGGGCCAATTGTTACGGGTAACTCAATCTCTCCCAGAACCGATCTCTTTGAACCATCAAAGGCTCTCACCACTAGGTTGCTGGGTCTCAACGCCAATCCGTCATATTCTAGCTTCACCAGGGCCTTTTTAGGTAAGACATTGAGGGATGACCCTGTGTCTACCAGCACATGGGAAAGGACAGCACCTTTGCATTCCATGGTTATGTGCAAGGCTTTGTTATGGTTGCGGCCTTCCGTTGTCAAATCAGCATTGGTGAACCCTAGTCCGTGACTAGCATTAACATTTCCAACTACAGCTTCCAGCTGATTGACAGTGATCTCTTCAGGCACGTAAGCTGCGTGCAAGACTTTGAGTAGTGCATTCCGATGGGCCTCGGAGCACATAAGCAATGATAGGATTGAGATCTTGGAAGGCGTCTGATGAAGCTGATCTACTATTTTATAATCACTCTTCTTGATGATTCGCATGAACTCATCAACCTCTTGATCAAAGGGTGTCTTCAAAGCTTCCTTAACAGCTTGATCTTCCTGCACAGGGCTCTTCCCTTTTGCCTTAGCAGCAGCTTCTGCTTCGGCAGTGGGTCTCTGAATTTGTGGAGCAAAGAGACGTCCGCTTCGAGTGAAGCCTCCGCCTCCTCCCACATTGTCTACTTGTGGTGCAGGGGTTGATGATTCAAAAGTGATTCTTTGTCCTTCACAGTACAAGTCAGAGCCGTAATGCCAGGGGATGGCGTTACTGCTTTCATAAGGTACCGGTCCAGGCACCGTGATAGTGACTGGACTGATTGCAGCTGCGGAAGGAACCGTGATAGTCTGTGGATCGTAATAAATCGTGACTGGTGCTCTGACGGGAGCAGCACTTTCTGAGTTGTAGGCAGAGTTGTTTTCAGGATCATAAAATATTGTGACAGTTGAGACATCTTCAGAGTTTGTTGCTGGAGTTGTAGGAGACATGGTCGGAAGGATGGATGTTGTTGTTGTAGGAGATTCAAATTGGAGTGATGCTGAAGTTGTAGAAGGCAAATTTGTTGATGGTTGATCAGTTGAGAGGATAGATGAAGTACTTGTTGATGAAGCCGAAGAATTGTCAGGAACAATGGTTGCTGCAGTTGTAGGAGATACTGGTACTGTTGCTGGTGAGATTGCTGGATTTGTAGGAAATGATGTGGTGATCTGAAGCTGGCCGTTCTGAATAAGACCATCTATGCCATTCCTCAGGTTATCGCACCCATTTACTGAAATATTGCAGTAAGCACATCCCAACTCACACCCCGGGAACATTTGACATTCGAGGAGTTGAGCCTTGATTTCCACCAACGGTGTCCTGATCTGACCCACACTGGTTATTAAATAAGACGGTTTGTCTTCTTCAATAGCGTTAATCCTGGGACCACCGTGGTTTGGCATGGGATTTTTGTTGACATTGGGTGGTGGTGCAAAATTCAGAGCTTTTGAGTCCACCAGGTCTTGTACCTTCATGTGCAAGGCTCTGCACTTTTCTGTACTATGGCCAGGTGCGTTTGAATGGAAGGCACATCTGGCGTTGGAGTCATAGTTCCTGGGTAGACTGTTGGGATCTGGGGGCGCCAGCGTCCTTAGCTCAACTAGGTTGAGTTTCAGGAGTTGTGGCAGCAGGGTAGCATATGGCATAGGGATCGGATCGATCACCCTATTAGCTTGAGATGGCCTCTGCTGAAATGGCCTTTGCTGGTTGTTGTTGTTGGTGTTGCTGTTGTTGTAATTTCTTGGAGGGTACTGATTTTGTTGTTGATACTGAGGTTGTGGCTGATAGTTTTGCTGAGGAGGTTGATAAACTGGCTGTGGATGAGCTGGAGCAGGGATGGTGGCAGCTGCCACAGATCTGTGAACATATTGGGGCCTGCCCCTGTTGGTGTGGATGGCATTGGTCTCGCCAGTTCTTCTCGGGCCTGCAAAAGGTTTTCTTGTACTACTAGACGAGCTTGCACCGTTGTCTGAGATCTTACCCATCTTCAATAGGCTTTCAATTCTCTCCCCAGCTATGACAATATCTGCAAAGCTAGTGGAAGAGAAAGCAGCCAGCCTGTCAATATAAGTTCCCTGAAGGGTGTTCATAAACATATCTGCCATTTCCCTTTCTGACATAGGTGGCTGAACAGCAGCAGCCAATTGCCTCCATCTTTGGGCATACTCTCGGAAACTTTCCCTTGACGACTGTGACATTCCCATTAGGAGGGTCCTGTTGGGTGCCATATCTAAGTTGTACTGATACTGTCTGATGAAGGCCTCTGTCAGGTCCTTCCAGCATCTGATAGTTGCCCTTGTCAAGTGAGAGTACCATTCTCTTGATGCTCCTGTTAAGCTATCCTCGAAATAGAACATCCAGAGCTTCTCATCCATAGTATAGGCCTTCAGCCTCCCCAGAAATGATTGTAAATTGGTCCGGGGGCATGAAGTCCCGTTGTATTTTTCAAAACAAGGAGGCTTAAACTTGTGGGGAATCCTGACCCCGTCTACCAAGCCCATGTCCATGACATCGAAGCCCAAAGAGTTTTGAGATTCTAAGGACCTCAATTTCTCAGCTATCTCATCCAACCTTCTATCATAAGCTTCCTCCCCAGCACCCATTACTGTGAACTGGTCTTCTTGAGGGTCTTCTTGCAGTACCCTGGCTGCAGTGGCAGGCCCTTGAATATTTGCAGGAACATTGACCTCTGGATGAAGATGGGGGCCAAATACAGGAGGGTTAACATGAGGTTGGACCCTTTCATTGTTGCTGGTGCCGGCAGTCCCTATATGTGGATCCTCTTGATTTTGCCTTTCCACCATGGCCCTCAGTCTTTCTTGGCTCTGAGCCATGTTGTTCATCACTTCCATAAACTGAGTCATCTGCGTTCTCATTTCCAATCTTTCGTTTGCCATTTGATTTCTGACCTCAGTAAGGTCCTGCTGCATCTGATCCATTTGAATGCCCGGAAGGTTGTTACGGGTCGGATAACGGTGCGGACGGTTGAGGGGAAATACCCGGCGCCTAGCAATAGTTCCTGAACATCACAACAGAGTTAGCAACAACAAAACAAAAACCTACAAAACAAACAAAGGGTTAGCATGCAATGCAGTATGCTTATTTGTTTTCAAGGTATCCGGCTTGGCATTCAGTTTTGACCCTTCCAGACCCTTGAAGATGCTGTTGATGTTGCTTTTGAAGTGAAACCCGGATGGAACAAACCGATACATATATTACAAAAAGCCAAAATGGTACATAGTTTGTTCACAAATACAAGCCCTCGGAGGGGTCAAAATACATTACAGGAAAATAAAAGTACATGGAATGAAAGCAACAACAAACAAATGGTCAAACACCAAGACCAAACTCATCCTCACGAACTTCCTTGAGAAGTGCTTCGGTCACAGGATCAGCCGGGCGCTCCGTGAGATTCCTGATGAGGAGATTCCGGGTCGTCACAGCTGCTGTTAACTTCTTGTGCTGACTTTGGTCCTTTGACCTCTTTACTCCAGCTTTGATCTTCAGCTCTGATATCTCCCTCTGGGCTGCCGCCAGGGCTTCTTGCTGCTCTTTCGCACTAGCTTCCAGTTGCTCTATCTTGTCTTGAACTCTCTTGTCCTCCAGAGTACGAGCCTCGGTGATCCTGACCCACCGAGCCTGACTCTCCTTCAGATACAAGTCTGTCCTCGCTCTCTGGAACTGGGCTTCTTTGCAAGCATTCTTCAGAATTTGTTCTCCAGCCTTAGACTTTTTGATGTAATCCCCAGACTTCTCAATCTTAGCCAGATGCTCCACTCTCAACTTCTCTAACCTCTCAATCTCCCTCATACCATCACTCCTCTCCCGGAGGGTCTTCTGCAAGGCCTGAGTTAACTTCTCATTTCTTTCCTTCAAGCTCTCAAACTCCTCCAAACTGATAGTGGCAGGGGGTGGTGCTGAAGATGATTCAGGCATATCTTCTATGGTAAAGGGCATTCCAGAGAATTGGGCCCTGGCATGGGACCACTCATAATATTGTGCTGATGCCACATTGTTGCACTTCCCTAGAATGGTTACTCCCTTGGTTTGAACATTATCCCAGGCCCGGGCAGCCTGCCTAACAATAGCCAAATTAAGCTTGTTCTCACAATAAAGAGATTCCACCAAGTCCTGTGCCTTAGGAGTATGGACCAGTGCATAGCCTAGTTGCCTTCTGAACAGCAGAGGATTGTAATTAATGCTACCCTTAACTCCTATTAGGGGCACATTGGGAAAATGCCCACAGCTGGTGATGATATCCCTGCCCTTTGTGCTTTGAGTGCACCATCTGATATCAGCTGAAGTTAGAGCAGTGAGTCTCTTAGCCCAGTTTTTCTGCTGATGAGGGTTCAAAAATGCATCTGTCCTGGGTAGATGCCTGAGAAGCCAAGTGTGGAACAATGGAGCACAACACCTCACTAATCTTCCCCTCTGCTTTTCATTCCTCTGATGCACTGAGTAATAGAGATCCCCCAATAAAGTGGGCACTGGGTTCTTTAGGAGGAATAAGTGAATTGCATTCTTGCTAATGAATCGAGGCTCATCTGCAAATAACATGATCCCATATATACTTAAAGCCAATAGAGCACAGACAGCTTTCCACTCTCCTAAAGAAGCTTTCAGGGCAGCTTGAGAGATCAAGAAATCCAGATGCAGGCCTGGGATTCCAGCTTTAGAAGTCATATGCTGCTCAATTAGGACAGGTTCCAGATGCAAAGCCTTTGCTACTTCTCCATTACCAGGAAAGACCATCTCAGGGTTGAAAGGGATTCCATCCCTGATAGGCATACCAACCAGTGATGAGTATTCTTCCAATAAAGGGCCCAACTGAAAGTCTTGGAAAGTGAAACATCTCAGTGGGGGATCATAGAACTGCATGCAAGTGTGGATCAGGCTTCTCTGTGAAGGGTCCAGATCCATAACCATATCAAGTATATCTCCATGGTGTTCCCTGAACAGTGGTATATGGTCTGGAGTGATCAGGGTCTGAATCCTCCTGATGTCAGATAGCTCTGGCTGGAAGAAGTGATAGGTGATGTTGCTCTTCTTAGGTGCCATGATGCTGAGGCTGAGTAGAGACAAGTGCTGATGATAACACTGAAGAAGGGGCCACTGATTGGCCGGTGATAGCTGAAGCAGGTGCTGGTGAAGATGGGCCAATACTGAAGATGGGGTCAAAACCAAAACCAAATGAAGATGGATACCCTGAAACACAAATAAGCAAATGTCAATATGATGCAATGTTTATGTATGCAAATGATATGCAAGGGTTTGTGACTGAGCTGGATCTGATCAAAAGCTCTGATAGAAGTCCATGTGTGTAAGAAATCCAGATGGAGGTCTATAAGTCCAGTAACCAGGGTGGGGGGCTCAAATAAAGAGCCACATGTCCAGGGTTTTAGAATCACAAGAACTGTCCCAACATGGAGTATTCTTAGTCAAATCAAAATAACAGGGTATTCTGAGGTCAAGGTACCTGCAAACCTGTAAACAGCCCAACCCCCTCACAGGTGGTGTTCTAAAACAAGGATCCTCAGACTTGGATCAGTTATGAGAAGTGTAAACACTTCTAACCCGGAGGTACAGTGTTTACACTAACCATAAAAGTTCCTCCTCTAATTCACCTCAGTTTCTGAAGGTCAATACTAAAAGGTCATCCAGACTTAGCAGGCTTCCCAGATAGCCCTAGCATTGCAGGAAATCTGCAACACAGAGTTCTCAAGAAGAAACCCATATCTGAACCGTGTTTCATATTCCCGCACCAGACCGAGATGGAATGGGAAAGAATATGATTCACTCTAGCCTAGGTGTCACTCAGATCCCAGGTATAGGACCTTAACTCTCAATGAAACACCCACCCACCAAAGCAAAACCAGATCCAGCCAGCAGCATGACAGTATGATATATACAAAAGCAATAAAGAAAGCAGTAAAGCAACTGTACATAAAGCAAAAATAAAACATATACAAACACAAATAAACACAAAGCACCCCAGTAAACACAAATCAATCAAGCGCTAGGAGGAACCCACAAAAAGAACCAGAAGCCCTGGTTACAGTATAAGATTCCCCAGCAGAGTCGCCAAGCTGTCGCTCCCGAAAGATTTTCATCCCGGTACAAGCGCGAACGGTCGGCGAGAGGGACAATGAGAACACACAACCGTGAACTCACTGGAGATGAATAGAGTCGCCAGCTAGGCATTTTTATCCCGGAGGAAAGGTAATGTTGCATAGACCTAGAAAGAGACGGATAAGACGGTTTGCGAACCAGAGAGACTGAGAAAGGGGGTTGGTTACAACCTGGGAAGGTATTAGCACCCAGATTGTCCTCCGTACTCGACGGGATCCACGCTTAAAAGATTTGTGTTTTAAAAGGGGTAGTGTCAGTGCAATTTGTGTATAAAATAGCTGAAAAAGGATGTACAGGTGTCAGTGTAAGAGAAGTGTGAAGTGAAATATGAAAGTGTCAGTGCAGGAATGAGAATATGCTCAAGATAATGAGGCTAAAAGAATGAAGCTGGAAAGAGGGGAATATACAGAGACTTTTGTTCGATAACTGTTAAGTTATGCCTACGTATCCTCTCGTGCAATGAGGAAGTCAGAACACCGTAGTTCGACCCAAAGAGACTGAAAGATGAATTGACTGATGAACTGCTTGCTTGCCTATGCTCAAGTGTATGACCTGTCTGGCTCAGGTGCAAACTGTCTTGCATTAGACGGAAGAAGCGAGTTCTCGTTTGTGAGCGAATGAGACGAGAAAAGAATCCCGAAGGAGACGATTATTGTTTGTTTTTTTGTGTTTTCAGTCTTTTATTGCTTCTGAAGATTTGTCATAAGTTAATGAGCTTAAGTCTAAACCAATGGATTTAGTAAACTCATCACATCTTCCCTCTGATTAGGGGTAATGAGAGTACCTTAAGTGTGAAGTCAGCTTTACACACTTAATCACCTTTGGTGTAGGATTAAGATCATTAACCTATTTGTGATTATTTAGATGTTTTTGGTGTTTTTGTTTAGTGTTGAGTAATGAGGTTAAGCCATAATCAAGGATTAAACAGGCTCATTACACCATCCTAATAGAAGGATAATAGATGAGAATGTTTAAGCTGAGGAAAGCTCCTCAACTTAATCCATGATTAGGGATTAAACTCATGACAAAACAAGCCTTTGATTAAGTGGATTTTATTTAATGGTATGATTATGAAGTGGATTTTATGATTTGTAAGACAACTTGAGGGGGACTTGTCCATTAACACTAGGGTTAGTCCTTCTTAACCAATTAAGGAAGAATTAGAACCCTAATGCAAGGCCCAAGTTACAAGTGTAATGTCTTGATAATTATTGAGTGGATTGATTAAGAGATTTAAACACATTAAGGGTTTAACACTTAGGATTAAAGTTATACACTCCATCCTAAGAGAAGGATGCAGGCATAAGCTTAATCACAAAGCCTTAAAGCCTTTAGGGTTTAGTCCCTGATTTTGAGGTGAGAAGAGAAGACTCAAAAGAGACACAAAGGTAAAAACTAAGAGGGGAGACTAATCAAAACCCTAATCATTGTCATGCTTGGTTGTTCCTAGGGTTTGTGAGGTTTACAAGAACAATCTTCAAAGGAACCACCAGGAAGCAGATGAAAGGAGCAAAGAGAAGCAAAGTAACTTGCTTCATTCAAGAAGTCAAGTCACTTGAAGAAAGAAAGTGGGAAGAAGAAGAATGAGCAAGCTCAAAATCAAACACATATAAAAAATGCAGCAATGGATGCAAGAGAGATGAAAAGAAAAGTTATGAGAAGTGAAGGCAAATTCACTTCCCAGAATTACTTACCACCTGAAAGGTTAGAAAAGAAATGCAATGCAATGCAAAATGGGATGAGATGACATGATGAGAAACAAAACCAGAAGCATTTACATGATGCTAATGATGCTATGAGATGCTACAAACATGAGGCAGCACATGGAGATGATCATACAAGCTTATGGATGCAAATGAAGCAAGTTAGGAACCATG
Organism: Lathyrus aphaca; assembly: GCA_963966055.1. Taxonomy (NCBI): domain Eukaryota; kingdom Viridiplantae; phylum Streptophyta; class Magnoliopsida; order Fabales; family Fabaceae; genus Lathyrus; species Lathyrus aphaca. The sequence goes on from OZ014525.1 coordinate 354,804,186, forward strand.
AAAACACATGAAAAGTTATGAAGTGCACATGACATACAACATGGCAAATTCATGATGCAATGATCAAACATGCTTTCTATATGTCTTATGATGTCAAATGAATCACATGGATGCTTGAAATGTCATGGAAAGTCATGGTATGCAAGAGAATGCAAGATGGATGCATATGGAAGCCCAAATTAGGGTTTATGAACCAAACATCAAACAAAAACCAAAAACAGAAGCAAACCCTAAGATAAAAAATTGAAAATACCACACAAAGGACCCCTAATCCTATACTAAACCAATGCCCAAAGGAGAGGTCTCAACTCCTAACCAAGTTCAAGATATGATTTTTACAAGTTATTAGGGTTTTTAGGGTTCCTAGACAAAAGAAATGTCAAACAAAATGAAAATGGAAGATCAAATCATGGCCATTTAATCTCAAAAACTAAATGCTAAACACAATGCAATGCAAAAAGAACCAATGTCCAACTCTTCATGGATAGGCAGAAATGATTTTTTGAACTTAGGATCAAAATAATGCACAAAAATGATTTTAATTCAAAGAAAAATTCTCAAAATGCATCAAGATCAAAAAAGAAATTTGGTTTGAAGGTTGGACAATGTTTCTAAATGTCTTAGAACATTTCATGAATTTTTTGGTGATTTTTAAATACCTAAAAGTATTTTTAATAAATTAATTTTCATTAATCAATTAAAAATAATCTTTTAAATATTTAAAAATGCTTTTTTAATGATAAAAATGAAAATGAAAATATTTTTGTGTTTGAAAAATTAATGAAACTCAGGAGAAAAAGTTTCATAATTTTTAAACAATTTTTACTATTTTAAATAAAATATGCAAGTTAAATGAAAAAGAAATGAAAATAAATTAAAATAAAAGGAAAGTCGTACGAATGGAAGGCAGGGATTGAATCTGGGTTTGAATACGTTGACCAGCGCGCATCTGGACGGCTGTGGTTCATTCTGAGTTAATTAGTTTAATTAAGATTTATTTAATTAATGAAAGTGGATTAGGGCAAAGTAAACAGATCTGGACCATCTATCCACGCGGGAAGTCAACGTTTTCAAACAATCCAACGCCCAAGGTTCAAATGGAAATTAATGACTGTAATTAGGGCTAATCAAACTCAGGTGACCGGAGGGGAGCTCCGGTCATCTTCCCCGGCGACCCCAAAACCCTAAAACATGATTCAGGCAACCATTTCACAAATTAAACACATCTAAGTGATCCTCTAACATCCTAGGACACGAATCCACCTTCAAACATCATTTAAACTTCATGAATCAAACGAATCGAAAGAAACAAAATTTACGGGCAAAAATTCAGAGTGATCATACAAACTCATCTCTCACTCATTTTTGATTCTGAGAACATCCCCATGACCAGCAAGACATGAATAATCAGTTTGTAACTTAAAAAACAAGCTCTGAGAGAAAAGTTTCTATGGTCATACCTGAGATGGAAGCTCCAATTTCTGGGCTTTCTGGACTGCTTCTTGGTGCCAACTTACTCCATTGATCCTCCTGATGCTAATGGCAGGCTTGGAATGAGCTTAAGCAAGCTATTTTGAGAGGTTCCAATCTGATATAGCAGAAAATGAGCTCTGTGTATAGGCAGCTTCAGATCAATGTGAAGGGTGGTTTTGACTCCCTTTGATGTGCTTGATTTGTTGGTGAAAAGAGTTTGGATGTTTGATGGCTGTGGAAGTTGATTCGAAGGAAAATGCAGACTGGGGTGGAAAATGGTGAAGCTATGTTCTTGCTCAGTTCAAGCCTGAATCTTGTTGGTTCTTGCTCAATGAAGCAAGGTGAGTTGGTTTGTGGAATTGGTTTTAGTGTTTGAGGCCTGTGGAGAGAGTTTCGAAGAGTTTTGCAAAATGGAGTGAGTTTGAGTATGTGATGTTGTGTCTTGTTTCAGCCTTGCTTCTTGAGTGTTATGGCCAGCATTTGGATAGTATATTTTAATCCTATAGGTCAGATGATGTGACCTGGCCTCTATTGATTGGTAAGTTTTCTTTTGCCAAAAGTCCACTCTTTGTGTAAGGAAAGTATGGTTTGGTTCTAGGCTAGTACAAGGCATGGGCTGGCGCAGCAAGGGTGAGGGGAAGGGCTAGCAAAGCTCAGCATCCAAGGTTGCAAGTGGTAGGGAGTGTGATGAGTGGTTTTGCAAGTTGTTACTTTTTGAAACTTCATGAAAAAGTCTTGCCATACAAACCATGAACATGTGATTCCTTGGTTCAATTCTGATTTTTATGTCACATAGAATGTTTGTGTCATGGTTTGATGTCAACTAGAGGTTACAAACAGCCTTGGTTCATGGTTTTGCAAAATTCACATTTGGTGCATATCTTGAAAATCAATGATTTTTGCCAACTTTGTCACACCATAACTTTTGATCCAAGAAGAATTTGATCATGTTCTTGTACTTTTTGAAAAGGGAAAGATGTAATCTACAACTTTCATGACCAAAGTTTTTCCATTTGAAGCATTTTTGGATCAAGAATCAAGGCTTGAAAAGTGACCTAAAATGACACATTCTTGAAAAGTCAACTATACCCTAAAAGTCAACATTTGCAAAAAACTCCAAATTCTTGAATTTTGTGAGCTTCAACCTTCTTCCATGACCAAATAAAGATCATATACACTTAAATTGATGAAGAATGCCCATTGGTTGGGTCATTGGGGGCCTTAGATGCCCTGATTTTGCACTGACTTGTCCAGAAAGTCAACTCTTGATCAGATGACTTCCCCATGGAATTTCTTCATAAAAATTGATATGCATACTCCCTATACCATATAGAGACCAATAGAAACAAGAATGACCAAAAAATTTGGAGTTATGGCCTCTGAAACCAAAACCCTAATTTTAGGTCAACTGTGCAGTCTAGCCTGGCTCTGCATCCATTCCAAACCCAATTCTTGTGATTCTTTGGCATTATTGACTTTGAGAGGATGTAATATGATAATTGAACACACATAGATCCCTTTGAAGTGATTGGTTGCCTTTGGAGTGGCTCAAGAAGCTTTGGGATTGCTCAGATCACAAACCCTAGGTGCAGATGACCTAGAAACTATGCAGTGAATCAAAAATGAGATGTGAGATGATCTGATTGTATTTATGCATATGAAATGATCACAAGCCATGGTGTGAATGGGTGAGGGAAAATTTGGGATGTTTACAGCTGCCCCTATTCAAACATGAGTTAGCTGTGCAGGATGTAAGCGAAGGCTTAACAGGCAAACAAGATAACTTGTGGTTGAATACCAAAGACAGTCCAAAATTTGCACTCACAAAATGAAGAATTAAAGGGATATAGATTGTAAAGGAAAATAAAGTATATTGTAAAGTGTGAGCGACGGAGGACGACCGTCGAGCAGAGGACGACTGCTGGGTAAAGAGCAATGACGGGGACGGCCGACATGCTGGGAAAAAGTGCGGAAAATAAAGCAATGACGGGGACGGCCGACGTGCTGGGGATAAAAGGTAAAGCCAAGACAGGGACGGCCGACTAGCTGGGAAAAGTAAGAAATTATGATGGGGACGGCCATCAAGATAAAGTAAGATTCTCTGGGAATTAGTGAAACATGACGGGGACGGCCATCAAGTTCATAAAGCAAAGTAACCGACGATGGGGACGGCCATCGGGTTAAAGAATAAATGAAATAAACAGATGATGGGGTACGGCCATCAAAGATGAAGGACGATCATCTAGCAGGGGACGGCTGCTCTGTTGGGGAATAAAAGAAATATGATGGGGACGGCCATCAAAAGTGGAGGACGACCACCTGGCAGGGTACGGCTGCCGAAAATATCAACGATGGGGACGGCCATCGGATAAAAGGTCAACGATGGGGACGGCCATCGGACGAGCATGATGGAGGACGACCATCAAGAGGTGGAGGACGACCACCTAGCAGGGGACGGCTGCTCTCATGGTTTATCATGACATAGGACGAATGGCAGATAACCAAAATCAACAATGGGGACGGCCATTGGATAAAATGATGAAGGACGATCATCAAAAAGGTGGAGGACGACCACCTAGCAGGGGACGACTGCTAAAAATCAACGATGGGGACGGCCATCGGATGAGCATGATGGAGGACGACCATCAAGAGGTGGAGGACGACCACCTAGCAGGGTACGACTGCTCTCAGGGTTTATCATAACACAGGACGAGTGTTAGATAAAAAGAAAATTTGCTTTGTTGGCGATCTACTGGGGAGTAGTAAACACGGACGAGTGTTTATATCCAAGAAACAAGAAGTATAAGTGTTTAGATATTGTGTATTGATTAAAGATGCGGACGAGCATTCTTAAGACTACGATACGGACGAGTATCGGGTAGAAATAAACTGACACATGTTCAGAGATGATGATACGGACGAGTATCAACGGGTTAACAGAGAACACGGACGAGTATTGAATCTGAGAGGACTCTTCTGGGGAAAAGTAGACACAGGCGAGTGTCTAAATTCGAGAAGACAAAAAGTGTTTGACACAGTGTATGGATTAAAGATCCGGACGAGCATCCTTAAGGCTATGATACGGACGAGTATCATGTAGAAACAAACTCTAGACGCATGTTCAGAGATGATGGTACGGACGAGTACCAACGGGTTAACAAAGAACAAGGACCAATGTTGAATCTGTGGGGATATGAATGGTATATACAAGATACGGACGAGTATATGTATAAGTGTAACATGAGTAGTGAGTATGAGTTTTGTATGGATGAGTGTTTATCTGCTGGGGAGAGCGACACGGACGAGTGTCAAAAGGAGAAGAGTGTAATATGAACAAGTGTAAGCGACTGCGCTGGGGATATGACACGGACGGGTGTCGAGGAATTGTATATACAAGTATAGGTGAGTGCAAAGGGGATGTCTTTGGCTTTCTACTGGGGTATGACACGGACGGGTGTCAGGACGTATCTGTAATACGGGTGATCTTGTTTGTAAAGGATATTCAGGCGACTTGATTGGGGAGTGATGGCACGGACGGGTGTCCGAAATGAGTATATACTGGTGTTTGTGATTTGTGAGGCAGCTTCTTTTGCTGGGACTCTGGTGGGGACTCTGGGGGAAAGTATTCTGCATTCTGATGAATGGTTACTGGTCACAAGTGCTGATTCAAAAACATGGCTTATGATTATGCTATGTGTTGGATTTTTTTGCCGTAATGCTCCGTACTAGACGGAATGCTACGCTTTGTGGGTGAATATGATGCAAATGCTATGATTGTGCAAAGATACCAAATCGGGATCCGGGTCCCGTTGCTGCGAAGATCTTCGATCGATCTGCTTGAAATGGACATCCCAGCTGGGGGTGAGATCATTAGTAGATCTGATGATATGATATCTGCTTGGGGATTCGGGCCATTGATAGACCTATCCTTTATAAATGAGGGACCCAGCTGGGGTTTGTAGAAGCTTTCTTCACTCTGTTGTGATCTTCTATGCGCTGCTCTTCTGGATAGAGGCTGGAACTCTGTGGGGAGATAATTCCCTGACTTTGTGTATTTCGGCTGAGGATAAAAAGGCAACTCGGCTGGGGAGAGAGAGAGATCATTGAGAGACCTCCTTAAGAATTCTGTTGAAGAGGATCCTTGACTCAGCCGGGGATGTAGGTGCCTTCCTTGATACTTGCCCATTCTGGTGGGGACAAGTAATAAGTGGCCAACTCAGCTGGGAGGAGTCATGAAAGGCAACCCAGTTGGGGAGAGAGCACTTCGGGTGCTAAAATTGAGTGTTGATTTGCCGGCTTGCTGGGATGAGGTTTCATGCCCCAAGTTGCATTCTGGATACCTGCAACCCTGAAAAGAGATAGAGAAACGCACAAGATAATCCCGAGGTATCCCTTACTGGATTCCGTCATAGGAGTTAGGCACTTCTGAGAGTAAGTACATTTCCTGCAAGCACGCTTTTATTTGAAGATAAGCATCTGTATTCTTATGCAATCAGTTTTTTTTCTTTTAAGACATCAGACATTTTTTGCAAATAAAATGTACAAAACGAGACATGACTGAAAATCTGATTTTATTAATTCATATGCCCTGAATTGGCGAGATACAGTCCAAGGAACATATCCCCTGAAATGAGGAGATCGTTACAAATTGAGAAACAAAATGTTGGCAGTGTTGATGACGCTTTGAGGAGCTTCCTCTCCACTATGACCCGTATGACTTTTGACGTTCTTCTCATCTTGCTTTCTGAAGAATGTTGATTCTGATTGAAGCTTGATCTTCGAAGCTTACCAAGTTGTAGATGATACAGACGAATTCAGAATGCAATTGTTCGCTTATTCCCTTATTTTGCATGGATCGCCCTTTCGGGTTTTCAATCCATCGGGATACCCATTTTTGCCTGAGCTGTCCAATGCGGCTTTTCAACTCAGCGGGTGTACATTTTTCATTTATTTTCCCTTACTTTTGCCCGAGTCTTTTATTCTGTTTTTGACTCGCCGGGATGCCCTATTTTTGCCTGGACTTACATTCTGTTTCTATGTCCAGCGGGTCAGTTTATGCGAAGTATTTTTTAACTGCATCTGAATTCACAGGGGACGGGAAGTCTTCACCATCCATGGTGCTGAGCATCAGTGCTCCACCGGAAAAGACTTTCTTTACTACAAATGGTCCTTCATAATTTGGAGTCCACTTGCCCCTGTGGTCTGTATGAGGAGGGAGGATTCTTTTCAGCATAAGATCTCCCACTTGGTACTCTCGGTGTCTGACTTTCCGATCGAAGGCTCTCTTCATTCTTTTCTGATATAACTGCCCATGACAGATTGCAGCCAATCTCTTCTCTTCAATCAGACTCAGTTGTTCGAATCGGGATCGGACCCACTCTGCTTCGTTCAGCTTAACATCCATCAGTACCCGTAGAGAGGGTAATTCAACTTCAACTGGTAGGACTGCTTCCATACCATACACAAGTTGATACGGGGTTGCCCCGGTGGATGTTCTGATCGACGTGCGGTACCCATGCAAGGCAAACGGTAGCATTTCATGCCAGTCTTTGTAAGTGACCACCATCTTCTGCACAATCTTCTTGATATTCTTGTTTGCTGCCTCAACAGCGCCATTCATCTTTGGCCTGTAAGGAGAAGAATTGTGGTGTTGGATCTTGAAGTCCCGGCACAGCTCTGCCATCATTTTGTTGTTTAGATTGGAACCATTATCAGTAATGATCCGCTCGGGAACTCCATATCGACAGATGATATCTTTCTTCAGAAATCTGGCTACCACTTGCCTCGTAACATTTGCATATGAGGCTGCTTCAACCCACTTGGTGAAGTAATCAATGGCGACCAGGATGAATCTGTGGCCACTTGAAGCAGCTGGCTCGATCTTGCCAATCATGTCAATGCCCCACATAGCAAAGGGCCATGGTGAAGACATTATGTTCAAAGGATTGGGCGGCACATGCACCTTATCTGCATAAATCTGGCATTTATGGCACCTTCTGGCATAAGCACAACAGTCTGCATCCATTGTGATCCAGTAATAGCCTGATCTTAACAACTTCTTAGCCATGGCATGCCCTCCAGCGTGGGTACCAAAGGGTCCTTCGTGCACTTCATGCATCAACAAATCTGCTTCTGCCTTGTCAACACATCTGAGGAGTACCATATCAAAGTTCCTTTTGTATAAAGACCCATCAGTGTTCAGAAAGAAACTACCAGCAAGCCTTCTCAAAGTCTTCTTATCATTGGAAGATGCCCCAGGTGGGTATGCTTGATCCTCCAAGAAGCACTTAATGTCATGGAACCAAGGCTTATCATCTTTGACAATATCTGCTGCAAATACATATGCTGGTCTATCAAGTCTCGATACTGAAATCTGAGGTACAAAGTTGGCAGCCTGAACCTTGATCATGGACGAAATGGTAGCAAGAGCATCTGCAAATTGATTCTCGTCCCGAGGGATATACTCAAGCTTGGCTGTTGTGAAGAAAGTCAGTAACCTCCTTGTATAGTCCCTGTAAGGTATCAGATGATCCTGGTGTGTGTACCATTTGTCGTTGGTTTGATTGATTACCAGAGCTGAATCTCCGAACACGGTCAATGTCTTGATCCTGAGGTCAATGGCCTCCTCAAGACCCATAATACAAGCTTCGTATTCAGCTTCGTTGTTAGTGCAGTTGAAAGTGAGTTTTGCCGAGAAAGGCATGTGAACTCCCTTAGGTGTAATGAGCACTGCACCAACACCACGACCATTCATGTTAACAGCCCCATCAAACATCATAATCCACTCTTCTTTCGGGTCAGGCCCTTCAGTGTGAACAGGCTCTTCGTGATCTTTGGCTTTTATGAACATGATGTCTTCATCAGGGAAGTCAAATCTCATAGGCTGGTAATCATCAATAGGTTGCTCAGCAAGATATTCAGATAGTACACTGCCCTTGATGGCTTTCTGAGATGTGTACTGGATGTCATACTCTGTAAGAATCATTTGCCATCTTGCAACCCGTCCGGTAAGAGCTGGCTTCTCAAATATGTACTTAACTGGGTCCATCTTTGAGATCAACAAAGTAGTGTGGGTCAACATATACTGCCTTAGTCGGCGAGCAGCCCACGCTAAAGCACAGCAAGTTTTCTCGAGCAGTGAATAACGTTGTTCACAGTCGGTAAACTTTTTGCTTAGGTAGTATATTGCATACACTTTTCGACCAGACTCGTCATGTTGGCCCAGCACACACCCCATTGACTCTTCTAATACTGTCAAGTACATTATCAGAGGTCTTCCTTCAACTGGAGGCATAAGGATTGGAGGCTCTTGTAAGTATTCCTTGATCTTGTCAAAAGCCTTCTGACAGTCTTCGTTCCACCTGACCGTCTGTTCTTTTCTCAGCAGTTTGAACAAGGGTTCACAGGTTGCAGTGAGGTGAGATATGAACCGTGAGATGTAGTTCAATCGACCTAAGAACCCTCGAACTTCTTTCTCAGTTTTCGGTGCAGGCATCTCTTGAATAGCTTTGACTTTATCAGGATCAACCTCAATCCCTTTCTTGCTTACAATAAAACCCAGCAGCTTACCAGATCTCACCCCGAATGTGCATTTGTTGGGGTTCAGCTTTAATTGATACTTCCTCAGACGCTTGAACAACTTCAGCAGATTTACCAGGTGGTCTTCTTCTGTAAGGGACTTGGCAATCATATCATCCACATAACACTCGATTTCCTTATGGATCATATCGTGGAATAATGTTACCATAGCTCGTTGATATGTCGCACCAGCATTCTTGAGCCCAAATGGCATCACCTTGTAGCAGAACGTGCCCCAGGGTGTGATGAATGTTGTCTTCTCCATGTCTTCAGGTGACATCTTGATCTGATTATATCCTGAAAATCCGTCCATGAAGGAGAATACCGAGAACTGAGCCGTGTTATCTACCAATACATCAATGTGAGGTAATGGGAAGTCATCTTTCGGGCTGGCTCTGTTCAGATCCCGGTAATCAACACACATTCTTACTTTGCCGTCCTTTTTAGGCACAGGTACTATGTTAGCAACCCACGGCGGATAGCTAGTCACAGCAAGGAACCCGGCGTCCCATTGCTTTTGTACCTCCTCCTTGATTTTCATAGCCATGTCTGGGCGAGTACGGCGCAGTTTCTGCTTAACTGGCGGGCACTCTTCTCTCAAAGGCAGCTTGTGCACAACAATGTCGGTGTCCAACCCTGGCATGTCCTGATATGACCAAGCAAACACGTCCACATATTCTTGAAGCAGATCAATCAGTTGTCTCTTCACTGAGTCTTGCAGGCAGGCCCCGATTTTAACCTCCTTCACGTCTTCATCTGTACCAAGATTAATCACTTCAACCTCCTCCTGATGAGGAGTAATAACCTTTTCCTCTTGCCTCAACAACCTGGCTAGCTCTTCAGGAAGCTCATATTCTTCATCAACCCCTTCATCAGCTTGATTGATTGGATTGTCAAAGTCATACGAAGTCATAGCCGTGCTGTTGTCGGTGCTGTCTGGAAGGCACTCTCTGCAAGGGTTCAGTTTGTTCATTTTAGTGATTGATTTTAATCTTTCTTAGAAAAGTGAAATAAAGTTAGCATTTTGAAAACATCACCATTTATTTTTTGTACAAAAAGAAAAATGGAAAAACAGTGAGCGGAAAAAGAAAAAGACTCATTTGCAAAAAGATGTCTGATATTTCATTAATTAATCTTGTTTGCACAAAAAGTACAGATGGCCCGATCACAAAATGAGTCTTGTCATCTTGGGCAAGATGCAAGACTTTGATGCATGCTATAAAAATACAGGAAATAATAATTACTCTGCATGAGTAACTCTTATAATTTCCTGGGAAGACCAGTTTGAGATACTGCTCCCCGGGATCTTTGGACGAATCCAGCTTTCCAGGTTGCATTCTTCTTCCAGCTCGTCTTCCAGACAGTTGACAGCATCAGGGGTGAGCATCCCCCCACTCACAAAGTTGGGCTCTTTCGCAGCCTCTGTTGGATCTTGTTGAGTTGGTTTGTAACCCAACCCAAATCTATCCTCTTTCTTCTCCACCGATAGCAATTTGCCCCAGCCTTGGGCGTTTCCCCCCTCAACAACCTTCCGGGCCTGTTGGTATGATGATATTGAAGTACCAGGCACAGCAGATGTTTCATTGATGTTCAAGGCTTCAAAACCCTGGCTCATTGTTTCATGGATCTCCCCATCCATCTCAATGTACTTATAGGTAGCCAGGTGGCTGACAAAAATATCCTCTTCTCCACAGATTGTAACGATTTGACCCTCCCACTCGTATTTTAACTTCTGGTGAAGGGTAGAGGTCACGGCGCCAGCGGCGTGAATCCATGGCCTACCCAATAAACAGCTGTAGGCAGGCTGTATATCCATCACGTAGAAGGTCGTTGTAAAGGTCTGCGGGCCAATTGTTACGGGTAACTCAATCTCTCCCAGAACCGATCTCTTTGAACCATCAAAGGCTCTCACCACTAGGTTGCTGGGTCTCAACGCCAATCCGTCATATTCTAGCTTCACCAGGGCCTTTTTAGGTAAGACATTGAGGGATGACCCTGTGTCTACCAGCACATGGGAAAGGACAGCACCTTTGCATTCCATGGTTATGTGCAAGGCTTTGTTATGGTTGCGGCCTTCCGTTGTCAAATCAGCATTGGTGAACCCTAGTCCGTGACTAGCATTAACATTTCCAACTACAGCTTCCAGCTGATTGACAGTGATCTCTTCAGGCACGTAAGCTGCGTGCAAGACTTTGAGTAGTGCATTCCGATGGGCCTCGGAGCACATAAGCAATGATAGGATTGAGATCTTGGAAGGCATCTGATGAAGCTGATCTACTATTTTATAATCACTCTTCTTGATGATTCGCATGAACTCATCAACCTCTTGATCAAAGGGTGTCTTCAAAGCTTCCTTAACAGCTTGATCTTCCTGCACAGGGCTCTTCCCTTTTGCCTTAGCAGCAGCTTCTGCTTCGGCAGTGGGTCTCTGAATTTGTGGAGCAAAGAGACGTCCGCTTCGAGTGAAGCCTCCGCCTCCTCCCACATTGTCTACTTGTGGTGCAGGGGTTGATGATTCAAAAGTGATTCTTTGTCCTTCACAGTACAAGTCAGAGCCGTAATGCCAGGGGATGGCGTTACTGCTTTCATAAGGTACCGGTCCAGGCACCGTGATAGTGACTGGACTGATTGCAGCTGCGGAAGGAACCGTGATAGTCTGTGGATCGTAATAAATCATGACTGGTGCTCTGACGGGAGCAGCACTTTCTGAGTTGTAGGCAGAGTTGTTTTCAGGATCATAAAATATTGTGACAGTTGAGACATCTTCAGAGTTTGTTGCTGGAGTTGTAGGAGACATGGTCGGAAGGATGGATGTTGTTGTTGTAGGAGATTCACATTTGGAGTGATGCTGAAGTTGTAGAAGGCAAATTTGTTGATGGTTGATCAGTTGAGAGGATAGATGAAGTACTTGTTGATGAAGCCGAAGAATTGTCAGGAACAATGGTTGCTGCAGTTGTAGGAGATACTGGTACTGTTGCTGGTGAGATTGCTGGATTTGTAGGAAATGATGTGGTGATCTGAAGCTGGCCGTTCTGAATAAGACCATCTATGCCATTCCTCGGGTTATCGCACCCATTTACTGAAATATTGCAGTAAGCACATCCCAACTCACACCCCGGGAACATTTGACATTCGAGGAGTTGAGCCTTGATTTCCACCAACGGTGTCCTGATCTGACCCACACTGGTTATTAAATAAGACGGTTTGTCTTCTTCAATAGCGTTAATCCTGGGACCACCGTGGTTTGGCATGGGATTTTTGTTGACATTGGGTGGTGGTGCAAAATTCAGAGCTTTTGAGTCCACCAGGTCTTGTACCTTCATGTGCAAGGCTCTGCACTTTTCTGTACTATGGCCAGGTGCGTTTGAATGGAAGGCACATCTGGCGTTGGAGTCATAGTTCCTGGGTAGACTGTTGGGATCTGGGGGCGCCAGCGTCCTTAGCTCAACTAGGTTGAGTTTCAGGAGTTGTGGCAGCAGGGTAGCATATGGCATAGGGATCGGATCGATCACCCTATTAGCTTGAGATGGCCTCTGCTGAAATGGCCTTTGCTGGTTGTTGTTGTTGGTGTTGCTGTTGTTGTAATTTCTTGGAGGGTACTGATTTTGTTGTTGATACTGAGGTTGTGGCTGATAGTTTTGCTGAGGAGGTTGATAAACTGGCTGTGGATGAGCTGGAGCAGGGATGGTGGCAGCTGCCACAGATCTGTGAACATATTGGGGCCTGCCCCTGTTGGTGTGGATGGCATTGGTCTCGCCAGTTCTTCTCGGGCCTGCAAAAGGTTTTCTTGTACTACTAGACGAGCTTGCACCGTTGTCTGAGATCTTACCCATCTTCAATAGGCTTTCAATTCTCTCCCCAGCTATGACAATATCTGCAAAGCTAGTGGAAGAGAAAGCAGCCAGCCTGTCAATATAAGTTCCCTGAAGGGTGTTCATAAACATATCTGCCATTTCCCTTTCTGACATAGGTGGCTGAACAGCAGCAGCCAATTGCCTCCATCTTTGGGCATACTCTCGGAAACTTTCCCTTGACGACTGTGACATTCCCATTAGGAGGGTCCTGTTGGGTGCCATATCTAAGTTGTACTGATACTGTCTGATGAAGGCCTCTGTCAGGTCCTTCCAGCATCTGATAGTTGCCCTTGTCAAGTGAGAGTACCATTCTCTTGATGCTCCTGTTAAGCTATCCTCGAAATAGAACATCCAGAGCTTCTCATCCATAGTATAGGCCTTCAGCCTCCCCAGAAATGATTGTAAATGGGTCCGGGGGCATGAAGTCCCATTGTATTTTTCAAAACAAGGAGGCTTAAACTTGTGGGGAATCCTGACCCCGTCTACCAAGCCCATGTCCATGACATCGAAGCCCAAAGAGTTTTGAGATTCTAAGGACCTCAATTTCTCAGCTATCTCATCCAACCTTCTATCATAAGCTTCCTCCCCAGCACCCATTACTGTGAACTGGTCTTCTTGAGGGTCTTCTTGCAGTACCCTGGCTGCAGTGGCAGGCCCTTGAATATTTGCAGGAACATTGACCTCTGGATGAAGATGGGGGCCAAATACAGGAGGGTTAACATGAGGTTGGACCCTTTCATTGTTGCTGGTGCCGGCAGTCCCTATATGTGGATCCTCTTGATTTTGCCTTTCCACCATGGCCCTCAGTCTTTCTTGGCTCTGAGCCATGTTGTTCATCACTTCCATAAACTGAGTCATCTGCGTTCTCATTTCCAATCTTTCGTTTGCCATTTGATTTCTGACCTCAGTAAGGTCCTGCTGCATCTGATCCATTTGAATGCCCGGAAGGTTGTTACGGGTCGGATAACGGTGCAGACGGTTGAGGGGAAATACCCGGCGCCTAGCAATAGTTCCTGAACATCACAACAGAGTTAGCAACAACAAAACAAAAACCTACAAAACAAACAAAGGGTTAGCATGCAATGCAGTATGCTTATTTGTTTTCAAGGTATCCGGCTTGGCATTCAGTTTTGACCCTTCCAGACCCTTGAAGATGCTGTTGATGTTGCTTTTGAAGTGAAACCCGGATGGAACAAACCGATACATATATTACAAAAAGCCAAAATGGTACATAGTTTGTTCACAAATACAAGCCCTCGGAGGGGTCAAAATACATTACAGGAAAATAAAAGTACATGGAATGAAAGCAACAACAAACAAATGGTCAAACACCAAGACCAAACTCATCCTCACGAACTTCCTTGAGAAGTGCTTCGGTCACAGGATCAGCCGGGCGCTCCGTGAGATTCCTGATGAGGAGATTCCGGGTCGTCACAGCTGCTGTTAACTTCTTGTGCTGACTTTGGTCCTTTGACCTCTTTACTCCAGCTTTGATCTTCAGCTCTGATATCTCCCTCTGGGCTGCCGCCAGGGCTTCTTGCTGCTCTTTCGCACTAGCTTCCAGTTGCTCTATCTTGTCTTGAACTCTCTTGTCCTCCAGAGTACGAGCCTCGGTGATCCTGACCCACCGAGCCTGACTCTCCTTCAGATACAAGTCTGTCCTCGCTCTCTGGAACTGGGCTTCTTTGCAAGCATTCTTCAGAATTTGTTCTCCAGCCTTAGACTTTTTGATGTAATCCCCAGACTTCTCAATCTTAGCCAGATGCTCCACTCTCAACTTCTCTAACCTCTCAATCTCCCTCATACCATCACTCCTCTCCCGGAGGGTCTTCTGCAAGGCCTGAGTTAACTTCTCATTTCTTTCCTTCAAGCTCTCAAACTCCTCCAAACTGATACTGGCAGGGGGTGGTGCTGAAGATGATTCAGGCATATCTTCTATGGTAAAGGGCATTCCAGAGAATTGGGCCCTGGCATGGGACCACTCATAATATTGTGCTGATGCCACATTGTTGCACTTCCCTAGAATGGTTACTCCCTTGGTTTGAACATTATCCCAGGCCCGGGCAGCCTGCCTAACAATAGCCAAATTAAGCTTGTTCTCACAATAAAGAGTTTCCACCAAGTCCTGTGCCTTAGGAGTATGGACCAGTGCATAGCCTAGTTGCCTTCTGAACAGCAGAGGATTGTAATTAATGCTACCCTTAACTCCTATTAGGGGCACATTGGGAAAATGCCCACAGCTGGTGATGATATCCCTGCCCTTTGTGCTTTGAGTGCACCATCTGATATCAGCTGAAGTTAGAGCAGTGAGTCTCTTAGCCCAGTTTTTCTGCTGATGAGGGTTCAAAAATGCATCTGTCCTGGGTAGATGCCTGAGAAGCCAAGTGTGGAACAATGGAGCACAACACCTCACTAATCTTCCCCTCTGCTTTTCATTCCTCTGATGCACTGAGTAATAGAGATCCCCCAATAAAGTGGGCACTGGGTTCTTTAGGAGGAATAAGTGAATTGCATTCTTGCTAATGAATCGAGGCTCATCTGCAAATAACATGATCCCATATATACTTAAAGCCAATAGAGCACAGACAGCTTTCCACTCTCCTAAAGAAGCTTTCAGGGCAGCTTGAGAGATCAAGAAATCCAGATGCAGGCCTGGGATTCCAGCTTTAGAAGTCATATGCTGCTCAATTAGGACAGGTTCCAGATGTAAAGCCTTTGCTACTTCTCCATTACCAGGAAAGACCATCTCAGGGTTGAAAGGGATTCCATCCCTGATAGGCATACCAACCAGTGATGAGTATTCTTCCAATAAAGGGCCCAACTGAAAGTCTTGGAAAGTGAAACATCTCAGTGGGGGATCATAGAACTGCATGCAAGTGTGGATCAGGCTTCTCTGTGAAGGGTCCAGATCCATAACCATATCAAGTATATCTCCATGGTGTTCCCTGAACAGTGGTATATGGTCTGGAGTGATCAGGGTCTGAATCCTCCTGATGTCAGATAGCTCTGGCTGGAAGAAGTGATAGGTGATGTTGCTCTTCTTAGGTGCCATGATGCTGAGGCTGAGTAGAGACAAGTGCTGATGATAACACTGAAGAAGGGGCCACTGATTGGCCGGTGATAGCTGAAGCAGGTGCTGGTGAAGATGGGCCAATACTGAAGATGGGGTCAAAACCAAAACCAAATGAAGATGGATACCCTGAAACACAAATAAGCAAATGTCAATATGATGCAATGTTTATGTATGCAAATGATATGCAAGGGTTTGTGACTGAGCTGGATCTGATCAAAAGCTCTGATAGAAGTCCATGTGTGTAAGAAATCCAGATGGAGGTCTATAAGTCCAGTAACCAGGGTGGGGGGCTCAAATAAAGAGCCACATGTCCAGGGTTTTAGAATCACAAGAACTGTCCCAACATGGAGTATTCTTAGTCAAATCAAAATAACAGGGTATTCTGAGGTCAAGGTACCTGCAAACCTGTAAACAGCCCAACCCCCTCACAGGTGGTGTTCTAAAACAAGGATCCTCAGACTTGGATCAGTTATGAGAAGTGTAAACACTTCTAACCCGGAGGTACAGTGTTTACACTAACCATAAAAGTCCTCCTCTAATTCACCTCAGTTTCTGAAGGTCAATACTAAAAGGTCATCCAGACTTAGCAGGCTTCCCAGATAGCCCTAGCATTGCAGGAAATCTGCAACACAGAGTTCTCAAGAAGAAACCCATATCTGAACCGTGTTTCATATTCCCGCACCAGACCGAGATGGAATGGGAAAGAATATGATTCACTCTAGCCTAGGTGTCACTCAGATCCCAGGTATAGGACCTTAACTCTCAATGAAACACCCACCCACCAAAGCAAAACCAGATCCAGCCAGCAGCATGACAGTATGATATATACAAAAGCAATAAAGAAAGCAGTAAAGCAACTGTACATAAAGCAAAAATAAAACATATACAAACACAAATAAACACAAAGCACCCCAGTAAACACAAATCAATCAAGCGCTAGGAGGAACCCACAAAAAGAACCAGAAGCCCTGGTTACAGTATAAGATTCCCCAGCAGAGTCGCCAAGCTGTCGCTCCCGAAAGATTTTCATCCCGGTACAAGCGCGAACGGTCGGCGAGAGGGACAATGAGAACACACAACCGTGAACTCACTGGAGATGAATAGAGTCGCCAGCTAGGCATTTTTATCCCGGAGGAAAGGTAATGTTGCATAGACCTAGAAAGAGACGGATAAGACGGTTTGCGAACCAGAGAGACTGAGAAAGGGGGTTGGTTACAACCTGGGAAGGTATTAGCACCCAGATTGTCCTCCGTACTCGACGGGATCCACGCTTAAAAGATTTGTGTTTTAAAAGGGGTAGTGTCAGTGCAATTTGTGTATAAAATAGCTGAAAAAGGATGTACAGGTGTCAGTGTAAGAGAAGTGTGAAGTGAAATATGAAAGTGTCAGTGCAGGAATGAGAATATGCTCAAGATAATGAGGCTAAAAGAATGAAGCTGGAAAGAGGGGAATATACAGAGACTTTTGTTCGATAACTGTTAAGTTATGCCTACGTATCCTCTCGTGCAATGAGGAAGTCAGAACACCGTAGTTCGACCCAAAGAGACTGAAAGATGAATTGACTGATGAACTGCTTGCTTGCCTATGCTCAAGTGTATGACCTGTCTGGCTCAGGTGCAAACTGTCTTGCATTAGACGGAAGAAGCGAGTTCTCGTTTGTGAGCGAATGAGACGAGAAAAGAATCCCGAAGGAGACGATTATTGTTTTTTTTTTGTGTTTTCAGTCTTTTATTGCTTTTGAAGATTTGTCATAAGTTAATGAGCTTAAGTCTAAACCAATGGATTTAGTAAACTCATCACATCTTCCCTCTGATTAGGGGTAATGAGAGTACCTTAAGTGTGAAGTCAGCTTTACACACTTAATCACCTTTGGTGTAGGATTAAGATCATTAACCTATTTGTGATTATTTAGATGTTTTTGGTGTTTTTGTTTAGTGTTGAGTAATGAGGTTAAGCCATAATCAAGGATTAAACAGGCTCATTACACCATCCTAATGGAAGGATAATAGATGAGAATGTTTAAGCTGAGGAAAGCTCCTCAACTTAATCCATGATTAGGGATTAAACTCATGACAAAACAAGCCTTTGATTAAGTGGATTTTATTTAATGGTATGATTATGAAGTGGATTTTATGATTTGTAAGACAACTTGAGGGGGACTTGTCCATTAACACTAGGGTTAGTCCTTCTTAACCAATTAAGGAAGAATTAGAACCCTAATGCAAGGCCCAAGTTACAAGTGTAATGTCTTGATAATTATTGAGTGGATTGATTAAGAGATTTAAACACATTAAGGGTTTAACACTTAGGATTAAAGTTATACACTCCATCCTAAGAGAAGGATGCAGGCATAAGCTTAATCACAAAGCCTTAAAGCCTTTAGGGTTTAGTCCCTGATTTTGAGGTGAGAAGAGAAGACTCAAAAGAGACACAAAGGTAAAAACTAAGAGGGGAGACTAATCAAAACCCTAATCATTGTCATGCTTGGTTGTTCCTAGGGTTTGTGAGGTTTACAAGAACAATCTTCAAAGGAACCACCAGGAAGCAGATGAAAGGAGCAAAGAGAAGCAAAGTAACTTGCTTCATTCAAGAAGTCAAGTCACTTGAAGAAAGAAAGTGGGAAGAAGAAGAATGAGCAAGCTCAAACTCAAACACATATAAAAAATGCAGCAATGGATGCAAGAGAGATGAAAAGAAAAGTTATGAGAAGTGAAGGCAAATTCACTTCCCAGAATTACTTACCACCTGAAAGGTTAGAAAAGAAATGCAATGCAATGCAAAATGGGATGAGATGACATGATGAGAAACAAAACCAGAAGCATTTACATGATGCTAATGATGCTATGAGATGCTACAAACATGAGGCAGCACATGGAGATGATCATACAAGCTTATGGATGCAAATGAAGCAAGTTAGGAACCATGAAAACACATGAAAAGTTATGAAGTGCACATGACATACAACATGGCAAATTCATGATGCAATGATCAAACATGCTTTCTATATGTCTTATGATGTCAAATGAATCACATGGATGCTTTAAATGTCATGGCAAGTCATGGTATGCAAGAGAATGCAAGATGGATGCATATGGAAGCCCAAATTAGGGTTTATGAACCAAACATCAAACAAAAACCAAAAACAGAAGCAAACCCTAAGATAAAAAATTGAAAATACCACACAAAGGACCCCTAATCCTATACTAAACCAATGCCCAAAGGAGAGGTCTCAACTCCTAACCAAGTTCAAGATATGATTTTTACAAGTTATTAGGGTTTTTAGGGTTCCTAGACAAAAGAAATGTCAAACAAAATGAAAATGGAAGATCAAATCATGGCCATTTAATCTCAAAAACTACATGCTAAACACAATGCAATGCAAAAAGAACCAATGTCCAACTCTTCATGGATAGGCAGAAATGATTTTTTGAACTTAGGATCAAAATAATGCACAAAAATGATTTTAATTCAAAGAAAAATTCTCAAAATGCATCAAGATCAAAAAAGAAATTTGGTTTGAAGGTTGGACAATGTTTCTAAATGTCTTAGAACATTTCATGAATTTTTTGGTGATTTTTAAATACCTAAAAGTATTTTTAATAAATTAATTTTCATTAATCAATTAAAAATAATCTTTTAAATATTTAAAAATGCTTTTTTAATGATAAAAATAAAAATGAAAATATTTTTGTGTTTGAAAAATTAATGAAACTCAGGAGAAAAAGTTTCATAATTTTTAAACAATTTTTACTATTTTAAATAAAATATGCAAGTTAAATGAAAAAGAAATGAAAATAAATTAAAATAAAAGGAAAGTCGTACGAATGGAAGGCAGGGATTGAATCTGGGTTTGAATACGTTGACCAGCGCGCATCTGGACGGCTGTGGTTCATTCTGAGTTAATTAGTTTAATTAAGATTTATTTAATTAATGAAAGTGGATTAGGGCAAAGTAAACAGATCTGGACCATCTATCCACGCGGGAAGTCAACGTTTTCAAACAATCCAACGCCCAAGGTTCAAATGGAAATTAATGACTGTAATTAGGGCTAATCAAACTCAGGTGACCGGAGGGGAGCTCCGGTCATCTTCCCCGGCGACCCCAAAACCCTAAAACATGATTCAGGCAACCATTTCACAAATTAAACACATCTAAGTGATCCTCTAACATCCTAGGACACGAATCCACCTTCAAACATCATTTAAACTTCATGAATCAAACGAATCGAAAGAAACAAAATTTACGGGCAAAAATTCAGAGTGATCATACAAACTCATCTCTCACTCATTTTTGATTCTGAGAACATCCCCATGACCAGCAAGACATGAATAATCAGTTTGTAACTTAAAAAACAAGCTCTGAGAGAAAAGTTTCTATGGTCATACCTGAGATGGAAGCTCCAATTTCTGGGCTTTCTGGACTGCTTCTTGGTGCCAACTTACTCCATTGATCCTCCTGATGCTAATGGCAGGCTTGGAATGAGCTTAAGCAAGCTATTTTGAGAGGTTCCAATCTGATATAGCAGAAAATGAGCTCTGTATATAGGCAGCTTCAGATCAATGTGAAGGGTGGTTTTGACTCCCTTTGATGTGCTTGATTTGTTGGTGAAAAGAGTTTGGATGTTTGATGGCTGTGGAAGTTGATTCGAAGGAAAATGCAGACTGGGGTGGAAAATGGTGAAGCTATGTTCTTGCTCAGTTCAAGCCTGAATCTTGTTGGTTCTTGCTCAATGAAGCAAGGTGAGTTGGTTTGTGGAATTGGTTTTAGTGTTTGAGGCCTGTGGAGAGAGTTTCGAAGAGTTTTGCAAAATGGAGTGAGTTTGAGTATGTGATGTTGTGTCTTGTTTCAGCCTTGCTTCTTGAGTGTTATGGCCAGCATTTGGATAGTATATTTTAATCCTATAGGTCAGATGATGTGACCTGGCCTCTATTGATTGGTAAGTTTTCTTTTGCCAAAAGTCCACTCTTTGTGTAAGGAAAGTATGGTTTGGTTCTAGGCTAGTACAAGGCATGGGCTGGAGCAACAAGGGTGAGGGGAAGGGCTAGCAAAGCTCAGCATCCAAGGTTGCAAGTGGTAGGGAGTGTGATGAGTGGTTTTGCAAGTTGTTACTTTTTGAAACTTCATGAAAAAGTCTTGCCATACAAACCATGAACATGTGATTCCTTGGTTCAATTCTGATTTTTATGTCACATAGAATGTTTGTGTCATGGTTTGATGTCAACTAGAGGTTACAAACAGCCTTGGTTCATGGTTTTGCAAAATTCACATTTGGTGCATATCTTGAAAATCAATGATTTTTGCCAACTTTGTCACACCATAACTTTTGATCCAAGAAGAATTTGATCATGTTCTTGTACTTTTTGAAAAGGGAAAGATGTAATCTACAACTTTCATGACCAAAGTTTTTCCATTTGAAGCATTTTTGGATCAAGAATCAAGGCTTGAAAAGTGACCTAAAATGACACATTCTTGAAAAGTCAACTATACCCTAAAAGTCAACATTTGCAAAAAACTCCAAATTCTTGAATTTTGTGAGCTTCAACCTTCTTCCATGACCAAATAAAGATCATATACACTCAAATTGATGAAGAATGCCCATTGGTTGGGTCATTGGGGGCCTCAGATGCCCTGATTTTGCACTGACTTGTCCAGAAAGTCAACTCTTGATCAGATGACTTCCCCATGGAATTTCTTCATAAAAATTGATATGCATACTCCCTATACCATATAGAGACCAATAGAAACAAGAATGACCAAAAAATTTGGAGTTATGGCCTCTGAAACCAAAACCCTAATTTTAGGTCAACTGTGCAGTCTAGCCTGGCTCTGCATCCATTCCAAACCCAGTTCTTGTGATTCTTTGGCATTCTTGACTTTGAGAGGATGTAATATGATACTTGAACACACATAGATCCCTTTGAAGTGATTGGTTGCCTTTGGAGTGGCTCAAGAAGCTTTGGGATTGCTCAGATCACAAACCCTAGGTGCAGATGACCTAGAAACTATGCAGTGAATCAAAAATGAGATGTGAGATGATCTGATTGTATTTATGCATATGAAATGATCACAAGCCATGGTGTGAATGGGTGAGGGAAAATTTGGGGTGTTTACACCCACGTGACATTCTCTCTATGATTTTTGACTTTGACTTGTTTGTGTATGCTTACATGTACATTTGTTATCCCAATCCTTATATAGTGTTCATTCGATTGGAATACTTGTTTGATCATATTTGATTAACTTCATCATGTGGTTATTATAATAGTCAATTAGTTGACTGAGGTTCCACCTTAACCCATAGACCACAAGCCTTAGTGGACCTGGATCCTGCACGCTATCCATACCCCCAGCCTTAGGCCCAATATGCTTTTCAACATGAATTTTACTAATGCTACAACCCTGCTCCATTTTTCCACATTTTAATTTTTGTTTCATATTGTTTTCATTTTCTATTTTTAAAAAATATCAAAGCACCTATAAAAATTCCACAAAATTTATTTTAGCATATTAATCCACTTTAGAAATTGTGTGCATTTTTAGTTTCTAATGGACACAAAATTTTCTTTCATATTTCTTTTTCAGTGGACTTTTTCTTTGATACTTTAACTTTCGCAATTTCTTTCTCCTAAGTAGTTTGAAACTCATTCTTTTTTCATTGATCCAAAGACATGTTAAAGCCTCTAAAAACATTTTTTCTTCATATTTTTAAAATCATTTTATATGGTATTTTGAACCAACCTCTTGTACATTTGGTTTGGTTGTTCCAATGTGACTTTGAGGTCACTTTTGACCCATTTTCCTTTTGAATTCTCAAATGATGCTTTAACATAATCTTAGCCCCTTATTTAGGACTTTAGAGCCAAGTTTCCATAATTTTTACAATGGTTAGCTATTTGTTTGAGGCATTACCACTAGGAGAGCATTTTGTGAACTTTTCTTACTTCCTTTAGGTATAAACTTAGGAAGGCAGTTGTGCCATTAGTTGAGGAACTTATGTGATATCATAGACCACTTTTAGGATATTATAGGTCATTTGAATAGAATTATAGATCAAAGGAATGACTAACAAAAGAAAGATAATTGAAATTAGTTACCAACTAAGTCCTCTTTTTCACTAGCCACATCTGGGTTCTAGTTCTCGTCATCATTATAGACATGAGAAAAAGGCTTTTCCAAATTACTTCTCAAGTTCTTCCAAGTCAATAAGACGGACGTTCTGCACCACCTTGAAGAAGTCCAATCCTGATAAATTCAGCTTTATCTTTCTCAAACGCTTCATCACTAGCAGAGAGGACTTCCATCTGAGACTTCCTCAGTGACTCGGTAAGCTCTTGATTGGAGGACTTGAGGAGCTTCAATTCATCTTTCAACTTTGACAAAGCCTTCTCATGCTCCATCTTCAAAGTCACCTTTGTTTCCTTTTCATCAACCAAGTCCTTCTCCAAACTGGATAGATTTTCATGCAGTTGAACGACCTCCCCCTTCAATCTTGACTCCGCCTTCTGAGAGTTAATACCAGATTAGAACAGGCCCATGCAAGTATGGCATATCGCATCATATAAGAACTCAGGTTCTGAGTAATCTTCTGTTAACCTATCATTTTTACCTTGTTGACATCCTCGGTTGCATTTAGATGATTTTTCAAGAACTTAAGCCCATCAAAGTTGTTGGACCAAAACTTGAACTCCCAGAAAGATGCCTTTTCACCGGGAATGCACATAAGAGAGGAAATCTTTGTATCAGCTCGGAAGACATCATCAGACATAATATTTTTGAATCTTTTATGAGCACCTTGGGAAGGTTCTTCTGAAGATGGAGGAGGGGTAACTGGAGTACCATCTCCGCTGAGAGCAGCTTTTGAACTGGCCGCCCTTATATGCTTCACTTGATGTATCTCTAACCCGACCAGATACGATTTCTAGGGCACGACTTCTCCAGATCCTTTGCGAGCCTCACGAGTCGCTTGTATTTCAATCTTTTCTTCTCAACTATGGATATTTGAGTCATTTTTTCTGCAAAATAAAATATACAAAACGTAAGAATTTGAACAAAGGCAGGTGTGAAAAACTAAAAGTAAACAGTTACCCAGGAAAGCAAGTTGTTGCTCATCATCTAAAAATAACAACTCCTTAACTTTCACCGTTCGAAAGGAGATGAGAAAGAGGTTGCTGCTAAAGAGGTTGTTGAGAAAGTGGCTATTGAGAAAGATGTTGTTGAGAAAATGGCTATTGAGAAAGATGTTGTTGAGAAAGAGGTTACTCTAAAAGAGGCTGTTGAGAAATAGGCTACTCTAAAAGAGAAGCAAGATGTTTCCAAGGTTCTTGAATGTTCCACTTCTGATCTAGTCCTGCAAGTTCTAGAAACTCTTAAAAAGAATCAGCAGCTCCTCGAATCAAGAATGAATAAACATGATAAATTCACTATAAGTGTCAAGAATGTTCTTAATTAACTCATGCTAAGGCTCTCTCCTCCTTCTCAACCATAGGCAACTTCTAGGCTACCTCATAGGATTTTAATTCAGTAGTATATGTTTTGTTGTTTAGCAAAATTAGTATTAATAATATTTCATCTTTTGTTATGAATGACTATGTGTTTTTAATTCTGAAACTCAACATCTCTATCATTATGCTTCATGTGCTTATTTATTATGACCTTTTTGATGATGCAAAAAAGGGGGAGAAAGCTAAGATGATTTTGATAATATTTATTTTCAGAATTGAAACTCAAACATAATTTGAAATGTTATAAAATATGTTTACTGCTAACGAATTGTTTGACGTTTCAACTAAGTAACTTAGAAAAGGTCACTAAGATTTTTAACCTAGTTAAATGAAAAGAGCATTGTTTCTAAGTCTAAGGTCTTATGGACAAATATTGACTTTGTTTCTAAGTAAAAGATCTTAAGGACAAACACTGATATTTCATATAATCGAAGTTGTACAATTCGTGAACATATGTGTTCAAAATAGATATACCATATACTATTCAGAACTTGGGAACTTTCTGAAAGTAAGGTTATTGTGTTTTGGTATCAAGTTGTTCAAAAGTTGTAAACTATCTGAAAGTATGAAAGCCAAAACATTAAGATCCAGAAGCAGAAATCTTCGTGAAAGAAGTCAAAGTCAACTCTTTAATTTAAGATGTTATTCATAATATATGTGCTAATCAAAATTCATGGACTATCTGAAGATATGGAAAGAAGATTATGTCAAGTATAAACTCTGATACTCAAGAAGTTATGAGTATCTGAAGATATGGAAAGAAGGTTACTCTGATACTCTTTATATCAGAAGTATAGTGTTTTGGTCTTGGATGAATCAAGGAAAATTCATGGACTATCTGAAGATATGGAAATAAGGTTACTATGATACTCTTCATATCAGAAGTATAATGTTTTGGTCTTTGATGAATCAAGGAAAATGATGTTCTGATACACAAACGATGCTTTATCTAATCAGACTCAGAATCAATATTTAGTCGTTCATCAGATGATATATCCAATCCGATTCAAAATCAAGCTTTGATCAATCATCAAGTTCTGATAGCAACTAGGTTCTGATATGAAGACCAATTGTTTTAGTCATACTTTGATGAGTTACAATAGAGAAGTATTCCTTCTCTATCTTATGTTCTGAAAACTCAAAATTTTATTTTGTGAGTCTTGGATCAGGGGGAGACTCTGAACAAGCAAAATGAAATTTTGGGATTAACATATTCAGGGGTGTTGTTTCTTAAAACTATGAATATCTTATTTTTGGTGATTACCCTGTATGAATTGTTCTATAAAAGTACATGGTTTTGTCATCATCAAAAATGGGGAGATTGTAAGTGTTCATACCCAAATGTATTTTGGGTCGAGCTGTGTATTCAAATTCATGAAGCATGAATTAAGCTACTAAAAATGGAGGAAGTTGATCTGATCATCACAACTCGGATCAGACCATATCCGAATAATGCATTCTACTAAGCTCGTTTCCTATGAGTCTGAGTATCATCCACCTGAACCATTGTCTGGGCACGTCCACATCCAGCAACCAAAGGGTGTAACGGTTCCAGCACATCAATGCAAGCTGTTATATAGCATTCAAAGTAAGCAATGATGAAGGAGGGTTACGAATTAAAGACTCTGAATGAGGGTCACGAATTAAAGACTCTACAATGGTAGAAGGTGGAGGGACTTCTCATGATAGTCTCTCTCGACGAAGACTAATATAAAAAGGGATACTGCCAGAGAGATAATAAGACACACTTATCTTGAGACTTGCTACTTCAACACAATTCTCAAATCCCCCAAAGTATTACATAATATAGACGACGCAACTCTCCTTGCTCAGAAGGAGGAGAGCTAGCACCTTTAGTGTTCTAACCAAATTTGGATAAAACATTTGGTGCCCACCATGGGGCTTGGTAAAACTTTTCCCATGCCACCCTTTACTGAATTCAGCTTGTCCAATGACAGTGACTCCCTTATAGACATAGAGATATTCTTATATGTGTATGAGGATATACATCAGCGGAGGAAACATGTTGTAGATAACTTCAAAACATCACCACTAGTATACTGCTCGTGAAAGACAAATTTTCGGGAACCAACGGGAACCATCCAACATTCATTGAATATCATAGCTAGAGGATTTGTTGGCGGAGGAGAAACATAATCTGCTTGGAAAAGATATACAAGGATGGTCATGCATATCGACCCGACACTTCCAAAAAAGACCAATGACAATTCCAATGAAGTGACATTCTCTAAACAAGACGCCTCAAACGTATTAGCACATGAAAATGATCCCATGGTCATAAAAGTGTTGGTAGGAGATTAGATTATGAAGCGGGTGCTGATTGATCCCGACAGCTTTGCTGACGTGTTGTATTTGGATGATTTCCTCAGAATAGGGTTGCATCCTGCCAAGTTATTACCTTTCAAAGGTAGCTTGGTAGGATTCTCAGGAGAAGAAGTACAAGTTCCCAGATACCTTACATTTCCAACTACATTCAGTAACCTGGACAATGCAAGGACAGTTTCAGTATGATACTTCATCATTAATATTATATCACCCTACAACATCATCATAAGGAGACCATCATTCAATACCTTGGAAGCTTCCTTATCAACCATATATCTCACCATGAAATTTCCACTTGGTAAGGGTCGGGATGGTTTAATCAAAGGCGACTAGGGGTTGGTGAGGAAGTTCTACAAGGACAGCTTGAAGCTAAGAAAGAAAGAGCCATCTGGAAAAGCATATCTCAAGGAAGATCTCAATATTCAGATGGTTGATATTGATCCAAGTGATGATTCATTGGAATAGAGTATAATGACTGATAAAGAAACAAAAGAGGTCCAAATTGGGCAATTTCCACCTAAATTCACATGTGTTGGTGTTAACTTGCACCCTAAGAAAGAAGAAGGAATAGTATGGACGTTGAAAGACAATGCATACCTATTCGCATGGAAACCTTCTGACATGCCCATAATAGATATCAGCTTTATTTGTCATCACCTGGCAATTGATCCCAACGTAAAGCTTATTTCTCAAAGGAAAAGAAAGGGGGTGACAAAAAGAGAAAAGCGGTCATTGAAGAGGTGGACAAGTTATTTCAAGTCAAGTTCATCAAAGAAATCAAATATCCAACGTGGCTATCAAATGTCGTGATGGTGAAGAAAAAGTTCGGGAAATGGAGGGTGTGTGTGGATTTCACAGATCTTAATAAGGCGTGTCCCAAAGATCCATATCCGCTACCCAACATCGGCCTATTAACCAAACTTTCAGTTTTAGATTACTCAGTTTCATGGATGCATATTCAAGTTATAACTAGATCCTTATAAATCTTGTAGATGCACCAAAGACCGCCTTCATGACTCACCAGAGCAAATACTATTACCAGGTCATGTCGTTCGGCCTAAAAAACACAGAGCTACTTGTATCACCCCCAAATTTTCCCTCTCTTTTTCACATCATATAGCATAGCATAAATCATACATGTCTTAGCATTTGGCATAGAAAAATGAGGCATGACATCCAAAGATACAAGCATAGGGCATGTGATCAGTCATCTAGCAAGTTATGATTCTTCAAAGTCAGGTGGAGAGCCAAGTGGTCTTGCAAGAAGCCTACAAAGGATCCTCATATCTTATACAATTTCAAATTCATCCTCAAAGCCCAAGAAGGAGTGTGATTCATCAGAAGCTCAGCAGTGCAATTTGCTCATATACAAGGAAACCCTAATTAGGGTTTTTCCTCACATCCTCATGTCTTCATATATTTGACCAATTCTTGTGTTCAAAGGCTTATATATGGAATATAAGGCCTATGGATGAAGTTTGATTCAAAAATTCACTGAGGAAGTCAGGCATTGGTGTAGTTACTTGTAAAATGAAGAAATAGGTCAACTGTGCTGAAGAAAAGTCAACCATTGGATTTCGAGGGTTCCAATCATCATTTTCAAGCCTATGGACCTTCATGAGAGCAAATAATAGCTTGGGTGATCTCAATAATCAAGAATCAAGAGTTTGGAAGAAAGTTGCTAAATATGGAAAGTGACCTATAGTTAAACTTTCTATTTTTGGCAATTTTTGCCCTAACTTCATTCAATTCTTTCATGATCAAGATGGCTCCAAATGAATTTTCCTCAAACATGAAAGTTGTAGGGTTTGTTCTCCCCTTTCCAAAAAGTCCTAGAACTTTTCCATATCATTTGTGGTTTGAAATTTATGGCCATTTGAACTTGGCATATTTTTAGGGTTTTCCATATTTCCAAAGTTTACACCAAATGCAAAAAGGCTCATGGTGAATTTTCAAGACCTATAATACATCAATTCTAATCATTACATCCTAGTACATCTCAATAAAATCATTTTTGCCTAAGAAATCAAAGGAACCCATGGCTTGTACATGAATTATTTCACAACTTGCCATTTTGCAAATTCATCCATAATGCATGATTCAAGTATTCCTAAGCCCTAAGATTAATCCAAGGGTACTAAGTGAACCAAAACAAGTCAGATTGTGCACATGGACATGAAATTGCACGTACACTTCATCATATCACAAGTTTCATGCAAATTTGCAAATCACTCCTCATCACACTTCTCATGTGTGCATTGCTTTCAAAACCCTACATAGGTGTAAGCACTCATCATATATAAGCCCTATGTGCCCTTGATTCAGCCAGAGGCTCTCACATTTCTCACTTTCAAACTTTTTGCTCTTCTTGCAATTTCCTTCAAAACTCACATTTCACACACACATTGCTCTTTTTCTTTCCATATTCATGATCAGTGAGGTCTAAGGAGTGCAAATACACCATTGATTTGAGCTTAGAGCAAGGATTACCCATAGTGCAATTCAGAAGCAACTTGATTTCAAACTCAAGATTCAGGTGGATTTTAAGTTCTATTTGCATTTATTTTTCAAATAGAGGTGCTAGGGAGTGGATCTGCATCATTTCAGTGGATTTCTTGGAGTATTTGACAAGCTTCAAGTTCAGGTTAGCCCTTGAATTCATTGTTCTAGATCTTGTTTTTTATGTATGCATTGTGATTTATGTGTTTCACTGAGTTGACTGATGTGTTTTGTTTTGAAAATGGTTGAGAATTGAGCTTGTATGATGGATCTGAAAGTTTGATGTTAAAACTTATTTTCTTCGATCTGTGAGTTATATTGATTGTTTGATGTTTTTCAGCCTGGATTCATGATCAGTGTTGTATGTAGTTTAATTCTGGAGAATTTGATATGTTTCTGGTAATTTTTGTTCATGTGGATGAGTTTTCCAGTGACAGGAGCTAGGGCTCCATCATCAGAGATTTTGCTATGGAGAGGGTGATCTAAGGAAGGTGATGAAATCTCCTCTGTCCATTTTTC
Organism: Lathyrus aphaca; assembly: GCA_963966055.1. Taxonomy (NCBI): domain Eukaryota; kingdom Viridiplantae; phylum Streptophyta; class Magnoliopsida; order Fabales; family Fabaceae; genus Lathyrus; species Lathyrus aphaca. The sequence goes on from OZ014525.1 coordinate 354,834,029, forward strand.
TGATCCAACGCATGTGAATTTGAAAAAATATTAAAAAAGCGCGTGTAGGTCATGTGTTTTTATGTTTTCATAAAATGCTTGGTGTGTGCTAGCCTAGGTATCTTGTGATGTACATGCGTTGTGGTGTCTTGATCTGGCTGACTTTGTGATTGTGTTGACTCCTTCATGCGCATTTGATCAATCTTGTGGTTTAGATTGATGCTGACTTTTGCCTAGGGTTTACTATAATGTTGACTTCGCCGACTTCATACTGGGCTTTTAATTTCTTTTCACACCCCTCCCTTTTTTCCTGCCTATGGTTTGAATTGGCTTGGGTTGCTATCTGAACCTCCTTGGGTTTAATTTCATTTTATTTTATTTTATTTTTCAGTTTCATTTTCATTTTTTAAAAATAGTTTTAGCTATTAAATAATTCCAAAAACATTCATGTATATTATTTTGAGTTTTATAAAATTTGTCCAAATTTTATTTTTCATTTTCTTTTATTTTTGTGTCCTGAATCAATTGTTCATTTAATTTCTTTTATTTTGCTTTCTTCTTTGCATATCCTGACTTGTATGATTCTTAATTTGAGTTCTATTAGTGATATGTGTATGATTCTTTTTGCTATGCTTTGTTAGCATGATGAAGTACCTTAGAGATTTTTGTCATATTTTTTAGGCTTTGTTTGGATGCCTATTAGCTTATTGTTTCATGTGAAAGATAATGAAACCCTAATTGTGTTTTGACCATTTATTTGATTGTGTTTGCTTCTGATTTTGGTCATGTGACTTTGATATGATGTTTGTACATAGTTGAAGTGTCTTCTTTTTTATTGGTATAATTTTTAAGGTATGTTCACTAATTGTGTGAAATTTGTTCTTTAACTTGCCTAATTTGAAGTGTTTTTGATCCATGTTTGATTGCTTGAGTAGAAAGGCAATTGTGCCATCTCTTAGGATCTCATTGGTTGATTGATAATGTGATGTTTGATCCCTGGATTTAACATTTGATTCTAATCTTTGATTGTTTGATGATAACTTATGCACTAAGGTACACTTTCACAAGCATGCTTCACTTCACTTCAAACATCCCATGTCCCTCCTAATTGACCTAGTTTATGTTTGTATGCCTTGATTAATGATTGAATCATGTTCATAGACACTTAATTAACATGTTTAAGTTCTGACTTTGAGTTTACTTAATGATTTTTGACTTGTTCACTTCTCTTGATCTCATGTTTTCATCTTACTTCTCCATGATTCTTTGCTAGTTGTTTGTATAACTTCTTGCACCTTTCTTTGTGTGACTTTGTATGACTAATTTTAGGACACTTATATGATCATTAGGTTCTGACTTTGTTGGTTTATAGTGATTAGATGTTTGTTCTTCCATTGTTTGAACCTATTTGATCTCATCTTGCCATTTGTGAATACTTTTAACACTTGTAGGGGCAATGGTAAGTAAGAGGTGTAGATGAGCACATCTCCAATTTTTTTTCCTCTTTCTTTTATGCTTTCTTGTTTGTGTGTGTGATAAGATTAGGCCATCATTTGTTCAACTTCTTTTCATTCCCCTTAGAAGCAACTTAACTTCTTTAAGAGAAGTAAGTTGCTTTCTTATTCATTTCTTCTTCTTTTATTTTTTATTTTTCTTCTTTCCTTCTTTCTTTAAGATATAATCATACCAAACTAACCTAGGTTCATCTATGCATGATAATATTAGAATTTTGTTTGTCCCCCTTTATTTCTTTTACCTTTAAGATCCTTTGGTTCTCTCTCTTTCTCATCTTCAAATAAAAACCTAAAAAATACTTAATAATAAGTGAAGTAGTCTTATGTGTAGGGAGTTATTCCCTAGAGCACTTGTACTCACCCCATCTTGGTGGTGGTATAAACTTGTCTAGCATGATGTACAAGTCTAATCATGAGACTATTTTCACAAACAAAAACAACAAAAACACTTCTTTAAAAAACTCAAACAAAGAATAAACGTCTCTCCTTCGGGACTTCTTTTCTCATCACATTCACTCATAACGTAAGGACTTACTCCTACTTGTCTTTTTGCAAGACGGTAACACACTCGTGCCAGACGAGCCTGCAACACCTGGGCATTGACATAAGCAGTTCAAGATTTTAAAATACAAGCCATTTTCTGTTAGACGCTGTGGCTAGTGATCTAGAGGGGGGGTGAATGGATCACCTCCTTGTTTACAAGGATTTAAAAGATTTTCCAGAGTTTTCAAAAATTAACGGAAACCACGGTCCCAAATATACTAGCGTCTATTCTGGACCATCCACTTAGAAGTCCGGACATGTGATAACATGCTGGATTTACGATTGAGATGATAAAGGTTTAAACACACAAGCTGTAAAAGTGTTGAATGCACCTATCACAAAAGCTATTTCCAATGAATCAAAACGATTAAAACGTAAATAGAGATGGAGAAGGAATACAATACGCAGAGATTTGGTAAGGAAGTTCCCCACGTTCATCCTCGCGTGTGGGTACGTCTCCCTCTCAATTTCAAACCGAAATTGAGAACTTTTATATCAATATTGCTGAAATCATCGTTTACAAGGTTGCTATATAAACACCATAAATCTATACACCTAGATCTTCCTATTGTATCAATCTTCACTTGATCTGAGCCAAATCAAGATTCCCTGCAAGTAATACAAACAATTCACCAGTTCCACGATCTATTTGCAAAATCTTCCAATTTCCAAATCTTACGCTGCGGCTGAATCTGTCTTGTAAACGTGACTAACAAACCCTCAAGAACACGCCTGTTCTTGAAGGAAAACCCAGCTGGTTTTTCCTTGAAACCTTCTTTCACTCTTCAACTCAGCTGGATCTCCGATCGTACCACTAAACGTTATCTCATGAACCTTTAATTCACAGAACAACACTAATTCCTTGTTAATGTTCTTGAATTAAGGTATTTGAGAAGATGATGAAGATGAATTTGATTCTAGGCTTCAATCCCGCTCAACATTGAATTGTCCACACTCAAAAATCCCTTTTCTTGATGTGTTGTTCAATGATCCTTGACTTTGAAATTCGTATGCAATTGCTGTGTAACTTCTGCACTAACAGAAACACTAAACATATACTATGCAGATTCTGTTATAAGTAAAAACAGAAAAATGAATCGATTCAAGACACAAGTGAATCGATACATAATGGTATTTATACTGTTATGTATCAATGCATAATATCATGAATCGATACATACTGAACAAATAAACAAAAGCAGAGAAATGAACATACAATGAATCGATGCATGTTTGTATGTGTCGATTCATAGAAGAAATTCCAGAACCATTCTTACAGCATGAATCGATGCATGATGGAATGAATCGATTCATTTTGCGAATTTCCAGAATTATTTCTACAGCATGAATCGATGCATGATGGAATGTATCGATTCATTTTGCGTATTTTCAGAAATACAAAGACATTATTAAAAATGAGACAAGAGATATAAAAAGGCTAGCAATGCATACAAAGTGTCTTAATATGAAGCATATGATAAAAGCACAAACACCTAAAATTTATAATCATACAAAACTAGAGTTGCTCACATTTTCCTCCCTAGTTAGGGGAACTACGGTGTCTATTGTAACACCCATTTTTCCCACATAAATATTTATATAAATCTTTAATAAAATCAGAGTTACTTTTCTAGAGTGAGATGTTACACCATCAACGTTCATCAAAATCCTTAATCAAAAACGAAAAGCGGAATCGAACATAATAAGGTTTTTCAATTCAAGTTTAATTATAAAAATAAGTTTGCTAAACATTAAAATTAAACGTGGACAAAGATCCCCGTTCCTGTTACATATCAGAGCTCCTAGGACACGAACATCACACCATCATACTTCTCAAGTACTTGAATTGTCTGCACTTACGAAGAAGCACAGACGCAACAAAACAAACAGAGGGGTGAGAAATAGATTCATAATATAACGGTGCATACGACATATATGAAGAAGTAATTCATCCCTAATCACACAAAATTATCAATCATATTATTCAATCAATCATAATGCAATGCGACTCAAATGCACAATGCAAATGCGGTACCGACTCACAATAACGGTTCATCAAATAGAACCCCGAATGCATCGTTAATGTCTCCAATAAGACATGATCATCCCTGCAACCATAATTCTCAACGAATCCCGAATAATCACATCCACGACATGATTATTCCATCAAATGTATGTGCATGCCGACACAACAACGCATACCATATCCCATATACATGAACACATCATGCTTTACGATCCTCGTGATCTCATCAACCAACCATCAGTGAATCTTATTCACACACAGAGCATGCACATATCTCATGTTTTTTTCTCACAATTATAACCATCCACATATTCATATAATTCAATTAAACATTTAGGCTTTCTTATACAATTAATCGTCAAGTCCTATATTCACTATTAGAACATCCTCAAACTCTTATTTCACTAATATAATCCTACATTAGAAGAATGAGTCAAATCCACCTTAAAACTGACGAAAAATCACATTTACAGTGGCCTGACATGGCCTCCTGTGTCCCCTGACACGGCCCGTGTCAGGTGGCTTGGGGACACGTCCCCTCCAAATCACCAAATCCCATTTTCATGGAGGCTCACACGGCCGCCCGTGTCAGGGCACCTGTATCCCAAAATTCCCATTTTTACATTTTTTCCAATTTCTTCCTCCTTTCTCCCCTGCACGAACTCCAATCATTCTAAGTCAAATTTAACACTCAAAACCAACCAATTCACATGTTTATTATCCATTTATACCTATAACATCAACTAGTTTTATTAATAAACTTTCCTAGATCAAATTAGGGAATTTATGAGGTTTAATCCTCTTCTCTGTTCATCATAACCCTCACAACCTTCATATGCCAATTCTCCCAATACCAAATATACAACACCAAATATATTTTCAAAACACATCATATAATCATATTCATCAACAATTTCACAATATTGCATCAATTCAATCATTATTATCAAAATCTCTTAAAAATATCTAAGGGAGGAAGGAACTCCCAATTACCCTTCTATGTCCTATCACCAATCATAAACCCTTTCTCCCCCTTACCTTAAAATCGAAGCTTTTCTTCACATCTTTTGGTCTTGGTGATCTACGATCCTTGACCTTGCCTTTCTTCTCCTCTTTCTCCAGAACTCTCTGTTCTTTGTCAAAAATACGATGAATGAGGTTTGTTTCCCTATTTCCTCTTTTCATAAAATAGCAATTCCACCTTTTCCCCTTAAACCTCTAACTAACTCTTTTATTTTATTTTATTTAAATAATAACAACATTATAATAGTACACCTTATATTATTATTATTCTCATAAAATACTTTCTTCTCCAATTAATTCAATTATGCCATTGAAATATTAATATTTATTTCACAAAAATAAATATAAAATTAAGGCGTTACAACTCTCCCCCACTTAATTATTTTCGTCCTCGAAAATGTACCTGAATGGAATAACTCTGGATATGATTCCCGAATCTTGCTCTCCAGTTCCCAGGTAACCCTTCCACCAGCAGCTCCTCCCCAAGCTACTCTCACAAGAGGTATCTCTTTGCCTCGTAGTTGCTTCATCTTACGATCTTCAATCCTCAACGGTAAAGTCTCCATCGTAAGATTGTCACGGATTTGCACTTCATCTCTCTGAATTACATGTGACGGATCAGACACATATTTCCTGAGCTGTGATACATGCAACACTTCGTGCAAATTCGAAAGTTCTGGCGGTAATGCCACTCTATAAGCAACCTTGCCTACTCTATACATAATCTGATACGGTCCAATAAACTTAGGATCCAACTTCTTAGACTTCAACGCACGTCCAACACCGGTCATTGGGTTGATTCTTAAAAATACATGGTCACCCTTACTGAACTCTAAGTCTTTCCTTCTATTATCATGGTAACTTTTCTGCCGACTCTGGGACGCTTTCATTTTCTCTTTGATCATCTGAATAGTTTCAGTAGTCTGCTGTATAATCTCAGGCCCAAGCATAACATTTTCACCTGTCTCATACCAACACAGAGGTGTTCTACATCTTCTACAATAAAGAGCTTCAAATGGCGCCATTCCAATACTTGAATGATAACTATTATTATAAGTAAATTCAATCAGTGCCAAATATGTATCCCACGCACCACCTTTTTCTAGCACACAAGTTCTCAACAAATCTTCTAATGACTGAATAGTCTTCTCGGATTGTCCATCTGTCTGTGGGTGGTAAGCCGAACTCAATTTTAACTTAGAACCCAAAGCCTCATGCAAAATTTTCCAAAACTCAGAAGTAAATCGCGGATCTCTATCCGATACTATATTTGACAGTACACTGTGTAATTTCACAACAACTCGGATATAAATCTCCGCCAACTTAGTTAACGGGTAACTGATGTTAATCGGAATAAAATGCACGGACTTAGTCAACTGGTCCACAACTACCCAAATAGTATCAAGGCCTCTCGCCGTATTCGGCAAACTTGTCACAAAATCCATAGCAATATTATCCCACTTCCACTCTGGGATCTCTAAAGGTTGCATTAGCCCCGAAGGCTTCTGATGTTCCACTTTTGATTTCTGACATACTAGACAAGCATAAACAAATTGTGCAATATCTCGTTTCATACCCTGCCACCAAAATAATTTCTTCAAGTCATGCTACATCTTCGTAGCTCCTAGGTGAATACTTAAGCAACTCCGATGAATCTCTTCCAGAATTGCTTTCTTTAGTTCAACACTATCGGGTATACAAATTCTCTCCCGAAATCTCAAAATACCATTATTATCCAAACTAAAAACACCGCCTTGACCATTTCCTTCGGTAGGCATTAAGTCCACCAATTTCACGTCTTGTCGTTGGCCTTCCTTATCAAAAAAATCATTATTTATTCGTAACATACCCAACTTAACACTTTCAGGTGTCATTTCACACACCATACTTAAGTCTCTAAATTGCTCAATTAAATCCATCTCTTTCATCATCATACATATGAATTGTTTTCCAGCTTAATGCGTCCGCTACTACATTTCCCTTTCCCAGATGGTAACTTAAATTAAAATCATAACCTTTCAAAAATTATAACCACCTCCTCTGCCTCATATTAAGCTTCTTCTGATCAAATAAATATTTCAGACTCTTATGGTCACTAAAGACTTCATATCGCGACCCATAGAGATAATGCCTCCAAATTTTCAACACAAATACCACTGCAGCCAATTTTAAATCATGAGTAGGATAATTTCTCCCGTGTATCCTCAACTGTCTTGAAGCATAAGCTATTACTTTACCAACCTTCATTAACACACCACCTAAACCCATTTTAGATGCATCACAATACACAACAAAAAGCTTCATTCGGATTCGGTAAAATCAATATCGGTGCCGAAGTCAATTTGTTTTTTAATTCTTCAAAGCTTCTCTCACAAGCTACATCCCAAATAAAGGCTTGACTCTACCTGGTCAATTGAGTCAATGGCAACGCCAAATTAGAAAATCCTTTTATAAACCTTCGATAATAACCAGCTAAACCAAGAAAACTTCTAATTTCCGTTACTGTCTTCGGAGGTTCCCAATCAAGCACATCACTGACCTTCGAAGAGTCTACTACTATACCTTCACCATATATTACATGTCCCAAAAAGCTCACTGTCTTCAACCAGAATTCACACTTGGAAAATTTAGCAAACAATTTGTTATCTTTCAACACTTGCAGCGCAATTCTCAAATGTTTCTCATGCTCTTCCTCAGACTTCGAGTATATCAATATATAATCAATAAATACTAGGATGAACTGATCCAAGTAAGAGTGGAATATCTGGTTCATATATTACATAAACACGCCCAATGCATTAGACACTCCGAAAGGCATCACTGCATATTCGTAATGACCATATCGAGTTCTAAATGTCGTCTTCTGGATATCTTCCTCTTTCACCCTTATTTGATGATATCCTGACCTCAAATAAATCTTGCTAAAAACACAAGCTCCCACAAGTTGGCCCATCAAGTCATCAATCCTTGGAAGTGGATACTTGTTCTTAATAGTAACCTTATTCAGGTTTCGGTAGTCAATGCACAAGCGCATACTACCATCCTTCTTCTTAACCAATAACACTGGAGCACCCCATGGCGATACACTAGGTCGAATGAACTTCTTATCAAGTAAGTCACCAATCTATGATTTCAATTCAGCTAACTCAGTAGCAGACATCCTGTACGGTGCCATAGAAATAGGCCTGGTACCAGGAATCAAGTAAATAGTAAACTCCACTTCACACGTCGGAGGTAACTCTGTAATATCATTGGGAAATACTTCAAGAAATTCATTCACCACTGGTAACTCTTCAACATCGACCTTTTCTTCAACAGATAACGAAGCAAACACAGCAAACATTTTCGCTTCGTCTTCCAATAAGGTCCTTAACTCTTTAGTAGAAACTGAACTGGCCAAAATTTCCTCTTCTAGAGTTAGGAATAACAATCTCTTCCTAAAGCAGACAATATAAACTCGGTTGGATTCCAACCAGTTCATACCCAAGATTATATCAAAATTACTGAGTGGTGGACATATAAGATCCACTCTAAACTCTTTATCAGAAATAGCCAAAACACAATCACGACATATCAAGGTAGTAGTCACAGAACCTATAGATGGTGTATTAATAACCATTCCTCGACTTAACTGAGAAGGTTCCAATCCTAACTTTTTCACACTTTCCAAAGAAATAAACGAGTGTGTTGCACCCGTATCAATAATCACAAATAAAGGAATACTATTGATAAAGCGAGTACCTTTGACCAATTAATCTTCACTAGTAGGTTGAGCTCCCACTAATGCAAATACGTTCCCATCAGATTTTTGCTTCTTTGGTTTCTGGCAATTAGTGCTAATGTGGCCCTGTTCTCCACAATTATAGCAAATAGGCACATTCTCTTTGCAATTGGCCATCACATGACCCTCCCTTCCACACTTAAAACACTTCTTTTCTTTAGTAGGACAATTATTGGCACGATGTCTCGTACCGTTACATCTGTAGCATTTGAGCTCACCGGGAGTACTTCCTCCCCCACTTGGTTTCTTCTCATTACCGGCTTTTTGCTTCCCTTTGTCAGATGGAGCACTATAAGGAGTACCACCAAATCTCTACTTCCCTTTCTTATCATTCACAGCTTTGTAGTGTGCAATTCGCGCCATGTTATCGTTATTATAAATCCTGCTCCTACTTACCAGCTCTGGATAATTTCTTATCTTCTGGAAAGCAATACCCAGCTTAATCTCAGGACTCAGTCCATTCTCATACTTCAGGCATTTGGAAGTCATCGCCTCTTTAGTATTGTAGTGCATACAGTATTGCACTAGCTCTTCAAACTTGGCAGCATACTCTGCCACTGTCATATTACCTTGCTTGAGTTCCAAGAACTCAACCTCCTTAGCACTGCGGATGTCTTCTGGGAAGTACTTCTCCAAGAACTCTCTACGAAATACCGCCCAAGTGATAGTCGTACCCGCGTCTTCCAACCTTTGTGACTGTTGTCCCACCAGACTTCAGCTTCGCCCTCCAGCATGTGAGTACCAAACCTCAACTTTTGATCATCAGAGCATCCCATGGTTCTGAAGATCTTCTCAACAGCTTGTTATTCCGGAACTGCTCCAATGCATGAGACTGAGCATTTCCTCCACCCTGAACGACCTGGATAACGTTCTCAACTATCTGCGCCATGGCTTACATAGCCGCAACAAGAGCAGCATCATTCCTTCCTGCCATACTGATACAACAAATAACTCAGGTTAGGAAACACACGACTCTTATTCTAAGGACTGACTCAATTTGGCCGGTTGAACAGACCTGCTATGATACCAATTGTAACACCCACTTTTCCCACATAAATATTTATATAAATCTTTAATAAAATCAGAGTTACTTTTCTAAAGTGAGATGTTACACCATCAATGTTCATCAAAATCGTTAATAAAAAACGAACAGTGGAATCCAAATCTTTAATATCAATAGCTCAAAGGCTTAACAAATCGAACATAATAAGGTTTTTCAATTCAAGTTTAATTACAAAAATAAGTTTGCTAAACATTAAAAGTAAACGTGCACAAAGATCACCGTTCACGTTACATATCAGAGCTCCTAGGACACGAACATCACACCATCGTACTTCTCAAGTACCTGAATTGTCTACACTTCTGAAGAAGCACAGACGCAATAAAACAAATAGAGGGGTGAGAAATAGATTCATAATATAACGGTGCATATGACATATATGAAGAAGTAATTCATCCCTAATCACACAAAATTTTCAATCATATTATTCAATCAATCATAATGCAATGCGACTCAAATGCACAATGCAAATGCGGTACCGACTCACAATAACGGTTCATCAAATAGAACCTCGAATGCATCGTTAACGTCTCCAACAAGACACGATCATCCATGCCACCACGATTCTCAACGAATCCCGAATAATCACATCCACGACATGATTATTCCATCAAATATATGCACATGCAGATACAACAATGCATACCATATCACAATATACATGAACACATCATGCTTTACGATCCTCATGATCTCATCAACCAACCATCAGTGCATCTTATTCACACACAGAGCATGCACATATCTCATGTTTTTTTTCACAATTATAACCATCCACGTATTCATATAATTCAATTAAACACTTAGGCTTTCTTATACAATTAATTGTCAAGTCCTATATTCACTATTAGAACATCCTCAAAGTTTTATTTCACTAATATAATCCTATATTAGAAGAATGAGTCAAATCCTCCTTAAAACTGACAAAAAATCACATTTATAGTGGCCTGACACGGCCCGTGTCAGGTTTCCTGGGGACACGTCCCCTCCAAATCACCAAATCCCATTTTCCAGGAGGCTGACACGGCCGCCCGTGTCATGGGACACAGCCCGTGTCAGGGCACATGTATCCCAAAATTCCCATTTTTACATTTTTTCCAATTTCTTCCTCCTTTCTCCCCTGCACGAACTCCAATCATTCTAAGTCGAATTTAACACTCAAAACCAACCAATTCACATGTTTATTATCCATTTATACCTATAACATCAACTAGTTTTATTAATAAACTTTCCTAGATCAAATTAGGGAATTTATGAGGTTTAATCCTCTTCTATGTTCATCATAACCCTCACAACCTTCATATGCCAATTCTCCCCATACCAAACATACAACACCAAATATATTTTCAAAACGCATCATATAATCATATTCATCAACAATTTCACAATAGTGCATCAATTCAATCATTATTATCAGAATCTCTTAAAAATACCTAAGGGAGGAAGGAACTCCCAATTACCCTTCTATATCTTATCACCAATCATAAACCCTTTCTCCCCCTTACCTTAAAATCGAAGCTTTTATTCACAACTTTTGGTCTTGGTGATCTACGGTTCTTGACCTTGCCCTTCTTCTCCTCTTTCTCCAGACCTCTCTTTTCTTCGTCAAAAATACGATGAATGAGGTTTATTTCCCTATTTCCTCTTTTCATAAAACAAAAATTCCACATTTGCCCCTTAAACCTCTAACTAACTCTTTTATTTTATTTTATTTAAATAATAACAACATTATAATAGTACACCTTATATTATTATTATTATTCTCATAAAAGACTTTCTTCTCCAATTAATTCAATTATGCCATTGAAATATTAATATTTATTTCACAAAAATAAATATAAAATTAAGGCGTTACATATATGATCCTCATGACCAAGTGAGGTACGTAGGTAACGGGGTAGGGCCCATTCGAGCACTCTTTTATTTTCCCTACATTTTCTCCCCCTTTCTTTTCTTTTCTTATCCAGTTTCAGTTTTTCTTTTTTGCAGCATCTCTCATTTCTTCACCCTTTGAAACAGTCTTTTTTCAAGCGTGGATCCCGTCGGGTACGGCAGACGATCTAGGGTTCTAATACCTTCCCAGGTCGTAACCGAATCCCGAACCCAGTTCTTTGGTTCGCAGGACCTTTGTCCTTCCTTTTCTTTTCTCTGGTCTGTTCAGCATTACCTTTCCCATTCCTTTGGGATAAAAATTCCTGGTTGGCGGCTCTACCCTTTTCTGCGCCACTTTTGTGTTTGTACCAGGATGGAAATCCAGGGAGCGACACTACTTATCAGAGGTTGATGGATAAGGTATTTGTTTCCCAAATTGGACGAAACCTGGAGGTATACATGGATGATATGGTGATCAAAATCAACTATTGGTCACATGTGAAGGATTTAAGGGAAACTTTCGCATAAATTAAAAGTCATATTATGAGAACAAATCCAGATAAATGTACTTTTGGAGTTCAAGTCGGGAAGTTTCTCGGGTTTATGCTCACAAACCGGTGAATAGAAGAAAATCCATACAAATGCCAAGCCATGATAGATATGAGGAGCCCGAATAGTAAGAAGGAGGTTCAACAATCGACTAGGAGACTAGCAACACTATCTCACTTCCTGTCATGCACATGGGACAAGTCGATACATTTCATTACTACTATAAGGAAATCCAAGGACTTTGAATGGAGCGCAGCCTGTGAAGAAGCTTTCCAACCAATAAAACATTTTATATCTACACCTCATATCTTGACAAGACCTAAGGAGAATGCGTCTTTAATCTTATATTTATCAGTCATAAACAAAGCATTTAGCTCAATCTTAGTACACGACGATGGCGGAAAAGAACGACCAATGTATTTTGTCAGGAAAGCCCTAAAGGGAGCATAACTTAAGTATCAAAAGATAGAGCGGCTAGCTTTAGCAGTTGTAATGACTTCTCGGAAGCTAGGATATTACTTCTAGGGGAACCCAATCACGATCAAGACCAATTACCCTGCCACACAGATATTAAAGAAGCCGAACTTAGCAAGATGCATGGTCAAATGGGCTATAGAGCTCTCTGAATACGACATTGACTTTAATCCTAGAACCAACACCAAATCTCAAGCTTTATCTGATTTTTTGGTATAGTTAAGCGTACCGGCAGAGGATGAGGTTGCAAACAGATGGTCTTACATGTGTAAGGATCTTCTAATGTCAAAGGAAGTGGAGTTAGAATAGTATTGGAGGGACCTATTAAACTAACATTGGAATATTCTTTGTGTTTCAATTTTAAGGCCATCAATAATCAAGCGGAGTATGAGGATTTGATTGCCGGGATGCATCTAGCAAAAGAAATTGGCGAAAATTGTCTCCTTGTTAAAACAGATTCCAAATTGGTGACAAAGGACCCGACTTTGATAAAGTACTTTCAGAAGGCGTCATTTATATCTAAAACATTCTCCGAGTTTGAGGTTATACACATCCCAAGGGAAGATAATACTCGGGCCAACTTACTAGCTCTTCTAACCAGTTCTAAAAGCTCGGGAATAAACAAAACAGTGATTCAAGAAATACTTGAGGCGCCTAGTATTCAAATAGAGGAAATAATCATGATGGAGAATGTTCAGGGGTGGATGAAACCTATCATATCCTACCTAACCCAAGATATCTTGCCCAAAGATATCAATGAAGCTTATAGAATTAAAATAATATCTACCTGATACACAATTATTTCTGATACGCTATATAAAATGGGTCATTCAACATCTATGTTAAGATGCGTATCAAAAATAGAGGTCGATCTAGTAATCAAGGAACTCCATGACGACGCTTGTGGTAGCCATATTGGAGCAAGGACATTAGCCGGGAAAATCTTAATAGTTGGGTACTACTGGCCAAAGATGATCCAAGACTATGTATCTTTTTTTAACATGTGGGAGAAGTGTCAAATATTCGCTCCAGTGACACATTTTCCAGCTGAAGCCCTCCACTCCATTTCTTCTCTTTGGCCATTTCATCAGTGAGGAATGGATATCCTGGGGCCATTCCCGTTATCTACAAGACATATCAAGTTCCTTATTGTCGCGGTTGATTATTTTACAATGTGGGTGGAGGCTGGGGATGTTGCACATATCTCAGCTGAAAAAGTGAGGAAATTTTACTAGAAGAACATCATCTACCGATTTGGTTTTCTAGGAGTTATAGTCACAAATAATGGGGTCTAGTTTTCTGGTTCATCTGTGGTTGAATTTTGTAAAGATTACTGAATAGAGAACAGATTCACCTCAATGGAACACCCACAGACAAACGGTAAAGTTGTGGCAACTAATAAAGTAATCTTATGAGGGAGAAAAAAGAAATTGGAGGAGGCAAAAGGAGTGTGGGGCGAGTTCTTACCAGAAATCTTATGGTCTTATCATATGAACTCACATTCTACCACCAAAGAGACTCCTTTCAGAATGGTGTATGGGGATGATGCAATGATTCCAGTAGAAACCAATACTCCCACGTGGAGACGAAAACACTTTGAAGAGGCCGCCAATAGGGACAACTTAAATATATCAGTAGACCAGATAGATGAAATCCAAGAAATAACACAGATCAAGAAGGTGGCTGCAAAACAAAGATTGGCATGGAGGTACAATCTGAAGGTCAAGAAAAGTGAGTTTCATGAGGCTGACTTGGTCTTGAAGAGAATCACAAACCCTAAGAACAAAGGAAAACTTGCTCCAAATTGGGAATGCCCATTTAGAGTTATGCAAAAACTAAACAACAGAGCATAGAAATTAGAAACATTAGAAGGGATAAAAGTACCTAGGACTTGGAATATATCCAGTCTCAAATTGTATTTTCAATTGAAATTATCATGTAATTTTTTAAAAAATAAAAAAGAGTCGGGTCATAATCTTTTCCCTTGCTAGGGCAAGGGTTTTTAATGAGATGCCTGACCTTAGAAGAATATTTGAGCTTTAGTTACAGGTACTCGACTTATGGAGTTATAATTCATTATAAACCCCTATAAATGTGTCGAATTGCTCCACATACATAGGTCGCCCACAAGCATGTCGACTTGCTCTACGTAGGGTTGGCTAAACTCCTATAAACACATTGATTACATTCATGTACATAGGTCGCCCATAAGCGTGTTGACTTGCTCCGTGCAAGGTAGGTAAAACTCCTATAAAGACCTCGATTATATATGTGTACATAGGTCGCCCATAAGTGTGTCGACTTGCTCCGCACAGGGTAGGAAAAACTCCTATAAACACGTTGATTACATTAGTGTACATAGGTCACCCATAAGCTTGTCGAATTGCCCCGCACATGATTGGATAAAATCTTATTAACACGTTGATTAAATCTGTATACAAAGGACACCAATAAGACGCAAGAGGACCGTGTAAAAGTCTCTAATGTACTCGGACACCTATTGGTAAGTAAGGCTTTAAGACTCGCCAAGAAGCTCCTCAAGAGCAGGTTCAAAGGTTATAAGAAGACTAAAACTACTAAGCAACATTTTAAGGCCGAGGATGTACCAATCGGCCATATTAACCCATTCTGACTGAAATTCCGGAAGGACTAATACATACATACATACATGCATACATACATACATACATACATACATACATACATTCATACTGTAAAAACCCCAAATTTTCCCTCACTCATATCACACCATGGCTTGTGATCATTCATTTTGGCATAAGCATAGGCATACCATCTCATATTGCATTTTTGCTTCACTGCATAAGTTCAAGTTCATCAGCATCTAGGGTTTGTGATTTGAGCAATCCAAGATTCCATTTAAGCCACCCCAAAGGCCTAAATGCTTTCCAAGTGGTTCCATGTGTGTTCTATCATCATATTATGTCCCTCAAAGTTCATGGAATTCAAGAGATCACAAGAACAGGCAAGGCATGGAAGCAGAGCTAGGGTTTTCATTGCACAGATGACCAAAATTAGGGTTTTGGTTTCAGAGGCTTTAACTCCAAATTTTTGGGCCATTCTTGTTTCTAATGTTCTTAATATGTTATAATGATCATGTGTACCAAGTTTGATGAAGAAATTCATTGTGGAAGTCATCTGTTCACTGGGTAACTTCCTGAGCAAGTTAAGTCAAAATCAGGGCATCTAAGGCCCCCAACAATGGAACCAAAGGGTTATTTTCATCAAATTGAAGTTATAAGATCTTTATTTGATCTTAGAAGAGGTTGGAAGTTCACAATATTGAAGAATTTTGAGCCATTTGCAAACTTGCCAAAAATGGAAATGACTTGTAATGGAAACTTTCCATTTTGGGAAATTTTTTCAACCTCCTCTTTCTTGATCAAAAATGCTTCAAATGAAAAATTCTTGGTCATGAAAGTTGTAGGATGGATCTTCCCCTTTTCAAAAAGTATAAGAAAATGTTCTGATTCATTATAGAACTCAAGTTATGATCCTTCAAAATTGGCAAAAATCCTATAATTTTCAAGAATGCACCAAAGAGGGATTTTTGCAAAACCACTTGCCAAGGCTTCTAATGACTTCAAATGTGTAAAAATACTTCATGACATGATAAAAAAACTTCAAAAACTCAGAATTAGCTCAATAATTGGATCATTTCATGCCTTGAATCACAAGATACACCAAAGAGGGAAAATTTGCAAAACAAATAGAAACCCTAACATCAAGTGTTCCAACTGCAATGTTTCAATCCTATGGCCTTCCTTGATCCATGTTGAGGCCAAACACCCCAAAATCTCAGGCCTGCACCATGCCCATACCTCAAGTACACATTCTTGACTTTTTTTGCAAATCACCCCATACCAATCACACTATGCCACACCAAGTCCTCTGACCAATCACAACTGCATAAACTAACATTATGGAACACATTTCACATAACACATTAGCCTGAAACTCACCCAAGCTCAGATTACACAAAATCCTCTCAAAACCCCATCTCTTCGAATCTCCCAACTCAGCCATCAAAACTTCAAAATTCTTTCACCAGTCATCTCCACATAACCCCAGGATCATTTCCCACCCCTCACATTGGCCTGAAACTACCTCAAACAAAAACACGATTTTGACATGCTCTGAACTGAAACCTCAAAAACAGCCAACATAAACTTGTTTCAAGCTTGCCATAAGCATCAAGGGGTTCATTGGAGTGGAAAAGCACCAAGAAAGTGGCCAGAAAGCTCTAGATAGCAAAGCTTCATCTCAGGTATACCTCAAGAACAAATTTTCCAGAACTTTGATTTCTTGTTATAGAATGATTCTATGAGTTGCACTGATCATCCTGGTATGTTTGAAATTGAAAATGGTTGAGAAATAAGCATTTCATGATCTCTGAAAGTTTTTTGACCTAAAACTAATTTGTTTCGATTCAGCCTAAATACATGAAATAAATGTGTTTTGTTGGATGATTCTTGTTGTATGATGTTTGGGGTTTGATTCTGGGCAGAGAGATTGAGTTTTAGAGGCTTAGGGAGAGAGATAGTGTTTTGGCTCGTCGGAGAAGATGACCGGAACACTGTTCCGGTCATCTGAAAGTTGTTAGGGTTAATGACGTGTGATTAGTGAAGTTTGAATGTGAGCCATCAGATGCTGCTTCACGCGCGTGTTTGAACGGTCTATATCCCCCATTAGCCCTAATCCAGTTTAATTAAGTTTAATTTTAATTAATTAAGTCAGGATTAATCCCAGCCATTGGATAACGCGCTGATCAACCATTTTTTCCCCAGTTCAAATCTCAGCCCTCAGATTGATATATTTTCCCTTTATTTTATTTTTATTTCATTTTCTTTGTATTTTATTTCATATATTTATTAAAAATAGCAAAAATGATCAAAAAATTCTAAACAATTTTATCAAGTCTTTTATTAATTTTCAGAAACCAAAAATATTTTAATTTTATTTTTTGCATTAAAAAAATATTTTTAAATCATTTAAATTTTTTATTTAATTAATTAATTGATTTTAATTAATTAAAAATACATTTAGGTATTTTAAAATCACAAAAAAAAAATCAAAGAGCATCTTAGACATTTAGAAGCATTTACAAACTCACCATACAAATTTCTTTTTGGTTTTGATCATACTTTGAGATTTTTCATTGAATTAGGGTTCCTAAAATGACCTATTTTCTAACCCTAACTTCAAAAATTCATAACTTTTAAACCAAGTTGAGTTTGTGAATGGTTCTTTTTGCATTGTTCTATGCATGTCTTCTAGAATCCAAATACATTTTTTTTTCATTTTTATCTTGCATTTCCAAATTGTTTGGCATTTTACATTGAAGATCACCCAAAAAACCCTAAGAAACTTAGAAAATCCATAACTTCTTCTAGGTTTAGCTTCTGACCTCCCCCTTTGGATGGTAAACTAGTATAGGTTTAGGGTCCCTTTGAGTGCATTTTCAATTTTTTATCTTGTACATTGCATCTATTTTGGTCATATGCATCTCATACATTCATAAAACCCTAATTCCTCATGTTCATATGCATTCATCTTTGCATAAATATCAATACATGAACTTGCCATGACATCCCAAGCATTTGTATGTCATCTTAGACATCTTAGGACATGTTAGAGAATTTCTTGATCATTTATTCATTCATTTAGTATGCTTTGCATTCATAACATTTCATGAACATCCACGTGTCCACATGCTTCTAAGTTGCTTCCTTTGCATCCCATCTCTCATACAAGCATACATATGCATCATGTGTGACTTTGCAGCATCTTATGACTCATTTACCTTTCATATGCACTTTTGACTTTGATCATAGCACCTTTGTTTGATGCATTTGCATTTCATTTCTTTCTTTACATGTTCAACTAACATTTCAGGGGCTTATGGTAAGTTGTTTAAGGTGTGGGTGTTCATCTGTAAACACCCCAAATTTTCCCTCACTAAGTTCACACCATGGCTTGTGATCTTTCATAATCATACCATCTCATATTGCATTTTGTTTCACTGCATTAGTTCAAGTTCATCTGCATCTAGGGTTTGTGATCTGAGCAATCCAAGGATTCATCTGAGCCACTCCAAAGGTCTCAAATCATTCCAAGAGGGTCCATGTGTGTTCTATCATCATATTATATCCCTCAAAGATCAAGGAAGTCAAAGAATCACAAGAACTGGCAAGGCATGGAAGCAGAGCTAGGGTTCTACACAGATGACCTGAAATTAGGGTTTTGGTTTCAGAGGCCATAACTCCAAATTTTTTGGTCATTCTTGTTTCTAATAGTCTCAATATGTTATAAGGATCATGTGTACCAAGTTTGATAAAGAAGTTCATTGTGGAAGTCATCTGTCACTGGGTAACTTCTTGAGCAAGTCAGAGCAAAATCAGGGCATCTGAGACCCCCAACAATGGAACCAAAGTGGATTTTTCATCAAATTGAAGTTATATGACCTTTATTTGATCATTGAAGTGCTTGGAAGTTCACAAAATTGAAGAAAATTGAGCTAAACCAAAAGTTGCCAAAAATGGAAATGACTTGTAATGGAAACTTTCCATTTTGGGAAAGTATTTCAACCTCCTCTTTTTCAACCAAAAATACTTCAAATGAAAAATTGTTGGTCATGAAAGTTGTAGATTGGATCATTCCCTTTTCAAAAAGTACAAGAACAAGTTCTAATTCATTATAGAACTCAAGTTATGGCCTTGCAAAGTTGACAAAAATCACATAATTTTCACTTTCACACCAAAGAGGATTTTGTGCAAATTCCCATACCAAGCCATTTTGTGACCTCTAATACACTTCTAGGCATCATACAAACATAGTGTATTGCCTAAGAATCAGAATTGGCCCAAGAATCTCAAGTTTCTATGCCTTGCACATCAAGAAATCACAAAGGAGCCAAAATGTACAAAACTTGCAAAAACTCATACAACCATGCTTCCACTTGTGCCAACTGAAAATATGACTTCCATGGCTATCCTTGAACCAAGCTAACTCGATCCATGCCTTGAAACAGCCACTGAACCAGCCCATACCTCAAGTACAAGTTATGTTGACATTTTGGCAACTTTCCCATACCAATCACCATAGGCCACAACAACTCCTCTGACCTATTAAAGCTTGTTATGTGGATCAAAAGCAACTCATAACATACATCACACAAGGCTAAAATCTCAGAATCACCAAGTTTCTCAAAATCACCTCAAAAGCAAAAGCTTTCGAAACTCATAGCTCACACACTCAAACTCAAAACTTCCTTCATCAATCAACTCAGCATCACAAAGGGATCATTTCCCACCCTTCATTACAGCCTGAAAGCACCCAGAACTGAAATACGATTTTTGACCAGCTGAAGAACAACCACTCAAACCATCCATTATAAACTTCTTCCAAGCATCAAAGCATCACCAGGAGGATCATTAGAGTCATTTTGCACCAAAGAGGAGGCCAGATAGCTCAAATTGGGAAAGCTCCACTTCAGGTATCCTCAAGAACAAATTTTCCAGAAATGTAATTTTAGGTTATAGAAATGTTCTTTATGCTTTGCTGATCATCATGATGTATTTACTTTTGAAAATGGTTGAGAAATAAGCTTGTATGCAAGCTCTGAAACTTTTGTAGTTTTTAGGTTTTGATTCGTATCCTTTGATTCAGCCATTAGATTGAGGTTAGATTCGTGCTTAGGAGAGTGTGGGGGAGTGATATGGAGCTTTAGAGCTCTGGAAATAGGCTAGGGAAGAAGTTGACAATTTGGTCTCGCCGGAGAAGAAGACCGGAAGACTTCTCCGGCCACCTGAAACAGATTAGGGTTAATGACGTTTTTAGGGCTAAGTTTAAATTTGGGCCGTTGGATGGGGATTAGTGTTAGGCAGTGGATGGCTCAAATTAGCTCATTAAGTTTTAATTGTGATTAATTAATTAATTTATTAGGATTTAGTCAGTTTGAATTCTGACCATTAAGATGCGCGCGTGGTCTTCCCTCCAAACCCTTGTTTGAATCTGATCCATTGGATCAGTTGACCAGCCTTTAATTCATTTTTATTTTCATTTTATTCCATTTATTTTGAGTAATTCATTTAAAATACTTAGAAAATTCCAAAAATATTTTTCTTCTGCATTTTGACTTCAAATATTTTTCTTCACCCAAATTTTTTTTTATTTTTATATTTTGCTTTAAAAAATCATTTTAAAAATATTTTAATGTTTATTTTAATTAATTAATGGAAATTAATTAATTAAAATACCATTTAGGTTTCCAAAAATCACAAAAAAAATCACATTGTATCTTAGGACATTTAGAAACATTGTCAAACCATTCATACAAATTTCTTTTTGGTTTTGATACAACTTTGACATTTTTCTTGAATTTAGGGTTCATAAAAATCTTTTTTTTGAACCCTAACTTCAAACATTCTTTTCTGTCTAACCATGAAGGGTTTGACATTGGTTCTTTTTGCATTGTTCTTTATATAGCATGTAGTATCTAGCATATTTTTGTCATGAATTTATATTGAAGTTTTCATTTGATTTGCATTTTCCCTCTTAAGGTACCCAAAAACCCTAGTTTACTTAGAAAATTCATAACTTTCTTTAGGTTAAGATTTAGACCTTCTCCTTTGGGGTGTGAAATAATATGGGGTTAGGGTTCCTTTAAGTTCATTTGCAATTTTTTATCTTATGATTTGCTTCTGTTTTTGACTTTTGCATCTCATCCTTTCATGTAACCCTAATTTTACATCCATACTTGCATCTTACATTGCATTGCATGAACATATGAACTTGCCATGACATTCTAAGCATTTGTATGCCATCTTAGACATCTTAAGACATTGCTTGAACATTTCTTGTTCATTTCTTCATACATTTTCCATGCTTTGCATCCATTCCACTTCATAAGTATACATGTGTTTTCATGCTTCCTACATGCTTCATTTGCATTCTTTCTCTTTGTATGAACATTCATAACACTTGATATGCTTTTGCATCATCTCATAGCACCATTTGCATCATGTGTTTGCTTCTGGTTTTGGTCTTACCTTTTCATATGTCTCATTTTCATTTCATTTCTTTCCTTTATGTTAACCTTTTCAGGTGGTAAGTAACTTGAGAAGTGAATTTGCCTTCACTTCTCATTTCTCTTCTCACTCTTCTTATGCATCTTTGCTGCATTTTTATTTTCTTTAGAGTGAGCTTGCTCATTCATGTTAATCATTCACTTTCTTTCTCCAAGTTACTTATCTTCCTCAGTGAAGTAAGTAACTTGTTTCTTCTGCTTCTCCTCCTCTCATCTGCTTCTTCCATTGGTGGCTTCTCTGAAGATCTTTCTTAAGCCTTACAAAGCATAGGAACATCCAAGCATGAAAATAATTAGGGTTGTGATTAGTCCCCTTTTAGCTTTTACCTTTGTGTCTCTCTTCTCACCTCATCATTAGAGACTAAACCTTTAAGGTTTTAAGGCTTTGTGATTAAGGTTATGCCTGCATACTTCTCTTAGGATGGAGTGTATAACTTTAATCCTAAGTGTTAAACCCTTAATCTGTTTAAACCTCTTAATCAATCCATCTTAATAACCACTAATACAATAACTTGTAACCTGGGCCTTGCATTAGGGTTCTGATTCTTCCTTTATTGGTTAAGAAGGACTAACCCTAGTGTTAATGGACAAGTCCCCCTCAAGCTGTCTTACAAATCATAAAACTCACTTCTTAATCTTACCCTTAATTAAAATCCACTTTAATATAGGCTTGTTTGGTCATGAGGTTAATCCCTAATCATGGAATAAGTTGAGGTATCTTCTTCAACTTAAGTGTTTTCATCTATTATCCTTCTATTCAGATGGTGTAATGGATCCATTAATCCTTGATTATGGCTTAAACTCATTACTTAAAACTAAACAAAAACTCAAAAAAACATCTAAATAATCACAAGTAGGTTAATGATCTTAATCCTACACCATCATGGAAATTAAGTTGAGATGTTTATCTCATACTTATGGTATTCTCATTATCCCTAATCAAAGGGAGGATATGATGAGTTTACTAACCCTTGGTTTAGGCTTAAGCTCATTAATTTATGACAAACACAAAAAAGCAATAAAAGATTGAAAACACAAAAAAAAACAATAATCGTCTCCTCCGGGATTCTTTTCTCATCATCTTCACTCATAAACGAGAAATCGCTTCTTCCGTCTAATGCAAGATAGTTAGCACTCGAGCCAGATGAGTCATACACTTGAGCATAGACAAGTAAGCAGTTCATCAGTCAATTTATCTTTCAGGCTCATTGAGTCGAACTACGGTGTTCTGACTTCCTCATTGCACACGAGGATACGTAGGCATAACTTAACTGTTATCAAACAAAAGTCTCTTTGTCATCCCCCTCTTTCAGCATTCTATTCAAAGCCTCAGTTTCCTGAGCAATTCACCTTTTTGTGCTGACACTTGTACTTTCTTTTTCCATCTTTTGCACACAGATAGCACATACACTACCCCTTTAAACACAAACTTTCAAGCGTGGATCCCGTCGAGTACGACGGACAATCTGGGTGCTAAAACCTTCCCAGGTTGTAACCAACCCCCTTTCTCAGTTTCTCTGGTTCGCGACCGTCTTGTCCATATCTTTCCAGGTTTATGCAGCATTACCTTTCCCTCGGGATAAAAATTCCTAGTTGGCGACTCTTTTCACTTCACCTTCATTTTCTCCTTTCGCCGACTGTTCGTGCTTGTACCGGGGATCCAAATCTTTGGGAGCGACAGCTTGGCGACTCTGCTGGGGACCCTTGATATTGCAACCAGGGCTTCTGGTTCTTTTTGTGGGTTCCTCCTAGCGCTTGTTTGATTTGTGTTTACTGGGGTGTTATGTGCTACTTGTACTTATTTATTTGCTTTATTTACTTCTTTCTGTGCATCTTTATTTATTGCTTTCCTTTACAGTTTTATGCATTTCATACTGTCATTATCATGTGCTAGATCTTTTGTCTGTTTTGGTGGGTGGGGTTTCATTGAGTGAGTAAGGTCCTATACCAGGGACCTGAGTGACACATAGGCTATAGTGGCTTCATGTTCTTTCCCATTCCATTTCAGTCTGGTGCGGGAATATGAAACACGGTTCAGACATGGGTTTCTTCTTGAGAACTCTGTGCTACAGATTTCCTATAGTACTAGGGCTATCTGGGAAGCCTGCTAAGTCTGGATGACCTTTTTATGACCTTCAGCATCTGAGGTGAATTAGAGGAGGATCTTTTATGGTTATTGTAAACATTGTACCTCCGGGTTAGAAGTGTTTACACTTCTCATAACTGATCCAAGTCTGAGGATCTTTGTTCTAGAACATTACATGTGAGGGGGTTGGGATATTTGCAGGTTTGCAAGAACCCTTGGCCTTATCAAACCTTGTTACTAGAGTTGTTAAGGTTGTATTATTTGTACAGTTCTTGTGATTACCCTGGACTTGTGACTCTTTATTTGAGTCCCCCACCTGGTTACTGGATTTCCAAGCCTCCATCCGGACTTATAAACATACATGGACTTTTACCAAGGAAGATAAACAGATCCAGCACTTGATCACAAACCCTTTGCATATCATTTGCATACACCATTTTTGCATCATTTAACATTTTCTTATTTGTTTTACAAGATATCCATCTTATTGTCTTTGGTTTGGTTTTGACCCCTTCTGCTACTCAGACTGCTTCAGCTATCTTCTCCAACACCTTCACCAGTTTGTCAGTGATTTCTTCTCCAGCTATCTTCATCAGAGACTCACCTCCAGCATCTCAGCTTCTTCACCAGCATCCATGGACACTTCAAGAAAGAGCAACATCACTTACCACTTCTTTGAGCCCACCCTGACTGGCATCAGGCAAATCGAGTCCCTCATTACTCCTGATCATGTCCCACTATTCAGAGAGCATTATGGAGGCATATTGGACATGGTCTTGGATCTAGATGCATCTCAAATGAGCATGATCCATACTTGCTTACAATTTTATGATCCTCCACTCAGATGCTTCACATTCCCTAATTTCCAGTTGGGACCTTTGCTAGAAGAGTTTTCCATGTTGTTAGGAGTTCCTATCAGGAGAGGGATTCCTTTCAACCCTGAGATGGTTGCTCCAAAAAATGAAGACATAGCTAAGACATTTCATTTAGAGCCTGCCCTCATTGATCAGAACATGACCACCAAGTCTGGGGTTCCAGGCCATCACCTAGACATCTTGATCTCCCAGGCCACCCTGCATGCTGCAATAGGAGAATGGAAGGTTGTCTGTGCACTTCTAGCCCTCAGTATATATGGGGTTATCTTATTTGCAGATGAGCCCAAATTTGTGAGCAAGAATGCCATTCACCTGTTCTTATTGAGAAATCCAGTTCCTACCTTGCTTGGGGACTTCTACTACTCAGTACATCAGAGGAATGAGAAACAAAGAGGAAGAGTGGTCAGATGTTGTGCTCCTCTTTATTACTCTTGGCTGCTAAGACACTTGCCAAAGTCAGATACTTTCCTAAACCCCCATCAACAGAAGAATTGGGCTAAGAGATTTATTGCCTTGACATCAGATGACATTAGATGGTGCACTCAGAGCACCAAGGGCAAGGACATTATTACTAGCTGTGGGCAATATCCTAATGTGCCTTTGATAGGAGTGAAAGGTTGCATCAACTACAACCCTTTACTGTTTAAAAGACAATTAGGGTATGCTTTGGTTCATCCTCCCAGAGGACAAGGTTTGGCTGAAACTCTTTATTGTGAAATTTAACCCAACTTTGTTGTTGTCAGACAAGCTGCCGGGGCTTGGGATAACATTCAGACTAAGGGAACATCCATCCTTGGCAAGTGCAACAACATTGCTTCAGCACAATATTCTGATTGGTCTCGTACCAAAGCTCAGATCACCCGGATGCCCTTCACTTTAGAAGATGTACCTGGACCATCTACAGTACAACCTGCAGCTACTGTCAGTTTGGAAGAGTTTAAGAAGCTGAAGGAAAGGAACACTCAGCTATCTGAAGCTTTGAAGAAGACTCTCTGGGAGAGAAATGACAGCCGTCTAGATAATGAGAGATTGGAAAGGCTCAATATTGAGCACCTGACCAAGATTGAGAAGACGGATGACTACATTAGGAAGGCAAAAGCAGGGGAGTTAGTACTGAAGAATGCCTGCAAGGAGGCAAAGACTCAGAAGGCTAGGGCAGATCATTATCTGGAGGAAAGCCAGGCTAGGTGGATCAGGATCACTAAAGCCTATGCACAGGAAGACCAGAGGACTCAGGCTAAGATAAAGCAGTTGGAGGCTAGTGAGAAGAAGCATCAGGAGGCTTTGCTGGCAGCTCAGAAGGAAATATCTGAATTGAAACTCCGGGCGGGGTTGAAGAGGGAAAAGGACCAGGACAAGCATAAGAAGGTAACCAATGCCATTGCTACCAGGAACCTCCTCATCAGGACTATTACAGAGCATCTAGTAGGTCCAGTGACTGAGGCCCTTCTGAAGGAAGTCAGAGAGGATGACTTTGGATAAGATGTTTGATTCTTTTGCTTGTACTTTTCTTTTGTTGTACTTTTCTTTTGTTGTTGTATTTTGACCCGCCATGGGGATGTATTGTAATCAAACTATGTATTTTCACCGCTTTGTAATATATCAGTTTGTATTATTTATGGTGGGCTTTATCTCTACAACATGATCAACATTTCCTCGAGGTCTGGAAAGGTCAAAACCAAATAACCAAACCGGATACCCTTGGAAGACAAATAGGCATATTGCATTGCATACTAACATTTTCTTTGTTTTGTAGGTTTTTGTTTTATTGTTGTTTCTCACTTTGTTGTTGTTTCAGGAAACATTGCTCGCAGAAGAGTGTTCCCTGTCAACAGAATACACCGGTACCCAACAAGAAACAACCTTTCGGGACTCCAGATGGATCAAGTTCAACAAGACTTGAATGAAGTAAGGACCCAGATGGCCAATGAGAGGGTTGAGATGAGGAACCAGATGACCCAATTCATGATTGTAATGACTAGTTTAGCCCACAACCAGGAAATACTAAGGGAGTTGGTCGAAAGGAAGACTCCTGAAGAACACCATCCGGGTACAGGAGGTACCAGTAACAACGACCACGTGCAGCCTCGCACTGATCCACCAGAGTTCAGACCTCATATGAACCCAGAAATCAATGCCATAAGATATACTCAGGGTAACACTGCTGGAGGAAGGGTCTTGCAAGAGGATCCTCAAGAAGAGCAGTTTACAGTTGTTGGGGCTGGGGACGAAGTTTACGACTGTAGGCTGGATGAGATTGCAGAGAAGCTGAGGTCTCTTGAATCCCAGAATTCCCTAGGATTTGATGTAATGGACATGGGACTAGTGGAAGGGGTGAGAATTCCTCACAAGTTCAAACCCCCGTGTTTTGAAAGGTACAATGGCACATCCTGCCCACGCACCCACCTTCAATCATTCTTGGGAAGATTAAAAGCATACACCATGGACGAAAAGCTGTAGATGTTTTACTTCGAGGATAGTCTAAAAGGTGCCTCTCGAGAATGGTATTCCCATTTGACTAGAGCCACAGTAAGGAACTGGAAGGACTTGGCTGAAGCTCTTATCCGTCAGTATCAGTATAACTTGGACATGGCTCCAAACAGGACCCTCCTTATGGGAATGTCTCAATCTTCCTGTGAGAGCTTCAGAGAATATGCCCAAAGGTGGAGGCAACTTGCTGCTCTAGTTCAACCCCCCATGTCTGAAAGGGAAATGGCAGACATGTTCATGAATACTCTTCAAGGAACCTACATTGACAGATTGGCTGCATTTTCTTCTACCAGCTTCGCAGATGTGGTGATAGCTGGGGAAAGAATAGAAATCCTATTGAAGATGGGAAATATCTCTGATAACGGTGCTAGTTCAAGCAGTACAAGAAAACCATTTACTGGGCCCCGTAGATCTGGTGAGACAAACTCTGTGCACATGGGAAGAGGGAGACCCCAATACTTGCCCAGAACAGTTGCTGCTGTTACTATCCCTGCTCCACCTCCTCAGTATGCCCAACAACCACAACACTTTTCGCAACAACAACAATTTCCTCAACAGAGATCTTATAACAACAATAACAACAATCAACAACAACGCCCGTTTCAACAACAGCCATCTCAGGTCAACCGAGTGATTGACCCCATTCCAATGTCGTATGCTACACTGCTGCCACAACTCCTAAAGCTCAATCTTGTTGAGTTAAGGACATTGGCTCCACCTGATCCTCAAAACCTTCCAAGAAACTACGATGTCAATGTTAGGTGTTCTTTTCATTCCAACGCACCTGGCCACTCTACGAAAAAATGCAGAGCTCTGCATATGAAGGTTCAGGATCTGGTAGATTCAAAAGCTCTGAACTTTGCACCTCCTCCCAATGTAATGAAGAATCCTATGCCAAACCATAATGGGCCAAGGATTAATGCTATAGAGGATGTTTCACCCATGAGTTTGATAGAAGACATTGCATGTATTCAAACACCTCTGGCAGAGGTTAAAGCCCAGCTTTTAAAATGCCAAGTGTTTCCAGGTTGTGGGGCCTGTTGCGAATTATGAAAACTTTCTGATAATGGGTGTGATAGCTTGAGGAGTGAAATTAATGGCTTAATCAGAGAAGGCATTTTGCAAATTACAACCACCACCTCTACAACACCAACAACCCTTTTGTCAGCAACAAGTGAATCTTCGACAAATGCAACAACCATCTTTTCAAATGTTTCTTCTACAACTGCAACAACTATTGTTCCAACTGATTCAGCTACGACTTTAGCAATCATTCCATCTGTCACTTCAACACACAAAAATTCATTTGCACCAGCTACTACAACTTCAACAACCAATAATGATGTTTCCACTGTCACAATTTATTATGACCCGACAACGGTCCCGAATTCCAGCAATTTTCAACAGTCTCAACAAAGCTTCAATTCATCTCGACTAACATCCACCAGAGGTCCTGTTACTATTTTCTACGAGCCACAGACTATTACAGTCCCAACATCTGCTGCAGTGAGCCCAGTCACCATCACGGTGCCCGGGCCAATCCCATATGATAAAGACAGTGCTATACCATGGCATTATGGTGTTGATCTATACTGCAATGGAGAGAAAGTCCTTCTTGATTCTCCAGTTCTAACTCCCCAAGTGGATAATGTTGGGGGAGGCGGAGGCTTCACCCGAAGCGGACGTCTCTTTGCATCACAAGTCCCTAGAACCAACACTAAGGCAGAGGCTTCTACCAGAGCCAAAGGGAAGAGTGTCATACCGGAAGAATCTGCACCCAAAGAAACTCATAAATCATCCTTCGATCAAGATGTGGATGAGTTCATGAGGATTATTAAAAGAAGTGACTATAAGGTTGTGGACCAGCTCCACCAGACTCCTTCAAAGATCTCAATCCTATCTCTGATGTTTTGTTCTGAAGCCCACCGGGATGCACTACTCAAAGTTCTGCACGTTGCCTACGTGCCATAAGAGATCATTGTAAATCAGCTTGAAACAGTGGTATCAAATGTCAATACTAGCCATGGGCTAGGTTTCACTGATGCTGATTTAACAACAGAAGGACGTCTCCACAACAAAGCCTTGAATATAACCTTGGAGTGCAAAGGAGTTGTCTTATCTCATGTTCTTGTAGTCACTGGGTCCTCACTCAATGTCTTACCCAAGAAAGCCCTTGTCAAGCTCAGGTATGATGGGATAGCTCTCCGGCCAAGTAACCTTATGGTTAGGGCTTTTGATGGCTCCAAAAGAACTGTTTTGGGAGAGGTGGAGTTGTCAGTGATAATCAGTCCACAAGTCTTTAAAACCATTTTCTATGTGATGGACATACAGCCTGCTTACAACTGTTTATTAGGTCGACCCTGGATTCACGCCGTAGGCGCAGTAATGTCGACCCTTCACCAGAAACTGAAGTATGAATGGGAAGGACAGATTATCACCATCTGTGGTGAGGAGGACATATTTGTTAGTCATCTGGCTACTTACAAGTATATTGAGATGGATGGTGAAATCCATGAGACAATGAGCCAAGGGTTTGAGGCCCTAAATGTCAATGAGGCTACTGAAGTATTTGCTGCATCCCAGGAGGACAAGATGGGTACTTCAATTGTCTCTTATCAGCAAGCCCGAAAGGTTGTTGAAGAAGGTAATGCTCAAGGCTGGGGCAAGCTGCTGCCAGTTGTCGCTCCCGACAAATGAAAATCGGATCAGATGAAGGTACAGACGCGAACGGTCGGCGAGAGGGAACAGTGAGAACACACAGCCGTGAACTCACTGGAGATGAATAGAGTCGCCAGCTAGGCATTTTTATCCCGAAGGAAAGGTAATGCTGCATAAACCTAGGAAGAGATGGATAAGACGGTTTGCGAACCAGAGAGACTGAGAAAGGGGGTTGGTTACAACCTGGGAAGGTATTAGCACCCAGATTGTCCGCCGTACTCGACGGGATCCACGCTTAAAAGATTTGTGTTTTAAAGGGGTAGTGTCAGTGCAATCTGTGTATAAAATAGCTGGAAAAGAATGTACAGGTGTCAGTGTGAAGTGTATAAGTGATGTGAAAGTGTCAGTGTAAGAACAGAGTGAAATGCTCAAGATCATGAGGCTTAAAGAATAAGGCTGGAAAGAGGGGGAATATACAGAGACTTTTGTTCGATAACTGTTAAGTTATGCCTACGTATCCTCTCGTGCAATGAGGAAGTCAGAACACCGTAGTTCGACCCAAAGAGACTGAAAGGTGAATTGACTTGTGAACTGCTTACTTGTCTATGCTCAAGTGTATGACCTGTCTGGCTCAGGTGCGTACTGTCTTGCATTAGACGGAAGAAGCAAGTTCTCGGTTGTGAGTGAAGGTGATGGGAAAAGAATCCCGAAGGAGACGATTATTGTTTGTTTTTGAGTTTTCAGTCTTTTATTTCTTTTTGGATTTTTGTCATAAGATAATGAGCTTAAGTCTAAACCAATGGGTTAGTAAACTCATCACATCTTCCCTCTGATTAGGGGTAATGAGAATACCTTAAGTGTGAAGTCAGATTCTCACACTTAATCACCATGATGTAGGATTAAGATCATTAACCTACTTGTGATTATTTAGATGTTTTTGGTGTTTTTGTTTAGTGTTGAGTAGTGAGGTTAAGCCATAATCAAGGATTAAACAGACCCATTACACCATCCTAAAAGAAGGATGATAGATGAGAGTGTTTAAGCTGAGGAAAACTCCTCAACTTAATCCATGATTAGGGATTAAACCCATGACAAAACAAGCCTTTATTAAGTGGATTTTAGTTAATGATATGATGAAGAAGTGAATTTTATGATTTGTAAGACAACTTGAGGGGGACTTGTCCATTAACACTAGGGTTAGTCCTTCTTAACCAATTAAGGAAGAATTAGAACCCTAATGCAAGGCCCAAGTTACAAGTGTGATGTCTTGATGATTATTAGATGAATTGATTAAGAGATTTAAACACCTTAAGGGTTTAACACTTAGGATTAAAGTTATACACTCCATCCTAAGAGAAGGATGCAGGCATAACCCTAATCACAAAGTCTTAAAGCCTTTAGGGTTTAGTCCCTGATTATGAGGTGAGGAGAGAAGACTCAAAGAGAGACACAAAGGTAAAACTATGGGGGGACTAATCAAAACCCTAATTCATTATCATGCTTGGTTGATCCTAAGGTTTGTGAGGTTTACAAGAACAATCTTCAGAAGAACCACCAGGAAGCAGATGAACAGGATCAAGAGAAGCAAAGTGACTTGCTTCATTCAAGAAGTCAAGTCACTTGAAGAAAGAAAGTGGGAAGGAGAAGAATGAGCAAGCTCAAACTCAAACACATATAAAAAGGCAGCAATGGATGCAAGAGAGATGAAAAAAAAGGGTATGAGAAGTGAAGGCAAATTCACTTCCCAAGTTTTACTTACCACCTGCAATGTTAGAAAGAAAATGCAATGCAATGCAAGATGAGATGAAATGATATGATGCTAAGCAAAACCAGAAGCATGTTGAGGATGATTATGATGTTATGAGGTGCTGCAACATGAGGCAAGACAATGGGGATGTTCATACAAGATTATGAATGCAAATGATGCAAGCTAAGGAGCATGAACAAGCATGAAAAGTTATGAATCATACAAGACAAATGACATGGCAAATATGAGATGCAATGATCAAAGATGCTTCCTATATGTCTTAAGATGTCAAATGAATCATAAGCATGCACAAAATGCAAAGACAAGTCATGTTATGCAAGGGAATGCAAGGAGGATGCAAAAGAAAGCCCAAATTAGGGTTCATGGATCAAACATCAAACACAAACCAAAAACAGAAGCAAACCTCATGATAAAAAATGTAAAATGACAACCAAAGAAACCCTAGGCCTATGATGAACCACTGCCCAAAGGGGAGCTCTCAACTCTCAACCAAACTCAAGTTATGAATTTTCTAAGTTATTAGGGTTTTTTAGGGTTCTTAACAAAACAAATGCCAATCAATTAGAAAATGCAAGAACAATTCATGGCCTTTTTATCCTAGAAACTACATGCTAAACAAAAGACAATGCAAGAAGAATCAATGTCTCAACCTTCACCAATTGGCAGAAATGATTTTTTGAACTTATGATCAAAATAATGCACAAAAAATGATTTAATTCAATGAAAAATTCTTAAAATGCATCAAGATCAAAAAAGAAATTTGGTTTGAAGGTTGGAAAATGTTTCTAAATGTCTTAGAACAATTCATGAATTTTTTTGTAATTTTTAAATACCTAAAAGCATTTTTAATAAATTAATTTTCATTAATCAATTAAAAATAATCTTTTAAATATTTAAAAATACTTTTTTAATGATAAAAAAATAAAATAAAAATATTTTTGGGTTTTAAAAATTAGTGAAACTCTTGACAAAAAGTTTCATAATTTTTAAAACATTTTTGCTATTTTAAATAAATAATGCAAAACAAATGAAAAGAAAATGAAAATAAATGAATTTTAAATGAATTAATGAGAAGTCAGCTAATCCTAGGGACAAGATTCAAAACTACACGCGCGGGAGTTGACTGCGCGCCACATCTCACGGCCAGAATTCAAATCTCACTAATCAATGCTTATGCCCTAATCTTGCCGTTAAACAAATTCAGATGACCGGAACAGTGTTCCGGTCATCTTCTCCGTTCACCCCAAAATGCTAACTCTCCATATACGTATTTAAAATGAAATCTAAGGACACAGGAATGATCCCCACTCACTCACGAATCAAAAC
Organism: Lathyrus aphaca; assembly: GCA_963966055.1. Classification (NCBI taxonomy): domain Eukaryota; kingdom Viridiplantae; phylum Streptophyta; class Magnoliopsida; order Fabales; family Fabaceae; genus Lathyrus; species Lathyrus aphaca. The sequence goes on from OZ014525.1 coordinate 354,867,159, forward strand.
CCTAACTCAAAACAAATTTATCATCCCTACAATGGCTGAATCGAAGCAATCTATTTCTAGGGCAAAAAGTTTCAGAAGCATGGTAAACTCTCATCTCTCCACCATTTTCAAAACCAAAGGCACATTCATGATCAGGAAGACATATAGAACAGATTAGGAACTTAAAAAATGATTTCTGGAAAAATATTTCTTGAGCTACCTGAGATTCGAAGCTTTCAACTCAGCTACTTTCTGACCTCCTCTCTTGGTGAAATCCACTCTACTTGGCCTCCTGATGATCCTTGAATGCTTAGGAAGAGTTTATGTTGGCTGGATGAAGAGTTTGAGTAAATTCTGCTCAAGCTCAGTTGAACATGGCAATGGTGATCCAGGTTGTTTCTGGCAAGGGTGAAGGGTTGTTTGTGGTCCAGATGATGAGTAGAGAAGGTTTATGGAGTTTGTCTGGGTGTTTGTGAGCTGTGGAGAGAGTTTCGAATGAAACTGCAGGTTGGAGTGAAAATGGTGAAGTGGTGTTATGGCTTGTTTCAGGCTTGGTTCTTGGTTGCTTTTGACTCAATGAGACATGGTGAGATGAGGGGTGAAAATGGTTTGGATGTTTTAAGTCTGGACAGAGAGATTCGAAGAAGTTTGCAAAAGGGAGTGTGTTTGAGTATGTGATGAATGTGTGAGTTTCAGCCTTGCCTTGTACATGAAATGGCTTGCAAAATGATAATGTATTTTAATCCTATAGGTCAGATGATGTGACCTGGCCTATAGTGATTGGTAAGTTTGCTTTTGCTCAAAAGTCAAATTTGGTGTAAGAGAAGTATGGCTCATGATCTAGGCAAGTACAAGCATGGGGGCTGCGCAGCAAGGGTGAGGGGAAAGGCTAGCCAAAGTCAGCAGCCAATGTCATAAGTTGTAGGAAGTGATCATGATGATTTTGCAAGTTGTTGCTCTTTTGTTCACATGTGAGAAATCTTGTTATATGAACCATAAAACATGAGCAATACCTAGTCCAATCTGAACTTTATGACTTGTAGAATGTTGGCACATTGGTTAGAGGTGAACTTGAGGCTGCAAAAGTCATTGATCCATGATTTTGCAAAATTCTCACTTAGGGCATGCCTTGAAAATAAGTGATTTTAGCCAACTTTGCATTGCCATAACTTTTGATCCAAGAAGAGTTTGATCATGTTCTTGTACTTTTTGAAAAGGGAAAGATGAGATCTACAACTTTCATGACCAAAGTTTTTCCATTTGAAGCCTTTTTGGATCAAGAATCAAGGCTTGAAAAATGACCTAAAATGAAGCATTCTTGAAAAGTCAACTATGCCCAAAAAGTCAACATTTGCAAAAACCCTAAATTCTTGATTTCTATGAACTTCAACCTTCTTCCATGATCAAATAAAGATCATATACACTCAAAATGATGAAGATCACCCATTGGTTGGGTCATTGGGGGGCCTCAGATGCCCTGATTTTACACTGACTTGTCTGAAAAGTCAACCCTTGATCAGATGACTTCCCCATGGAATTTCTTCATGAAACTTGATATGCATACTCCCTATACCATATAGAGATCAATGGAAACAAGAATGACCAAAAAATTTGGGGTTATGGCCTCTGAAACCAAAACCCTAATTTTCAGTCAACTGTGTAGTTCAAACTGGCTCTGCATCCACTCAAACCCTAGCTCTTGTGATTCCTCTGCATTTTTGACTTTGAGGAGATGAAATATGATATAAGAACACACATGGACCCCTTTGAGTTGATTGTGGCCTTTGGAATGGCTCAAGATGCCTTGGGATTGCTCAGATCACAAACCCTAGGTGCAGATGCCTTAGGAACTATGCAGTGAATCAAAAATGAGATGTGAGATGATATGATTGTGTTTATGCATATGAGGATGATCACAAGCCATGGTGTGAATGGGTGAGGGCAAATTTGGGGTGTTTACAGCTGCCCCTATTCAAACATGAGTTAGCTGTGCAGGTTGTAAGTGACGGCTTAACAGGCGAACAAGATAACTTGTGGTTGAATACCAAAGACAGTCCAAAATTTGCACTCACAGAATGAAGAAGCAAAGGGATATAGATTGTAAAAGCAAAACAAAGTATATTGTAAAGTGTGGGCGACGGAGGACGACCGTCGAGCAGAGGACGACTGCTGGGCAAGGTGGTATGTGAAGCAAAGCGATGACGGGGACGGCCGACATGCTGGTAAAGCGTATAAAGCAATGACGGGGACGGCCGACATGCTGGGGATAAAAGGTAAAGCTAAGACGGGGACGGCCGACTAGCTGGGGAAAATAAAATATCATGATGGGGACGGCCATCAAGATAAAGCTGCAAAATTCTGAGGGTTAATGAAACATGACGGGGACGGCCATCAAGTTCATAAAGGTAAAGTAACCAACGATGGGGACGGCCATCGGGCTAAAAAGGAAAAGGGACCACGACGGGGACGGCCATCGGGTTAAAGAATAAATGAAATAAACAGATGATGGGGTACGGCCATCAAAGGTGAAGGACGATCACCTAGCAGGGGACGGCTGCTCTGTGGGGAAAGAAAATATGATGGGGACGGCCATCAAAGGTGGAGGACGACCACCTGGCAGGGTACGGCTGCCGAAAATATCAACGATGGGGACGGCCATCGGATAGGAAAGGTCAACGATGGGGACGGCCATCGGACGAGCAAGATGGAGGACGACCATCAAGGAGTGGAGGACGACCACTCAGCAGGGGACGGCTGCTCTCGGGGTTTGTCATAACACAGGACGAGTGTCAGATAACCAAAATCAACAATGGGGACGGCCATTGGATAAAGTGATGAAGGACGATCATCAAGAGGTGGAGGACGACCACCTAGCAGGGGACGGCTGCTAAAATCAACGATGGGGACGGCCATCGGATGAGCATGATGGAGGACGACCATCAAGAAGTGGAGGACGACCACTCAGCAGGGTACGGCTGCTCTCAAAGGTATCATAACACAGGACGAGTGTTAGATAAAAAGAAAATTGTTGGTGATCTACTGGGGAGATAGTAAACGCGGACGAGCGTTTACATCCAAGAAACAAAAGGTATAAGTATTTGGTATTGTGTATAGATTAGAGATGCGGACGAGCATCCTTAAGACTATGATACGGACGAGTATCATGTAGAAACAAACTGACACATGTTCAGAGATGATGATACGGACGGGTATCAACTGGTTAACAAAGAACACGGACGAGTGTTGATTCTGAAAGGATTCTTCTGGGGAACAATAGACACGGACGAGTATCTATATTCAAGAAGATATAGGTGTTTGACACAGTGTATAGATTAAAGATGCGGACGAGCATCCTTAAGACTATGATACGGACGAGTATCATGTAGAAACAAACACTAGACGCAATGCTCTGAGATGATGGTACGGACGAGTACCAACTGGTTCACAAAGAACAAGGACTACTGCCGAATCTGTGGGGATATGAGTGATGATGTATACAAGATACGGACGAGTACCTGTATAAGTGTGAGTGGTGTATAGATGAGTGTTTATCTGCTGGGGAGGGTGACACGGACGAGTGTCAAAAGTGAAAAGTATAATATTAACAAGTATATGGGTTGATGAAAGTGACTGCGCTGGGGATATGACACGGACGGGTGTCAGGGAAGTGTATATAAGTATATGTGAGTGCAAAGAGGATGTCTTTGGCTTTTTGCTGGTGATTTGACACGGACGGGTGTCAGGATGTATCTGTAATGAGGGTGATTTGTTTGTAAAGGGTGTTCAGGCGACTTTACTGGGGAAAGATGACACGGACGGGTGCCAAAAGGTGTATATACGGGTGTTTGTGATTTGAGAGGCAGCTGCTTTTGCTGGGACTCTGATGGGGACTCTTGGGGAGAGTAATCTGTATTCACCAGCGTTCAATTCACAACATGACTTATGATTATGCTATGCATTTGATTTTTGCCGTAATGCTCCGTATTAGACGGAATGCTACGCTCTGGGGGGTGAATATGATGCGGATGCCATGATTATGCAAAGGGGCACGGATCCGGGATTCGGATCCCATTGCCGCGAAGATCTCTGGATGACCTGCTTGAAGTGGACGTCCCAGCTGGGGATGAGATCACTGGTAGATCTAATGATGTATCTGCTTGGGGATATATGTCACTGGTTGACATAACCTTGATAATACGGGACCCAGCTGGGGTTTGTAGAAGCTTTATGTACTCTGTTGTGACTTCTCCGTGCGTTGCTCTTCTGAATAAAGGCTTGAAGCTCTGTGGGGAGATGATTCCCTGATTTCTGTATTCGGTTGAGGAAGAATGGCCACTCGGCTGGGGAAGTGAGAGGCAACTCAGCTGGGGATATAGCATCCTGAGTGTTAAGCCTGTTTGTTGATTTGGCAACTTTGCTGAGGGAAGCAATGGGGGAGCAACTCAGCTGGGGATAGAGCATCTCGGATGCTGAGATTTAGTGTATGCTGATTTGGCAGCCCCGCTGGGGAAATGGGCACCTTCTAGTGCCAGGTGGAAGATAAACCGAGTTGATAATGATTCACCTACTCGCTGAGACGTAACCTGCATGCCCCAGGTTGCGTTCTGGATACCTGCAATCCTGCAAAGGTAATGGAACGTACAAAAGGTCCCGAGGTATCCCTCGCTGGATTCCGTCATAGGAGTTAAGTACTTTCGAGAATAATCACATTCCCTATAAGCATGTGTTTTGTTTTTAGAGAAGGCATCTGTACTTATGCAATTGTATTTTTAAAGATATCAGACAACTCCTTGCAAAACGTAAATGTAAAAGACGAAACATGACTGAAAATCTGATCTTATTAATTCATGTGCCCTGAATTGGCAAGATACAGTCAAAGAAACATATCTCCTGAAATGAGGAGATTGTTACAAATTGAGAAATAAAGTGCTGGCGGTGTTGACGACGCTTTAAGGAGCTTCCTCTCCTGCTATGACTCGTATGACAATGACGTTCTTCTCGTCTTGCTTTCTGGAGAGAGTTGATTCTGATTGAAGCTTGATCCTTTGAAGCTTACCAAGTTGTAGGTGATACAGACGAATTCAGAATGCAGTTGTTCGCTTATTCCCTTGTTTTGCATGGATCGCCCTTTCGGGTTTTCGACCCATCGGGATACCCATTTTTGCCTGAGTTGTCCAATGCGGCTTTTCAACTCAGCGGGTGTACATTTTTTGTTTATTTTCCCTTACTTTTGCCCGAGTCTTTTATTCTGTTTTTGACTCGCCGGGATGCCCTATTTTTGCCTGGACTTACATTCTGTTTTTATGTCCAGCGGGTCATTTTATGCGAAGTATTTTTTAACTGCATCTGAATTCACAGGGGATGGGAAATCTTCATCATCCATGGTGCTGAGCATCAGCGCTCCACCAGAGAAAACTTTCTTTACAACGAATGGTCCTTCATAATTTGGAGTCCATTTGCCCCTGTGGTCTGTATGAGGAGGGAGGATTCTTTTCAACACAAGATCCCCTACTTGGTACTTCCGATGCCTGACTTTCTGATCAAAGGCTTTCTTCATTCTTCTCTGATACAACTGCCCGTGGCAGATTGCAGCCAATCTTTTCTCTTCGATCAGACTCAGTTGTTCGTATCGGGTCCGAACCCATTCTGCTTCACTCAGTTTAACATCCATCAAAACTCGTAGAGAGGGTAATTCAACTTCAACAGGCAGGACTGCTTCCATACCATATACAAGCTGATACGGTGTTGCCCCAGTGGATGTTCTGATTGATGTGCGGTACCCATGCAAGGCAAACGGTAGCATTTCATGCCAGTCTTTGTATGTGACTACCATCTTTTGCACAATCTTCTTGATATTCTTGTTAGCTGCCTCGACAGCGCCATTCATCTTTGGCCTGTAAGGAGAAGAATTGTGATGTTGGATCTTGAAGTCCCGGCATAGCTCTGCCATCATTTTGTTGTTTAGATTGGAACCATTATCAGTAATGATTCACTCGGGAACTCCATACCGACAGATGATATCTCTCTTCAGAAATCTGGCTACCACTTGTCTTGTAACATTTGCATATGAGGCTGCTTCGACCCACTTGGTGAAATAGTCAATGGCGACCAGGATGAATCTGTGGCCGTTTGAAGCAGTCGGCTCAATCTTGCCAATCATGTCAATACCCCACATAGCAAAGGGCCATGGTGAAGACATGATGTTCAAAGGATTGGGAGGCACATGCACCTTATCTGCGTAGATCTGGCATTTATGGCATTTCCTGGCGTAGGCACAACAGTCTGCATCCATTGTGATCCAGTAGTAGCCTGATCTTAGTAATTTCTTAGCCATGGCATGCCCTCCGGCATGGGTACCAAAAGATCCTTCGTGCACTTCATGCATCAGCAAATCTGCTTCCGCCTTGTCAACACATCTGAGGAGTACCATGTCAAAGTTCCTCTTGTATAAAGACCCATCAGTGTTCAGAAAGAAACTACCAGCCAGCCTTCTTAAAGTCTTCTTATCATTGGAAGATGCCCCAGGTGGGTATGTCTGATCCTCCAAGAAGCTTTTAATGTCATGGAACCAAGGCTTATCATCTTTTACAATATCCGCTGCAAATACATATGCTAGTCTATCAAGTCTAGACACTGAAATCTGAGGTACAAAGCTAGCGGCTTGAACTTTGATCATGGATGAAATGGTAGCAAGAGCATCCGCAAACTGATTCTCGTCCCGAGGGATATACTCAAGCTTGACTGTTGTGAAGAAAGTCAATAACCTTCTTGTATAATCCCTGTAAGGTATCAGATGATCTTGGTGGGTGTACCATTTCCCGTTGGTTTGATTGAATACCAAAGCTGAATCTCCGAATACGGTCAATGTCTTGATCCTGAGGTCAATGGCTTCCTCAAGACCCATAATGCAAGCTTCGTATTCAGCTTCGTTGTTAGTGCAGTTGAAAGTGAGTTTTGCCGAGAAAGGCATGTGAACTCCTTTTGGTGTAATGAGTACTGCACCAACACCACGGCCATTCATGTTAACAGCCCCATCAAACATCATAGTCCATTCTTCCTCCGGGTCAGGCCCTTCAGTGTGAATAGGCTCTTCGTGATCTTTCGCTTTAATGAACATGATGTCTTCATCAGGGAAGTCAAACCTCATTGGCTGGTAGTCATCAATGGGTTGTTCAGCAAGATATTCAGATAGTACACTGCCCTTGATGGCTTTCTGAGATGTGTACTGTATGTCGTATTCTGTAAGGATCATCTGCCATCTTGCAACCCGTCCGGTAAGAGCTGGCTTCTCGAAAATGTACTTAACTGGATCCATTTTTGAGATTAATAAGGTAGTGTGGGTCAACATATACTGTCTCAGTCGGCGAGCAGCCCACGCTAAAGCACAGCAAGTTTTCTCGAGCAGTGAATAACGCTGTTCACAGTCGGTAAACTTTTTGCTTAGGTAGTATATTGCATACTCTTTTCGACCAGACTCGTCATGCTGGCCCAACACACACCCCATTGACTCTTCTAGCACTGTCAAGTACATAATCAGAGGTCTTCCTTCAACTGGCGGCATGAGGATTGGAGGTTCTTGCAGATATTCTTTGATCTTGTCAAAAGCCTTCTGGCAATCTTCGTTCCACCTGACCGTTTGTTCCTTTCTTAACAGCTTGAACAAGGGCTCACAGGTTGCTGTGAGGTGAGATATGAACCGTGAGATGTAGTTCAATCGACCTAAGAACCCTCGAACTTCTTTCTCAGTCTTCGGTGCAGGCATTTCTTGTATAGCCTTGACTTTATCAGGGTCAACTTCAATCCCCTTCTCGCTTACAATAAAGCCCAGCAGCTTACCGGATCGCACCCCGAATGTGCATTTGTTGGGGTTCAGCTTTAGTTGGTACTTCCTCAGACGTTTGAACAACTTCAGCAGATTTACCAGGTGATCTTCCTCTGTAAGGGACTTGGCGATCATATCATCCACATAACATTCTATTTCTTTGTGGATCATATCATGGAATAATGTCACCATAGCCCGTTGATATGTGGCACCAGCATTCTTCAGTCCGAATGGCATCACTTTGTAACAGAACGTGCCCCAAGGTGTGATGAATGTTGTCTTCTCCATGTCTTCAGGTGACATCTTGATCTGATTATATCCTGAAAATCCATCCATGAAGGAGAATACCGAGAACTGAGCCGTGTTATCTACCAACACGTCAATGTGAGGTAATGGGAAGTCATCCTTCGGGCTGGCTCTGTTCAGATCCCGGTAGTCAACACACATTCTTACTTTGCCGTTCTTCTTAGGCACAGGTACTATATTAGCAACCCACGGTGGGTAGCTAGTCACAGCAAGGAACCCGGCGTCCCATTGCTTTTGTACCTCTTCCTTAATTTTCATAGCCATGTCTGGGCGAGTTCGGCGCAGCTTCTGTTTGACTGGAGGGCATTCTTCTCTCAAAGGCAGCTTGTGCACAACAATGTCGGTATCCAACCCTGGCATGTCTTGATACGACCAAGCAAACACATCAACATACTCTCGAAGCAGATCTATCAGTTGTCTCTTCACTGAGTCTTGCAGGCAGGCCCCGATTTTAACTTCTTTCACATTTTCTTCCGTACCAAGATTAATCACTTCAATCTCCTCCTGGTGAGGAGCAATGACCTTTTCCTCTTGTCTCAACAACCTGGCTAGCTCTTCAGGAAGCTCATATTCTTCATCAACCCCTTCATCAGCTTGATTGATTGGATTGTCAAAGTCATACGATGTCATAGCCGTGCTGTTGTCGGTGCTGTCAGGAAGGCACTCTCTGCAAGGGTTAAGTTTGTTCGTTTTAGTGATTGATTTTAATCTTGCTGTAGAAAAAAGTGAAATGAAGTTATCATTTTGAAAACACCGCCATTTATTTTTGTACAAAAAGAAAATGGAAAAACAGTGAGCATAAAAAGAAAAAGACTCGTTTGCAAAAAGATGTCTGATATTTCATTAATTTGATCTTGTTTGCACAAAAGTACAGATGGCCCTGATTACAAAATGAGTCTTGTCATCTTGGGCAAGATGCAAGACTTGGATGCATGCTATAAAAATACAGGAAATAATAATTACTCTGCATGAGTAACTCTTATAATTTCCTGGGAAGACCAGTTCGAGACACTGCTCCCCGGGATCTTTGGACGAATCCAATTCTCCAGATTGCGCTCCTCTTCCAGCTCGTCTTCCAAACAGTTGATAGCATCGGGGATAAGCATCCCCCCACTGACAAAACCTGGCTCTGCAGCAGCCTTTGCTTGATGTTGAGTTGGTCTGTAACCCAACCCAAATTTGTCCTTCTTCTCCTCCACAGCTAAAACCTTGCCCCAGCCTAGGGCAGTTCCTTCTTCAACAACCTTCCGGGCTTGTTGGTAAGATGACATGGAGATTCCAGATACAGCAGATGCTTCATTGACATTCAAGGCCTCAAAACCTTGGCTCATTGTTTCATGGATCTCTCCATCCATCTCAATGTATTTATAAGTAGCCAGATGGCTAACAAAAATATCCTCTTCCCCACAGATTGTGACAACTTGGCCTTCCCACTCAAATTTTAACTTTTGGTGAAGGGTAGACGTTATTGCGCCGGCGGCGTGAATCCAGGGTCTACCCAACAAACAGCTGTAGGCGGGCTGAATGTCCATCACATAAAAGATAGTTTTAAAGGTCTGTGGGCCAATTGTCACAGGCAGCTCAATCTCTCCCAGAACCGATCTCTTAGAACCATCAAAGGCTCTTACTACCAGGTTGCTGGGTCTCAATGCCAATCCATCATATTCAAGCTTCACCAGAGCCTTCTTTGGCAAGACATTCAGGGAAGAACCTGTGTCCACCAACACATGAGAAAGGACAGCTCCTTTGCATTCCATGGTTATGTGCAAGGCTTTGTTGTGATTGCGACCATCCGCTGTCAAGTCAGAATTGGTAAACCCTAGCCCATTGCTAGCAGTAACATTTCCAACCACGGTTTCCAATTGGTTGACAATAATCTCCTCAGGCACGTAAGCTGCGTGCAGGACTTTAAGTAGTGCATTCCGATGGGCTTCGGAGCACATAAGCAGTGAGAGGATGGAGATTTTGGATGGCGTCTGGTGAAGCTGATCCACAATTTTATAATCACTCTTTTTGATGATTCGCATGAACTCATCAACTTCCTGATCAAATGGGGTTTTCAGGGCTTCTTTGACAGCTGGATCTTCCTGCACCGGGCTCTTTCCTTTTGCCTTGGCAGCAGCTTCTGCTTCGGCAGTAGGTCTTTGAGCTTGTGAAGCGAAGAGACGTCCGCTTCGAGTGAAGCCTCCGCCTCCCCCCACATTATCTACTTGTGGTGCAGGTGTTGATGTTTCAAGAGTGATTCTTTTTCCTTCGCAGTATACGTCAGAGCCATAGTGCCAAGGGATGGCCCTATTGCTTTCATATGGTACTGGTCCAGGCACCGTGACAGTGACTGGACTGATTGATGCTGCTGAAGGGACTGTAATTGTTTGTGGATCATAAAAGATTGTAACTGGTGCTCTAGTGAGAGCAGCACCTTCTGAATGGTAAGCGGAATTATTTTCAGGATCGTAGAATATGGTAATAGTGGAGACATCTTCATGATTGATTGCTGGTGTTGTAGGAGGTACTGTTGGAAGGACTGTTGTTGTTGCTGATGGAGAGTCGAAATGGAATGAAGCTGTAGTTGTAGCAGGAGGAACTGTTGAAAACTGATCATTTGGGAGGACAGGTGAAGTACTTGTTGATGGTGCTGATGAATTGTCGGGAACAATAGTTGCTGCATTTGTAGGAGGATCTGAAACCGTTGTTGATGAAGTTGCCGGATTTGTCGGAAATGATGTAGTGATCTGTAGCAAACCACTCTGAATAAGGCTGTCAATGCCATTCCTCAAATCTTCACACCCATTCCATGAAATATTGCAGTATGGGCACCCTAGTTCACACCCCGGAAATATCTGGTTTTCACGGAGTTGAGCTTTGATTTCCACCAATGGTGTCCTGATCTGATCCACACTGGTTATTAAATAAGACGGTTGGTCTTCTTCAATAGCGTTAATTCGGGGACCACCATGGTTTGGCATTGGGTTTTTATTGACATTGGGCGGAGGTGCAAAATTCAGAGCCTTGGAGTCTACCAAGTCTTGTACCTTCATATGCAGAGCCCTGCATTTTTCTGTACTGTGACCAGGTGCGTTGGAATGAAAAGCACACCTAGCATTGGAGTCATAGTTTCTTGGTAGACTGTTGGGATCCGGAGGTGCCAACGTTCTTAGCTCAACCAGGTTGAGTTTCAGAAGTTGTGGCAGCAAGGCAGCATACGGCATTGGGATCGGGTCGATCACTCGGTTAGCTTGAGATGGCCTCTGTTGGAATGGCCTCTGTTGATTGTTGTTGTTGGAGTTGTTGTTGAAGTTCCTTGGAGGATACTGATTCTGATGATACTGAGGTTGTTGTTGGAAGTTTTGTTGAGGAGGTTGATAGACTGGCTGTGGATGAATTGGAGCAGGGATAGTGACTGCTGCTATTGACCTCTGAGCATATTGGGGCCTACCCCTGTTGGTGTGAATGGCATTGGTCTCGCCAGTTCTTCTCGGGCCTGCAAAAGGCTTTCTTGTACTACTGGACGAGCTTGCACCGTTGTCTGAGATCTTTCCCATTTTTAACAGGCTTTCAATTCTCTCCCCAGCTATGACAACATCCGCGAAGCTGGTGGAAGAGAAAGCAGCTAACCTGTCAATATACGTTCCCTGAAGAGTGTTCATAAACATGTCTGCCATTTCTCTTTCAGACATTGGTGGTTGAACAGCAGCAGCCAGTTGCCTCCACCTTTGAGCATATTCTCTGAAGCTCTCCCTCGAAGACTGTGACATTCCCATTAGGAGGGTCCTGTTGGGTGCCATATCTAGATTATACTGATACTGCCTGATGAAGGCTTCTGCCAGGTCCTTCCAGCATCTTATAGTTGCTCTTGTCAGATGGGAATACCATTCCCTTGATGCTCCAGTCAAGCTATCTTCGAAGTAGAACATCCAGAGTTTCTCATCCATTGTATAGGCCTTCAGCCTTCCCAGAAATGATTGCAAATGAGTCCGGGGGCATGAAGTCCCATTATACTTTTCGAAACAAGGAGGTTTGAACTTGTGGGGGATCCTGGCCCCTTCTACCAAACCCATGTCCATGACGTCGAACCCCAAAGAGTTTTGAGACTCCAGCGATCTCAACTTCTCAGCTATTTCTTCCAATCGTCTATCATATGTTTCCTCTCCGGCACCCATTACTGTATACTGGTCTTCCTGAGGATCTTCTTGAAGTACTCTGGCTGCAGTGGCTGTCCCTTGAATGTTGACTGGGATGTTAGCCTCTGGATGGAGATGTGGGCCAAACACAGGGGGGGTAACATGTGGTTGCACCCTTTCATTATTACTGGTGCCTGCAGTTCCTACATGAGGCTCCTCTTGATTTTGCCTCTCCACCATGGCCCTCAGTCTCTCCTGGCTCTGAGCCATGTTGTTCATAACTTCCATGAACTGCGTCATCTGCGTTCTCATCTCTAACCTTTCGTTTGCCATCTGGTTTCTGACCTCTGTAAGGTCTTGCTGCATCTGATCCATCTGAATTCCCGGAAGGTTGTTTCTAGTTGGGTACCTGTGAGGCCTGTTGAGAGGAAATACCCGGCGGCGAGCAATAATTCCTGAGATCACAACAGAGGTTAGCAATAACAAAACAAAAACCTACAAAACAAACAGAGGGTTAGCATGCAATGCAGTTATGCTTATTTGCTATCAAGGTATCCGGTTTGGCCTTCAGTTTTGACCCTTCCAGACCCTTGAAGATGATGCTGTTGAAGTTGCTTTTGATGTGAACCCAGATAGAAACCAACACAGATATATTACAAAGGTGAAATAATACAATTTGTTCATTTTTACAACACAAGCCCTCAAAGGGGTCAAAATACATCACAAAAAAGCAAAAGTACATGGAAAAGGAACAACAACAAGCAAATGATCAAACTCCAAGGCCAAACTCATCCTCACGAACTTCCTTGAGAAGTGCTTCGGTCACAGGATCAGCCGGATGCTCCGTGAGACTTCTGATGAGAAGGTTTCTTGTTGCAACAGCTGCAGTCAACTTCTTGTTTTGACTTTGGTCTTTAGACCTCTTCAATCCTGCTTTGATTTTCAGCTCTGATATTTCTTCCTGGGCTGCTGCCAGGGCTTTTTCCATCTGCTCCATCTTGTCCTGAACTCTCTTGTCTTCTAGAGTACGGGCCTCAGTGATCCGGACCCACCTGGCCTGACTCTCTTTCAAGTACAAGTCTGTTCTTGCTCTTTGGAACTGGGCTTCCTTACAAGCGTTCTTCAGAATCTGCTCACCAGCTTTAGACTTGTTGATATACTCCCCAGACTTCTCAATCTTAGTCAAGTGTTCCATTCTCAATTTCTCCAATCTCTCAATCTCCCTCACACCTTCACTCCTCTCCCTGAGGGTCTTCTGCAAAGCCTGGGTTAACTTCTCATTTCTTTCCTTCAAACTTTCAAACTCTTCCAAACTGATAGTGGCAGGGGGTGGTGCTGAAGATGACTCAGGCATGTCTTCTATGGTAAAGGGCATTCCAGAGAATTGGGCCCTAGCATGGGACCACTCATAATATTGGACTGATGCCACATTATTGCATTTCCCCAGAATGGTGATTCCCTTAGTCTGAACATGATCCCAGGCCCAGGCAGCCTGCCTAACAGTTGCCAGACTAATCTTGTTCTCACAGTAGAGGGTCTCCACCAAATCTTGTTCCCTAGGAGTATGGACCAGTGCATAGCCCAATTGCCTTCTGAACAGCAGAGGGTTGTAATTGATACTTCCCTTAACTCCTATTAAAGGCACATTGGGAAAGTGCCCACAGCTGGTGATCATATCTCTGCCCTTGGTGCTCTGAGCACACCATCTGATATCTGCTGAAGTTAGGACAGTGAGTCTCTTAGCCCAGTTGCTTTGCTGATGAGGATTTAGAAATGCATCTGTCCTGGGTAGATGCCTGAGAAGCCAAGCATGGAATAATGGAGCACAAATCCTCACTAATCTCCCCCTCTGCTTCTCATTTCTCTGATGCACTGGGTAATAGAGATCACCCAGTAAAGTTGGCACTGGGTTCTTTAGGATGAACAAGTGGATTGCATTCTTACTGATGAATCGAGGCTCATCTACAAACAACACAATTCCATATACACTTAAGGCCAACAGAGCACAAACAGCTTTCCAATCCCCCAAGGAGGCCTTCAAACTAGCTTGAGAAATTAAGAAGTCCAGATGAAATCCAGGGATCCCAGCCTTAGAGGTCATATGCTGTTCAATCAAAACAGGCTCCAGATACAAAGCTTTTGCTACCTCTCCATTGCTAGGAAAGACCATTTCAGGGTTGAAAGGGATTTCCCTCTTGATAGGCAAACCAACCAAATATGAGTATTCTTCCAAAAGAGGACCCAACTGAAAGTCTTGAAAGGTGAAACATCTCAATGGGGGGTCATAGAACTGAATGCAGGTGTGGATGAGGCTCCTCTGTGAAGGGTCCAGATCCATAACCATGTCCAGTATATCTCCATAACTCTCCCTGAACAAGGGTATGTGATCTGGAGTGATCAGGGTTTGGATCCTCCTGATGTCTGATAAGTCTGGTTGGAAGAAATGATAGGTGATGTTGCTTTTCTTTGGAGCCATGATGCTGAGGACTGAGTGGGATAAGTGCTGATGAAGATGCTGAGGAGTGGGCCACTGGCTGGCTAGTGCAAGTAACTGAAGTATGGCTGACAGCTGGAGCAAGTGCTGGTGGAGATAGGTCAATATAACAGATGGGGTCCAAACCAAAACCAGATGAATATGGATACCCTGAAACACAAATAAGCACATGTTAATATGATGCAATGAGTATGTATGCAAATGAAATGCAAGGGTTTGTGACTGAGCTGGATCTGATTAACTGCCTTGGTATAGGTCCATGTGTGTTCAAGAATTCCAGATGGAGGTCTATAAATCCAGTAACCAGGGTGGGGGGACTCAAATAAAGAGCCACATGTCCAGGGTTTAGAATCACAAGAACTATCAATCATGGAGCATTCTTAACAAAGTCAAAGTAACAGGGTATTCTGAGGTCAAGGTACCTGCAAACCTGTAAACAGCCCAACCCCCTCACAGGTGGTGATCTAGAACAAGGATCCTCAGACTTGGATCAGTTATGAGAAGTGTAAACACTTCTAACCCGGAGGTACAGTGTTTACAATAACCATAACAATTCCTCCTCTAATTCACCTCAGTTTCTGAAGGTCAATACTAAAAGGTCATCCAGACTTAGCAGGCTTCCCAGATAGCCCTAGCATTGCAGGAAATCTGCAACACAGAGTTCTCAAGAAGAAACCCATATCTGAACCGTGTTTCATATTCCCGCACCAGACCGAAATAGAATGGGAAAGAATATGATTCACTCTAGCCTAGGTGTCACTCAGGTCCCAGGTATAGGACCTTAACTCTCAATGGAACACCCACCCACCAAAACAAGAAACCAGATCCAGCCAGCAACAATGATAGTATGATATATAAATGCAGTAAAGAAAGCAGTAAAGCAACTGTAAATAAAGCAAATAACAGAAATAAGTACAAGCACAAACAAACACATAACACCCCAGTAAACACAAATCAAACAAGCGCTAGGAGGAACCCACAAAAAGAACCAGAAGCCCTGGTTGCAGTATAAGGGTCCCCAGCAGAGTCGCCAAGTTGTCGCTCCCGACAAATGAAAATCGGATCAGATGAAGGTACAGACGCGAACGGTCGGCGAGAGGGAACAGTGAGAACACACAGCCGTGAACTCACTGGAGATGAAAAGAGTCGCCAGCTAGGCATTTTTATCCCGAAGGAAAGGTAATGCTGCATAAACCTAGGAAGAGATGGATAAGACGGTTTGCGAACCAGAGAGACTGAGAAAGGGGGTTGGTTACAACCTGGGAAGGTATTAGCACCCAGATTGTCTGCCGTACTCGACGGGATCCACGCTTAAAAGATTTGTGTTTTAAAGGGGTAGTGTCAGTGCAATCTGTGTATAAAATAGCTGGAAAAGAATGTACAGGTGTCAGTGTGAAGTGTATAAGTGATGTGAAAGTGTCAGTGTAAGAACAGAGTGAAATGCTCAAGATCATGAGGCTTAAAGAATAAGGCTGGAAAGAGGGGGAATATACAGAGACTTTTGTTCGATAACTGTTAAGTTATGCCTACGTATCCTCTCGTGCAATGAGGAAGTCAGAACACCGTAGTTCGACCCAAAGAGACTGAAAGGTGAATTGACTTGTGAACTGCTTACTTGTCTATGCTCAAGTGTATGACCTGTCTGGCTCAGGTGCGTACTGTCTTGCATTAGACGGAAGAAGCAAGTTCTCGGTTGTGAGTGAAGGTGATGGGAAAAGAATCCCGAAGGAGACGATTATTGTTTGTTTTTGAGTTTTCAGTCTTTTATTTCTTTTTGGATTTTTGTCATAAGATAATGAGCTTAAGTCTAAACCAATGGGTTAGTAAACTCATCACATCTTCCCTCTGATTAGGGGTAATGAGAATACCTTAAGTGTGAAGTCAGATTCTCACACTTAATCACCATGATGTAGGATTAAGATCATTAACCTACTTGTGATTATTTAGATGTTTTTGGTGTTTTTGTTTAGTGTTGAGTAGTGAGGTTAAGCCATAATCAAGGATTAAACAGACCCATTACACCATCCTAAAAGAAGGATGATAGATGAGAGTGTTTAAGCTGAGGAAAACTCCTCAACTTAATCCATGATTAGGGATTAAACCCATGACAAAACAAGCCTTTATTAAGTGGATTTTAGTTAATGATATGATGAAGAAGTGAATTTTATGATTTGTAAGACAACTTGAGGGGGACTTGTCCATTAACACTAGGGTTAGTCCTTCTTAACCAATTAAGGAAGAATTAGAACCCTAATGCAAGGCCCAAGTTACAAGTGTGATGTCTTGATGATTATTAGATGAATTGATTAAGAGATTTAAACACCTTAAGGGTTTAACACTTAGGATTAAAGTTATACACTCCATCCTAAGAGAAGGATGCAGGCATAACCCTAATCACAAAGTCTTAAAGCCTTTAGGGTTTAGTCCCTGATTATGAGGTGAGGAGAGAAGACTCAAAGAGAGACACAAAGGTAAAACTATGGGGGGACTAATCAAAACCCTAATTCATTATCATGCTTGGTTGATCCTAAGGTTTGTGAGGTTTACAAGAACAATCTTCAGAAGAACCACCAGGAAGCAGATGAACAGGATCAAGAGAAGCAAAGTGACTTGCTTCATTCAAGAAGTCAAGTCACTTGAAGAAAGAAAGTGGGAAGGAGAAGAATGAGCAAGCTCAAATTCAAACACATATAAAAAGGCAGCAATGGATGCAAGAGAGATGAAAAAAAAGGGTATGAGAAGTGAAGGCAAATTCACTTCCCAAGTTTTACTTACCACCTGCAATGTTAGAAAGAAAATGCAATGCAATGCAAGATGAGATGAAATGATATGATGCTAAGCAAAACCAGAAGCATGTTGAGGATGATTATGATGTTATGAGGTGCTGCAACATGAGGCAAGACAATGGAGATGTTCATACAAGATTATGAATGCAAATGATGCAAGCTAAGGAGCATGAACAAGCATGAAAAGTTATGAATCATACAAGACAAATGACATGGCAAATATGAGATGCAATGATCAAAGATGCTTCCTATATGTCTTAAGATGTCAAATGAATCATAAGCATGCACAAAATGCAAAGACAAGTCATGTTATGCAAGGGAATGCAAGGAGGATGCAAAAGAAAGCCCAAATTAGGGTTCATGGATCAAACATCAAACACAAACCAAAAACAGAAGCAAACCTCATGATAAAAAATGGAAAATGACAACCAAAGAAACCCTAGGCCTATGATGAACCACTGCCCAAAGGGGAGCTCTCAACTCTCAACCAAACTCAAGTTATGAATTTTCTAAGTTATTAGGGTTTTTTAGGGTTCTTAACAAAACAAATGCCAATCAATTAGAAAATGCAAGAACAATTCATGGCCTTTTTATCCTAGAAACTACATGCTAAACAAAAGACAATGCAAGAAGAATCAATGTCTCAACCTTCACCAATTGGCAGAAATGATTTTTTGAACTTATGATCAAAATAATGCACAAAAAATGATTTAATTCAATGAAAAATTCTTAAAATGCATCAAGATCAAAAAAGAAATTTGGTTTGAAGGTTGGACAATGTTTCTAAATGTCTTAGAACAATTCATGAATTTTTTTGTAATTTTTAAATACCTAAAAGCATTTTTAATAAATTAATTTTCATTAATCAATTAAAAATAATCTTTTAAATATTTAAAAATACTTTTTTAATGATAAAAAAATAAAATAAAAATATTTTTGGGTTTTAAAAATTAGTGAAACTCTTGACAAAAAGTTTCATAATTTTTAAAACATTTTTGCTATTTTAAATAAATAATGCAAAACAAATGAAAAGAAAATGAAAATAAATGAATTTTAAATGAATTAATGAGAAGTCAGCTAATCCTAGGGACAAGATTCAAAACTACACGCGCGGGAGTTGACTGCGCGCCACATCTCACGGCCAGAATTCAAATCTCACTAATCAATGCTTATGCCCTAATCTTGCCGTTAAACACATTCAGATGACCGGAACAGTGTTCCGGTCATCTTCTCCGTTCACCCCAAAATGCTAACTCTCCATATACGTATTTAAAATGAAATCTAAGGACACAGGAATGATCCCCACTCACTCACGAATCAAAACCCTAACTCAAAACAAATTTATCATCCCTACAATGGCTGAATCGAAGCAATCTATTTCTAGGGCAAAAAGTTTCAGAAGCATGGTAAACTCTCATCTCTCCACCATTTTCAAAACCAAAGGCACATTCATGATCAGGAAGACATATAGAACAGATTAGGAACTTAAAAAATGATTTCTGGAAAAATATTTCTTGAGCTACCTGAGATTCGAAGCTTTCAACTCAGCTACTTTCTGACCTCCTCTCTTGGTGAAATCCACTCTACTTGGCCTCCTGATGATCCTTGAATGCTTAGGAAGAGTTTATGTTGGCTGGATGAAGAGTTTGAGTAAATTCTGCTCAAGCTCAGTTGAACATGGCAATGGTGATCCAGGTTGTTTCTGGCAAGGGTGAAGGGTTGTTTGTGGTCCAGATGATGAGTAGAGAAGGTTTATGGAGTTTGTCTGGGTGTTTGTGAGCTGTGGAGAGAGATTCGAATGAAACTGCAAGTTGGAGTGAAAATGGTGAAGTGGTGTTATGGCTTGTTTCAGGCTTGGTTCTTGGTTGCTTTTGACTCAATGAGACATGGTGAGATGAGGGGTGAAAATGGTTTGGATGTTTTAAGTCTGGACAGAGAGATTCGAAGAAGTTTGCAAAAGGGAGTGTGTTTGAGTATGTGATGAATGTGTGAGTTTCAGCCTTGCCTTGTACATGAAATGGCTTGCAAAATGATAATGTATTTTAATCCTATAGGTCAGATGATGTGACCTGGCCTATAGTGATTGGTAAGTTTGCTTTTGCTCAAAAGTCAAATTTGGTGTAAGAGAAGTATGGCTCATGATCTAGGCAAGTACAAGCATGGGGGCTGCGCAGCAAGGGTGAGGGGAAAGGCTAGCCAAAGTCAGCAGCCAATGTCATAAGTTGTAGGAAGTGATCATGATGATTTTGCAAGTTGTTGCTCTTTTGTTCACATGTGAGAAATCTTGTTATATGAACCATAAAACATGAGCAATACCTAGTCCAATCTGAACTTTATGACTTGTAGAATGTTGGCACATTGGTTAGAGGTGAACTTGAGGCTGCAAAAGTCATTGATCCATGATTTTGCAAAATTCTCACTTAGGGCATGCCTTGAAAATAAGTGATTTTAGCCAACTTTGCATTGCCATAACTTTTGATCCAAGAAGAGTTTGATCATGTTCTTGTACTTTTTGAAAAGGGAAAGATGAGATCTACAACTTTCATGACCAAAGTTTTTCCATTTGAAGCCTTTTTGGATCAAGAATCAAGGCTTGAAAAATGACCTAAAATGAAGCATTCTTGAAAAGTCAACTATGCCCAAAAAGTCAACATTTGCAAAAACCCTAAATTCTTGATTTCTATGAACTTCAACCTTCTTCCATGATCAAATAAAGATCATATACACTCAAAATGATGAAGATCACCCATTGGTTGGGTCATTGGGGGGCCTCAGATGCCCTGATTTTACACTGACTTGTCTGAAAAGTCAACCCTTGATCAGATGACTTCCCCATGGAATTTCTTCATGAAACTTGATATGCATACTCCCTATACCATATAGAGATCAATGGAAACAAGAATGACCAAAAAATTTGGGGTTATGGCCTCTGAAACCAAAACCCTAATTTTCAGTCAACTGTGTAGTTCAAACTGGCTCTGCATCCACTCAAACCCTAGCTCTTGTGATTCCTCTGCATTTTTGACTTTGAGGAGATGAAATATGATATAAGAACACACATGGACCCCTTTGAGTTGATTGGTGGCCTTTGGAATGGCTCAAGATGCCTTGGGATTGCTCAGATCACAAACCCTAGGTGCAGATGCCTTAGGAACTATGCAGTGAATCAAAAATGAGATGTGAGATGATATGATTGTGTTTATGCATATGAGGATGATCACAAGCCATGGTGTGAATGGGTGAGGGCAAATTTGGGGTGTTTACACCAGTAGAAAAGAAGGAAGATAGATTCGGTTTGGGTTACAGACCATTCCAACAAGATCAATCAGAGGCTGCTAAAGAGCCCAAGTTCATCAGTGGGGGGATGCTCACCCCAGATGCTGTTAAAATCCGGAAGACGAGGAGGAAAGCGACCGCAACCTGGAGAGCTCGATACGTCCAAGGATCCCGGGGAACCAAGTCCTTAACTGGTCTTCCCAGGAAATTATAAGGGTTACTCCTGCAGAGTAATTATTATTTCCTGTCTTTTTAGCATGCATCAAGTCTTGCATCTTGCCCAAGGTGTCAGGACTCATTTTGTAATAGGGTGTCGCTCCCAAAAGACGAGACTGGGCTCGAATATGGTACAGACGCGAACGGTCGGTGAAAAGAACAATGAGAACACACAGCAGTGGACTCACTGGAAAAGAAAAGAGTCGCCAGCTAGGCATTTTTATCCCGGAGGAAAGGTAATGCTGCATAAACCTAGAAAAAGATGGATAAGACGGTTGCGAACCAGAGAGACTGAGAAAGGGGGTCGGTTACAACCTGGGAAGGTATTAGCACCCAGATTGTCCGTCGTACTCGACGGGATCCACGCTTAAAAGATTTGTGTTTAAAAGGGGTAGTGTCAGTGCAATCTGTGTATGAAATAGCTGGAAAAGAATGTACAGGTGTCAGTGTATGAGAAGTGAAGTGTGATAAATATACAGTGTCAGTGCAAGAAAACTGGAACAAAATGCTCAAGATCATGAGGCTAAAAGAGTGATGCTAGAAAGAGAGGGAATATACAGAGACTTTTGTTCGATAACTGTTAAGTTATGCCTACGTATCCTCTCGTGCAATGAGGAAGTCAGAACACCGTAGTTCGACCCAAAGAGACTGAAAGATGAATTGACTTGTGAACTGCTTAATTGTCTATGCTCAAGTGTATGACCTGTCTGGCTCAGATGCAATCTGTCTTGCATTAGACGGAAGAAGCAAGTTCCCGGTTGTGAATGAATGAGGTGAGAAAAGAATCCCGGAGGAGACGATTATTGTTTGTTTTTGAGTTTTCAGTCTTTTATTGCTTTTGAGAATTTGTCATAAGTTAATGAGCTTAAGCCTAAACCAATGGGTTAGTAAACTCATCACATCCTCCCTCTGATTAGGGGTAATGAGAATACCTTAAGTGTGAAGTCAGTTTCTCACACTTAATCATCTTTGATGTAGGATTAAGATCATTAACCTACTTGTGATTATTTAGATGTTTTTGGTGTTTTTGTTTAGTGTTAAGTAATGAGGTTAAGCCATAATCAGGGATTAAACAGACTCATTACACCATCCTAATAGAAGGATAATAGATGAGAATGTTTAAGCTGAGGAAAGCTCCTCAACTTAATCCATGATTAGGGATTAAACCCATGACAAAACAAGCCTTTGATTAAGTGGATTTTATTTAATGATATGATGATGAAGTGATTTTTAGGGTTTGTAAGACAACTTGAGGGGGACTTGTCCATTAACACTAGGGTTAGTCCTTCTTAACCAATTAAGGAAGAATTAGAACCCTAATGCAAGGCCCAAGTTACAAGTGTGATGTCTTGATGATTATTAGGTGGATTAATTGAAGGAGTTAAACACATTAAGGGTTTAACACTTAGGATTAAAGTTATACACTCCATCCTAATAGAAGGATGCAGGCATAAGCTTAATCACAAAGCCTTAAAGCCTTTAGGGTTTAGTCCCTGATTATGAGATGGGAAGAGAAGACTCAATGAGACACAAAGGTAAAAACTAAGTGGGGGACTAATTAAAATCCTAATCATTGTCATGCTTGGTTGTTCCTAAGGTTTGTGAGGTTTACAAGAGAAATCTTCAATGGAACCACCAGGAAGCAGATGAAAGGATCAGGAGAAGCAAAGTAACTTGCTTCATTTAAGAAGTCAAGTCACTTGAGGAAAGAAAGTAAGAAGAAGAAGAAAGAGCAAGCTCAATCTCAAACACATATCAAAATGCAGCATGGATGCATAAGAGAGATGAAGAGAAAGTTATGAGAAGTGAAGGCAAATTCACTTCTCAAATCCACTTACCACCTGAAAAGTTAGAAAAGAAATGCAATGCAATGCAAAATGGGATGAAATAGCATGATGAGAGACAAAACCAGAAGCATATATGGGATGATAATGATGCTATGAGATGATGCAAACATGAGACAACACATGAGGATGATCATACAAGCTTATGGATGCAAATGAAACAAGTTAAGACACATGGACATACCTGAAAAGTTATGAAATGCAAATGGCATACAACATGGGAAATGCAAGATGCAATGATCAAACATGCTTCTAATATGTCCTAAGATGCCAAGTGAATCAAATTGATGCATAAAATGCTATGGCAAGTCATGGTATGCAAGCAAATGCAAAATGAATGCAAAAGGAAGCCCAAATTAGGGTTTATGATCAAAGCATCAAACACAAACCAAAATCAGAAGCAAACTTCAATACAAAAAATTGAAAATGCACTCAAAGGACCCCTAATCCTATACTAACTCACTGCCCAAAGGAGAAGTTTCAACTCTTAACCAAATTCAAGTTATGATTTTCCTAAGTTTTCTAGGGTTTTAGGGTTCCTTAACAAGAAAAATGTCAAACAAATGGAAAATGTAAGATCAATTCATGCCAAATTAATCTCACAAACTACATGATATGCATAACACAATGCAAAAAGAATCAAAGTCCAACTCTTTAGGGTTAGGCAGAAATGATTTTTGGAAGTTTGGATCAAAATAATGCATCAAAATGATTTTAATTCCATGAAAAATTCTCAAAATGCATCAAGATCAAAAAAGAAATTTGGTTTGAGGGTTGGACAATGTTTCTAAATGTTTTTAAATGTTTCATGAATTTTTTGGTGATTTTTAAATACCTAAAAGTATTTTTAATTAATTAATTCTCATTAATTAATTAAAAAGAAACTATTAAATATTTAAAAATACTTTTTTAATGCTAAAAATGAAAATAAAAATATTCTTGTGTTCTGAAATTAAATAATAACTTGTATAAAAAATTTCAGAATTTTTAAAGTATTTTTGCTATTTTAAATTAAATGGAATAAAAAGAAAAGAAAATAAAATAAATGGGAAGTATGCAGGATGGAAGGCCAGGATTGAAACTGGGAAAGAAAAGGTTGACTGCGCGCGCAATCCAGTGGCCTACATTCAAACTTCCTAATTTCTGATTTATGAATTAATTAATCCAGATTAAGAAAAGTCAACTGGGATTAGGGCAAAATGGAGTGATCCTGGGCGTCCAAACACGCGCGAGTCAACACATCCAAGGGACCAAATTCAAACTTCATTAAACACAGGGATTAAACCCTAATCATTTTCAGGTGGCCGGAGAAGACCTCCGGTCGTCTTCTCCGGTGGGAACCCCACCTGAAAATTCCTAAAACCCTCAAAACGCAACAAAAATGAAATCTAAACAAACAGGAATCCTTCCCACACTTCACTGAATCAAAACCCTAACACAAACACCATTTATATTTCATCAATCTCATGAATCGAAACAAAATAAATTTTAGGGCAAGACTTTCAGAACACGATTAAACTCTCATTTCTCCACCATTTTCAAAACCAAAGACATCAGAGTGATCAGGGGAACATATAGAATCTATTTAAAACTTAAAAACATGTTTCTGGAAAAAATGTTCTTGAGCTACCTAGTTTTGAAGCTTTCAGTTTTGCAACTTTCTGGCCTCTTCTCTTGATGCAATCCACTCCTCTTGGTCCTTTGATGATGTCTGGATGCTTAGAAAGAGTTTATGTTGGCTGGTTTGAGAGTTTGAACAGGTTCTGCTCAAGCTCAGGTGGGAATCGTGTTTATGATTCAGGCAGTTTCAGGCAAGGGTGAGGGGTTCTTTGTGATCAGGGTGATGAGTTGAGAAGGTCTGTGAAGTTTGTTCAAGTGTTTGTGGTTTGTATGATGAATTTCGAATGCTTTTGCTTTGAGAGTGAAAAATGAGAAAGTTGTGTTCTTGCTGGTTTCAGGCTTGCTTCTTGTGATGTTCAACTTGCATTTTGTTTGTATAAACTAATCCTATTGGTCAGATGACATGACATGTCCTTTTGTGATAGGTATGGTTGCTTTTGCCAAAATGTCAACTTTGTGTAAGAAGGGCATGGGCTACTTTGCTAGCTTGGTACAAGGGCTTGTATTGCGCAGCATGGTGAGGGGAAAGGGCTAGGGTGGTTCAGCATCCAAGGCAGCAAGTGGATGAGGTGTTATGATAGTTTTTGCAACTTGGTTCCCTTTGGCTCTCATGAAAAGATCTTGTTCCAAACACCATAAAACATGTGATCTCTTTGGTTCAATCTGAACTTTAGGACTTGTATGATGCTTGTGTAATGGTTTGACACCAATTAGAAGTCACAAATTGCTTTGGTACAAGTTTTTGCAAGTTTCCCATTTTGTGCATAACTTGAAATTTAGTGATTTTTGCCAACTTTGATGCACCATAACTTTTGATCCAAAATGAATTAGGTCATGTTCTTGTACTTTTTGAAAAGGGAAAGATCTAATCTACAACTTTCATGACCAAAGTTTTTCCATTTGAAGCATTTTTGGATCAAAAAGTAAGGGTTGAAAAAGTTGCATAAAATGACATTTCATTAAAAGTCAACCTTGCCCAAAAAAGTCAACTTTGCAAAAACTTCAAATTCTTGAATTTTGTGAACTTCAAACCTCTTCTATGATCAAATAGAGATCATATACACTCAAAATGATGAAGATTACCCCTTGGTTGGGTCATTGGGGGCCTCAGATGCCCTGATTTTGCACTGACTTGTCCAGAAAGTCAACTCTTGATCAGATGACTTCCCCATGGAATTTCTTCATGAAAATTGATATGCATACTCTCTATACCATATAGAGACCAATAGAAACAAGAATGACCAAAAAAATTGAGGTTATGGCCTCTGAAACCAAAACCCTAATTTCAGGTCATCTGTGCAGTCAAGCCTGGCTCTGCTTCCATACCAATCCCAGTTCTTGTGATTCTTTGGCATTTTTGATTTTGAGAGGATGTAATATGATATAAGAACACACATGGACCCCTCTGAAGTGATTGGTGGCCTTTGGAGTGGCTCAAGAAGCTCTTGGATTGCTCAGATCACAAACCCTAGGTGCAGATGACTTTGAATCTATGCAGTGAATCAAAAATGTGATATGAGATGGTATGATTGAGTTTATGCATATGAAATGATCACAAGCCATGGTGTGAATGGGTGAGGGAAAATTTGGGGTGTTTACAGCTGCCCCTATTCAAACATGAGTTAGCTGTGCAGGATGTAAGCGACGACTTAACAGGCAAACAAGATAACTTGTGGTTGAATATCAAAGACAATCCAAAATTTGCACTCACAGAATGAAGAAGAAAAGGGATATAGATTGTAAAGGAAAATAAAGTATATTGTAAAGTGTGGGCGACGGAGGACGACCGTTGAGCAGAGGACAACTGCTGGGGAAATAGCAATGACGGGGACGGCCGACACGCTGGGAAAAGTGCGGGAAATAAAGCAATGACGGGGACGGCCGACATGCCGGGGATTAAAAGGGATTATGATGAGGACGGCCATCAAGCGAAACTGTAAGATTCTCTGGGGATTAATGAAAAATGATGGGGACGGCCATCAAGTTCGTAAAGTAAAGCAATCAAACGATGGGGACGGCCATCGGGCTAAAAAAGAAAAGGGACCACGACGGGGACGGCCATCGGGTTAAAGAATAAATGAAATAAGCAGATGATGAGGTACGGTCATCAAAGGTGAAGGACGATCGCCTAGCAGGGGACGGCTGCTCTGTAAGGGTTAAGATGAGGGACGGTCATCTAAGGTGGAGGACGACCACCTGGCAGGGTACGGCTGCCGAAAATACCGCGACATAGGACGAATGCCGGATAAAAGGGTCAACGATGGGGACGGCCATCGGATGAGCATGATGGAGGACGACCATCAAGAGGTGGAGGACGACCACCTAGCAGGGGACGGCTGCTCTCGAGGTTTATCATGACATAGGACGAATGTCAGATAACCAAAATCATCAATGGGGACGGCCATTGGATAAAAATGATGAAGGACGATCATCAACAGGTGGAGGACGACCACCTAGAAGGGGACGGCTGCTAAAATATCAACGATGGGGACGGCCATCGGATGAGCATGATGGAGGACGACCATCAAGAGGTGGAGGACGACCACCTAGCAGGGTACGGCTGCTCTCAAAGTTTATCATGACATAGGACGAATGTCAGATAAAGGAAAGTTTGCTTTGTTGTCTATCTACTGGGGAATAGTAAACACGGACGAGTGTTTATATCCAAGAAAACAAAAGGTATAAGCGTTTAGATGTGTATAGATTAAAGATGCGGACGAGCATCCTCAAGACTATGATACGGACGAGTATCAGGTAGAAACAAGTACTGACACATGTTCAGAGATGATGATACGGACGAGTATCAACGGGTTAACAAAGAACACGGACGAGTGTTGAATATGAAAGAATTCTTCTGGGAAATAGTAGACACAGACGAGTATCTACATTCAAGAAGACACATTTTATGGATTAAAGATGCGGACGAGCATCCTTAAGACTATGATACGGACGAGTATCATGTAGAAACAAACGCTTGACGCATGTTCTGAGATGATGATACGGACGAGTACCAACGGGTTAGCAAAGAACACGGACTAGTGTCGAATCTGCGGGGATATAAATGATGTATACAAGATACGGACGAGTATCTGTATAAGTATGAGTAGAAGGTATGAGTGATGTATATTTGAGTGTTCAATCTGCTGGGGAGAGTGACACGGACGAGTGTCAAAAGGAGAAAAGTATAGTATAAACAAATATCTGATATACAAAACGTTTACATTACTGTACTGGGAAAAGTGACATGGGCAGATGTCAAGAAAATGTATATATATGAGTATATGTGAGTGCAAAGAGAGTGTCTTTGGCTTTCTGCTGGGGATGTGACACGGACGGATGTCAAGGGGAGTATATATTGGTGTTTGTGAATATGAGGCGACTGCTTTTGCTGGGGACTCTGGGGGGAAAGTTTTCTGTATACTGATGGATTTTTATTATTCACGAGTGTCTAATTCGAACACGGCTTATGATTATGCTATATGTTTGATTTTTGCCGTAATGCTCCGTACTTAAGACGGAATGCTACGCTTTGTTTGATGAATATGATGTGAATGCTATGATCGTGCAAAGATACCGATCCGGGATTCGGATCCCAATACTGTGAAGATCTCTGGTTGATCTGTCTGAAGTGAATATCCCAGATGGGGATGAGATCACTGGTAGATCTGATGAAATGACTCTGCTTGGGGAAATGGTCCAATGATAGACCTATTCCTGTAAGTTGGGGGACCCAGCTGGGGTTTGTAGAAGCTTTCTTTACTCTGTTGTGACTCCTTCATGCGTTGCTCTTCTGAATAGAGGCTGAAATTCTGTGGGGAAGATGGTTCCCTGGCTTTTGTACTTGGCTGAGGAAGAATGATTGGCAACTCGTTTGGGGAGAAGCAACAAGTGGCAACTCAGCTGGGGAGAAAGCACTTTGAGTGTTAAGACTGAGTGAGTGTTGATTTGCCAGCTTGCTGGGGTGAAGCTTTCATGCCCCATGTTGCGCTTCGGATACCTGCAATCCTGCAAAGACAGAGAAACACACAAGTAATCCCGAGGCATCCCTTACTGGATTCCGTCATAGGAGTGAAACACTCTCGAGAGTAAGTATATTTCCTGCAAGCATGTGTTTTATTTTCTTTATTTTTAGAGATAAACATCTGTATTCGTGCAAACAGTTTCTTAAGACATCAGACATTCTTTGCAAAAATAAAAATGTACAAAACGAAACATGACTGAAAAATCTGATTTTATTAATTTAAATGCCCTGAATTGGCAAGATACAGTCAAAGAAACGAATCTCCTGAAATGAGGAGATTGTTATAAATTGAGAAACACAATGCTGGCAATGTTGACGTCGTTTTGAAGGAGCTTCCTCTTGCTATGACTCGTATGACTATTGACGCTCTTCTCGTCTTGCTTTCTGAAGAAGGCTGGTTCTGACAGAAGCTTGATCCTTTCGAAGCTTACCAAGTTGTAGGTGACACAGACGAATTCAGAATGCAGTTGTTCGCTTATTCCCTTATTTTGCATGGATCGCCCTTTCGGGTTTTCAATCCATCGGGATACCCATTTTTGCCTGAGTTGTCCGATGTGGCTTTTCAACTCAGCGGGTGTACATTTTTCATTTATTTTCCCTTATTTTTGCCCGAGTCTTTTATTCTGTTTTTGACTCGCCGGGATGCCCTGTTTTTGCCTGGACTTACATTCTGTTTTTATGTCCAGCGGGTCATTTTTATGCGAAGTATTTTTTAACTGCATCTGAATTCACAGGGGACGGGAAATCTTCACCATCCATGGTGCTGAGCATCAGTGCTCCACCAGAGAAAACTTTCTTTACCACGAATGGTCCTTCATAGTTTGGAGTCCATTTGCCCATGTGGTCTGTATGAGGAGGGAGGATTCTTTTCAGTACAAGGTCTCCTACTTGATACTCTCGGTGCCTGACTTTCTGATCGAAGGCTCTCTTCATTCTTTTCTGATACAACTGCCCATGACAGATTGCAGCCAATCTTTCCTCTTCAATCAGACTCAGTTGTTCGTATCGGGACCGAACCCATTCTGCTTCATTCAACTTAACATCCATCAGTACTCGCAGAGAGGGTAACTCAACTTCAACAGGTAGGACTGCTTCCATACCATATACAAGTTGATACGGTGTTGCCCCAGTGGATGTCCTGATTGATGTGCGATACCCATGCAAGGCAAATGGTAGCATTTCATGCCAATCTTTGTAGGTGACTACCATCTTTTGCACAATCTTCTTGATATTCTTATTAGCTGCCTCAACAGCGCCGTTCATCTTAGGCCTGTAAGGAGAAGAATTGTGGTGTTGGATCTTGAAGTCCCGGCATAGCTCAGCCATCATTTTGTTGTTCAAGTTGGAACCATTATCAGTAATGATTCGCTCGGGAACTCCATATCGACAGATGATATCTCTCTTCAGAAATCTGGCTACCACTTGCCTTGTAACATTTGCATATGAGGCTGCTTCAACCCACTTGGTAAAATAGTCAATGGCGACCAGGATGAATCTGTGGCCGTTTGAAGCAGTTGGCTCAATCTTGCCAATCATATCAATGCCCCACATGGCAAAGGGCCATGGTGAAGACATTATGTTCAGAGGATTGGGAGGCACATGCACCTTGTCTGCATAAATCTGGCATTTATGGCATTTTCTGGCATAGGCACAATAGTCTGCATCCATTGTAATCCAGTAATAGCCCGATCTTAGCAACTTCTTGGCCATGGCATGCCCTCCAGCATGGGTACCAAATGATCCTTCGTGCACCTCGTGCATTAACAAGTCTGCTTCTGTTCCATCAACACATCTGAGGAGTACCATATCAAAGTTTCTCTTGTACAGGGAGCCATCAGTGTTCAGGAAGAAACTGCCAGCAAGCCTTCTCAAAGTCTTCTTGTCATTGGAAGATGCCCCAGGTGGGTATGTTTGATCCTCCAAGAAGCACTTAATATCGTGGAACCAAGGCTTATCATCTTTGACAACATCTGCTGCGAACACATATGCTGGTTTGTCAAGTCTGGACACTGATATCTGGGGTACAAAGTTGGCAGCTTGTACCTTGATCATGGATGAAATGGTAGCCAGGGCATCTGCAAATTGATTCTCGTCCCGAGGGATATACTCAAGCTTGACCGTTGTAAAGAAAGTCAGTAACCTCCTCGTATAATCCCTGTAAGGTATCAGATGATCCTGGTGGGTGTACCATTTGCCGTTGGTTTGATTAATTACCAGGGCTGAATCTCCGAATACAGTTAATGTCTTGATCCTGAGGTCAATGGCTTCCTCGAGACCCATAATGCAAGCTTCGTATTCAGCTTCGTTGTTAGTGCAGTTGAAGGTGAGCTTTGCCGAGAAAGGCATGTGAACTCCTTTGGGTGTAATGAGTACTGCACCAACACCACGACCATTCATATTAACAGCCCCATCAAACATCATAGTCCATTCTTCTTCCGGGTCAGGCCCTTCAGTGTGAACAGGCTCCTCATGATCTTTCGCTTTTATGAACATGATGTCTTCATCAGGGAAGTCGAATCTCATAGGCTGGTAATCATCAATAGGTTGCTCAGCAAGATATTCAGACAGTACACTACCCTTAATGGCTTTCTGAGAGGTGTACTGGATGTCATATTCTGTGAGGATCATTTGCCATCTGGAAACTCGTCCGGTAAGAGCTGGCTTCTCGAAAATGTACTTGACTGGGTCCATTTTGGATATCAATAAGGTAGTGTGGGTCAACATATACTGTCTTTGTCGGCGAGCAGCCCACGCTAAAGCACAGCAAGTTTTCTCGAGCAGTGAATAACGTTGTTCACAGTCGGTAAACTTTTTGCTTAGGTAGTATATTGCATACTCTTTTCGACCGGACTCGTCATGCTGGCCCAGCACACACCCCATTGACTCTTCTAATACTGTCAAGTACATTATCAGAGGTCTTCCTTCAACTGGAGGCATAAGGATTGGAGGCTCTTGCAGGTATTCTTTGATCTTGTCAAAAGCCTTCTGGCAGTCTTCATTCCACCTGACCGTCTGTTCCTTTCTTAACAGCTTGAACAAGGGTTCACAGGTTGCCGTGAGGTGAGATATAAACCTTGAAATGTAGTTCAATCTACCCAGAAACCCTCGAACTTCTTTCTCAGTTTTTGGTGCAGGCATTTCTTGAATGGCTTCGACTTTATCAGGGTCCACTTCAATCCCTTTCTCGCTTACAATAAAACCCAGCAGCTTACCAGATCGCACCCCGAATGTGCATTTGTTGGGGTTCAACTTCAGTTGGTACTTCCTCAGACGCTTGAATAGTTTCAGTAGATTCACCAGGTGGTCTTCCTCTGTAAGGGACTTGGCAATCATGTCATCCACATAACACTCGATTTCTTTATGGATCATATCGTGGAATAACGTTACCATAGCCCGTTGATATTTTGCACCAGCATTCTTCAGTCCGAATGGCATCACTTTGTAACAGAACGTGCCCCAGGGTGTGATGAAAGTTGTCTTCTCCATGTCTTCAGGTGACATTTTGATCTGATTGTATCCTGAAAATCCATCCATGAAGGAGAATACCGAGAACTGAGCCGTATTATCCACCAATACATCAATGTGAGGTAATGGGAAATCATCTTTCGGGCTGGCTCTGTTCAGATCCCGGTAGTCAACACACATTCTTACTTTGCCGTCCTTCTTAGGTACAGCTACTATGTTAGCAACCCACGGCGGATAGCTAGTTACAGCAAGGAACCCAGCGTCCCACTGCTTCTGTACCTCTTCTTTGATCTTCATTGCCATGTCTGGGCGAGTACGGCGCAGTTTCTGTTTGACCGGTGGGCATTCTTCCCTCAAAGGAAGCTTATGCATAACAATGTCGATATCCAACCCGGGCATATCCTGGTAAGACCAAGCAAACACATCCACATACTCTTGAAGCAGGTCAATCAGTTGTTTCTTTACTGAGTCTTGTAGGCCGGCCCCGATTTTAACCTCTTTCACATCTTCATCTGTACCAAGATTAATCGTTTCCACCTCCTCCTGATGAGGAGTGATAACCTTCTCCTCTTGTCTCAACAATCTGGCTAGCTCTTCAGGAAGCTCATAATCTTCTTCAACCCCTTCATCAGCTTGATTGATCGGATTGTCAGAGTCATACGAAGTCATAGCCGTGCTGTTGTCGGTGCTGTCTGGAAATTACTCTCTGCAAGGGTTCAGTTTGTTCATTTTAGTGATTGATTTTAATCTTTGTTTATAAAAGTGAAATAAAGTTGTCATTTTGAAAACATTGCCATTTATTTTTTTGTACAAAAAGAAAAATGGAAAAACAGTGAAAGGAAAAGAAAAAGACTTGTTTGCAAAAGATGTCTGATATTTCATTGATTAATCTTGTTGCACAAAAAGTACAGATGGCCCGATTACAAAATGAATCTTGTCATCTTGGGCAAGATGCAAGACTTTGATGCATGCTATAGAAATACAGGAAATAATAATTACTCTGCATGAGTAACTCTTATAATTTCCTGGGAAGACCAGTTTGAGATACTGCTCCCCGGGATCTTTGGACGAATCCAGCTTTCCAGGTTGCCTTCTTCTTCCAACTCTTCTTCCAAGTTGTTGACAGCATCAGGGGTGAGCATCCCCCCACTAATAAAGTTGGGCTTATTGTAAACACCCCAAATTTGCCCTCACCCATTCACACCATGGCTTGTGATCATCTCATATGCATAAATACAATCATATCATCTCATATCTCATTTTTGATTCACTGCATTGGTTCTGAGTCATTTGCATCTAGGGTTTGTGATCTGAGCAATCCCAAAGCATCTTGAGCCACTCCAAAAGCAACCAATCAATTCAAAGGGGTCTACATGTGTTCAAGCATCATATTACATCCTCACAAAGTCAAAGATGCAAAGGAATCACAGGAACTAGGGTTTGAGTGGATGCAGAGCCAGGATTGACTGCACAGTTGACTGAAAATTAGGGTTTTGGTTTCAGAGGCCATAACTCCAAATTTTTTGGTCATTCTTGTTTCCATTGCTCTTTATATGGTATAGGGAGTATGCATATCAATTTTCATGAAGAAATTCCATGGGGAAGTCATCTGATCAAGGGTTGACTTTTCAGACAAGTCAGTGTAAAATCAGGGCATCTGAGGCCCCCAATGACCCAACCAATGGGTGATCTTCATCATTTTGAGTGTATATGATCTTTATTTGATCATAGAAGAAGGATGAAGTTCATGGAAATCAAGAATTTAGGGTTTTTGCAAATGTTGACTTTTGGAGCATAGTTGACTTTCTCAAGAATGCATCATTTTAGGTCATTTTTCAAGCCATGATTCTTGATCCAAAAATGCTTCAAATGGAAAAACTTTGGTCATGAAAGTTGTAGATCTCATTTTTCCCTTTTCAAAAAGTACAAGAACATGACCAAACTCTTCTTGGATCAAAAGTTATGGCAATGCAAAGTTGGCTAAAATCACTTATTTTCAAGATATGCTAAGTGTGAAAATTGCAAAATCATGTACCAAGTCAAATTGCAACTTCTAATTGGTATCAAACCTTCACATAAACATCATGTAAGTCCTAAAATTCAGAATGAACTAGGCATTGCTCATGTTTCATGGCTTTTGGGAACAAGATCTTTCACATGTGAACCATAAAGTAACAAGTTGCAAAACCACTCATTTCTCTTCACCAACTTGCTGCATTGGTCCTTGAATCAAGCTAGCCTCAAACACTCATCATGCTGCGCAGCCCATGCCCATTGTACTTGCCTAGACCTTGAGCCATGCCTCACTTACACAAAAGTTGGACTTTATGCAAAAGCAAACATCCCAATCACCACAGGCCATGTCACATCCTCTGGCCACTTGCATTTGTTTATTGTATCCTTTAGCAAGCAAAACATAAGACCAAGCCAGGCTGAAACTCTCTACACAATCACATTCACAAAAACACACCACATTGCATAAGCTTTCGAATCTGCCTCCACAGCCAAAAAACACCCAAGCCAACTTCACCATTCAACTCACCTTGCTCCATAGACCACAAAGCATCAAGAACCCAAGCCTGAAACAACCAGAATACTCCATAGCCATTTCTCACCCCAAGCTGCATTTCTCTTCGAAACTCTCACCACAGCTTGCAAACATCCAAACAAACACTCCAGACCTTCTCCATTCACCCTCAGGATCACAAACAACCCCTCACCATGACCTGAAAGTGCCTGAAACACCATTGCCATTTCTGATCAAGCTTGAGCAGAAGCTTTCGAAACTCACTATCCAGCCAACTTAAACTCTCATTGAGCATTCAAACATCTTCTGGGGATCAAGTGGAGTGGATTGCACAGGGAGAAGTGGCCTGAAAGTCCTCAAGTTGAAAGCTTCAAATCTCAGGTAGCTCGAAATTATTTTTTCCAGAAATCATTTTTCTTGTTATAAACTTGTTCTATGTGATTCACTGATCATCCTGATGTCATTGGTTTCGAAAATGGCTTTGATTTGAGAGTTTAATTTGTCTCTGAAACCTGCGTGCCCTAGAACTTGTTCTGTTCGATTCTTGGTTTTGAGGAAGAAGAAATTTGTTTGGACTTAGGGTTTTAGTTCAGGGGATCTTGGGGATCATTTTGGTGTGTTTAGTTTTCATTTTCGTTACGTTTTGAGGGAGTTGGGGAGTTTTCAGGTGAGGTGCTGGCCGGAGAAGACAACCGGAGGTCTTCTCCGGCAGCCTGAGTCATTAAGCCCTAATCTCAGGTCATTAATGCTAGTTTGAATTTCACCCGTAGGATTGCTCTGACCCGTTGACTTGCCGCGCGCATGAAGGGTCCAGATGTGGTCATTAAACCCTAATCACTTTGATTTATTTAATTAATTAAGATTAAGTCAGTTTAAATGTGAGCCACAAGATCACGCGCCAAGTCAATGGTCCCCTTTTCCAGATTGAATCCTGGCCTTCCATGCTGCATACTTCATTTTATTTTATTTTAATTTCATTTTATTTTAATTTAAATTGTACAATTATTTTAAAATAGCAAAAAATACATAAAAATTATGAAACTTTTTCCTCTGAGTTTTAATAATTTTTATGACACAAAAATATTTTTATTTTATTTTTTATCATTGAAAAGGTATTTTTAAATATTTAAAAGATTATTTTTAATTGATTAATGGGAATTAATTAATTAAAAATACTTTTAGGTATTTAAAAATTACAAAAAAATTCATGAAATGTTCTAAGACATTTAGAAACATTGTCCAACCTTCAAACCAAATTTCTTTTTGATCTTGATGCATTTTGAGAATTTCTCATTGAATTAAAATCATTTTTGTGCATTAATTTGATCCAAAGTTCAAAAATTCATTTCTGCCTATCTAGGAAGAGTTGGACATTGATTCTTCTTGCATTGTTTTGTGTTTGGCATGTAGTTTCTAGGATAAAATGGCCATGTTTTGATCTTGCATTTTCCAATTGTTTGGCATTTCTTTTGTTTAGGAACCCTAAAAACCCTAATAACTTAGAAAAATCATATCTTGAGATTGGTTGAGAGTTGAGACCTCCCCTTTGGACCTTGGTTTAGTATAGGTTTAGGGTTTCTTTTAGTGGCATTTTCCATTTTTTATCTTAGGGTTTGCTTCTTTTTTGAGTTTTGGTTTGATGTTTAATCCATGAACCCTAATTTGGGATTTCTCTTGCATCCTTCTTGCATTTCCTTGCATAACATGACTTGTCTTTGCATTTTGTGCATTCTTGTGATTCATTTGGCATCTTAGGGCATATAGAAAGCATGTTTGATCATTGCATTGCATATTTGCCATGCCATTTGTCTTGTATGCTTCCTAACTTTCCATGATTGTTCATGCTCCTTAACTTGCATCATTTACATCCATGATCTTGTATGAGCATCTCCATGCCCTGCCTCATGTTCATAGCACCTCATAGCATCATTTTCATCATCAATATGCTTCTGGTTTGGTCTAGCATCATACCATTTCATCCCATCTAGCATTGCATTGCATTTCTTTCTAACATTTCAGGTGGTAAGTAAACTTGAGAAGTGAATTTGCCTTCACTTCTCATAACTTTTCTTTTCATCTCTCTTGCATCCATTGCTGCATTTTTGTTTGTGTTTGAGTTTGAGCTTGCTCATTCTTCTTCTTCCTCTTACTTTCTTTCTTCAAGTGACTTGACTTCTTGAATGAAGCAAGTTGCTTTGCTTCTCTTGATCCTTTCATCTGCTTCCTGGTGGCTCCTTTGAAGATTGTTCTTGTAAACCTCACAAACCTTAGGAACAACCAAGCATGACAATGAATTAGGGTTTTGATTAGTCCCCATAGTCTTTACCTTTGTGTCTCTCTTGAGTCTTCTCTTCTCATCTCATAATCAGGGACCAAACCCTAAAGGCTTTAAGACTTTGTGATTAAGCTTATGCCTGCATCCTTCTTTTAGGATGGAGTGTATAACTTTAATCCTAAGTGTTAAACCCTTAATGTGTTTAAATCTCTTAACCAATTCACTTAATAATCATCAAGACATCACACTTGTAACTTGGGCCTTGCATTAGGGTTCTAATTCTTCCTTAAGTGGTTAAGAAGGACTAACCCTAGTGTTAATGGACAAGTCCCCCTCAAGTTGTCTTACAAATCATAAAAAACACTTCATCATCATAACCATTAAATAAAATCCACTTAATCAAAGGCCTGTTTCGTCATGAGTTTAATCTCTAATCATGGATTAAGTTGAGGAGCTTTCCTCAGCTTAAACATTCTCATCTATTATCCTTCTATTAGGATGGTGTAATGAGTCTGTTTAATCCTTGATTATGGCTTAACCTCATTACTCAACACTAAACAAAAACACCAAAAACATCTAAATAATCACAAGTAGGTTAATGATCTTAATCCTACACCAAAGGTGATTAAGTGTGAGAAGCTGACTTCACATTTAAGGTATTCTCATTACCCCTAATCAGAGGGAAGATGTGATGAGTTTACTAAATCCATTGGTTTAGGCTTAAGCTCATTAACTTATGACAAACTTCAAAAGCAATAAAAGACTGAAAACTCAAAAAACAAACAATAATCGTCTCCTTCGGGATTCTTTTCTCATCACCTTCACTCATAAACGAGAACTCGCTTCTTCCGTCTAATGCAAGACAGTTTGCACCTGGGCCAGACAGGTCTTACACTTGAGCATAGACATGCAAGCAGTTCACAAGTCAATTCACCTTTCAGTCTCTTTGGGTCGAACTACGGTGTTCTGACTTCCTCATTGCACGAGAGGATACGTAGGCATAACTTAACAGTTATCGAACAAAAGTCTCTGTATATTCCCCCTCCTTCCAGCTTCATTCTTTAGCCTCATGATCTTGAGCATTTCACTCCTTTCTTACACTGACACTTTCATACTTCACATCACTTATACACTTCATTTCTTTTACACTGACACCTGTACACATCCTTTTCCAGCTCTTTGACACACAAATTGCACTGACACTACCCCTTTAAAACACAAATCTTTTAAGCGTGGATCCCGTCGAGTACGACGGACAATCTGGGTGCTAATACCTTCCCAGGTTGTAACCAACCCCCTTTCTCAGTCTCTCTGGTTCGCAACCGTCTTATCCATGTCTTTCTAGGTTTATGCAGCATTACCTTTCCTCCGGGATAAAAATGCCTAGCTGGCGACTCTATTCATCTCCAGTGAGTTCACGGCTGTGTGTTCTCATTGTCCCTCTCGCTGACCGTTCGCGTCTGTACCTTTATTTGGGCCATTCCCATTTATCGGGAGCGACAGCTTGGCGACTCTGCTGGGGACCCTTATACTGCAACCAGGGCTTCTGGTTCTTTTTGTGGGTTCCTCCTAGCGCTTGTTTGATTTGTGTTTACTGGGGTGTTATGTGCTTGTATTTATTTTTGTTTATTGCTTTATGTACAGTTACTTTACTGCTTTCTTTATTGCATTTATATCATACTGTCATTGCTGCTGGCTGGATCTGGTTGTTTGCCTTGGTGGGTGGGTGATTCATTGAGAGTTAAGGTCCTATACCTGGGACTTGAGTGACACCTAGGCTAGAGTGAATCATATTCTTTCCCATTCCATTTCGGTCTGGTGCGGGAATATGAAACACGGTTCAGATATGGGTTTCTTCTTGAGAACTCTGTGTTGCAGATTTCCTGCAATGCTAGGGCTATCTGGGAAGCCTGCTAAGTCTGGATGACCTTTTAGTATTGACCTTCAGAAACTGAGGTGAATTAGAGGAGGAATTGTTATGGTTATTGTAAACACTGTACCTCCGGGTTAGAAGTGTTTACACTTCTCATAACTGATCCAAGTCTGAGGATCCTTGTTCTAGATCATCACCTGTGAGGGGGTTGGGCTGTTTACAGGTTTGCAGGTACCTTGACCTTAGAATACCCTGTTACTTTGACTTTGTTAAGAATACTCCATGTTGGACAGTTCTTGTGATTCTAAAACCTTGGACTTGTGGCTCTTTATTTGAGTCCCCCACCCTGGTTACTGGATTTTTAGACCTCCATCTGGGATTCTTGAACACACATGGACTTATATCAGGGCATTTTGATCAGATCCAGCTCAGTCACAAACCCTTGCATTTCATTTGCATACATACTCATCGCATCATATTAACATTTGCTTATTTGTGTTTCAGGGTATCCACCTTCATCTGGTTTTGGTTTTGACCCCATCTGCAGTTTTGACTTGTCTCCACCAGCACTTGCTTCAGCTTGTCAGCCATATACTTCAAATACCTGCACTAGCCATCCAGTGGCCCACTCCTCAGCATCTTCATCAGCACTCTACTCAGTCTTCAGCATCATGGCTCCAAAGAAAAGCAACATCACCTATCATTTCTTCCAACCAGACTTATCAGACATCAGGAGGATCCAAACCCTGATCACTCCAGATCACATACCTTTGTTCAGGGAGCATTATGGGGATATACTTGACCTGGTTATGGATATGGACCCATCACAGAGGAGCCTGATCCATACCTGTATTCAGTTTTATGACCCCCCATTGAGATGTTTCACCTTTCAAGACTTTCAGTTGGGTCCTCTTTTGGAAGAATACTCATCGTTGATTGGTTTGCCTATCAAGAGAGAAATCCCTTTTAACCCTGAAATGGTCTTTCCCAGCAATGGAGAGGTGGCAAAAGCTCTGCACCTGGAACCTGCTTTGATTGAGCAGCATATGACCTCTAAAGCTGGGATCCCTGGCTTTCATCTGGACTTTCTAATTTCTCAAGCTAGTCTGAAGGCCTCCCTGGGGGAGTGGAGAGCTGTTTGTGCTCTGTTGGCCTTAAGTGTATATGGAATTGTGTTGTTTGCAGATGAGCCTCGATTCATCAGCAAGAATGCAA
This sequence comes from Lathyrus aphaca, assembly GCA_963966055.1. Taxonomy (NCBI): domain Eukaryota; kingdom Viridiplantae; phylum Streptophyta; class Magnoliopsida; order Fabales; family Fabaceae; genus Lathyrus; species Lathyrus aphaca. The sequence goes on from OZ014525.1 coordinate 354,906,999, forward strand.
TCCATTTGTTCATCCTGAAGAACCCAGTGCCAACTTTGCTAGGAGATCTCTATTACTCAGTACATCAGAAGAATGAGAAGCAGAGGGGAAGGCTAGTGAGGTGTTGTGCTCCATTATTCCATGCTTGGCTTCTTAAGCATCTACCCAGGACAGATGCATTCCTAAATCCTCATCAGCAAAGCAACTGGGCTAAGAGGCTCACTACTCTCACTTCAGCAGACATCAGATGGTGTACTCAAAGCACCAAGGGCAGAGATATCATTACAAGCTGTGGGCACTTTCCCAATGTGCCTTTAATAGGGGTCAAGGGAAGTATCAATTACAACCCTCTGCTGTTCAGGAGGCAATTAGGCTATGCACTGGTCCATACTCCTAGGGCACGGGACCTGGTGGAGACTCTCTATTGTGAGAACAAGATCAGTTTGACTGTTGTTAGGCAGGCTGCCTGGACCTGGGATAATGTCCAAACCAGGGGAGTCACCATTCTGGGAAAGTGTAATAATGTGGCATCAGCGCAATATTATGAGTGGTCCCGTGCCAGGGCCCAATTCTCTGGAATGCCCTTTACCATAGAAGACATGCCTGAGTCATCTTCAGCACCACCCCCTGCCACCATCAGTTTGGAGGAGTTTGAGAGCTTGAAGGAAAGAAATGAGAAGCTAACCCAGGCTTTGCAGAAGACCCTCCGGGAGAGGAGTGAAGGTGTGAGGGAGATTGAGAGATTGGAGAAGTTGAGGGTGGAACACTTGACTAAAATTGAGAAGTCTGGAGATTATATCAACAAGTCTAAAGCTGGTGAACAGATTCTGAAGAATGCTTGTAAAGAAGCCCAGTTCCAGAGAGCAAGAACAGACTTGTACTTGAAAGAGAGTCAGGCCAGGTGGGTCCGGATCACTGAGGCCCGTACTCTAGAAGACAAGAGAGTTCAAGACAAAATGGAACAGATGGAAAAAGCCCTGGCAGCAGCCCAGAAAGAAATATCAGAGCTAGAAATCAGAGCTGGAGTGAAGAGGTCTAAGGACCAAAGTCAGAACAAGAAGTTGACTGCAGCTGTTGCAACAAGAAACCTTCTCATCAGAGGTCTCACGGAGCGTCCGGCTGATCCTGTGACCGAAGCACTTCTTAAGGAAGTTCGTGAGGGTGAGTTTGGCCTTGGGGTTTGATCATTTTGCTTGTTGTTATTCCTTTTCATGTACTTTTGCTTGTTGTGATGTATTTTGACCCCTTTGAGGGCTTGTGTTGTAAAAAAGAACAAATTGTATTACTTCACCTTTTGTAATATATTTGTGTTAGTTTCCATCTGGGTTTATTTCGAAAGCAACTTCAACAGCAACATCTTCAAGGGTCTGGAAGGGTCAAAACTGAAGACCAAACCGGATACCTTGAGAGCAAATAAGCATAACTGCATTGCATACTAACCCTTTTGTTTGTTTTGTAGGTTTTTGTTTTGTTGTTACTAACCTCTGTTGTGATGTTCAGGAATTATTGCTCGCCGCCGGGTATTTCCCCTCAACAGGCCACACAGGTACCCAACTAGAAACAACCTTCCGGGAATTCAGATGGATCAGATGCAGCAGGACCTTACGGAGGTCAGAAACCAGATGGCCAACGAAAGGTTGGAGATGAGAACGCAGATAACACAGTTCATGGAAGTAATGAACAACTTAGCTCAAAGCCAGGAGAGGCTCAGAGCTTTGGTAGAAGGGAGGAATCAAGAGGAACCCCATGTGGGAACTGCTGGCACAAGTAACAACGAGAGGGTTCAACCTCATGTCAATCCCCCGGTTTTTGGACCCCATCTCCATCCAGAGGCCAACATCCCTGTCAATATACAAGGGACTGCCACAGCAGGGAGGGTACTACAGGAAGACCCTCAAGAAAACCAGTTCACAGTAATGGGTGCTGGAGAGGAAACTTATGATAGACGGTTGGAAGAAATAGCTGAGAAGTTGAGGTCCTTAGAATCTCAAAATTCTTTGGGTTTCGACGTCATGGACATGGGTTTGGTAGACGGGGTCAGGGTCCCCCATAAGTTCAAGCCGCCTTGTTTCGAAAAGTATAATGGGACTTCATGCCCCCGGACTCATCTACAATCATTTCTGGGAAGGCTGAAGGCCTATACAATGGATGAGAAATTGTGGATGTTCTATTTTGAAGATAGCTTGACTGGAGCTTCGAGGGAGTGGTATTCCCATCTGACAAGAGCAACAATTAGATGCTGGAAGGACCTGGTAGAGGCCTTCATCAGACAGTATCAGTATAATCTAGACATGGCACCCAACAGGACTCTCCTGATGGGAATGTCACAGTCTTCGAGGGAGAGTTTCCGAGAATATGCCCAAAGATGGAGGCAACTGGCTGCTGTTGTTCAACCACCTATGTCTGAACGGGAAATGGCAGATATGTTCATGAACACCCTTCTGGGAACATATATTGACAGGTTGGCTGCTTTCTCTTCTACTAGCTTTGCAGATGTTGTCATAGCTGGGGAAAGAATTGAAAGCCTGTTAAAAATGGGTAAGATCTCTGATAATGGTGCCAGCTCGTCCAGTAGTACAAGAAAGCCTTTTGCAGGCCCGAGAAGAACTGGCGAGACCAATGCCATTCACACCAACAGGGGTAGGCCCCAGTACGTTCAAAGGTCGATAGCAGCAGTCACCATTCCTGCTCCAGCTCATCCTCAGCCAGTCTATCAACCTCCTCAACAAAACTACCAACAACAACCTCAGTATCAGCAGAATCAGTATCCTCCAAGGAACTACAACAACAATAACACCAACAACAATCAGCAAAGGCCATTCCAACAGAGGCCATCCCAAGCTAACCGAGTGATCGACCCGATCCCAATGCCGTATGCTGCCTTGCTGCCACAACTTCTGAAACTCAACCTGGTTGAGCTAAGAACGTTGGCACCTCCGGATCCCAACAGTCTACCAAGGAACTATGACTCCAATGCTAGGTGTGCTTTTCACTCAAACGCACCTGGTCATAGTACAGAAAAATGCAGGGCTCTGCATATGAAGGTACAAGACTTGGTAGACTCCAAGGCTCTGAATTTTGCACCGCCGCCCAATGTCAATAAAAACCCTATGCCAAACCATGGTGGTCCCCGAATTAACGCTATTGAAGAAGACCAACCGTCTTATTTGATAACTAGTGTGGATCAGATCAGGACACCATTGGTGGAAATCAAAGCTCAACTCCGCGAAAACCAAATATTTCCGGGGTGTGAACTAGGGTGTCCCTATTGTAATATTTCATGGAATGGGTGTGAGGACCTGAGGAATGGCATTGACAGCCTTATTCAGAGTGGCCTGCTACAGATCACTACATCATTCCCGACAAACCCAACAACTTCATCAGCAACGGTTCCAGAACCTCCTACAAATGCAGCAACTATTGTTCCCGACAATTCACCAGCAACATCAACAAGTACTTCGTCTGTCCTCCCAAATGATCAGTTTTCAACAGTTTCTCCTGCTACAACTTCAGCTTCATTCCATTTCGAATCTCCATCAACAACAACATCAGTCCTTCCAACAACACCTCCTACAACACCAGCAATCAATCATGAAGATGTCTCTACTGTTACCATATTCTACGATCCTGAAAATAATTCCGCCTACCATTCAGAAGGTGCTGCTCCCGCTAGAGCACCAGTTACAATCTTTTATGATCCACAGACAATAACAGTCCCTTCAGCAGCAACAATCAGTCCGGTCATTGTCACGGTGCCTGGACCAGTACCATATGAAAGCAATAGGGCCATCCCTTGGCACTATGGCTCTGACGTGTACTGTGAAGGGAAAAGAATCACTCTTGAAACATCAGCACCTGCACCACAAGTAGATAATGTGGGGGGAGGCGGAGGCTTCACTCGAAGCGGACGTCTCTTCGCTTCACAAGTTCAAAGACCTACTGCCGAAGCAGAAGCTGCTGCCAAGGCAAAGGGAAAAGGCCCGGTGCAGGAAGACCCAGCTGCCAAAGAAACCCTGAAGACACCGTTCGATCAGGAAGTTGATGAGTTTATGCGAATCATCAAAAAGAGTGATTATAAAGTTGTGGATCAGCTTCACCAGACGCCATCCAAAATCTCTATCCTCTCACTGCTTATGTGCTCCGAAGCCCATCGGAATGCACTACTTAAAGTCCTGCACGCAGCTTACGTGCCCGAGGAGATTACTGTCAACCAATTGGAAACCGTGGTTGGAAATGTTACTGCTAGCAATGGGCTAGGGTTTACCAATTCTGACTTGACAGCGGATGGCCGCAACCACAACAAAGCCTTGCACATAACCATGGAATGCAAAGGAGCTGTCCTTTCTCATGTGCTGGTGGACACAGGTTCTTCCCTGAATGTCTTACCAAAGAAGGCTCTGGTGAAGTTAGAATATGATGGATTGGCATTGAGACCCAGCAACCTGGTAGTAAGAGCCTTTGATGGCTCTAAGAGATCGGTTCTGGGAGAGATTGAGCTGCCCGTGACAATTGGCCCGCAAACCTTTAGAACTATCTTTTATGTGATGGACATTCAGCCCGCCTACAGCTGTTTGTTGGGTAGACCCTGGATTCACGCCGCCGGCGCAATAACGTCTACCCTTCACCAAAAGTTAAAATTTGAGTGGGAAGGTCAAGTTGTCACAATCTGTGGGGAAGAGGACATTTTCGTTAGCCATCTGGCTACTTACAAATACATTGAGATGGATGGAGAAATCCATGAAACAATGAGCCAAGGTTTTGAAGCCTTGAACGTCAATGAAGCATCTGCCGTGTCAGGTATCTCCATGTCGTCTTATCAACAAGCCCGGAAGGTTGTTGAAGAAGGAACTGCCCTAGGCTGGGGCAAAGTTTTAGCTGTGGAGGAGAAAAAGGACAAGTTTGGGTTGGGTTACAGACCAACTCAACATCAAGCAAAGGCTGCTGCAGAGCCAGGTTTTGTCAGTGGGGGAATGCTTACCCCTGATGCTATCAACTGTCTGGAAGACGAGCTGGAAGAGGAGCGCAATCTGGAGAATTGGATTCGTCCAAAGATCCCGGGGAGCAGTGTCTCAAACTGGTCTTCCCAGGAAATTATAAGAGTTACTCATGCAGAGTAATTATTATTTCCTGTATTTTTTATAGCATGCATCAAAGTCTTGCATCTTGCCCAAGATGACAAGACTCATTTTGTAATCAGGGCCATCTGTACTTTTGTGCAAACAAGATTAAATTAATGAAATATCAGACATCTTTTTGCAAACGAGTCTTTTTCTCTTCTGCTCACTGTTTTTCCATTTTTCTTTTTGTACAAAAATAAATGGCGGTGTTTTCAAAATGATAACTTCATTTCACTTTTTTCTAAGGCAAGATTAAAATCAATCACTAAAATGAACAACTTAACCCTTGCAGAGAGTGCCTTCCTGACAGCACCGACAACAGCACGGCTATGACATCGTATGACTTTGACAATCCAATCAATCAAGCTGATGAAGGGGTTGATGAAGAATATGAGCTTCCTGAAGAGCTAGCTAGGTTGTTGAGACAAGAGGAGAAGGCTATTACTCCTCACCAGGAGGAGATTGAAGTGATTAATCTTGGTACAGACGAAGACGTGAAGGAAGTTAAAATCGGGGCCTGCCTGCAAGACTCAGTGAAGAGACAACTGATAGATCTGCTTCAAGAGTATGTTGATGTGTTTGCTTGGTCGTATCAAGATATGCCAGGGTTGGATACCGACATTGTTGTGCATAAGCTGCCTTTGAGGGAAGAATGCCCACCAGTTAAACAGAAACTGCGCCGAACTCGCCCAGACATGGCTATGAAAATCAAAGAAGAGGTACAAAAGCAGTGGGACGCCGGGTTCCTTGCTGTAACTAGCTATCCACCGTGGGTTGCTAACATAGTACCTGTGCCTAAGAAAGACGGCAAAGTAAGAATGTGTGTTGACTACCGGGATCTGAACAGAGCCAGCCCGAAAGATGATTTCCCATTACCTCACATTGATGTATTGGTGGATAACACGACTCAGTTCTCGGTATTCTCCTTCATGGACGGATTTTCAGGATACAACCAGATCAAGATGGCACCTGAAGACATGGAGAAGACAACATTCATTACACCTTGGGGCACGTTCTGTTACAAAGTGATGCCATTCGGACTGAAGAATGCTGGTGCAACATATCAACGGGCTATGGTGACATTATTCCACGATATGATCCACAAAGAAATAGAATGTTATGTGGATGACATGATTGCCAAATCCCTTACAGAGGAAGAACACCTGGTAAATCTGCTGAAGTTGTTCAAACGCCTGAGGAAGTACCAACTAAAGTTGAACCCCAACAAATGCACATTCGGGGTGCGATCCGGTAAATTGCTGGGTTTTATTGTAAGTGAGAAAGGGATTGAAGTGGACCCTGATAAAGTCAAAGCCATCCAAGAGATGCCTGCACCGAAAACTGAGAAAGAAGTTCGAGGGTTCTTAGGTCGATTGAACTACATTTCAAGGTTCATATCTCACCTCACAGCAACCTGTGAACCCTTGTTCAAGCTGCTGAGAAAGGAACAAACGGTCAGGTGGAACGAAGATTGCCAGAAAGCTTTTGACAAGATCAAGGAATATTTACAAGAACCTCCAATCCTCATGCCGCCAGTTGAAGGAAGACCTCTGATTATGTACTTGACAGTATTAGAAGAGTCAATGGGGTGTGTACTAGGTCAACATGACGAGTCTGGTCGAAAAGAGTATGCAATATACTACCTAAGCAAAAAGTTTACCGACTGTGAACAACGTTATTCACTGCTCGAGAAAACTTGCTGTGCTTTAGCGTGGGCTGCTCGCCGACTGAGACAGTATATGTTGACCCACACTACCTTATTAATCTCAAAAATGGATCCAGTTAAGTACATTTTCGAGAAGCCAGCTCTTACCGGACGGGTTGCAAGATGGCAGATGATTCTCACAGAATACGACATACAGTACACATCTCAGAAAGCCATCAAAGGCAGTGTACTATCTGAATATCTTGCTGAGCAACCCATTGATGACTACCAGCCTATGAGATTTGACTTCCCTGATGAAGATATCATGTTCATTAAAGCAAAAGATCATGAAGAGCCTATTCACACTGAAGGGCCTGACCCAGGAGAAGAATGGACTATGATGTTTGATGGGGCTGTTAACATGAATGGTCGCGGTGTTGGTGCAGTACTCATTACACCTAAAGGAGTTCACATGCCTTTCTCGGCAAAACTCACTTTCAACTGCACTAACAACGAAGCTGAATACGAAGCTTGCATTATGGGTCTTGAGGAAGCCATTGACCTCAGGATCAAAACTTTGACTGTATTCGGAGATTCAGCTTTGGTAGTCAATCAAACCAACGGGAAATGGTACACCCACCAAGATCATCTGATACCTTACAGGGATTATACAAGAAGGTTATTGACTTTCTTCACAACAGTCAAACTTGAGTATATCCCTCGGGACGAGAATCAGTTTGCAGACGCTCTTGCTACCATTTCATCCATGATCAAAGTTCAAGCTGCTAACTTTGTACCTCAGATTTCAGTGTCCAGACTCGACAGGCCAGCATATGTATTTGCAGCAGATGTTGTCAAAGATAATAAGCCTTGGTTCCATGACATTAAAAGCTTCTTGGAGGATCAAACATACCCACCTGGGGCATCTTCCAATGATAAGAAGACTTTGAGAAGGCTTGCTGGAAGTTTCTTTCTGAACACTGATGGGTCTTTATACAAAAGGAACTTTGATATGGTACTCCTCCGATGTGTTGACAAGACGGAAGCAGATTTGTTGATGCATGAAGTGCACGAAGGGTCCTTTGGTACCCATGCCGGAGGGCATGCCATGGCTAAAAAGTTGTTAAGATCAGGCTATTATTGGATCACAATGGATGCGGACTGTTGTGCCTACGCCAGAAAATGCCACAAATGCCAGATCTACGCAGACAAAGTGCATGTGCCTCCGAATCCTTTAAACATAATGTCTTCACCATGGCCCTTTGCCATGTGGGGCATTGATATGATTGGCAAGATTGAGCCAACTGCTTCGAATGGTCACAGATTCATCCTGGTCGCCATTGATTATTTCACTAAGTGGGTCGAAGCAGCCTCATATGCAAACGTCACAAGGCAAGTGGTAGCCCGATTTCTGAAAAGAGATATCATCTGTCGATATGGAGTGCCCGAGCGAATCATTACTGATAATGGTTCCAATTTAAACAACAAAATGATGGCAGAGCTATGCCGGGACTTCAAGATCCAACATCACAATTCTTCTCCTTACAGGCCAAAGATGAATGGCGCTGTTGAGGCAGCAAATAAGAATATTAAGAAGATTGTGCAGAAGATGGTAATCACATACAAAGACTGGCATGAAATGCTACCGTTTGCCTTGCATGGGTACCGCACGTCAATCAGAACATCCACTGGGGCAACACCGTACCAGCTTGTGTATGGTATGGAAGCAGTCCTACCAGTTGAAGTTGAATTGCCTTCCTTGCGAGTCTTGATGGATGTCAAACTGAGTGAAGCAGAATGGGTTAGGTCCCGATACGAGCAACTGAGTCTGATTGAAGAGAAGAGATTGGCTGCAATCTGTCATGGACAATTGTATCAGAAGAGAATGAAGAGAGCCTTCGATCAGAAAGTCAGGCACCGAGGGTACCAAGTAGGGGATCTTGTGCTGAAGAGAATCCTCCCTCCTCATACAGACCACAGGGGCAAATGGACTCCCAATTATGAAGGACCATTCGTGGTAAAGAAAGTTTTCTCTGGTGGAGCACTGGTGCTCAGCACCATGGATGGTGAAGATTTCCCGTCCCCTGTGAATTCAGATGCAGTTAAAAAATACTTCGCATAAAATGACCCGCTGGACATTAAAACAGAATGTAAGTCCAGGCAAAAATAGGGCATCCCGGCGAGTCAAAAACAGAATAAAAGACTCGGGCAAAAATAAGGGAAATAAATGAAAAATGTACACCCGCTGAGTTGAAAAGCCGCATTGGACAACTCAGGCAAAAATGGGTATCCCGATGGATTGAAAACCCGAAAGGGCGATCCATGCAAAATAAGGGAATAAGCGAACAACTGCATTCTGAATTCGTCTGTATCACTTACAACTTAGAAAGCTTCGACGGAATCAAGCTTCAATCAGAATCAACTTTCTTCAGAAAGCAAGACGAGAAGAACGTCATTGTCATACGAGTCATAGCAGGAGAGGAAGCTCCTCAAAGCGTCGCCAACACCGCCAGCATTTTGTTTCTCAATTTATAACAATCTCCTTATTTTAGGAGACTGGTTTCTTTGACTGTATCTTGCCGATTCAGGGCACATGAATTAATAAAATCAGATTTTTCAGTCATGTTTCGTTTTGTATATTTTTTATTTGCAAAGGATGTCTGATGTCTCTAAAAAAATCAATTGCATAAGTACAGATGCTTTTCTCCCAAAAATAATAATAAAACACATGTTTACAGGGAATATACTTACTCTTGAAAGTGCTTAACTCCTATGACGGAATTCAGTGAAGGATACCTCGGGACCTTTTGTGCGTTTCCTTATCTTTGCAGGATTGCAGGTATCCAGGACGCAACCTGGGGCATGCAAGTTACGTCTCAGCAAGTAGGCGAATCATTATCAACTCGGTCTATCTTCCACATGGCACTGGAAGGGGCCCACTTCCCCAGCAAAGTTGCCAAATCAACATACACTCAATCTCGGCATCCGAAATGCTCTATCCCCAGCCGAGTGGCCTCTTGTTGCTCTCCCCAGCTGAGTTGCCTCTCATAATTCCCCAGCCGAGCTGCCATTTCATCCTCAGCTGAGTACGGGAGTCAGGAAATCATCTCCCCACAGAATCTTCAGCCTCTATCCAGAAGAGCAGCGCATAGAAGATCACAACAGAGTGAAGAAAGCTTCTACAAACCCCAGCTGGGTCCCGTATTATAAGGATGTCAACCAGTGACCTATATCCCCAAGCAAATATCCTCTTATTGGATCTACCAATGATCCCATCCCCAGCTGGGAGGTCCATTTCCAACAGATCGACCAGAGATCTTCGCAGTGACGGGATCCGAATCCCAGTGTGGTACCTTTGCATAATCATGGCATTTGCATCATAATATCCCCTCAGAGCGTAGCATTCCGTCTAATACGGAGCATTACGGCAAAAATCAAACGCATAGCATAATCATAAGCCATGTTATGAATTAACACTTGTGAATAATAACCGTTCATCATCATTGTACAGAAATCCCCACCAGCGTCCCAGCAAAAGCAGTTGCCTCTCCAATCACCAAACACCAGTATATATTTCTGACACCCGTCCGTGTCATCACTTCCCCAAACAGGTTGCCTGAATACACTTTACAAACAAAATCACCCGTACTACAGGTACTTCCTGACACCCGTCCGTGTCAAATCACCAGCAGAAAGCCAAAGACATCCTCTTGGCACTCACATATACTTATATATACACTTTCTCGACACCTGTCCGTGTCATATCCCCAGCGCAGTCGCTTACACCTTTACCACCCATATACTTGATAATGCTACTTTTCTCTTTTGACACTCGTCTGTGTCACTCTCCCCAGCAGATAAACACTTATATATATATACTCACTACTCATTGGTACACTTATACAGATACTCATCCGTATCTTGTATACACCACTCATAACCCCACAGATTCAACAATAGTCCTTGTTCTTTGTTAACCAGTTGGTACTCGTCCGTATCATCATCTCAGAACATTGCGTCTAATGTTTGTTTCTACATGATGCTCGTCCGTATCATAAGTCTTAAGGATGCTCGTCCGCATCTTTAATCCATACACTGTGTCAAACACTTGTGTCTTCTTGAACATAGATACTCGTCTGTGTCTACTATTCCCCAGAAGAGTCCCTTCAGATTCAACACTCGTCCGTGTTCCTTGTTAACCCGTTGATACTCGTCCGTATCATCATCTCTGAACATGTGTCAGTTTGTTTCTACATGATACCCGTCCGTATCATAGCCTTAAGGATGCTCGTCCGCATCTTTAATCTATACAATACCAAACGCTTATACTTTCTTTTCTTGGTTGTGAACGCTCGTCCGTGTTCACTATATCCCCAGTAGATCACCAACAAAGCATTTTCTTTTATCTAACACTCGTCCTGTGTTATGATAACCCTGAGAGCAGCCGTACCCTGCTGAGTGGTCGTCCTCCACTTCTTGATGGTCGTCCTCCGTCATGCTCATCCGATGGCCGTCCCCATCGTTGATATTTTAGCAGCCGTCCCCTGCTAGGTGGTCGTCCTCCACCTCTTGATGATCGTCCTTCATCACTTTATCCAATGGCCGTCCCCATTGTTGATTTTGGTTATCTGGCATTCGTCCTATGTCATGATAAACCCCGAGAGCAGCCGTACCCTGCTGAGTGGTCGTCCTCCACTTCTTGATGGTCGTCCTCCATCATGCTCGTCCGATGGCCGTCCCCATCGTTGACCTTTTCTATCCGATGGCCGTCCCCATCGTTGATATCTTCGGCAGCCGTACCCTGCCAGGTGGTCGTCCTCCACCTTTGATGGCCGTCCCCATCATATTCCTTTTATCCCCAACAGAGCAGCCGTCCCCTGCTAGGTGATCTTCCTTCACCTTTGATGGCCGTACCCCATCATCTGTTTATTTAATTTATTCTTTAACCCGATGGCCGTCCCCGTCGTGGTCCCTTTTCCTTTTAGCCCGATGGCCGTCCCCATCGTTGGTTACTTTACCTTTATGAACCTGACGGCCGTCCCCGTCATGTTTCATTAAATCCTCAGAGAATTTTACAGCTTTATCTTGATGGCCGTCCCCATCATGATTTTATTTCCCCAGCTAGTCGGCCGTCCCCGTCTTGGCTTTACCTTCTATCCCCAGCATGTCGGCCGTCCCCGTCATCGCTTTGTTTTCCGCACCTTTACAATATACTTTATTTTCCTTTTGCAATCTATATCCCTTTTCTTCTTCATTTCTGTGAGTGCAAATTTTGGACTGTCTTTGGTATTCAACCACAAGTTATCTTGTTTGCCTGTTAAGCCGTCGCTTACAACCTGCACAGCTAACTCATGTTTGAATAGGGGCAGCTGTAAACACCCCAAATTTGCCCTCACCCATTCACACCATGGCTTGTGATCATCTCATATGCATAAATACAATCATATCATCTCATATCTCATTTTTGATTCACTGCATTGGTTCTGAGTCATTTGCATCTAGGGTTTGTGATCTGAGCAATCCCAAAGCATCTTGAGCCGCTCCAAAAGCAACCAATCAATTCAAAGGGGTCTACATGTGTTCAAGCATCATATTACATCCTCACAAAGTCAAAGATGCAAAGGAATCACAGGAACTAGGGTTTGAGTGGATGCAGAGCCAGGATTGACTGCACAGTTGACTGAAAATTAGGGTTTTGGTTTCAGAGGCCATAACTCCAAATTTTTTGGTCACTCTTTATATGGTATAGGGAGTATGCATATCAATTTTCATGAAGAAATTCCATGGGGAAGTCATCTGATCAAGGGTTGACTTTTCAGACAAGTCAGTGTAAAATCAGGGCATCTGAGGCCCCCAATGACCCAACCAATGGGTGATCTTCATCATTTTGAGTGTATATGATCTTTATTTGATCATAGAAGAAGGATGAAGTTCATGGAAATCAAGAATTTAGGGTTTTTGCAAATGTTGACTTTTGGAGCATAGTTGACTTTCTCAAGAATGCATCATTTTAGGTCATTTTTCAAGCCATGATTCTTGATCCAAAAATGCTTCAAATGGAAAAACTTTGGTCATGAAAGTTGTAGATCTCATTTTTCCCTTTTCAAAAAGTACAAGAACATGACCAAACTCTTCTTGGATCAAAAGTTATGGCAATGCAAAGTTGGCTAAAATCACTTATTTTCAAGATATGCTAAGTGTGAAAATTGCAAAATCATGTACCAAGTCAAATTGCAACTTCTAATTGGTATCAAACCTTCACATAAACATCATGTAAGTCCTAAAATTCAGAATGAACTAGGCATTGCTCATGTTTCATAGCTTTTGGGAACAAGATCTTTCACATGTGAACCATAAAGTAACAAGTTGCAAAACCACTCATTTCTCTTCACCAACTTGCTGCATTGGTCCTTGAATCAAGCTAGCCTCAAACACTCATCATGCTGCGCAGCCCATGCCCATTGTACTTGCCTAGACCTTGAGCCATGCCTCACTTACACAAAAGTTGGACTTTATGCAAAAGCAAACATCCCAATCACCACAGGCCATGTCACATCCTCTGGCCACTTGCATTTGTTTATTGTATCCTTTAGCAAGCAAAACATAAGACCAAGCCAGACTGAAACTCTCTACACAATCACATTCACAAAAACACACCACATTGCATAAGCTTTCGAATCTGCCTCCACAGCCAAAAAACACCCAAGCCAACTTCACCATTCAACTCACCTTGCTCCATAGACCACAAAGCATCAAGAACCCAAGCCTGAAACAACCAGAATACTCCATAGCCATTTCTCACCCCAAGCTGCATTTCTCTTCGAAACTCTCACCACAGCTTGCAAACATCCAAACAAACACTCCAGACCTTCTCCATTCACCCTCAGGATCACAAACAACCCCTCACCATGACCTGAAAGTGCCTGAAACACCATTGCCATTTCTGATCAAGCTTGAGCAGAAGCTTTCGAAACTCACTATCCAGCCAACTTAAACTCTCATTGAGCATTCAAACATCTTCTGGGGATCAAGTGGAGTGGATTGCACAGGGAGAAGTGGCCTGAAAGTCCTCAAGTTGAAAGCTTCAAATCTCAGGTAGCTCGAAATTATTTTTTCCAGAAATCATTTTTCTTGTTATAAACTTGTTCTATGTGATTCACTGATCATCCTGATGTCATTGGTTTCGAAAATGGCTTTGATTTGAGAGTTTAATTTGTCTCTGAAACCTGCGTGCCCTAGAACTTGTTCTGTTCGATTCTTGGTTTTGAGGAAGAAGAAATTTGTTTGGACTTAGGGTTTTAGTTCAGGGGATCTTGGGGATCATTTTGGTGTGTTTAGTTTTCATTTTCGTTACGTTTTGAGGGAGTTAGGGAGTTTTCAGGTGAGGTGCTGGCCGGAGAAGACAACCGGAGGTCTTCTCCGGCAGCCTGAGTCATTAAGCCCTAATCTCAGGTCATTAATGCTAGTTTGAATTTCACCCGTAGGATTGCTCTGACCCGTTGACTTGCCGCGCGCATGAAGGGTCCAGATGTGGTCATTAAACCCTAATCACTTTGATTTATTTAATTAATTAAGATTAAGTCAGTTTAAATGTGAGCCACAAGATCACGCGCCAAGTCAATGGTCCCCTTTTCCAGATTGAATCCTGGCCTTCCATGCTGCATACTTCATTTTATTTTATTTTAATTTCATTTTATTTTAATTTAACTTGTACAATTATTTTAAAATAGCAAAAAATACATAAAAATTATGAAACTTTTTCCTCTGAGTTTTAATAATTTTTATGACACAAAAATATTTTTATTTTATTTTTTATCATTGAAAAGGTATTTTTAAATATTTAAAAGATTATTTTTAATTGATTAATGGGAATTAATTAATTAAAAATACTTTTAGGTATTTAAAAATTACAAAAAAATTCATGAAATGTTCTAAGACATTTAGAAACATTGTCCAACCTTCAAACCAAATTTCTTTTTGATCTTGATGCATTTTGAGAATTTCTCATTGAATTAAAATCATTTTTGTGCATTAATTTGATCCAAAGTTCAAAAATTCATTTCTGCCTATCTAGGAAGAGTTGGACATTGATTCTTCTTGCATTGTTTTGTGTTTGGCATGTAGTTTCTAGGATAAAATGGCCATGATTTGATCTTGCATTTTCCAATTGTTTGGCATTTCTTTTGTTTAGGAACCCTAAAAACCCTAATAACTTAGAAAAATCATATCTTGAGATTGGTTGAGAGTTGAGACCTCCCCTTTGGACCTTGGTTTAGTATAGGTTTAGGGTTTCTTTGAGTGGAATTTTCCATTTTTTATCTTAGGGTTTGCTTCTGTTTTGAGTTTTGGTTTGATGTTTAATCCATGAACCCTAATTTGGGATTTCTCTTGCATCCTTCTTGCATTTCCTTGCATAACATGACTTGTCTTTGCATTTTGTGCATTCTTGTGATTCATTTGGCATCTTAGGGCATATAGAAAGCATGTTTGATCATTGCATTGCATATTTGCCATGCCATTTGTCTTGTATGCTTCCTAACTTTCCATGATTGTTCATGCTCCTTAACTTGCATCATTTACATCCATGATCTTGTATGAGCATCTCCATGCCCTGCATCATGTTCATAGCACCTCATAGCATCATTTTCATCATCAATATGCTTCTGGTTTGGTCTAGCATCATACCATTTCATCCCATCTAGCATTGCATTGCATTTCTTTCTAACATTTCAGGTGGTAAGTAAACTTGAGAAGTGAATTTGCCTTCACTTCTCATAACTTTTCTTTTCATCTCTCTTGCATCCATTGCTGCATTTTTGTTTGTGTTTGAGTTTGAGCTTGCTCATTCTTCTTCTTCCTCTTACTTTCTTTCTTCAAGTGACTTGACTTCTTGAATGAAGCAAGTTGCTTTGCTTCTCTTGATCCTTTCATCTGCTTCCTGGTGGCTCCTTTGAAGATTGTTCTTGTAAACCTCACAAACCTTAGGAACAACCAAGCATGACAATGAATTAGGGTTTTGATTAGTCCCCATAGTCTTTACCTTTGTGTCTCTCTTGAGTCTTCTCTTCTCATCTCATAATCAGGGACCAAACCCTAAAGGCTTTAAGACTTTGTGATTAAGCTTATGCCTGCATCCTTCTTTTAGGATGGAGTGTATAACTTTAATCCTAAGTGTTAAACCCTTAATGTGTTTAAATCTCTTAACCAATTCACTTAATAATCATCAAGACATCACACTTGTAACTTGGGCCTTGCATTAGGGTTCTAATTCTTCCTTAAGTGGTTAAGAAGGACTAACCCTAGTGTTAATGGACAAGTCCCCCTCAAGTTGTCTTACAAATCATAAAAAACACTTCATCATCATAACCATTAAATAAAATCCACTTAATCAAAGGCCTGTTTCGTCATGAGTTTAATCTCTAATCATGGATTAAGTTGAGGAGCTTTCCTCAGCTTAAACATTCTCATCTATTATCCTTCTATTAGGATGGTGTAATGAGTCTGTTTAATCCTTGATTATGGCTTAACCTCATTACTCAACACTAAACAAAAACACCAAAAACATCTAAATAATCACAAGTAGGTTAATGATCTTAATCCTACACCAAAGGTGATTAAGTGTGAGAAGCTGACTTCACATTTAAGGTATTCTCATTACCCCTAATCAGAGGGAAGATGTGATGAGTTTACTAAATCCATTGGTTTAGGCTTAAGCTCATTAACTTATGACAAACTTCAAAAGCAATAAAAGACTGAAAACTCAAAAAACAAACAATAATCGTCTCCTTCGGGATTCTTTTCTCATCACCTTCACTCATAAACGAGAACTCGCTTCTTCCGTCTAATGCAAGACAGTTTGCACCTGGGCCAGACAGGTCTTACACTTGAGCATAGACATGCAAGCAGTTCACAAGTCAATTCACCTTTCAGTCTCTTTGGGTCGAACTACGGTGTTCTGACTTCCTCATTGCACGAGAGGATACGTAGGCATAACTTAACAGTTATCGAACAAAAGTCTCTGTATATTCCCCCTCCTTCCAGCTTCATTCTTTAGCCTCATGATCTTGAGCATTTCACTCCTTTCTTACACTGACACTTTCATACTTCACATCACTTATACACTTCATTTCTTTTACACTGACACCTGTACACATCCTTTTCCAGCTCTTTGACACACAAATTGCACTGACACTACCCCTTTAAAACACAAATCTTTTAAGCGTGGATCCCGTCGAGTACGACGGACAATCTGGGTGCTAATACCTTCCCAGGTTGTAACCAACCCCCTTTCTCAGTCTCTCTGGTTCGCAACCGTCTTATCCATGTCTTTCTAGGTTTATGCAGCATTACCTTTCCTCCGGGATAAAAATGCCTAGCTGGCGACTCTATTCATCTCCAGTGAGTTCACGGCTGTGTGTTCTCATTGTCCCTCTCGCTGACCGTTCGCGTCTGTACCTTTATTTGGGCCATTCCCATTTATCGGGAGCGACAGCTTGGCGACTCTGCTGGGGACCCTTATACTGCAACCAGGGCTTCTGGTTCTTTTTGTGGGTTCCTCCTAGCGCTTGTTTGATTTGTGTTTACTGGGGTGTTATGTGCTTGTATTTATTTTTGTTTATTGCTTTATGTACAGTTACTTTACTGCTTTCTTTATTGCATTTATATCATACTGTCATTGCTGCTGGCTGGATCTGGTTGTTTGCCTTGGTGGGTGGGTGATTCATTGAGAGTTAAGGTCCTATACCTGGGACTTGAGTGACACCTAGGCTAGAGTGAATCATATTCTTTCCCATTCCATTTCGGTCTGGTGCGGGAATATGAAACACGGTTCAGATATGGGTTTCTTCTTGAGAACTCTGTGTTGCAGATTTCCTGCAATGCTAGGGCTATCTGGGAAGCCTGCTAAGTCTGGATGACCTTTTAGTATTGACCTTCAGAAACTGAGGTGAATTAGAGGAGGAATTGTTATGGTTATTGTAAACACTGTACCTCCGGGTTAGAAGTGTTTACACTTCTCATAACTGATCCAAGTCTGAGGATCCTTGTTCTAGATCATCACCTGTGAGGGGGTTGGGCTGTTTACAGGTTTGCAGGTACCTTGACCTTAGAATACCCTGTTACTTTGACTTTGTTAAGAATACTCCATGTTGGACAGTTCTTGTGATTCTAAAACCTTGGACTTGTGGCTCTTTATTTGAGTCCCCCACCCTGGTTACTGGATTTTTAGACCTCCATCTGGGATTCTTGAACACACATGGACTTATATCAGGGCATTTTGATCAGATCCAGCTCAGTCACAAACCCTTGCATTTCATTTGCATACATACTCATCGCATCATATTAACATTTGCTTATTTGTGTTTCAGGGTATCCACCTTCATCTGGTTTTGGTTTTGACCCCATCTGCAGTTTTGACTTGTCTCCACCAGCACTTGCTTCAGCTTGTCAGCCATATACTTCAAATACCTGCACTAGCCATCCAGTGGCCCACTCCTCAGCATCTTCATCAGCACTCTACTCAGTCTTCAGCATCATGGCTCCAAAGAAAAGCAACATCACCTATCATTTCTTCCAACCAGACTTATCAGACATCAGGAGGATCCAAACCCTGATCACTCCAGATCACATACCTTTGTTCAGGGAGCATTATGGGGATATACTTGACCTGGTTATGGATATGGACCCATCACAGAGGAGCCTGATCCATACCTGTATTCAGTTTTATGACCCCCCATTGAGATGTTTCACCTTTCAAGACTTTCAGTTGGGTCCTCTTTTGGAAGAATACTCATCGTTGATTGGTTTGCCTATCAAGAGAGAAATCCCTTTTAACCCTGAAATGGTCTTTCCCAGCAATGGAGAGGTGGCAAAAGCTCTGCACCTGGAACCTGCTTTGATTGAGCAGCATATGACCTCTAAAGCTGGGATCCCTGGCTTTCATCTGGACTTTCTAATTTCTCAAGCTAGTCTGAAGGCCTCCCTGGGGGAGTGGAGAGCTGTTTGTGCTCTGTTGGCCTTAAGTGTATATGGAATTGTGTTGTTTGCAGATGAGCCTCGATTCATCAGCAAGAATGCAATCCATTTGTTCATCCTGAAGAACCCAGTGCCAACTTTGCTAGGAGATCTCTATTACTCAGTACATCAGAAGAATGAGAAGCAGAGGGGAAGGCTAGTGAGGTGTTGTGCTCCATTATTCCATGCTTGGCTTCTTAAGCATCTACCCAGGACAGATGCATTCCTAAATCCTCATCAGCAAAGCAACTGGGCTAAGAGGCTCACTACTCTCACTTCAGCAGACATCAGATGGTGTACTCAAAGCACCAAGGGCAGAGATATCATTACAAGCTGTGGGCACTTTCCCAATGTGCCTTTAATAGGGGTCAAGGGAAGTATCAATTACAACCCTCTGCTGTTCAGGAGGCAATTAGGCTATGCACTGGTCCATACTCCTAGGGCACGGGACCTGGTGGAGACTCTCTATTGTGAGAACAAGATCAGTTTGACTGTTGTTAGGCAGGCTGCCTGGACCTGGGATAATGTCCAAACCAGGGGAGTCACCATTCTGGGAAAGTGTAATAATGTGGCATCAGCGCAATATTATGAGTGGTCCCGTGCCAGGGCCCAATTCTCTGGAATGCCCTTTACCATAGAAGACATGCCTGAGTCATCTTCAGCACCACCCCCTGCCACCATCAGTTTGGAGGAGTTTGAGAGCTTGAAGGAAAGAAATGAGAAGCTAACCCAGGCTTTGCAGAAGACCCTCCGGGAGAGGAGTGAAGGTGTGAGGGAGATTGAGAGATTGGAGAAGTTGAGGGTGGAACACTTGACTAAAATTGAGAAGTCTGGAGATTATATCAACAAGTCTAAAGCTGGTGAACAGATTCTGAAGAATGCTTGTAAAGAAGCCCAGTTCCAGAGAGCAAGAACAGACTTGTACTTGAAAGAGAGTCAGGCCAGGTGGGTCCGGATCACTGAGGCCCGTACTCTAGAAGACAAGAGAGTTCAAGACAAAATGGAACAGATGGAAAAAGCCCTGGCAGCAGCCCAGAAAGAAATATCAGAGCTAGAAATCAGAGCTGGAGTGAAGAGGTCTAAGGACCAAAGTCAGAACAAGAAGTTGACTGCAGCTGTTGCAACAAGAAACCTTCTCATCAGAGGTCTCACGGAGCGTCCGGCTGATCCTGTGACCGAAGCACTTCTTAAGGAAGTTCGTGAGGGTGAGTTTGGCCTTGGGGTTTGATCATTTTGCTTGTTGTTATTCCTTTTCATGTACTTTTGCTTGTTGTGATGTATTTTGACCCCTTTGAGGGCTTGTGTTGTAAAAAAGAACAAATTGTATTACTTCACCTTTTGTAATATATTTGTGTTAGTTTCCATCTGGGTTTATTTCGAAAGCAACTTCAACAGCAACATCTTCAAGGGTCTGGAAGGGTCAAAACTGAAGACCAAACCGGATACCTTGAGAGCAAATAAGCATAACTGCATTGCATACTAACCCTTTTGTTTGTTTTGTAGGTTTTTGTTTTGTTGTTACTAACCTCTGTTGTGATGTTCAGGAATTATTGCTCGCCGCCGGGTATTTCCCCTCAACAGGCCACACAGGTACCCAACTAGAAACAACCTTCCGGGAATTCAGATGGATCAGATGCAGCAGGACCTTACGGAGGTCAGAAACCAGATGGCCAACGAAAGGTTGGAGATGAGAACGCAGATAACACAGTTCATGGAAGTAATGAACAACTTAGCTCAAAGCCAGGAGAGGCTCAGAGCTTTGGTAGAAGGGAGGAATCAAGAGGAACCCCATGTGGGAACTGCTGGCACAAGTAACAACGAGAGGGTTCAACCTCATGTCAATCCCCCGGTTTTTGGACCCCATCTCCATCCAGAGGCCAACATCCCTGTCAATATACAAGGGACTGCCACAGCAGGGAGGGTACTACAGGAAGACCCTCAAGAAAACCAGTTCACAGTAATGGGTGCTGGAGAGGAAACTTATGATAGACGGTTGGAAGAAATAGCTGAGAAGTTGAGGTCCTTAGAATCTCAAAATTCTTTGGGTTTCGACGTCATGGACATGGGTTTGGTAGACGGGGTCAGGGTCCCCCATAAGTTCAAGCCGCCTTGTTTCGAAAAGTATAATGGGACTTCATGCCCCCGGACTCATCTACAATCATTTCTGGGAAGGCTGAAGGCCTATACAATGGATGAGAAATTGTGGATGTTCTATTTTGAAGATAGCTTGACTGGAGCTTCGAGGGAGTGGTATTCCCATCTGACAAGAGCAACAATTAGATGCTGGAAGGACCTGGCAGAGGCCTTCATCAGACAGTATCAGTATAATCTAGACATGGCACCCAACAGGACTCTCCTGATGGGAATGTCACAGTCTTCGAGGGAGAGTTTCCGAGAATATGCCCAAAGATGGAGGCAACTGGCTGCTGTTGTTCAACCACCTATGTCTGAACGGGAAATGGCAGATATGTTCATGAACACCCTTCTGGGAACATATATTGACAGGTTGGCTGCTTTCTCTTCTACTAGCTTTGCAGATGTTGTCATAGCTGGGGAAAGAATTGAAAGCCTGTTAAAAATGGGTAAGATCTCTGATAATGGTGCCAGCTCGTCCAGTAGTACAAGAAAGCCTTTTGCAGGCCCGAGAAGAACTGGCGAGACCAATGCCATTCACACCAACAGGGGTAGGCCCCAGTACGTTCAAAGGTCGATAGCAGCAGTCACCATTCCTGCTCCAGCTCATCCTCAGCCAGTCTATCAACCTCCTCAACAAAACTACCAACAACAACCTCAGTATCAGCAGAATCAGTATCCTCCAAGGAACTACAACAACAATAACACCAACAACAATCAGCAAAGGCCATTCCAACAGAGGCCATCCCAAGCTAACCGAGTGATCGACCCGATCCCAATGCCGTATGCTGCCTTGCTGCCACAACTTCTGAAACTCAACCTGGTTGAGCTAAGAACGTTGGCACCTCCGGATCCCAACAGTCTACCAAGGAACTATGACTCCAATGCTAGGTGTGCTTTTCACTCAAACGCACCTGGTCATAGTACAGAAAAATGCAGGGCTCTGCATATGAAGGTACAAGACTTGGTAGACTCCAAGGCTCTGAATTTTGCACCGCCGCCCAATGTCAATAAAAACCCTATGCCAAACCATGGTGGTCCCCGAATTAACGCTATTGAAGAAGACCAACCGTCTTATTTGATAACTAGTGTGGATCAGATCAGGACACCATTGGTGGAAATCAAAGCTCAACTCCGCGAAAACCAAATATTTCCGGGGTGTGAACTAGGGTGTCCCTATTGTAATATTTCATGGAATGGGTGTGAGGACCTGAGGAATGGCATTGACAGCCTTATTCAGAGTGGCCTGCTACAGATCACTACATCATTCCCGACAAACCCAACAACTTCATCAGCAACGGTTCCAGAACCTCCTACAAATGCAGCAACTATTGTTCCCGACAATTCACCAGCAACATCAACAAGTACTTCGTCTGTCCTCCCAAATGATCAGTTTTCAACAGTTTCTCCTGCTACAACTTCAGCTTCATTCCATTTCGAATCTCCATCAACAACAACATCAGTCCTTCCAACAACACCTCCTACAACACCAGCAATCAATCATGAAGATGTCTCTACTGTTACCATATTCTACGATCCTGAAAATAATTCCGCCTACCATTCAGAAGGTGCTGCTCCCGCTAGAGCACCAGTTACAATCTTTTATGATCCACAGACAATAACAGTCCCTTCAGCAGCAACAATCAGTCCGGTCATTGTCACGGTGCCTGGACCAGTACCATATGAAAGCAATAGGGCCATCCCTTGGCACTATGGCTCTGACGTGTACTGTGAAGGGAAAAGAATCACTCTTGAAACATCAGCACCTGCACCACAAGTAGATAATGTGGGGGGAGGCGGAGGCTTCACTCGAAGCGGACGTCTCTTCGCTTC
Source organism: Lathyrus aphaca (assembly GCA_963966055.1). NCBI lineage: Eukaryota > Viridiplantae > Streptophyta > Magnoliopsida > Fabales > Fabaceae > Lathyrus > Lathyrus aphaca. Next base: position 354,929,718 of record OZ014525.1, read on the forward strand.
ACAAGTTCAAAGACCTACTGCCGAAGCAGAAGCTGCTGCCAAGGCAAAGGGAAAAGGCCCGGTGCAGGAAGACCCAGCTGCCAAAGAAACCCTGAAGACACCGTTCGATCAGGAAGTTGATGAGTTTATGCGAATCATCAAAAAGAGTGATTATAAAGTTGTGGATCAGCTTCACCAGACGCCATCCAAAATCTCTATCCTCTCACTGCTTATGTGCTCCGAAGCCCATCGGAATGCACTACTTAAAGTCCTGCACGCAGCTTACGTGCCCGAGGAGATTACTGTCAACCAATTGGAAACCGTGGTTGGAAATGTTACTGCTAGCAATGGGCTAGGGTTTACCAATTCTGACTTGACAGCGGATGGCCGCAACCACAACAAAGCCTTGCACATAACCATGGAATGCAAAGGAGCTGTCCTTTCTCATGTGCTGGTGGACACAGGTTCTTCCCTGAATGTCTTACCAAAGAAGGCTCTGGTGAAGTTAGAATATGATGGATTGGCATTGAGACCCAGCAACCTGGTAGTAAGAGCCTTTGATGGCTCTAAGAGATCGGTTCTGGGAGAGATTGAGCTGCCCGTGACAATTGGCCCGCAAACCTTTAGAACTATCTTTTATGTGATGGACATTCAGCCCGCCTACAGCTGTTTGTTGGGTAGACCCTGGATTCACGCCGCCGGCGCAATAACGTCTACCCTTCACCAAAAGTTAAAATTTGAGTGGGAAGGTCAAGTTGTCACAATCTGTGGGGAAGAGGACATTTTCGTTAGCCATCTGGCTACTTACAAATACATTGAGATGGATGGAGAAATCCATGAAACAATGAGCCAAGGTTTTGAAGCCTTGAACGTCAATGAAGCATCTGCCGTGTCAGGTATCTCCATGTCGTCTTATCAACAAGCCCGGAAGGTTGTTGAAGAAGGAACTGCCCTAGGCTGGGGCAAAGTTTTAGCTGTGGAGGAGAAAAAGGACAAGTTTGGGTTGGGTTACAGACCAACTCAACATCAAGCAAAGGCTGCTGCAGAGCCAGGTTTTGTCAGTGGGGGAATGCTTACCCCTGATGCTATCAACTGTCTGGAAGACGAGCTGGAAGAGGAGCGCAATCTGGAGAATTGGATTCGTCCAAAGATCCCGGGGAGCAGTGTCTCAAACTGGTCTTCCCAGGAAATTATAAGAGTTACTCATGCAGAGTAATTATTATTTCCTGTATTTTTTATAGCATGCATCAAAGTCTTGCATCTTGCCCAAGATGACAAGACTCATTTTGTAATCAGGGCCATCTGTACTTTTGTGCAAACAAGATTAAATTAATGAAATATCAGACATCTTTTTGCAAACGAGTCTTTTTCTCTTCTGCTCACTGTTTTTCCATTTTTCTTTTTGTACAAAAATAAATGGCGGTGTTTTCAAAATGATAACTTCATTTCACTTTTTTCTAAGGCAAGATTAAAATCAATCACTAAAATGAACAACTTAACCCTTGCAGAGAGTGCCTTCCTGACAGCACCGACAACAGCACGGCTATGACATCGTATGACTTTGACAATCCAATCAATCAAGCTGATGAAGGGGTTGATGAAGAATATGAGCTTCCTGAAGAGCTAGCTAGGTTGTTGAGACAAGAGGAGAAGGCTATTACTCCTCACCAGGAGGAGATTGAAGTGATTAATCTTGGTACAGACGAAGACGTGAAGGAAGTTAAAATCGGGGCCTGCCTGCAAGACTCAGTGAAGAGACAACTGATAGATCTGCTTCAAGAGTATGTTGATGTGTTTGCTTGGTCGTATCAAGATATGCCAGGGTTGGATACCGACATTGTTGTGCATAAGCTGCCTTTGAGGGAAGAATGCCCACCAGTTAAACAGAAACTGCGCCGAACTCGCCCAGACATGGCTATGAAAATCAAAGAAGAGGTACAAAAGCAGTGGGACGCCGGGTTCCTTGCTGTAACTAGCTATCCGCCGTGGGTTGCTAACATAGTACCTGTGCCTAAGAAAGACGGCAAAGTAAGAATGTGTGTTGACTACCGGGATCTGAACAGAGCCAGCCCGAAAGATGATTTCCCATTACCTCACATTGATGTATTGGTGGATAACACGACTCAGTTCTCGGTATTCTCCTTCATGGACGGATTTTCAGGATACAACCAGATCAAGATGGCACCTGAAGACATGGAGAAGACAACATTCATTACACCTTGGGGCACGTTCTGTTACAAAGTGATGCCATTCGGACTGAAGAATGCTGGTGCAACATATCAACGGGCTATGGTGACATTATTCCACGATATGATCCACAAAGAAATAGAATGTTATGTGGATGACATGATTGCCAAATCCCTTACAGAGGAAGAACACCTGGTAAATCTGCTGAAGTTGTTCAAACGCCTGAGGAAGTACCAACTAAAGTTGAACCCCAACAAATGCACATTCGGGGTGCGATCCGGTAAATTGCTGGGTTTTATTGTAAGTGAGAAAGGGATTGAAGTGGACCCTGATAAAGTCAAAGCCATCCAAGAGATGCCTGCACCGAAAACTGAGAAAGAAGTTCGAGGGTTCTTAGGTCGATTGAACTACATTTCAAGGTTCATATCTCACCTCACAGCAACCTGTGAACCCTTGTTCAAGCTGCTGAGAAAGGAACAAACGGTCAGGTGGAACGAAGATTGCCAGAAAGCTTTTGACAAGATCAAGGAATATTTACAAGAACCTCCAATCCTCATGCCGCCAGTTGAAGGAAGACCTCTGATTATGTACTTGACAGTATTAGAAGAGTCAATGGGGTGTGTACTAGGTCAACATGACGAGTCTGGTCGAAAAGAGTATGCAATATACTACCTAAGCAAAAAGTTTACCGACTGTGAACAACGTTATTCACTGCTCGAGAAAACTTGCTGTGCTTTAGCGTGGGCTGCTCGCCGACTGAGACAGTATATGTTGACCCACACTACCTTATTAATCTCAAAAATGGATCCAGTTAAGTACATTTTCGAGAAGCCAGCTCTTACCGGACGGGTTGCAAGATGGCAGATGATTCTCACAGAATACGACATACAGTACACATCTCAGAAAGCCATCAAAGGCAGTGTACTATCTGAATATCTTGCTGAGCAACCCATTGATGACTACCAGCCTATGAGATTTGACTTCCCTGATGAAGATATCATGTTCATTAAAGCAAAAGATCATGAAGAGCCTATTCACACTGAAGGGCCTGACCCAGGAGAAGAATGGACTATGATGTTTGATGGGGCTGTTAACATGAATGGTCGCGGTGTTGGTGCAGTACTCATTACACCTAAAGGAGTTCACATGCCTTTCTCGGCAAAACTCACTTTCAACTGCACTAACAACGAAGCTGAATACGAAGCTTGCATTATGGGTCTTGAGGAAGCCATTGACCTCAGGATCAAAACTTTGACTGTATTCGGAGATTCAGCTTTGGTAGTCAATCAAACCAACGGGAAATGGTACACCCACCAAGATCATCTGATACCTTACAGGGATTATACAAGAAGGTTATTGACTTTCTTCACAACAGTCAAACTTGAGTATATCCCTCGGGACGAGAATCAGTTTGCAGACGCTCTTGCTACCATTTCATCCATGATCAAAGTTCAAGCTGCTAACTTTGTACCTCAGATTTCAGTGTCCAGACTCGACAGGCCAGCATATGTATTTGCAGCAGATGTTGTCAAAGATAATAAGCCTTGGTTCCATGACATTAAAAGCTTCTTGGAGGATCAAACATACCCACCTGGGGCATCTTCCAATGATAAGAAGACTTTGAGAAGGCTTGCTGGAAGTTTCTTTCTGAACACTGATGGGTCTTTATACAAAAGGAACTTTGATATGGTACTCCTCCGATGTGTTGACAAGACGGAAGCAGATTTGTTGATGCATGAAGTGCACGAAGGGTCCTTTGGTACCCATGCCGGAGGGCATGCCATGGCTAAAAAGTTGTTAAGATCAGGCTATTATTGGATCACAATGGATGCGGACTGTTGTGCCTACGCCAGAAAATGCCACAAATGCCAGATCTACGCAGACAAAGTGCATGTGCCTCCGAATCCTTTAAACATAATGTCTTCACCATGGCCCTTTGCCATGTGGGGCATTGATATGATTGGCAAGATTGAGCCAACTGCTTCGAATGGTCACAGATTCATCCTGGTCGCCATTGATTATTTCACTAAGTGGGTCGAAGCAGCCTCATATGCAAACGTCACAAGGCAAGTGGTAGCCCGATTTCTGAAAAGAGATATCATCTGTCGATATGGAGTGCCCGAGCGAATCATTACTGATAATGGTTCCAATTTAAACAACAAAATGATGGCAGAGCTATGCCGGGACTTCAAGATCCAACATCACAATTCTTCTCCTTACAGGCCAAAGATGAATGGCGCTGTTGAGGCAGCAAATAAGAATATTAAGAAGATTGTGCAGAAGATGGTAATCACATACAAAGACTGGCATGAAATGCTACCGTTTGCCTTGCATGGGTACCGCACGTCAATCAGAACATCCACTGGGGCAACACCGTACCAGCTTGTGTATGGTATGGAAGCAGTCCTACCAGTTGAAGTTGAATTGCCTTCCTTGCGAGTCTTGATGGATGTCAAACTGAGTGAAGCAGAATGGGTTAGGTCCCGATACGAGCAACTGAGTCTGATTGAAGAGAAGAGATTGGCTGCAATCTGTCATGGACAATTGTATCAGAAGAGAATGAAGAGAGCCTTCGATCAGAAAGTCAGGCACCGAGGGTACCAAGTAGGGGATCTTGTGCTGAAGAGAATCCTCCCTCCTCATACAGACCACAGGGGCAAATGGACTCCCAATTATGAAGGACCATTCGTGGTAAAGAAAGTTTTCTCTGGTGGAGCACTGGTGCTCAGCACCATGGATGGTGAAGATTTCCCGTCCCCTGTGAATTCAGATGCAGTTAAAAAATACTTCGCATAAAATGACCCGCTGGACATTAAAACAGAATGTAAGTCCAGGCAAAAATAGGGCATCCCGGCGAGTCAAAAACAGAATAAAAGACTCGGGCAAAAATAAGGGAAATAAATGAAAAATGTACACCCGCTGAGTTGAAAAGCCGCATTGGACAACTCAGGCAAAAATGGGTATCCCGATGGATTGAAAACCCGAAAGGGCGATCCATGCAAAATAAGGGAATAAGCGAACAACTGCATTCTGAATTCGTCTGTATCACTTACAACTTAGAAAGCTTCGACGGAATCAAGCTTCAATCAGAATCAACTTTCTTCAGAAAGCAAGACGAGAAGAACGTCATTGTCATACGAGTCATAGCAGGAGAGGAAGCTCCTCAAAGCGTCGCCAACACCGCCAGCATTTTGTTTCTCAATTTATAACAATCTCCTTATTTTAGGAGACTGGTTTCTTTGACTGTATCTTGCCGATTCAGGGCACATGAATTAATAAAATCAGATTTTTCAGTCATGTTTCGTTTTGTATATTTTTTATTTGCAAAGGATGTCTGATGTCTCTAAAAAAATCAATTGCATAAGTACAGATGCTTTTCTCCCAAAAATAATAATAAAACACATGTTTACAGGGAATATACTTACTCTTGAAAGTGCTTAACTCCTATGACGGAATTCAGTGAAGGATACCTCGGGACCTTTTGTGCGTTTCCTTATCTTTGCAGGATTGCAGGTATCCAGGACGCAACCTGGGGCATGCAAGTTACGTCTCAGCAAGTAGGCGAATCATTATCAACTCGGTCTATCTTCCACATGGCACTGGAAGGGGCCCACTTCCCCAGCAAAGTTGCCAAATCAACATACACTCAATCTCGGCATCCGAAATGCTCTATCCCCAGCCGAGTGGCCTCTTGTTGCTCTCCCCAGCTGAGTTGCCTCTCATAATTCCCCAGCCGAGCTGCCATTTCATCCTCAGCTGAGTACGGGAGTCAGGAAATCATCTCCCCACAGAATCTTCAGCCTCTATCCAGAAGAGCAGCGCATAGAAGATCACAACAGAGTGAAGAAAGCTTCTACAAACCCCAGCTGGGTCCCGTATTATAAGGATGTCAACCAGTGACCTATATCCCCAAGCAAATATCCTCTTATTGGATCTACCAATGATCCCATCCCCAGCTGGGAGGTCCATTTCCAACAGATCGACCAGAGATCTTCGCAGTGACGGGATCCGAATCCCAGTGTGGTACCTTTGCATAATCATGGCATTTGCATCATAATATCCCCTCAGAGCGTAGCATTCCGTCTAATACGGAGCATTACGGCAAAAATCAAACGCATAGCATAATCATAAGCCATGTTATGAATTAACACTTGTGAATAATAACCGTTCATCATCATTGTACAGAAATCCCCACCAGCGTCCCAGCAAAAGCAGTTGCCTCTCCAATCACCAAACACCAGTATATATTTCTGACACCCGTCCGTGTCATCACTTCCCCAAACAGGTTGCCTGAATACACTTTACAAACAAAATCACCCGTACTACAGGTACTTCCTGACACCCGTCCGTGTCAAATCACCAGCAGAAAGCCAAAGACATCCTCTTGGCACTCACATATACTTATATATACACTTTCTCGACACCTGTCCGTGTCATATCCCCAGCGCAGTCGCTTACACCTTTACCACCCATATACTTGATAATGCTACTTTTCTCTTTTGACACTCGTCTGTGTCACTCTCCCCAGCAGATAAACACTTATATATATATACTCACTACTCATTGGTACACTTATACAGATACTCATCCGTATCTTGTATACACCACTCATAACCCCACAGATTCAACAATAGTCCTTGTTCTTTGTTAACCAGTTGGTACTCGTCCGTATCATCATCTCAGAACATTGCGTCTAATGTTTGTTTCTACATGATGCTCGTCCGTATCATAAGTCTTAAGGATGCTCGTCCGCATCTTTAATCCATACACTGTGTCAAACACTTGTGTCTTCTTGAACATAGATACTCGTCTGTGTCTACTATTCCCCAGAAGAGTCCCTTCAGATTCAACACTCGTCCGTGTTCCTTGTTAACCCGTTGATACTCGTCCGTATCATCATCTCTGAACATGTGTCAGTTTGTTTCTACATGATACCCGTCCGTATCATAGCCTTAAGGATGCTCGTCCGCATCTTTAATCTATACAATACCAAACGCTTATACTTTCTTTTCTTGGTTGTGAACGCTCGTCCGTGTTCACTATATCCCCAGTAGATCACCAACAAAGCATTTTCTTTTATCTAACACTCGTCCTGTGTTATGATAACCCTGAGAGCAGCCGTACCCTGCTGAGTGGTCGTCCTCCACTTCTTGATGGTCGTCCTCCGTCATGCTCATCCGATGGCCGTCCCCATCGTTGATATTTTAGCAGCCGTCCCCTGCTAGGTGGTCGTCCTCCACCTCTTGATGATCGTCCTTCATCACTTTATCCAATGGCCGTCCCCATTGTTGATTTTGGTTATCTGGCATTCGTCCTATGTCATGATAAACCCCGAGAGCAGCCGTACCCTGCTGAGTGGTCGTCCTCCACTTCTTGATGGTCGTCCTCCATCATGCTCGTCCGATGGCCGTCCCCATCGTTGACCTTTTCTATCCGATGGCCGTCCCCATCGTTGATATCTTCGGCAGCCGTACCCTGCCAGGTGGTCGTCCTCCATCTTTGATGGCCGTCCCCATCATATTCCTTTTATCCCCAACAGAGCAGCCGTCCCCTGCTAGGTGATCTTCCTTCACCTTTGATGGCCGTACCCCATCATCTGTTTATTTAATTTATTCTTTAACCCGATGGCCGTCCCCGTCGTGGTCCCTTTTCCTTTTAGCCCGATGGCCGTCCCCATCGTTGGTTACTTTACCTTTATGAACCTGACGGCCGTCCCCGTCATGTTTCATTAAATCCTCAGAGAATTTTACAGCTTTATCTTGATGGCCGTCCCCATCATGATTTTATTTCCCCAGCTAGTCGGCCGTCCCCGTCTTGGCTTTACCTTCTATCCCCAGCATGTCGGCCGTCCCCGTCATCGCTTTGTTTTCCGCACCTTTACAATATACTTTATTTTCCTTTTGCAATCTATATCCCTTTTCTTCTTCATTTCTGTGAGTGCAAATTTTGGACTGTCTTTGGTATTCAACCACAAGTTATCTTGTTTGCCTGTTAAGCCGTCGCTTACAACCTGCACAGCTAACTCATGTTTGAATAGGGGCAGCTGTAAACACCCCAAATTTGCCCTCACCCATTCACACCATGGCTTGTGATCATCTCATATGCATAAATACAATCATATCATCTCATATCTCATTTTTGATTCACTGCATTGGTTCTGAGTCATTTGCATCTAGGGTTTGTGATCTGAGCAATCCCAAAGCATCTTGAGCCGCTCCAAAAGCAACCAATCAATTCAAAGGGGTCTACATGTGTTCAAGCATCATATTACATCCTCACAAAGTCAAAGATGCAAAGGAATCACAGGAACTAGGGTTTGAGTGGATGCAGAGCCAGGATTGACTGCACAGTTGACTGAAAATTAGGGTTTTGGTTTCAGAGGCCATAACTCCAAATTTTTTGGTCACTCTTTATATGGTATAGGGAGTATGCATATCAATTTTCATGAAGAAATTCCATGGGGAAGTCATCTGATCAAGGGTTGACTTTTCAGACAAGTCAGTGTAAAATCAGGGCATCTGAGGCCCCCAATGACCCAACCAATGGGTGATCTTCATCATTTTGAGTGTATATGATCTTTATTTGATCATAGAAGAAGGATGAAGTTCATGGAAATCAAGAATTTAGGGTTTTTGCAAATGTTGACTTTTGGAGCATAGTTGACTTTCTCAAGAATGCATCATTTTAGGTCATTTTTCAAGCCATGATTCTTGATCCAAAAATGCTTCAAATGGAAAAACTTTGGTCATGAAAGTTGTAGATCTCATTTTTCCCTTTTCAAAAAGTACAAGAACATGACCAAACTCTTCTTGGATCAAAAGTTATGGCAATGCAAAGTTGGCTAAAATCACTTATTTTCAAGATATGCTAAGTGTGAAAATTGCAAAATCATGTACCAAGTCAAATTGCAACTTCTAATTGGTATCAAACCTTCACATAAACATCATGTAAGTCCTAAAATTCAGAATGAACTAGGCATTGCTCATGTTTCATAGCTTTTGGGAACAAGATCTTTCACATGTGAACCATAAAGTAACAAGTTGCAAAACCACTCATTTCTCTTCACCAACTTGCTGCATTGGTCCTTGAATCAAGCTAGCCTCAAACACTCATCATGCTGCGCAGCCCATGCCCATTGTACTTGCCTAGACCTTGAGCCATGCCTCACTTACACAAAAGTTGGACTTTATGCAAAAGCAAACATCCCAATCACCACAGGCCATGTCACATCCTCTGGCCACTTGCATTTGTTTATTGTATCCTTTAGCAAGCAAAACATAAGACCAAGCCAGACTGAAACTCTCTACACAATCACATTCACAAAAACACACCACATTGCATAAGCTTTCGAATCTGCCTCCACAGCCAAAAAACACCCAAGCCAACTTCACCATTCAACTCACCTTGCTCCATAGACCACAAAGCATCAAGAACCCAAGCCTGAAACAACCAGAATACTCCATAGCCATTTCTCACCCCAAGCTGCATTTCTCTTCGAAACTCTCACCACAGCTTGCAAACATCCAAACAAACACTCCAGACCTTCTCCATTCACCCTCAGGATCACAAACAACCCCTCACCATGACCTGAAAGTGCCTGAAACACCATTGCCATTTCTGATCAAGCTTGAGCAGAAGCTTTCGAAACTCACTATCCAGCCAACTTAAACTCTCATTGAGCATTCAAACATCTTCTGGGGATCAAGTGGAGTGGATTGCACAGGGAGAAGTGGCCTGAAAGTCCTCAAGTTGAAAGCTTCAAATCTCAGGTAGCTCGAAATTATTTTTTCCAGAAATCATTTTTCTTGTTATAAACTTGTTCTATGTGATTCACTGATCATCCTGATGTCATTGGTTTCGAAAATGGCTTTGATTTGAGAGTTTAATTTGTCTCTGAAACCTGCGTGCCCTAGAACTTGTTCTGTTCGATTCTTGGTTTTGAGGAAGAAGAAATTTGTTTGGACTTAGGGTTTTAGTTCAGGGGATCTTGGGGATCATTTTGGTGTGTTTAGTTTTCATTTTCGTTACGTTTTGAGGGAGTTAGGGAGTTTTCAGGTGAGGTGCTGGCCGGAGAAGACAACCGGAGGTCTTCTCCGGCAGCCTGAGTCATTAAGCCCTAATCTCAGGTCATTAATGCTAGTTTGAATTTCACCCGTAGGATTGCTCTGACCCGTTGACTTGCCGCGCGCATGAAGGGTCCAGATGTGGTCATTAAACCCTAATCACTTTGATTTATTTAATTAATTAAGATTAAGTCAGTTTAAATGTGAGCCACAAGATCACGCGCCAAGTCAATGGTCCCCTTTTCCAGATTGAATCCTGGCCTTCCATGCTGCATACTTCATTTTATTTTATTTTAATTTCATTTTATTTTAATTTAACTTGTACAATTATTTTAAAATAGCAAAAAATACATAAAAATTATGAAACTTTTTCCTCTGAGTTTTAATAATTTTTATGACACAAAAATATTTTTATTTTATTTTTTATCATTGAAAAGGTATTTTTAAATATTTAAAAGATTATTTTTAATTGATTAATGGGAATTAATTAATTAAAAATACTTTTAGGTATTTAAAAATTACAAAAAAATTCATGAAATGTTCTAAGACATTTAGAAACATTGTCCAACCTTCAAACCAAATTTCTTTTTGATCTTGATGCATTTTGAGAATTTCTCATTGAATTAAAATCATTTTTGTGCATTAATTTGATCCAAAGTTCAAAAATTCATTTCTGCCTATCTAGGAAGAGTTGGACATTGATTCTTCTTGCATTGTTTTGTGTTTGGCATGTAGTTTCTAGGATAAAATGGCCATGATTTGATCTTGCATTTTCCAATTGTTTGGCATTTCTTTTGTTTAGGAACCCTAAAAACCCTAATAACTTAGAAAAATCATATCTTGAGATTGGTTGAGAGTTGAGACCTCCCCTTTGGACCTTGGTTTAGTATAGGTTTAGGGTTTCTTTGAGTGGAATTTTCCATTTTTTATCTTAGGGTTTGCTTCTGTTTTGAGTTTTGGTTTGATGTTTAATCCATGAACCCTAATTTGGGATTTCTCTTGCATCCTTCTTGCATTTCCTTGCATAACATGACTTGTCTTTGCATTTTGTGCATTCTTGTGATTCATTTGGCATCTTAGGGCATATAGAAAGCATGTTTGATCATTGCATTGCATATTTGCCATGCCATTTGTCTTGTATGCTTCCTAACTTTCCATGATTGTTCATGCTCCTTAACTTGCATCATTTACATCCATGATCTTGTATGAGCATCTCCATGCCCTGCATCATGTTCATAGCACCTCATAGCATCATTTTCATCATCAATATGCTTCTGGTTTGGTCTAGCATCATACCATTTCATCCCATCTAGCATTGCATTGCATTTCTTTCTAACATTTCAGGTGGTAAGTAAACTTGAGAAGTGAATTTGCCTTCACTTCTCATAACTTTTCTTTTCATCTCTCTTGCATCCATTGCTGCATTTTTGTTTGTGTTTGAGTTTGAGCTTGCTCATTCTTCTTCTTCCTCTTACTTTCTTTCTTCAAGTGACTTGACTTCTTGAATGAAGCAAGTTGCTTTGCTTCTCTTGATCCTTTCATCTGCTTCCTGGTGGCTCCTTTGAAGATTGTTCTTGTAAACCTCACAAACCTTAGGAACAACCAAGCATGACAATGAATTAGGGTTTTGATTAGTCCCCATAGTCTTTACCTTTGTGTCTCTCTTGAGTCTTCTCTTCTCATCTCATAATCAGGGACCAAACCCTAAAGGCTTTAAGACTTTGTGATTAAGCTTATGCCTGCATCCTTCTTTTAGGATGGAGTGTATAACTTTAATCCTAAGTGTTAAACCCTTAATGTGTTTAAATCTCTTAACCAATTCACTTAATAATCATCAAGACATCACACTTGTAACTTGGGCCTTGCATTAGGGTTCTAATTCTTCCTTAAGTGGTTAAGAAGGACTAACCCTAGTGTTAATGGACAAGTCCCCCTCAAGTTGTCTTACAAATCATAAAAAACACTTCATCATCATAACCATTAAATAAAATCCACTTAATCAAAGGCCTGTTTCGTCATGAGTTTAATCTCTAATCATGGATTAAGTTGAGGAGCTTTCCTCAGCTTAAACATTCTCATCTATTATCCTTCTATTAGGATGGTGTAATGAGTCTGTTTAATCCTTGATTATGGCTTAACCTCATTACTCAACACTAAACAAAAACACCAAAAACATCTAAATAATCACAAGTAGGTTAATGATCTTAATCCTACACCAAAGGTGATTAAGTGTGAGAAGCTGACTTCACATTTAAGGTATTCTCATTACCCCTAATCAGAGGGAAGATGTGATGAGTTTACTAAATCCATTGGTTTAGGCTTAAGCTCATTAACTTATGACAAACTTCAAAAGCAATAAAAGACTGAAAACTCAAAAAACAAACAATAATCGTCTCCTTCGGGATTCTTTTCTCATCACCTTCACTCATAAACGAGAACTCGCTTCTTCCGTCTAATGCAAGACAGTTTGCACCTGGGCCAGACAGGTCTTACACTTGAGCATAGACATGCAAGCAGTTCACAAGTCAATTCACCTTTCAGTCTCTTTGGGTCGAACTACGGTGTTCTGACTTCCTCATTGCACGAGAGGATACGTAGGCATAACTTAACAGTTATCGAACAAAAGTCTCTGTATATTCCCCCTCCTTCCAGCTTCATTCTTTAGCCTCATGATCTTGAGCATTTCACTCCTTTCTTACACTGACACTTTCATACTTCACATCACTTATACACTTCATTTCTTTTACACTGACACCTGTACACATCCTTTTCCAGCTCTTTGACACACAAATTGCACTGACACTACCCCTTTAAAACACAAATCTTTTAAGCGTGGATCCCGTCGAGTACGACGGACAATCTGGGTGCTAATACCTTCCCAGGTTGTAACCAACCCCCTTTCTCAGTCTCTCTGGTTCGCAACCGTCTTATCCATGTCTTTCTAGGTTTATGCAGCATTACCTTTCCTCCGGGATAAAAATGCCTAGCTGGCGACTCTATTCATCTCCAGTGAGTTCACGGCTGTGTGTTCTCATTGTCCCTCTCGCTGACCGTTCGCGTCTGTACCTTTATTTGGGCCATTCCCATTTATCGGGAGCGACACTTCTTAGCAGCCTCTGTTTGATCTTCTTGAGTTGGTTTGTAACCCAACCCAAATCTATCTTCTTTCTTCTCCACATGCAACAGTTTGCCCCAGCCTTGAGCGCTTCCTTCTTCCACCACCTTCCGGGCTTGTTGGTAGGATGTCATAGAGGTCCCAAGCACAGCAGAGGTTTCATTAATATTCAAGGCCTCAAACCCTTGACTCATCGTCTCGTGGATCTCCCCATCCATCTCAATATACTTATAAGTAGCCAGATGGCTAACAAATATATCCTCCTCTCCACAGATAGTAACGACTTGACCTTCCCACTCAAATTTTAACTTCTGGTGAAGGGTAGACGTTACTGCGCCAGCGGCATGAATCCATGGTCTACCCAACAAACAGCTGTAGGCAGGCTGAATGTCCATCACGTAGAAGGTCGTTTTGAAAGTTTGTGGGCCAATCGTTACAGGCAACTCAATTTCCCCCAGAACTGATCTCTTAGAGCCGTCAAAAGCTCTCACTACCAAGTTACTGGGTCGTAATGCCAATCCTTCATATTCCAGCTTTACAAGGGCCTTTTTAGGTAAGACATTGAGGGATGATCCTGTGTCTACCAGCACATGGGAAAGAACTGCACCTTTGCATTCCATGGTAATGTGCAAGGCTTTGTTATGATTGCGGCCTTCCGAAGTCAAATCAGTGTTGGTGAATCCTAGTCCATTACTAGCATTAACATTTCCAACTACAGCTTCCAACTGATTGACCGTGATCTCTTATGGCACATAAGCTGCGTGCAAGACTTTGAGTAGTGCGTTCCGATGGGCCTCGGAGCACACAAGTAATGATAGAATGGAGATCTTGGAAGGCGTCTGGTGAAGCTGGTCCACTATTTTGTAATCACTTTTCTTGATGATTCTCATGAACTCATCAACTTCTTGATCAAAAGGTGTTTTCAAACCTTCTCTAACAACCTGCTCTTCTTGCACCGTGCTCTTCCCTTTTGCCTTGGCAGCAGCTTCTGCTTCGGCAGTGGGTCTTTGAATTTGCGGGGCAAAGAGACGTCCACTTCGAGTGAAGCCTCCGCCTCCTCCCACATTGTCTATTTGTGGTGCAGAAGTTGATGATTCAAAAGTGATCTTTTGTCCTTCGCAGTATAAATCAGAGCCGTAATGCCAAGGGATGGCATTACTGCTTTCATAAGGTACTGGCCCAGGCACTGTGACAGTGACTGGACTGATGGCAGCTGCAGAAGGGACTGTGATAGTCTGTGGATCATAATATACTGTGATTGGTGCTCTGATGGGAGTAGCACTTTGTGAGTTGTAGGCAGAGTCATTTTCAGGATCATAATAAATTGTAACTGTTGAGACATCTTCATGGTTCGCTGCTGGTGTTGTAGGAGACATTGTAGGAAGGATGGGTGCTGTTGTTGTAGGAGATTCAAAATGAAGTGGTGCTGAAGTTGTAGAAGGAATGTTCGTTGATATCTGGTCAGTTGAGATGACGGATGAAAAATTTGTTGATGAAGCTGAAGAGTTGTCTGGAACAATGGTTGTTGCAGTTGTAGGAGGTTCTGGAGCTGTTGTTAATGAGATTGCTGGATTGGTAGGAATTGATGTTGTAATCTGAAGCAGGCCACTCTGAATGAGACCATCTATGCCATCTCTCAAGTTATCACAACCATTCACTGAAATGTTGCAATAAGCACACCCTAACTCACATCCTGGGAACATTTGACATTCCAAGAGCTGAGCTTTGATCTCTACCAACGGTGTCCGAATCTGACCCACACTGGTTATCAAGTAAGACGGCTTGTCTTCTTCAATAGCATTGATTCGGGGACCACCATGTTGTGGCATAGGGTTCTTGTTGACATTTGGTGGTGGTGCAAAGTTTAAAGCCTTGGAATTCACTAGATCCTGCACTTTCATGTGCAAAGCTCTGCACTTTTCCGTACTATGACCAGGTGCATTTGAGTGAAAGGCACATCTGGCGTTGGCGTCGTAATTTCTGGGCAGACTGTTAGGATCCGGAGGTGCTAACGTCCTTAGCTCAACCAGGTTGAGTTTCAGGAGTTGTGGCAGTAATGTGGCATAGGGCATAGGGATCGGATCGATCACCCTATTGGCCTGAGAGGGCCTCTGTTGGAATGGTCTCTGCTGATTATTGTTGTTGGTGTTGCTGTTGTTGTAATTTCTCGGAGGATACTGAGTTTGTTGCTGGTACTGAGGTTGTTGCTGATAATTTTGTTGTGGTGGTTGATAGGCTGGTTGTGGATGAGCTGGAGCGGGAATGGTGACTGCTGCCACAGATCTATGAACATATTGGGGCCTGCCCCTGTTGGTGTGGATAGCATTGGTTTCACCAGTTCTTCATGGGCCTACAAAAGGTTTTCTTGTGTTACTGGATAAGCTTGCACCGTTGTCTGAGATCTTAACCATCTTTAATAGGCTTTCAATTCTCTCCCCGGCTATGACTACATCTGCAAAGCTGGTAGATGAGAAGGCAGCTAGCCTATCAATGTAAGTCCCCTGGAGGGTGTTCATGAACATATCAGCCATCTCTCTCTCTGACATAGGTGGCTGGACAGCAGCAGCAAGCTGTCTCCATCTTTGAGCGTACTCACGGAAGCTTTCCCTGGACGACTGAGACATCCCCATCAGGAGGGTCCTATTGGGGGCCATATCCAGGTTGTACTGACACTGTCTGATAAAGGCCTCTGCCAGGTCCTTCCAGCATCTAATAGTTGCTCTCGTCAGGTGGGAGTACCATTCCCTCGATGCTCCAGTTAAGCTATCCTCAAAATAAAACATCCATAGTTTTTCGTCCATGGTATAGGCCTTCAGCCTCCCCATAAAGGATTGTAAATGGGTCCGGGGGCAGGAAGTCCCGTTATACTTCTCAAAGCATGGAGGCTTAAACTTGTGGGGAATTCTGACCCCGTCTACCAAGCCCATGTCCATAACATCAAATCCCAAAGAATTCTGGGACTCTAAGGATCTTAATTTCTCAGCTATCTCATCCAGCCTTCTGTCATAGGCTTCCTCCCCAGCTCCCATCACCGTGAACTGATCTTCCTGGGGGTCTTCTTGCAGTACTCTCCCTGCTGTGGCAGTCCCTTGTATATTGACAGGGATGTTGATCTCTGGATGTTGGTGGGATCCAAAGACTGGGGGATTGACATGAGGTTGGACTCTTTCATTGTTGCTTGTCCCAGCAGTCCCTGGCTGATGGTCTTCCTGGTTCCTCCCTTCCACCAGTGCTCTTAACCTCTCCTGGCTTTGAGCCATATTGTTCATTACCTCCATAAATTGTGTCATCTAATTCCTCATTTCCAACCTCTCGTTGGTCATTTGATTCCTGACCTCTGTAAGGTCCTGCTGCATTTGATCCATCTGTATGCCCGGAAGATTGTTGCGGGTGGGGTATCTGTGTGGACGGTTGGGTGGAAACCCTCGACGTCGAGCAATAATTCCTGAGATTACAACAGAGTTAGTAACAATAAAACAAAACCTACAAAACAAAACAAAAGGTTAGTATGCAATGCAGTGTGTCTATTTGTTTCCAAGGTATCCGGCTTGGTACTTGGTTTTAACCTTTCCAGACCCCTTGAAGAAGATGCTTGTGATGTTGCTTGAAGAATTCAGATGAAACAAACCAACACATATATTACAGAAAGGTAAATGATACATAGTTTGTTTTTCCTTACAACATATGCCCTCTGAGGGGTCAAAAATACAACATAAAGAAAAGTACATAAAAATGAAAGCAACAACAAGCAAAAAGTTAAACACCAAGGCCAAATTCATCCTCCTGAACCTCCTTGAGAAGTGCTTCAGTCACTGGATCAGCTGGACGCTCTGTAAGATTCCTGATAAGGAGATTCCTTGTGGCAACAGCTGCAGTTAGCTTCTTGTGCTGACTCTGGTCCTTTGACCTCTTCACTCCAGCTCTGATCTTCAACTCTGAGACCTCCCTCTGGGCTGCTGCCAGGGCTTCCTGTTGCTCTTTTGCATTAGCTTCCATCTGCTCCATCTTATCCTGAGTTCTTTTGTCCTCCTGAGTACGAGCTTCGGTGATCCTGACCCACCTAGCCTGACTCTCCTTTAGATACGAATCAGTCCTGGCTTTCTGGAACTGAGCTTCCTTGCAGGCATTCTTCAGGATTTGCTCTCCAGCCCTAGACTTCTTAATGTAATCCTCAGACTTCTCAATTCTAGCCAGATGCTCTATTCTCAACTTCTCTAACCTCTCAATATCCAACCTACCATCACTCCTCTCCCAGAGGGTCTTCTGTAGAGCCTGAGTCAGCTTCTCATTTCTCTCCTTCAATTTTTCAAACTCCTCTAAGCTGACAGTTGCTGGAGGTGGTGCTGTGGAGGGTCCAGGCATATCTTCAATAGTGAAGGGCATTCCAGAAATTTGAGCCCTGGCATGAGACCACTCATAGTACTGGGCTGAGGCTACATTATTGCATCTTCCAAGAATGGTTACCCCCTTAGTCTGCACATTGTCCCAGGCCCAGGATGCTTGCCTGACAATAGCCAGATTAGGCTTGATTTCAACATAAAGGGTCTCAGTCAGATCTTGTGCTCTAGGGGGATGGACCAATGCATAACCCAGTTGTCTTTTGAAAAGCAGAGGGTTGTAATTGATGCAACCCTTTACTCCAATCAGAGGTACATTGGGAAATTGCCCACAACTTGTAATGATGTCTCTGCCCTTAGTACTCTGAGTACACCATCTGATATCATCTGAGGTTAGAGCAACAAGCCTTCTATCCCAGTTCTTCTGCTGGTGAGGGTTTAAGAATGCATCAGTTTTTGGCAAATGCTTGAGCAGCCAAGTATGGAACAAAGGTGCACAGCATCTCACTAATCTCCCCCTTTGCTTTTCATTCCTTTGATGAACTGAGTAGTAAAGATCTCCCAGTAAGGTAGGCACTGGGTTTCTCAGGATGAAAAGATGGACTGCATTCTTGCTAACAAACCTAGGCTCATCTGCAAAAAGTATGATCCCATATATGCTAAGGGCCAACAGAGCACAGACTGCCTTCCACTCCCCTAGGGAGGCCTTCAGACTAGCCTGAGAAGTCAAGAAATCCAGATGAAAACCAGAGATTCCAGCTTTAGATGTCAAATTCTGCCCAATCAAAACTGGTTCCAGATGTAATGCTTTGGCTATCTCCTTATTACTTGGGAAAGCCATCTCAGGGTTGAAAGGGATTCCACCCCTGATGGGTACACCAACCAATGATGAATACTCCTCCAGCAAAGGTCCCAACTGGAAATTCTGAAATGTGAAGCACCTCAGAGGGGGATCATAGAACTGCAGGCAAGTATGTATCAGGCTCCTCTGTGAAGGGTCCAAATCCATAACCACATCAAGGATTCCTCCATAATGTTCTCTGAAAAGTGGTATATGGTCTGGAGTAATCAGGGTCTGAATCTTCCTGATGCTGGCCAACTCAGGCTCAAAGAAATGATAGGAGATGTTACTCTTCTGAGGTGCCATGTTGCTGAGACAGATGCTGAGAATAACACTGAAGATAGGCCACTGACAAGCTGAGACTGGTGATGCAGGTGACTGAAGTAGGTAGCTGATAGTTGAAGTAAGTGCTGATGAAGATAGGTCTAATGCCTAAGAAGGGGTCAAAACCAAGCCAAAACAATAGGATGGATACCCTGAAAAACAAATAAACACATGTTAGAATGATGCAATGAGGATGTATGCAAATGATATGCAAGGGTTTGTGACTGAGCTGGATCTAATCAAGTGCTCTGATATAGGTCCAAGTATGTTCAAGAAATCCAGATGGAGGTCTATAAGTCTAGTAACCAAGGTGGGGGACTCAAATAAAGAGTCACATGTCCAGGGTTAAAAATCACAAGAACTGTTCCAACATGGAGTATTCTTAATCAAAACAATAGTAACAAGGTATGTTGAGGTCAAGGGTACCTGCAAACCTGTAAACAACCCAACCCCCCTCACAGGTGATGTTCTAAAACAAGGATCCTCAGACTTGGATCGGTTATGAGAAGTGTAAACACTTCTAACCCGGAGGTACAGTGTTTACAATAACCATAAAAGTTCCTCCTCTAATTCACCTCAGTTTCTGAAGGTCAAAACTAAAGGTCATCCAGACTTAACAGGCTTCCCAGATAGCCCTAGTACTGTAGGAAATCTGCAATACAGAGTTCTCAAGAAGAAACCCATATCTGAACCGTGTTTCATATTCCCGCACCAGACCGAAATGGAATGGGAAAGAATATGAACCACTCTAGCCTAGGTGTCACTCAGGTCCCAGGTATAGGACCTCAACTCTCAATAGAACACCCACCCACCAAAGCAACAAAACAGATCCAGCACAGACAGCATGACAGTATGATATATATGCACAAAGCTATAAAGAAAGCAATAAACAAAACTGTACATAAAGCAGTAAATAAAACAAATATACAAACACAGACTGCACATAACACCCCAGTAAACACAAATCAGACAAGCGCTAGGAGGAACCCACAAAAAGAACCAGAAGCCCTGGTTGCAATATAAGGGTCCCCAGCAGAGTCGCCAAGCTGTCGCTCCCAAAAGACGAGACTGGGCTCGAATATGGTACAGACGCGAACGGTCGGCGAAAAGAACAATGAGAACATACAGCAGTGGACTCACTGGAAAAGAAAAGAGTCGCCAGCTAGGCATTTTTATCCCGGAGGAAAGGTAATGTTGCATAAACCTAGAAAACGATGGATAAGACGGTTGCGAACCAGAGAGACTGAGAAAGGGGGTCGGTTACAACCTGGGAAGGTATTAGCACCCAGATTGTCCGTCGTACTCGACGGGATCCACGCTTAAAAGATTTGTGTTTAAAAGGGGTAGTGTCAGTGCAATCTGTGTATGAAATAGCTGGAAAAGAATGTACAGGTGTCAGTGTATGAGAAGTGAAGTGTGATAAATATACAGTGTCAGTGCAAGAAAACTGGAACAAAATGCTCAAGATCATGAGGCTAAAAGAGTGATGCTAGAAAAAGAGGGAATATACAGATACTTTTGTTCGATAACTGTTAAGTTATGCCTACGTATCCTCTCGTGCAAGTCAGAACACCGTAGTTCGATCCAAAGAGACTGAAAGATGAATTGACTTGTGAACTGCTTAATTGTCTATGCTCAAGTGTATGACCTGTCTGGCTCAGATGCAAACTGTCTTGCATTAGACGGAAGAAGCAAGTTCCCGGTTGTGAATGAATGAGGTGAGAAAAGAATCCCGGAGGAGACGATTATTGTTTGTTTTTGAGTTTTCAGTCTTTTATTGCTTTTGAGAATTTTTCATAAGTTAATGAGCTTAAGCCTAAACCAATGGGTTAGTAAACTCATCACATCCTCCCTCTGATTAGGGGTAATGAGAATACCTTAAGTGTGAAGTCAGTTTCTCACACTTAATCATCTTTGATGTAGGATTAAGATCATTAACCTACTTGTGATTATTTAGATGTTTTTGGTGTTTTTGTTTAGTGTTAAGTAATGAGGTTAAGCCATAATCAGGGATTAAACAGACTCATTACACCATCCTAATAGAAGGATAATAGATGAGAATGTTTAAGCTGAGGAAAGCTCCTCAACTTAATCCATGATTAGGGATTAAACCCATGACAAAACAAGCCTTTGATTAAGTGGATTTTATTAAATGATATGATGATGAAGTGATTTTTAGGGTTTGTAAGACAACTTGAGGGGGACTTGTCCATTAACACTAGGGTTAGTCCTTCTTAACCACTTAAGGAAGAATTAGAACCCTAATGCAAGGCCCAAGTTACAAGTGTGATGTCTTGATGATTATTAGGTGGATTAATTCAAGGAGTTAAACACATTAAGGGTTTAACACTTAGGATTAAAGTTATACACTCCATCCTAATAGAAGGATGCAGGCATAAGCTTAATCACAAAGCCTTAAAGCCTTTAGGGTTTAGTCCCTGATTATGAGATGGGAAGAGAAGACTCAATGAGACACAAAGGTAAAAACTAAGTGGGGGACTAATTAAAATCCTAATCATTGTCATGCTTGGTTGTTCCTAAGGTTTGTGAGGTTTACAAGAGAAATCTTCAATGGAACCACCAGGAAGCAGATGAAAGGATCAGGAGAAGCAAAGTAACTTGCTTCATTTAAGAAGTCAAGTCACTTGAGGAAAGAAAGTAAGAAGAAGAAGAAAGAGAAAGCTCAATCTCAAACACATATCAAAATGCAGCATGGATGCATAAGAGAGATGAAGAGAAAGTTATGAGATGTGAAGGCAAATTCACTTCTCAAATCCACTTACCACTTGAAAAGTTAGAAAAGAAATGCAATGCAATGCAAAATGGGATGAAATGGCATGATGAGAGACAAAACCAGAAGCATATATGGGATGATAATGATTCTATGAGATGATGCAAACATGAGACAACACATGAGGATGATCATACAAGCTTATGGATGCAAATGAAACAAGTTAAGACACATGGACATACCTGAAAAGTTATGAAATGCAAATGGCATACAACATGGGAAATGCAAGATGCAATGATCAAACATGCTTCTAATATGTCCTAAGATGCCAAGTGAATCAAATGGATGCATAAAATGCTATGGCAAGTCATGGTATGCAAGCAAATGCAAAATGAATGCAAAAGGAAGCCCAAATTAGGGTTTATGATCAAAGCATCAAACACAAACCAAAATCAGAAGCAAACTTCAATACAAAAAATTGAAAATGCACTCAAAGGACCCCTAATCCTATACTAACTCACTGCCCAAAGGAGAAGTTTCAACTCTTAACCAAATTCAAGTTATGATTTTCCTAAGTTTTCTAGGGTTTTAGGGTTCCTTAACAAGAAAAATGTCAAACAAATGGAAAATGTAAGATCAATTCATGCCAAATTAATCTCACAAACTACATGATATGCATAACACAATGCAAAAATAATCAAAGTCCAACTCTTTAGGGTTAGGCAGAAATGATTTTTGGAAGTTTGGATCAAAATAATGCATCAAAATGATTTTAATTCCATGTAAAATTCTCAAAATGCATCAAGATCAAAAAATAAATTTGGTTTGAGGGTTGGACAATGTTTCTAAATGTTTTTAAATGTTTCATGAATTTTTTGGTGATTTTTAAATACCTAAAAGTATTTTTAATTAATTAATTCTCATTAATTAATTAAAAAGAAACTTTTAAATATTTAAAAATACTTTTTTAATGCTAAAAATGAAAATAAAAATATTCTTGTGTTCTGAAATTAAATAATAACTTGTATAAAAAATTTCAGAATTTTTAAAGTATTTTTGCTATTTTAAATTAAATGGAATAAAAAGAAAAGAAAATAAAATAAATGGGAAGTATGCAGGATGGAAGGTCAGGATTGAAACTGGGAAAGAAAAGGTTGACTGCGCGCGCAATCCAGTGGCCTACATTCAAACTTCCTAATTTCTGATTTATGAATTAATTAATCCAGATTAAGAAAAGTCAACTGGGATTAGGGCAAAATGGAGTGATCCTGGGCGTCCAAACACGCGCGAGTCAACACATCCAAGGGACCAAATTCAAACTTCATTAAACACAGGGATTAAACCCTAATCATTTTCAGGTGGCCGGAGAAGACCTCCGGTCGTCTTCTCCGGTGGGAACCCCACCTGAAAATTCCTAAAACCCTCAAAACGCAACAAAAATGAAATCTAAACAAACAGGAATCCTTCCCACACTTCACTGAATCAAAACCCTAACACAAACACCATTTATATTTCATCAATCTCATGAATCGAAACAAAATAAATTTTAGGGCAAGACTTTCAGAACACGATTAAACTCTCATTTCTCCACCATTTTCAAAACCAAAGACATCAGAGTGATCAGGGGAACATATAGAATCTATTTAAAACTTAAAAACATGTTTCTGGAAAAAATGTTCTTGAGCTACCTGAGTTTTGAAGCTTTCAGTTTTGCAACTTTCTGGCCTCTTCTCTTGATGCAATCCACTCCTCTTGGTCCTTTGATGATGTCTGGATGCTTAGAAAGAGTTTATGTTGGCTGGTTTGAGAGTTTGAACAGGTTCTGCTCAAGCTCAGGTGGGAATCGTGTTTATGATTCAGGCAGTTTCAGGCAAGGGTGAGGGGTTCTTTGTGATCAGGGTGATGAGTTGAGAAGGTCTGTGAAGTTTGTTCAAGTGTTTGTGGTTTGTATGAAGAATTTCGAATGCTTTTGCTTTGAGAGTGAAAAATGAGAAAGTTGTGTTCTTGCTGGTTTCAGGCTTGCTTCTTGTGATGTTCAGCTTGCATTTTGTTTGTATAAACTAATCCTATTGGTCAGATGACATGACATGTCCTTTTGTGATAGGTATGGTTGCTTTTGCCAAAATGTCAACTTTGTGTAAGAAGGGCATGGGCTACTTTGCTAGCTTGGTACAAGGGCTTGTATTGCGCAGCATGGTGAGGGGAAAGGGCTAGGGTGGTTCAGCATCCAAGGCAGCAAGTGGATGAGGTGTTATGATAGTTTTTGCAACTTGGTTCCCTTTGGCTCTCATGAAAAGATCTTGTTCCAAACACCATAAAACATGTGATCTCTTTGGTTCAATCTGAACTTTAGGACTTGTATGATGCTTGTGTAATGGTTTGACACCAATTAGAAGTCACAAATTGCTTTGGTACAAGTTTTTGCAAGTTTCCCATTTTGTGCATAACTTGAAATTTAGTGATTTTTGCCAACTTTGATGCACCATAACTTTTGATCCAAAATGAATTAGGTCATGTTCTTGTACTTTTTGAAAAGGGAAAGATCTAATCTACAACTTTCATGACCAAAGTTTTTCCATTTGAAGCATTTTTGGATCAAAAAGTAAGGGTTGAAAAAGTTGCATAAAATGACATTTCATTAAAAGTCAACCTTGCCCAAAAAAGTCAACTTTGCAAAAACTTCAAATTCTTGAATTTTGTGAACTTCAAACCTCTTCTATGATCAAATAGAGATCATATACACTCAAAATGATGAAGATTACCCCTTGGTTGGGTCATTGGGGGCCTCAGATGCCCTGATTTTGCACTGACTTGTCCAGAAAGTCAACTCTTGATCAGATGACTTCCCCATGGAATTTCTTCATGAAAATTGATATGCATACTCTCTATACCATATAGAGACCAATAGAAACAAGAATGACCAAAAAAATTGAGGTTATGGCCTCTGAAACCAAAACCCTAATTTCAGGTCATCTGTGCAGTCAAGCCTGGCTCTGCTTCCATACCAATCCCAGTTCTTGTGATTCTTTGGCATTTTTGATTTTGAGAGGATGTAATATGATATAAGAACACACATGGACCCCTCTGAAGTGATTGGTGGCCTTTGGAGTGGCTCAAGAAGCTCTTGGATTGCTCAGATCACAAACCCTAGGTGCAGATGACTTTGAATCTATGCAGTGAATCAAAAATGTGATATGAGATGGTATGATTGAGTTTATGCATATGAAATGATCACAAGCCATGGTGTGAATGGGTGAGGGCAAATTTGGGGTGTTTACATAGGGCCATATTGTAATTTTGTGCAAATAATTAATCAATGAATATCGGACATCTTTTGCAAACGAATATCTTTTTCTCTCACTGTCTTTTCATTTTTCACTTTTGTACAAAACAATAAAATGGCAATGTTTTCAAAATAAACAATTTCATTTTCACTTTTTCTAAACAAGATTAAAACTGATCACTAAAACGAACCAATCTCAACCCTTACAGAGATTATCCTCCAGATTGCACCAACAACAACACTGGTATGACCTTGTATGACTTCGACAATCCGATTAATCAAGCTGATGAAGGGGTTGAAGAAGACTACGAGTTACCGGAAGAGTTAGCCAGGTTGTTGAGGCGAGAAGAGAAAGTGATTACTCCTCATCAGGAGGAGGTGGAAACAGTTAACCTTGGTACCGAAGAAGACTTGAAAGAAGTAAAGATTGGGGCCGGTCTGCAAGATTCAGTGAAGGAACAACTTGTTGACATGCTTCGTGAATACGTCGACGTCTTTGCTTGGTCCTATCAAGACATTCCAGGTCTGGATACTGATATTGTTATGCACAAGCTGCCTTTGAAAGAAGATTGTCCTCCCGTAAAGCAGAAGCTACGCCGTACTTGTCCTGATATGGCCATGAAGATTAAAGAAGAAGTACAAAAATAGTCGGACGCCGGTTTCCTTGCTCTAACTAGTTACCCTCCGTGGGTTGCTAATATTGTACCAGTGCCTAAGAAGGATGGAAAAGTACGGATGTGTGTAGATTACCGAGATCTGAATAGAGCTAGCCCAAAGGATGACTTACCTTTTCCTCACATTGATGTATTGGTTGACAACATAGCTCAGTTCTCGGTGTTTACTTTCATGGATGGATTTTCCGGGTATAATCAGATCAGAATGTCACCCGAAGACATGGAAATGACTACCTTCATCACACCTTGGGGCACTTTCTATTACAAGGTAATGCCTTTTGGACTGAAGAATGTCGGTGCTACTTATCAATGGAAAATGGTAACATTATTCCACGACATGATCCACAAAGAAATTGAATGCTACGTGGATGACATGATTGCCAAGTCCCTCACTGAAGAAGATCATCAGGTAAATCTGCTGAAGTTGTTCAAGCGTCTGAGAAAGTATCAGCTGAAGCTAAACCCCAACAAATGTACATTCGGGGTATGTTCCGGTAAGTTGTTGGGATTTATAGTAAGTGAAAAGGGGATTGAAGTTGATCCTGACAAAGTCAAAGCCATTCAAGAGATGCCTGCACCTAGGACTGAAAAGGAAGTTCGGGGGTTCCTAGGTAGATTGAACTACATTTCAAGACTCATATCTCACCTCACTACAACCTGCGAACCCTTGTTCAAACTGTTGAGAAAGGAACAAATGGTCAGGTGGAATGAAGATTGTCAGAAGGCTTTTGACAAAATCAAGGAGTACCTGCAAGAACCTCCAATTCTTATGCCTCTTGTTGTTGGAAGAACTCTAATAGTGTACCTGACAGTATTAGAAGGGTCAATGGGGTGTGTGCTGGGCCAGCATGACGAGTCTGGTCGAAAAGAGTACGCAATATACTACCTAAGCAAAATGTTTACCGACTGTGAACAACGTTATTCACTGCTCGAGAAAACTTGATGTGCTTTAGCGTGGGCTGCTCGCCGACTAAGACAATATATGTTGACTCACACTACCTTGTTGATTTCAAAAATGGATCCAGTCAAGTACATATTTGAGAAGCCAGCACTTATCGGAAGGGTTGCAAGATGGCAAATGATTCTGAAAGAATATGACATTTAGTACACATCTCAAAAGGCCATCAAAGGCAGTGTATTGTCTGACTATCAAGCTGAGCAACCCATTGATAATTACCAGCCTATGAGATTTGACTTCCCTGATGAAGACATCATGTATCTGAAAGCTAAAGACCATGAAGAGCATGTTCACACTGAGGGGCATGACCCAGAAGAAGAATGGACAATGATGTTTGATGGGGCTGTTAATATGAATGGACGTGGAGTTGGTACCGTTCTCATTACACCTAAAGGAGTTCATATGCCTTTCTCGGAAAAACTCACCTTTGTCTGCACTAACAACGAAGCTGAATACGAAGCCTGTATCATGGGTCTTGAGGAAGCCATTGACCTCAGGATCAAGACTCTAACTGTACTCGGAGATTCAGCTTTGGTAATCAATCAGACCAACGACAAATGGTACACTCACCAGGAGCATTTGATTCCATACCGTGACTATACGAGGAGATTATTGACTTTCTTCACAACAGTCGAACTTGATTATATCCCTCGAGACGAGAATCAGTTCGCAGATGCTTTAGCTACCATTTCCTCCATGATCAAGGTTCAGACTGCCAATTATGTGCCTCGGATTTCGGTATCCAGACTAGACTGGCCAGCATACGTATTCTCTATGGACATTGCTAAAGATGACAAGCCTTGGTTCCCCGACATCAAATGCTTCCTAGAGGATCAGACATACCCACCAGGGGCATCATCCATTGATAAGAAGACATTAAGAAGGATGGCTGGTAGTTTCTTCCTCAATACTGATGGTTCATTATAGAAGAGAAACTTTGACATGGTGCTTCTCAGATGTGTTGATAAGAAAGAAGCAGACCTGCTGATGCACGAGGTGCATGAAGGATCTTTCGGTACCCATTATGGAGGACATGCAATGACTAAGAAATTGTTAAGATCAGGTTATTACTGGATCACAATGGATGCAGACTAATGTGCCTATGCCAGGAAGTGTCATAAATGCCAGATTTATGAAGACAAAGTGCATGTGCCTCTGAATCCTTTGAACGTGATGTCTTCACCTTGGCCCTTTGCCATGTGGGGCATTGACATGATTGGAAAGATTGAACCGACTACTTCAAATGGCCACAGATTCATCCTGGTAGCCATTGATTACTTCACCAAATGGGTTGAAGCAACTTCGTATGCAAATGTCACCAGACAAGTGGTAGCCAGATTCCTGAAAAGAGACATCATATGTCGATATGGAGTACCCGAACGAATCATTACTGATAATGGTTCCAATTTGAACAACAAAATGATGGAAGAACTGTGTCGGGACTTCAAAATCCAACATCACAACTCTTCTCCTTACAGGCCAAAGATGAATGGCGTTGTTGAGGCAGCTAATAAGAACATCATGAAGATTGTGCAAAAGATGGTGGTAACTTACAAAGACTGGCATGAGATGCTACCATTTGCCTTGCATGGGTACCGAACCTCACTCAGAACATCCACTGGGGCAACACCGTATCAGATTATGTATGGTATGGAGGCAGTCCTACCTGTTGAAGTTGAATTACCCTCCTTACGGGTACTGATGGATGTCAAGCTGAATGAAGCAGAATGGGTCCGTTATCGGTACAATCAACTGAATCTGATCGAAGAAAAGAGATTAGCTGCAATCTGTCATGGGCAGTTATATTAGAAAAGAATGAAGAAAGCATTCGATCAGAAAGTCAGACTTCGGGAATACCAAGTAGGAGAGCTTGTGCTGAAAAGACTCCTTCCTCCTCATATAGACCACAGGGGCAAGTGGACTCCAAACTACGACGGTCCGTTCATAGTAAAGAAGGTTTTCTCTGGTGGAGCACTGATGCTCACTACTATGGAAGGTGACGATTTCTTGTCCCCTGTGAATTCAGAAGCAGTTAAAAAATACTTCGCATAAAATGACCCGCTGGACATAAAAATAGAATGTAAGTCCAGGCAAAAATAAGGCCTCCCGGCGAGTCAAAAACAGAATAAAATACTCGGGCAAAAATAAGGGAAAATAGAACAAAAATGTGTACACCCGCTGAGCTGAAAAGCCACATTGGACAGCTCAGGCAAAAATGGGTATCCCGGTGGATTGAAAACCCGAAAGGGCGATCCACACAAAATCAAGCATTTATTAAAACCGGCTCATTTGTTTTATGCGAATATTACATCATGAATATTGGACATTTTGCAAACGAAACAAAAAATGTACGAAAAGAGGTGCGACTGAACATCTGATTTTATTAATCTGGGTGAAACAGTTCCCCTGGAATGAGGAGATTGTTACAAATTGAAAAAGTAAAAGTGCTGGCAATGTTGACGACGCTTCGGTGAGCTTCCTTTGCTATGACCTGTATGACCTTGGAGTTCTTCTCATCTTGCTTTCTGAAGAAGGTTGATTCCGACCGATGCTTTATCCTTCCGAGGCTTGCCGCGTTGTAAGTGATACAAACGAATTCAGAATGCAGTTGTTCGCTTATTCCCTTGCAGGAAATAATCTTACTTCCGGGAATATCTAATTCCTATAAGGGAATACGGAAAGGGATACCTTGGGATGCTTGTGCGTTTCTTTGTCTTAAAAGGATGCAGGTACTCGATACGCAGCATGGGGCATGCCATGCATCACCTCCTCCAAGCAGCCTCTGAAATGCTTTCTCCCTAACAGAGTTGTCAAAGTCTCCTCATCCCCAGCCGGGATTCCCACAGATATCTATAGGAAGATCGTTCAGTGATCTATCCTCCCCTCAAGAAGAGTACCAGGTCTCTCAAGGACAAAAGGACTATCTCCCCGCAGAAGTTCCAGCCTCTCCCCAAAAGAGCAATGCCTGAAATTCTCACACAACAAAGTGACAGAAGCTTCCTTACCCCCAGCTGGGCTTCTCCTTACAGGATAGGTCCATCAATGATCTAGTTACCCAAGAAGAATTATACATCCTATCAAATCTACCAATGATCTTCCCCAGCTGGGATACTCTTCCAAGCAGATCAGCCAAAGATCTCCACAACAGCAGGATCCGAATCCCGGATCGTTTTCTTTTTGCATAATCATAGCATTTGCATCATTTTTCCCCACAAAGCGTAGAATTCCGTCTAATACGAAGCATTACGGAAAAAATAAAACATTTTGCATGATCACAAGTCATGTTTGAACCAGTCACCTGCCAATATCACCACCATTTCATCAGCAATGAATATAAAAGCTCACACCCCCTGCAAATAAAATCCAAAGCGTCCCGTTTGCACTCCCCAACACAGATACATGATCATATATATATATATATATATATATATATATATATATATATATATATATATATATATATATATATATATATATATATTAATATCCTTTTTGACACTCGTCCGTGTCATTTCATTCCCCTGCAGATATATCTATATACTCTTTTGACACTCGTCTGTGTCACCTCTCCCCAACATGGTTGCCCAAAACACTTGTTAAAAACCGAGTACTTGTTTATAATACACTCTTTTCGACACTCGTCCGTGTCATCCTATCCCCACAGGTCACCGAAACACCTTTTACACTCTCATATACAAATGATTGTTCATAACCTATACATTCTCTTTTGATACTCGTCTGTGTCATACATTCTCCATCAATTTGAACACTCGTTCGTGTCTTGCTCATACTTCACAATATTCACTCATACTTGTACAGAAGATACTCGTCCGTATCTTATATATTATTATTCCCCACAGATTCGACACTCGTCCGTGTTCTTTGTTAACCAGTTGGTACTCGTCTGTATCATCATCTCTGAACACGCGTCAGCGTTTATTTCTATTGATACTCGTCTGTATCATGGTCCTAAGGATGCTCGTCTGCATCTTTAATCTATACACAACATCAAAAACTTATACCTTTTATTCTTGAGCGTAAGCACTCTTCCGTGTTTACCATTCCCCGGCAAAACAATTTTTTCTTATCCGACATTCGTCCTATGTCGTGATACTTTCGGCAGCCGTACCCTGCCAGGTGATCGTCCTTCACCTTTGGATGACCGTCCCTCATCCCTTTTCCCTAGTGGAGTTTCCATTATTGGAACCCCTTTCCTATCCGGCATTCGTCCTATGTCGTGATATTTAGCAGCCGTCCCCTGCTAGGTGATCGTCCTTCACCTTTTGATGATCGTCCTTCATCATTTTATCCGATGGGCGTCCCCATCGTTGATTTTGTTATCTAACATTCGTCCTATGTCATGATAAACCCTGAGAGCAGCCGTACCCTGCTAGGTGATCGTCATTCACCTCTTGATGATCGTCCTTCATCATGCTTATCCGATGGTCGTCCCCATCGTCGACCTTTCTTTTCTATCCGACATTCGTCCTATGTCGTGGTAAAGAGCAGTCGTCCCCTGCTAGGTGATCGTCCTTCACCTTTGACGACTGTTCCTCATCATTTATTTCATTTATTTCTTAACCCGTTGGCCGTCCCCATTGTTGTTTACTTTTACTTTCCAAGCCTGATGGCCGTCCCCATCATTGCCTCTGTTGTAATCCCCAGAGATTCTTGTTTCTTTACTTGATGGTCGTCCCCATCATGATCTCTTTATATCCCCAGCTTGTCGGTCGTCCCCGCCATTGCTTAGTTTACCGTTTTATCCCCAGCAGTCGTCCTCTGCTCGATGGTCATCCTCCATCGCCCGCATTTGATAATCATACTATGCTTTCTCTTACAATTTATATCCCTTTTCTTCTTCTACCCAGTGAGTGCAAATTTTGGACTGTCTTTGCTATTCAACCACAAGTTATCTTGTTTGTCTGTTAAGCTCGTCGCTTACATCCTGCACAGCTAACTCATGTTTGATTAGGGGCAGCTGTAAACACACCAAATTTTCCCTCACTAAGTTCACACCATGGCTTGTGATCTTTCATAATCATACCATCTCATATTGCATTTTGTTTCACTACATTAGTTCAAGTTCATCTGCATCTAGGGTTTGTGATCTGAGCAATCCAAGGATTCATCTGAGCCACTCAAAAGGTCTCCAATCATTCCAAGAGGGTCCATGTGTGTTCTATCATCATATTATATCCCTCAAAGATCAAGGAAGTCAAATAATCACAAGAACTGGCAAGGCATGGAAGCAGAGCTAGGGTTTCACTGCACAGATGACCTGAAATTAGGGTTTTTGTTTCAGAGGCCATAACTCCAAATATTTTGGTCATTCTTGTTTCTAATAGTCTTTATATGTTATAAGGATCATGTGTACCACGTTTGGTGAAGAAATTCATTGTGGAAGTTATTTGTTCACTAGGTAACTTCTTGAGCAAGTCAGAGCAAAATCAGGGCATCTGAGACCCCCAAAAATGGAACCAAAGTGGATTTTTCATCAAATTGAAGTTATATGATCTTTATTTGATCATTGAAGTGCTTGGAAGTTTACAAAATTGAAGAAAATTGAGCTAAACCACAAGTTGCCAAAAATGGAAATGACTTGTAATGGAAACTTTCCATTTTGGGAAAGTATTTCAACCTCCTATTTACAACCAAAAATACTTCAAATGAAAAATTATTGGTCATGAAATTTGTAGTTTGGATCATTCCCTTTTCAAAAAGTACAAGAACAAGTTCTAATTCATTATGGAACTCAAGTTATGGCCTTGCAATGTTGACAAAAATCACATAACTTTCACTTTCACACCAAAGAGGATTTTGTGCAAATTCCCATACCAAGCCATTTTGTGACCTCTAATACACTTCTAGGCATCATACAAACATAGTGTATTGCCTAAGAATCAGAATTGGCCCAAAAATCTCAAGTTTCTATGCCTTGCACATCAAGAAATCACAAAGGAGCCAAAATGTACAAAACTTGCAAAAACTCATACAACCATGCTTCCACTTGTGCCAGCTGAAAAATATGACTTCCATGGCTATCCTTGAACCAAGCTGACTCAAGCCATGCCTTGAAACAGCCACTGAACCAGCTCATACCTCAAGTACAAGTTATGTTGACATTTTGGCAACTTTCCCATACCAATCACCATAGGCCACAACAACTCCTCTGACCTTTCAAAGCTTGTTAAGTGGATCAAAAGCAACTCATAACATACATCACACAAGGCTGAAACCTCAAAATCACCAAGTTCCTCAAAATCACCTCAAAAGAAAAAGCTTTCGAAACTCATAGCTCACACACTCAAACTCAAAACTTCCTTCATCAATCAACTCAGCATCACAAAGGGATCATTTCCCACCCTTCATTACAGCTTGAAAGCACCCAAAACTGAAATACAATTTCTGACCATCTAAAGAACAACCACTCAAACCATCCATTAATAACTTCTTCCAAGCATCAAAGCATCACCAGGAGGATCATTGGAGTCATTTTGCACCAAAGAGGAGGCCAGATAGCTCAGATTGAGAAAGCCCCACTTCAGGTATCCTCAAGAACAAATTTTCCAGAAATGTAATTTTAGGATATAGAAATGTTATTTATGCTTTACTGATCATCATGATGTATTTACTTTTGAAAATGGTTGAGAAATAAGCCCTTATGCGTGCTCTGAAACTTTTGCAGTTTTTAGGTTTTGATTCGTATCCTTTGATTCATCCATTAGAAATTAGTTTTGAGGTTAGATTCGTGCTTAGGAGAGTGTGGGGGAGTGATATGGAGCTTTAGAGCTCTGGAAATGGGCTAGGGAAGAAGTTGATAATTTGGTCTCGCCGGAGAAGACGGCCAGAAGTCTTCTCCGGCCACCTGAAACTGATTAGGGTTAATGACGTGTTTAGGTCTAAGTTTAAATTTGGGTCGTTGGATGGGGATTAGGGTTAGGCAGTGGATGGCTCAGATTAGCTCATTAAGTTTTAATTGTGATTAATTAATTAATTAATTAGGATTTAGTCAGTTTGAATTCTGACCATTAAGATGCGTGCGTGGTCTTCCCTCCAAACCCCAGTTTGAATCTGATCCATTGGATCAGTTGACCAGCCTTTAATTCATTTTTATTTTCATTTTATTCCATTTATTTTGAGTAATTTATTTAAAATACTTAGAAAATTCCAAAAATATTTTTCTTCTGCATTTTTACTTCAAATATTTTTCTTCAACCAAAAACATTTTTATTTTTATCTTTTGCAATAAAAAATCATTTAAAAAATATTTAAATGTTTATTTTAATTAATTAATGGAAATTAATTAATTAAAATACCATTTAGGTTTCCAAAAATCACAAAAAAATTCACATTGTATCTTAGGACATTTAGAAACATTGTCAAACCATTTATACAAATTTCTTTTTGGTTTTGATACAACTTTGACATTTTTCTTGAATTTAGGGTTCATAAAAATCTTTTTTTTGAACCCTAACTTCAAAAATTCTTTTCTGCCTAACCATGAAGGTTTTGACATTGGTTAATTTTACATTGTTCTTCATATAGCATATAGTATCTAGCATATTTTTGTCATGAATTTATCTTGCATTTTTCATTTGATTTGCATTTTCCCTCTTAAGGTACCTAAAAACCCTAGTTTACTTAGAAAATTCATAACTTTCTTTAGGTTAAGAGTTAGACCTTCTCCTTTGGGGTGTGAAATCATATGGGGTTAGGGTTCCTTTAAGTTCATTTGAAATTTTTTATCTTATGATTTGCTTTTGTTTTTGACTTTTGCATCTCATCCTTTCATGTAACCCTAATTTTATATCCATACTTGCATCTTACATTGCATTGCATGAACATATGAACTTGCCATGACATTCTAAGCATTTGTATGCCATATTAGACATCTTAATACATTGCTTGAACATTGCTTGATCATTTCTTCATACATTTGCCATGCTTTGCATCCATTCCATTTCATAAGTATACATGTGTTTTCATGCTTCCTACGTGCTTCATTTGCATTCTTTCTCTTTGTATGAACATTCATAACACTTGACATGCTTTTGCATCATCTCATAACACCATTTGCATCATGTGTTTGCTTCTGGTTTTGGTTTTACCTTTGCATATGTCTCATTTTCATTTCATTTCTTTCCTTTATGTTAACCTTTTCAGGTGGTAAGTAACTTGAGAAGTGAATTTGCCTTCACTTCTCATTAGGATGGTGTAATGGGTCCACTAATCCTTGATTATGGCTTAAACTCATTACTTAACACTAAAAAAAACTCAAGAAAAACATCTAAATAATCACAAGTAGGTTAATGATCTTAATCCTACACCATCATGGCAATTAAGTTGAGATGTTTATCTCATACTTATGGTATTCTCATTATCCCTAATCAAAGGGAGGATATGATGAGTTTACTACTCCTTGGTTTAGGCTTAAGCTCATTAACTTATGACAAACACAAAAAAGCAATAAAAGATTGAAAACACAAAAAAAAACAATAATCGTCTCATTCGGGATTCTTTTCTCATCATCTTCACTCATAAACGAGAACTCGCTTCTTCCGTATAATGTAAGACAGTTAGCACTCGAGCCAGACGAGTCATACATTTGAGCATAGACAAGTAAGCAGTTCATCAGTCAATTTATCTTTCAGTCTCTTTGAGTCGAACTACGGTGTTCTGACTTCCTCATTGCACGCGAGGATACGTAGGCATAACTTAACTGTTATCGAACAAAAGTCTCTTTGTCATCCCCCTCTTTCATCATTCTATTCAAAGTCTCAGTTTCCTGAGCATTTCACCTTTTTGCACTGACACTTGTACTTTCTTTTTCCAGCTTTTGCACACAGATAGCACAGACACTACCCCTTTAAACACAAACTTTCAAGCGTTGATCCCGTCGAGTACGACAGATAATCTGGGTGCTAATACCTTCCCAGGTTGTAACCAACCCCCTTTCTCAGTTTCTCTAGTTTGCAACCGTCTTGTCCATATCTTTCCAGGTTTATGCAGCATTACCTTTCCCTAGGGATAAAAATGCCTAAGTGGCGACTCTTTTCATTTCACCTTCATTTTCTCCTTTCGCCGACCGTTTGCGCTTGTACCGGGTATGCAAATCTTTGGGAGCGACATCAACCACACCTAAATTCTCTTTCTCTTTTACTTTTGTACCTTATACTTATGTTTGAAGTGAATTCCATTCACTTGTGCCCTTTCCCTTCTTTTCTTTCTCTTGGGATTACTTATCTTCTTAAATGAAGTAAGTAACCTTTCCTTTCTTTCTTTCTCTTTTCATCTGATTCTTCCTTGGTGGCCATCTTGAAGACTTTTCTTGAGCCTCACAAACCATAGGATAACTAAGCATGATAACTTTAGGGTTGTATATAGTCCCCCTTTAGTCTTTTACCTTTGAGTCTTCCTTGAGTCTCTCTTCTCATCTCTTAATCAAAGACTAAACTCATAAAGTTTTAGGACTTTGGAATTAGGGTTATGCCTGCATCCTTCTCTTAGGATGGAATGTATAACTTTAATCCTAAGTGTTAAACCTTTAATTTGTTTAAACCTCTTAATCAATCCATATTAATAATCACTAAGACTTCATCTTGTAACTTGGGCCTTACATTAGGGTTCTAATTCTTCCTTTATGGTTAGGAAGGACTAACCATAGTGTTTAATGGACAAGTCCCCCTCAAGTTGTCTTACAAATCATACAACTCACTTCTTAATCTTACCCCTTAATCAAAATCCACTTAATAAAGGATTTGTTATATAATGAATTTAATCCCTAACCATGGATTAAGTTGAGGTATCTTCCTCAGCTTAAGTGTTCTCATCTATTATCCTTCTATTAGGATGGTGTAATGAGTCCACTAATCTGTGATTAGAGATTAAACTCATTACTTAACACTAAAATAAAAAAATCAAAAACATCTAATTAATTACAAATAGGTTAATGATCTTAATCCTACATCATTATATTAATTAAGTTGAGATGCTTATCTCATACTTAAGTATTCTCATTATCCCTAATCAGGGAGGATATAATGAGTTTACAAGCCCTTGATTTAGGCTTAAGCTCATTAACTTATGCAAAACACCAAAAATAATAAAAAAACTGAAAATACAAAAAACAAACAATAATTGTCTCCTTCGGGATTCTTTTCTCATCGCACTCATTCATAAACGAAAACTTGTTTCTTCTGTCTAATGCAAGACAATTAGCACTCGAGCTAGACGAGTCATACACTTGAGCATAGGCAAGCAAGCAGTTCACAATCAAATTTATCTTTCATTCTCTTTGAGTCGAACTACGGTGTTCTGACTTCCTCATTGCACGAGAGGATACGTAGGCATAACTTAACAATTATCGAACAAAAGTCTCTGTGTCTTCCCCCTCTTTCAGCATTCTTTTTTTGAGCCTCAGTTCCTGAGTAATTCTATCTTTTGCACTGACACTTGTACTTTCATTCCTTAGCCTTTGCACACAGATAAGACATACACTTACCCCTTTTAAACACATTCTTTTAAGCCTGGATCCCGTCGAGTACGACGGATGATCTGGGTGTTAATACCTTCCCAGGTCGTAACCAACCCCCTTTCTCAGTTTCTCTGGTTCGCAACCGTCTTATCCATATCTTTCTAGGTCTATGCAGCATTACCTTTCCTTCGGGATAAAAATGCCTAGCTGGCGACTCTATTCAATTCACTTAATCCTCCTAGCTCTTGTTTGATTTGTGTTTACGGGGGTGTTATGTGCTACTTGTGCTTACTTATTTATTGCTTTATTTATTTCTTTCTGTATAGCTTTATTTATTGCTTTCATTTACAGTCTTATGCATTTCATACTGTTATTATCATATCATTGGTGGTGGATCTATGTTTACCTTGGTGGGAGGGATTGTTGAGTGATTAAGGTTCCATACCGGGGACCTGAGTGACACATAGGCTAGAGTGGCTTCATATTCTTTCCCATTCCATTTTGGTCTGGTGTGGGAATATGAAACACGGTTCAGACATGGGTTTCTTCTTGAGAACTCTGTGCTACGGATTTCCTGTAGTACTAGGGCTATCTGGGAAGCCTACTAAGTCTGGATGACCTTTTATGATCTTCAGCATCTGAGGTGAATTAGAGGAGGATCTTTTATGGTTATTGTAAACACTGTACCTCCGGGTTAGAAGTGTTTACACTCCTCATAACTGATCCAAGTCTGAGGATCCTTGTTCTAGAACAATACACGTGAGGGGGTTGGGATGTTTATAGGTTTGCAGGAACCCTTGGCCTCATCATACCCTGTTACCAGTTTTGTTTTAAGAATGCATCACTTTGGATAGTTCTTATGAAACCTTAGACTTGTGACTCTTTATTTGAGTCCCCCACCTGGTTACTAGTTTTCTAAGCCTCCATTCGGACTTATGAACACACATGGACCCTATCAAGGCAGATAATAGATCCAGCACTTGATCACAAACCCTTTGCTTATCATTCTGCATACATCATTTTGCATCATTTAACATTTGCCTATTTGTTTTACATGGTATCCACCTTCTTATCTTTGGTTTGGTTTTGACTTGTTCTACTGCTCAGACTTCCTCAATTATCTACACCAACATCATTCATCAGTTTGTCTTCATCAAAGACCCTTCTTCAGCACCTTCTCTAGTTATCTTCATCAGTCTTCAGCAGTTACCTTCATCAGGGCTTCTCTCAGTCTTCTTCACCAACATCCATTGTCAACATGGACACTTCCAGAAAGTGCAACATCACATACCACTTCTTTGAGCCCACTCTGACAGGCATCAGACATATCCAGTCTCTCATCACTCCTGATCCTGTCCCATTATTCAGGGAACATTATGGAGGCATATTGGACATGATCATGGACCTGGATGCATCCCAGAGGAGCATGATTCACACTTGCTTGCAGTTTTATGACCCTCCTCTCAGATGTTTTACATTCTTTGACTTTTAGTTGGGACCTTTGCTAGAAGAATTTTCCATGTTGTTAGGTGTCCCCATCAGGAGGGGGATTCCTTTCAACCCTGAGATGGTTGCTCCCAAGAATGAAGATATAGCTAAGGCATTGCACTTGGAGCCTACCCTCATTGATCAGAGCATGACCACCAAGGCTGGAATCCCAGGCCTTCACTTGGACTTCTTGATTTCCCAGGCCACCCTGCATGCTGCAGCAGGGAAGTGGGATGTTGTTTGTGCACTTCTAGCCCTCAGCATATATGGAGTTATCTTGTTTGCAGATGAGCCAAAGTTTGTAAGCAAGAATTCTATTCACATGTTCTTATTAAGGAACCCAGTTCCTACCTTGCTTGGAGACTTCTACTATTCAGTAC
Source organism: Lathyrus aphaca (assembly GCA_963966055.1). NCBI lineage: Eukaryota > Viridiplantae > Streptophyta > Magnoliopsida > Fabales > Fabaceae > Lathyrus > Lathyrus aphaca. Next base: position 354,968,552 of record OZ014525.1, read on the forward strand.
ACCAGAGGAATGAGAAACAAAAGGGGAGGTTGGTCAGATGCTGTGCACCCCTCTTCTACTGTTGGTTGTTAAGAAACTTGCCAAAATCAGGCACTTTCCTGAACCCTCATCAGCCAAGGAACTGGGCTAAGAGATTGATTTCCCTTACATCAGAAGACATCAGATGGTGCACTCAGAGCACCAAGGGCAAGGATATCATTACTAGTTGTGGGCAATATCCTAATGTGCCTTTGATTGGAGTAAAAGGTTGCATCAACTACAACCCTTTGCTTTTCAAGAGGCAATTAGAATATGCTTTGGTTCATCCTCCAAGAGGGCAAGATTTGACAAAAACCCTCTATTGTGACATCCAACACAACTCTGCTATTGTCAGACCGGCAGCCTGGGCCTGGGACAACATTCAGACTAAGGGGATATCCATTCTGGGCAAGTGCAACAATATAGCCTCAGCAAATTATCTTGATTGGTCTCGTACCAGGGGCAGATCACCCGAATGCCATTCACCTTAGAGGATGCACCTGGACCATCAGCAGTGCAGCCTGCAACCACTGTCAGCTTAGAGGAGTTTGAGAAACTGAAGGAAACAAATACTCAGCTCTCTGAAGCCTTGAAGAAGACCCTATAGGAGAGGAATGACAGCCGTCTAGATAATGAGAGGTTAGAGAAGCTCCAGATTGAGCACTTGACCAAGATTGAGAAGACAAATGACTACATTAGAAAGGCTAGAGCATGGGAGCTAGTACTAAAGAATGCTTGCAAAGAAGCTAAGACTCAGAAGGCTAGGGCAGAGCATTACTTAGAGGAAAGCCAGGCTAGGTGGACCAGTATCCCTGAGGCCCGTGCATAGGAGGATCAGAGAACTCAAGCTAAGATAGAGCAGTTGGAGGTTAGTGATAAGAAGAATCAGGCAGCTTTGATGGCAGCACAGAAGAAGATCTCTGAGTTAAAACTCCGGGCAGGGTTGAAGAGGTCAAAGGATCAGGACAAGCACAAGAAGTTGACCAGTGCCATTGCCACCAGGAACCTCTTTATCAGGACTATCACAGAGCACCCAGTAGGTCCAGTGACTGAGGCTCTCCTGAAGGAAGTCAGGGAGGATGACTTTGGACTGGATGTTTGATTTCCCTGTACATGTGTTTCCTTTTGTTTGTGCTTTTGATTTTGTTGTTGAATTTTAACCCACCATGGGAACTTTGTTGTAATCAAACTATGTATCTTCAATCTTTGTAATATATGGTTTGTATTATTTTGTGGGCTTAATCTCTCTTTCAACATCAGCATTTCGTCGAGGTCTGGAAAGGTCAAAACCAAAGAACCAAAACGGATACCCTTGGAAGACAAATAGGCATCCTGCATTGCATACTAACATCATTTCTTTGTTTTGTAGGTTTTTGTTTTTGTTTCTCACTTTGTTGTGGTTTCAGGAAACATTGCTCGCAGAAGAGTGTTCCCTGTCAATAGAGTGCACCGGTATCCAACAAGAAACAACCTTCCGGGATTACAAATGGATCAGGTTCAACAAGACTTGACTGAAGTGAGGGCCCAGATGGCCAATGAAAGGACAGAGATAAGGGCCCAAATGAATCAATTTATGACAGTGATGATTGGATTGGCTCAGAGCCAAGAGAGACTGAGAGAGTTGGTTGAGCGGCAAACTCCCGAGGAAAACCATCCAGGTATAGGGGGTACCAGTAACAACGATCACGTGCAGCCTCGTACTGATCCTCCAGAGTTTGGACCTCATCTGAACCCAGACATCAATGCCATAAGAAACACCCAAGGTAACACTAGAGGAAGGGCCTTGCAGGAAGACCCTCAAGAAGAACAGTTTACTATGGTTGGGGCTGGAGACGAAGTTTACGACCGTCGGTTGTATGAAATTGCAGAGAAGCTAAGGTCTCTCGAATCCCAAAACTCTCTAGGTTTTGATGTCATGGACATGGGATTGGTGGAAGGGGTTAGAATTCCTCACAAGTTCAAGCCCCCTTGTTTTGAAAGATATAATGGCACATCCTGCCCACATACCCACCTTCAGTCTTTCCTGGGGAGATTGAAAGCTTACACAATGGATGAGAAGCTGTGGATGTTTTACTTTGAGGATAGCTTGACAGGGGCATCCCGAGAGTGGTATTCTCATTTGACCAGAGCCACAATAAGAAATTGGAAAGACTTGGATGAAGCTTTCATTTGTCAATATCATTATAATCTTGAAATGGCTCCAAATAGAACCCTTCTGATGGGAATGTCACAGTCTTCCCGTGAAAGCTTTAGAGAATATGCCCAAAGGTGGAGGCAACTAGCTGCTGCCGTTCAACCCCCGATGTCAGAAAGGGAGACGGCAGATATGTTCATGAACACTCTCCAGGGCACTTATATTGACAGATTGGCTGCCTTTTCTTCCACCAGCTTTGCAGACGTGGTGATAGCTGGGGAAAGAATTGAGAGCTTACTGAAAATGGGAAAGATTTCCGACAACGGTGCCAGTTCAAGAAGTGCAAGGAAGCCATTTGCTGGGCCCGTAGATCTGGTGAAACAAATTCCATACATATGGGAAGGGGAAGACCCCAGTATCTGCCCAGATCAGTTGCTGCCGTCACTATTCCTACTCCACCTCCTCAATACACTCAACAACCATAGCACTTTCCTCAATAGCCACAGTTTCCTCAACAAAGATCCTACAACAATAACAACCAACAACAACGCCCTTTCCAGCAACGACCATCTCAAGTTAACAGGGTGATTGAACCTATACCAATTCCATATGCCACATTGTTGCCACAACTCTTAAAGCTTAATCTTGTCGAGTTAAGGACATTGGCTCCACCAGATCCTCAGAACCTTTCGAGAAATTACGACGTCAACGCCAGGTGTGCTTTTCATTCTAATGCACCTGGTCATGCCACGAAAAAATGCAGGGCTCTGCATATCAAGGTCCAGGATCTGGTAGATTCAAAGGCCCTGAACTTTGCACCACCTCCCAATGTCATGAAGAATCATATGCCAAACCACAGTGGGCCAAGGATTAATGCTATAGAAGAAGGTTCACCCATGGTTTCAATTGAAGATATTGCAAGTATTCAGACACCTCTGGCAGAGGTTAAAGCCCAGCTTTTGAAATGCCAAGTGTTTCCAGGTTGTGAGGCCTATTGTGAATCTTGTAAACTTTCCAAGAACGGGTGTGCAAGCTTGAGGAATGGCATTAATGGCTTGATTAAAGAAGGCATTCTGCAAATAACCACAACTGCTTCTACAACACCAGCAACTCCTTTTACAACAACAAATGATTCTCCTACAACTGCAACAACAATCATTCCTATAGACTCGTCTACAACTTCAGCAACCACTTCTTCCAATACTTCAACAAACAACAGTTCCATTCCATCTCCTTCTACAACTTGAGCAACCACCAACAATGATGTCTCCACAGTAACTATTTATTATGACCCGACAACGGTCCCGAACTTCAGCAACTTTCAACAGTCTCAGCAATAGCCAAGCTTCAATTCATCACCTCCAACATCCACAAGAAGTCTTGTCACTATCTTCTATGATCCACAGACAATAATGGTCCCAACTTCTGCTGCAGTGAGCCCAGTCACCATCACGGTGCCAGGGCCAATTCCATATGATAAAGACAATGATGTACCATGGCATTATGGTGCTGACCTTTACTGTAACGGAGAAAAAGTCCTTCTTGATTCTTCTGTTCACACCCCCCAAGTGGATAATGTCGGGGAAGGCGGAGGCTTCACTCGAAGCGGACGCCTCTCTGCGTCACAAGCTCCAAGAACTAATACTGAGGCAGAGGCTGCTTCCAAAGCCAAAGGGAAAAGTGTGGCACCTGAAGAACCTGCACAGAAAGAGACTCATAAATCATCCTTTGACCAGGATGTGGATGAATTTTATGAGGATAATTAAAAGAAGTGACTACAAAGTTGTGGATCAGCTCCACCAGACTCCTTCTAAGATCTCCATATTATCCCTGTTGTTGTGTTCCGAAGCCCATCGGGATGCACTACTCAAAGTTCTGCACGCTGCCTACGTGCCATAAGAGATCACAGTGAATCAGCTTGAAACAGTGGTGTCTAATGTCAATACTAGCCATGGGCTAGGTTTCACCAATGCTGATTTAACAACAGAAGAACGTCACCACAACAAGGCTTTGCACATCATCCTGGAGTGAAAAGGGGTTGTACTCTCTCAGGTTCTTGTAGACACTAGGTCCTCACTCAATGTCTTACCGAAGAAAGCTCTTATCAAGCTCGAATATGATGGAATAGCTCTCCGACCAAGCAATCTTGTGGTCAGGGCTTTTGATTGCTCCAAGAGGTTTATTCTTGGAGAGGTTGAGTTGCCTGTGATAATCGGTCCGCAAGTCTTTCAGACTACTTTCTATGTGATGGACATTCAGCTGGCCTACAGCTGTTTGTTGTGTCGACCATGGATTCACGCCGCTGGCGCAGTTACGTCGACCCTTCACCAGAAATTGAAATATGAGTGGGAAGGGCAGATTATCACCATCTTTGGTGAAGAGGACATATTTGTTAGCCATCTGACTACATACAAATACATTGAGATGGATGGAGAAATCCATGAAACTATGAGCCAAGGGTTCAAGGCCCTGAATGTCAATGAGTCGACGACTGAAGTATTTACTGCATCCCAGGAAGATAGCATGGGTACTTCAATTGTCTCCTATCAGCAAACCCGGAAGGTTGTTGAAGATGGTAATGCCCAAGGCTGGGGCAAGCTGCTGCTGGTTGAAAAGAAGGAGGACAAATTCAGTTTGAGTTACAAACCATTCCGACAAGATCAAGAAGAGGCTGCAAAAGAGCCCAAGTTCATCAGTGGGGGATGCTCACCCCAGATGCTGTTAACAACCTGGAAGACGAGACGGAAAGCAACCGCAACCTGGAGAGCTGGATACGTCCAAGAATCCTGGGTCATGAAGTCCTTAACTGGTCTTCCCAGGATATTATAAGGGTTACTCTTGCAGAGTAATTATTATTTCCTGCCTTTTTTAGCATGCATCAAGTCCTGCATCTTGCCCAAGGTGTCAGAACTCATTTTGTAATAGGGCCATATTGTAATTTTGTGCAAATGGATTATCAATGAATATCGGACATCTTTTGCAAACAAGTCTCTTTTTCGCTCACTTCTTTTCATTTTTCACTTTTGTACAAAACAATAAAATGGCAATGTTTTCAAAATAATAACTTCATTTTCACTTTTCTAAAACAAGATTAAAATTGATCACTAAAACGAACAAATCTCAACCCTTGCAGAGATTATCCTCCAGATTGCACCGATAACAACACTGCTATGACCTTGTATGACTTCGACAATCCAATTAATCAAGCCGATGAAGGGGTTGAAGAAGACTATGAGTTACCCGAAGGGTTAGCCAGGTTGTTGAGGCAAGAAGAGAAAGTGATCACTCCTCATCAGGAGGAGGTTGAAACAGTTAATCTTGGTACTGAAGAGGATTTGAAAGAAGTGAAGATTGGGGCCAGTCTGCAGGTTTCAGTAAAAGAACAGCTCATCGACATGCTTCGAGAATACGTCGACGTCTTTGCTTGGTCCTATCAGGACATGTCAGGTCTAGATACGGATATCGTTATGCACAAGCTGCCCTTGAAAGAAGATTGCCCTCCAGTGAAGCAAAAGTTACGCCGTACTCGCCCAGATATGGCCATGAAGATTAAGGAAGAGGTACAAAAACAGTGGGACGCCGGTTTCCTTGCTATAACTAGTTACCCGCCGTGGGTCGCTAATATTGTACCAGTGCCTAAGAAAGATGGCAAAGTACGTATGTGTGTGGATTACCGGGATCTGAATAGAGCTAGCCCAAAGGATGACTTCCCATTACCTCACATTGATGTATTGGTTGACAACACAACTAAATTCTCGATATTTTCTTTAAAGGATGGATTTTCTGGGTATAATCAGATCAAAATGTCACCCAAAGACATGGAGAAAACAACCTTCATCACGCCTTGGGGCACATTTTGTTACAAAGTGATGCCATTTGGGCTAAAGAATGTCGGTGCCACTTATCAACAGGCTATGGTAACGTTATTCCACGACATGATCCACAAAGAAATTGAATGCTACGTGGATGACATGATTGCCAAGTACCTCACTGAAGAAGACCACTTGGTAAATCTGCTGAAATTGTTCAAGCATCTGAGAAAGTATCAGCTGAAGCTAAACCCCAACAAATGCATATTCGGGGTACGTTCCGGTAAACTGCTGGGATTCATTGTAAGTGAAAAGGGAATTGAAGTTGATCCTGAAAAAGTCAAAGCCATTCAGGAAATGCCTGCACCTAGGACTGAAAAGGAAGTTCAGGGGTTCTTAGGCAGATTGAACTATATTTCAAGGTTCATATCTCACCTCACTGCAACTTGTGAACCCCTGTTCAAATTGTTAAGAAAGGAGCAAACGGTCAGGTGGAACGAAGATTATCAGAAGGATTTTGACAAGATCAAGGAGTACCTGCAAGAACCTCTAATTCTTATGCCTCCAATTGAAGGAAGACCTCTAATAATGTACCTGACAGTATTAGAAGGATCAATGGGGTGTGTGCTGGGCCAGCATAACGAGTCTGGTCGAAAAGAGTATGCAATATACTACCTAAGCAAAAAATTTATCGACTGTGAACAACGTTATTCACTGCTCGAGAAAACTTGATGTGCTTTAGCGTGGGCTGCTTGCCGACTAAGACAGTATATGTTGACCCACACTACTTTGTTGATCTCAAAAATGGATCCAGTCAAGTACATATTCGAGAAGCCAGCACTTACCGGAAGGGTTGCAAGATGGCAAATGATTCTGACAGAGTATGACATTCAGTACACATCTCAAAAGGCCATCAAAGGCAGTGTACTGTCTGACTATCTAGTTGAGCAACCCATTGATGATTACCAGCCCATGAGATTTGACTTCTCTGATGAAGACATCATGTACCTAAAAGCAAAAGATCATGAAGAGTCTGTTCACGCTGAAGGGCCTGACCCAGAAAAAGAATGGACAATGATGTTTGATGGGGCTGTCAGTATGAATGGTCGAGGAGTTGGTGCAGTGCTCATTACACCTAAAGGAGTTCATATGCCTTTCTCGGCAAAACTCACCTTTGCCTGCACTAACAATGAAGCAGAATACGAAGCATGTATCATGGGCCTTGGGGAAGCCATTGACCTTAGGATCAAGACTTTAACTGTATTCAGAGATTCATCTTTGGTAATCAATCAGACCAACGACAAATGGTACACTCACCAAGAGCATCTGATTCCATACCGTGACTACACGAGGAGATTATTGACATTCTTCACAACAGTTAAACTTGAGTACATCCCTCGAGACGATAATCTGTTTGCAGATGCTTTAGCTACCATTTCCTCCATGATTAAAGTTCAGACTACAAATTATGTGCCTCAGATTTCGGTATCCAGACTAGACCGACCTACATACGTATTCTCAGTGGACATTGCTAAAGATGACAAACCTTGGTTCCATGACATCAAATGCTTCTTAGAGGATCAAACATACCCACCTGGGGCATCATCCAATGATAAGAAGACATTAAGAAGACTGGCCGGTAGTTTCTTCCTTAATGTTGATGGTTCATTACACAAGCGAAACTTTGACATGGTTCTTCTCAGATGTGTTGATAAGAAAGAAGCAGACGTGCTGATGCACGAGGTGCATGAAGGATCTTTCGGTACCCATGCTGGAGGACATGCAATGGCTAAGAAATTGTTACGATCAGGTTACTACTGGATCACAATGGATGCAGACTGTTGTGCCTATGCCAGAAGGTGCCACAAATGCCAAATCTATGCAGACAAAGTGCATGTGCCTCCGAATCCTTTGAACGTGATGTCTTCACCTTGGCCCTTTGCCATGTGGGGCATTGACATGATTGGAAAGATCGAGCCGACTGCTACAAATGGCCACATATTCATCCTGGTAGCCATTGATTACTTCACCAAATGGGTTGAAGCAGCTTCGTATGCAAACGTCACCAGACAAGTGGTAGCCAGATTCCTCAAAAGAGACATCATCTGTCGATATGGAGTACCCCAAGTGAATCATTACTGACAATGGTTCCAATTTGAACAACAAAATGATGGCAGAACTGTGTCGGGACTTAAAATCCAACATCACAACTCTTCTCCTTACAGGCCAAAGATGAATGGCGTTGTTAAGGCAGCTAACAAAAACATCAAGAAGATTGTGTAGAAGATGGTGGTTACTTACAAAGACTTGCATGAGATGCTACCGTTTGCTTTGCATGGGTATCGAACCTCAATTAGAACGTTCACTGGGGCAACACCGTATCAACTTGTGTATGGTATGGAAGCAGTCCTACCTGTTGAAGTTGAGCTACCCTCCTTAAGGGTACTGATGGACGTGAAGCTGAATGAGGCGAAATGGGTCCGGTCCCGGTATAATCAACTCAATTTGATTGAAGAGAAGAGGTTAGCTGCTATCTGTCATGGACAGTTATATCAGAAAAGAATGAAGAAAGCCTTCGATCAGAAAGTCAGACTTCGGGAATACCAAGTGGGAGATCTTGTGCTGAAGAGACTACTTTCTCCTTATACAGACCACAAGGGCAAGTGGACTCCATACTACGATGGTCCATTCATAGTAAAGAAGGTTTTCTCTGGTGGAGCACTGATGTAGTTAAAAAATACTTCGCATAAAATGACCCGCTGGACATAAAAACAGAATGTAAGTCCAGGAAAAAATAGGGCATCCCGGCGAGTCAAAAACAGAATAAAAGGCTCGGGCGAAAATAAGGGAAAAATTGAAAAAATGTGTACACCCGCTGAGTTGAAAAGCCGCATTGGACAACTCAGGAGAAAATGGGTATCCCGGTGGATTGAAAACCCGAAAGGGCGATCCATGCAAAATCAGGGAATAAGCGAACAACTGCATTCTGAATTCGTCTGTATCACTCATGACACGGTAAGCTTCAAGAGGATAAAACATTGGTCAGAATCAACCTTCTTCAGAAAGAAAGATGAGAAGAACGCCAGGGTCATACATGCCATAGCAAAGGAAGCTCACCGGAGCATTGTCAACATTGCCAACACTTTTACTTTTCTCAATTTGTAGCAATTTCCTCATTCGAGGGGATTTGTTTCTTTGACTGTATTTGCCAAATCAGGGCACCCAGATTAATAAAATCATATTTTTAGTCACACCTCTTTTTGCACATTTTTTTTCATTTGCAAAATGTCCAATATTCATGATATAATACTTGCATAAAACAAATGAGCCATTTTGAATAAAATGCTTGCGGGAAATATATTTACTTTCAGGAATATCTAACTCCTATGACGGAATTCGGTAAGGGATACCTCGGGATACTTGTGTGTTTCTTTTGTCTTTACAGGTTGCGGGTATTCAATACACAGCATGGGGCATGCCAAACATTGCATCCCCAAGCAGGTTACTTCCTGGAAGAGAAATATCAGAAATGCTTTTCCCCAACGGAGTTTGTCAAAGTCTACTCAACAGGAGCATCCCCAGCCAACCTCCCCACAGAGTTTCCATCCTCTCCCCAGAAGAGCAATGCTTGAAACTCTTACACAACAAAGTGATGAAAGTTTCCATTTCCCCAGCTGAGTTCTCCTTACGGATAGATCTATCAATGATCTATTTCCCCAAGCAGAGCTATATCTCCTAACAGATCTACCAATGATCTCTTCCCCAGCTGGGATATCCCTCCAAGCAGATCAACCAGAGATATTTTCTTCAGCAGGATCCGAATCCCGGATCATTTCCTCTTTTGCATAATCATAGCATTTGCATCATATTCACCAAATAAGCGTAGCATTCTGTCTAATACGGAGCATTACGGCAAAAATCAAACATTTGCATGATCACAAGTTAGGTTCAAGCCAGACACCTGTGTAAACACCCCAAATTTGCCCTCACCCATTCACACCATGGCTTGTGATCTCTTCATATGCATAAGTTCAATCATAACATCTCATACCACATTTTTGATTCACTGCATTGGCTCAAAGTCATCTACATCTAGGGTTTGTGATCTGAGCTATCCAAGAGCTACTTGAGCCACTCCAAAGGTCATCAATCACTTCAAAGGGGTCCATGTATGTTCAAGCATCATATTGTATCCCCATAAGGTCAAGAAAGTCAAAGAATCACAAGAACTGGGAAAGGCATGGAAGCAGAGCCAGGTTTAACTGCATAGATGACATAGAATTAGGGTTTTGGTTTCAAAGGCCATAACTCCAAATTTTTTGGTCATTCTTGTTTCTATTGGTCTCTATATTGTATTGGGATCATGCATATCAATTTTCATGAAGAAATTCCATGGGGAGTCATCTAATCAAGAGTTGACTTCTTGAGCAAGTCAGTGCAAAATCAGGGCATCTGAGGCCCCCAATGACCCAACCAAAGGTTGTTCTTCATCATTTTGAATGTGTATGATCTTTATTTGATCATAGGAGATGTTAGAAGTTCACAAAATCAAAGAATTTCAAGCCATTTGCAAAGTTGACTTTTTGGGAAAATGACTTATAATGGAAACTTGCCATTTTGGGAAACTTTTTCAACCCTTGCTTTTTGATTCAAAAATGCTTCAAATGGGAAAACTTTGGTCATGAAAGTTGTAGAATGGATCATTCCCTTTTCAAAAAGTACAAGAACTTGTCCTAATTCATTTTGGATCAAAAGTTATGGCTTGTCAAAGTTGGGAAAAATCACATAAATTCAAGTTTTGTACCAAAGAGGCATTTTGCAAAATGGTATGATCAAGCATTCTAAAGACTTCAAATGTGCACAAACTCTTCACAATATGATCATGTTACTTCTAAAAGTCAGAATTGGCCCAAGAATATTGCATTTTGGTGCCTTGAACTTCATGAATTTCCAAAGGGGGCAAACATGTACCAACTTGCAAAAACTCATGAAGCCATGCCTCTACTTGTTACAGCTCATAGAATCTCATCCATATGAACTCCATGATCTCTGCTGAACTCAACCATGCCCCTATCACAACCTCACACTTGCCCATACCTCAAGTACACCTAGACTTTACTTTTTGCAAAAACCCCCATACTAATCCCACAGTGCCACACCAACTCCTCTGACCTCTCTAGTTGTGATAAGTGGACCAAATGCAGCATAACACACCACACACACAAGCCTGAAAGAGAGCATAAGCCATAGTTCAAGAAACTCACCTCTCATGCATTTTCCTTCGAATCTGATCACACAAGCATCAAACACAAAAACAAACTTCACCAAATCACTCACCATGATCCTCTGATCATTTCCCACCCGTCACTTGCCCCTGAAACCACTGCAATCAAAAATACGATTTTCACACTCCCTTGGCCTGAGCTTCTGCCAACTCTCCCTAGAGGCCATATAAACTCCAGCTAAGTGTCAAAAGCTTCAAAGGAGGATCATTGGAGCTTGTTTGAACCAAAGAAGCAACCAGAAAGTCCCTGTTTCGAAAGCTCAATCTCAGGTAGCATGGTGAACAAATTTTCTAGAACTTCAATTTCTTGTTAGAATGTTGTTCTATATGTTGCCCTGGTCATGGGGATCTATTTATTTTTGAAAATGAGCCAGAAACAAGCATGTTATGATGTCTTGAAAGTTTGCCCGTAAAAATGTTTTTGCTTGTTTCCTTTGATTCATTGAAAATAAATGTTGTTTGATTTAGGGTTTATGCTTAGTGATGTTCATAGGTTGATTCTGGAGAGTTTTGTGAGGTTTCAATGCGTATTAAGAGAGATTGAGATTTTGGCCTGCCGGAGAAGATGACCGGAACACTGTTTCGGTCATCTGAAAGTGATTAGGGCACTGGATTAGGGTTTAATCATAATTAGGCCAGTTTGAATGTGGGTCGTCCATTAGCGCGCGTAGTCAATTCCCGCCCTTGTGAGTTTGAATCTCATCCATTGGATTGGCTGACTTTCTTATTTTTCATTTAAAATTCATTTTATTTTCATTTGTTTTAATTTATTTTGTACGAATTAATTAAAATAGCAAAAAATGTTTAAAAATTATGAAAATTTTTGTCAAGGTTTTCATTATTTTTCAGAACACAAAATATTTTTTATTTTTATTTTTTGCATTAAAAATTATTTTTAAATCATTTAATAGTTTATTTTTAATTAGTTAATGAAAATTAATTAATTAAAAATGCTTTTAGGTATTTAAAAATCACAAAAAAATTCATGTTGCATTTAAAAACATTTAGAAACATTGTACAACTCTCAAACCAAATTTCTTTTTTGTTCTTGATGCCTTTTGATAATTTTCTTTGGAATTAATTTCATTTCAAGGCAATATTTTGTTTCAAACTTCAAAAATTAATTTCTGCCTAACCATTGAGAGTTGGACAATGATTCTTTTTGCATTGCATCTTGCATAACATGTAGTTTATAGGATAAAATTGGCATGAATTGATCTTGCATTTCCAATTTGTTTTGCATTTTTCTTGACAAGGTACCTTAAAACCCTAGCAATCTTAGGAAATTCATAACTCTTACTAGGTTAAGAGTTGGATCCCCTCCTTTGGGAAGTGAGTTTGTATAGGTTTAGGGTTCCTTTGATTGCATTTTCAAATTTTTATCATGTCATTTGCTTCTGGTTTTGGATTTTGCTTTGTGTGTTGATCATAAACCCTAATTTATGCCTTCCTTTGCATCCATCTTCCATTTGCTTGCATACCATGACTTGCCATGAAATTTTGTGCATCCATTTGATTCATAATACATATTAAGACATATTAGAATCATTTTTGATCATTGCATCTTTCATTTGCTATGTTATATGTCTTTTGCATTCCATAACTTTTCATGAACATCCATGGTTCAAAACATGCTTCTCTTGCATCCATATGTTTGTATGATCATCCTCATGCCTTGTTTCATGTTTGCATCATCTCTTGGCATCATTAATATCATACTTATGCTTCTGGTTTTGGTTTTGGTTTGCATCATGACATTGCATCTCATTTTGCATTGCATTTCATTTCTTTTGCTAACTTTTCAGGTGGTAAGTTGTATTGAGAAGTGAATTTGCCTTCACTTCTCACAATCTCTTTTCATCTCTCTTATACATCATTGCTGCATTTTATCTTGTGCTTTGGAGTGAGCTTTCTCATTCATGTTCACCTTACCTTATTTCCTCAAGCAACTTGTCTTCTTAAGTGAAGCAAGTTATTTTGCTTCACTTTGCTTCTTGCTCCTTTCATCTGTCCCTTTCCTGGTGGCTTCTCTGAAGACCTTTCTCTCTTAAGCCTCATTAACCCTAGGAATGACCAAGCATGATAACAATTAGGGTTTGATTAGTCCCCCACTTAGCTTTTACCTTTGTGTCTCTTTGAGTCTTCCCTTCTCATCTCATAATCAGGGACTAAACCCTAAAGGCTTTAAGGCTTTGTGATTAAGCTTATACCTGCATCCTTCTATTAGGATGGAGTGTTTAACTTTAATCCTAAGTGTTAAACCCTTAATGTGTTTAAATCCTTTAATCAATTCACATAATAATCATCAAGACATCAAGCTTGTAACTTGGGCCTTGCATTAGGGTTCTAATTCTTCCTTAATTGGTTAAGAAGGACTAACCCTAGTGTTAATGGACAAGTCCCCCTCAAGTTGTCTTACAAACCATAAAACTCACTTCTTCATCTTATCATTAACTAAAATCCATCTAATAAAGGCTTTGTTTTGTCATGAGGTTAATCCCTAATCATGGATTAAGTTGAGGAGTCTTCCTCAGCTTAAACATTCTCATCTATTATCCTTCTATTAGGATGGTGTAATGAGTCTGTTTAATCCCTGATTATGGCTTAAAATCATTACTTAACACTAAAACAACAAAAACATCTAACTAATCACAAGTAGGTTAATGATCTTAATCCTACACCATGGTGATTAAGTGTGAGACACTGACTTCACACTTAAGGTATTCTCATTACCCCTAATCAGAGGGAGGATGTGATGAGTTTACTAACCCATTGGTTTAGGCTTAAGCTCATTAACTTATGACACACTTTCAAAAGCAATAAAAGATTGAAAACACAAAAACAAACAATAATCGTCTCCTTCGGGATTCTTTTCTCATCTCATTCACTCACAAACGAGAACTTGCTTCTTCCGTCTAATGCAAGACAGTTTGCACCTGAGCCAGACATGTCATACACTTGAGCATAGACAAGTAAGCAGTTCATCAGTCAATTTATCTTTCAGTCTCTTTGAGTCGAACTACGGTGTTCTGACTTCCTCATTGCACGAGAGGATACGTAGGCATAACTTAACAGTTATCGAACAAAAGTCTCTGTATATTCCCCCTCCTCCAGGTTTATTCTTTAAGCCTCATAGTCATGAGCATTTCACTTTTGATCTTACACTGAAACTTCACATATCTCACTTCACTTTCTTTTTACACTGACACTTGCATTCTTTCCAGCTTTGATACACAAATTGCATTGACACTATCCCTTTAAAACACAAATCTTTTAAGCGTGGATCCCGTCGAGTACGACGGACAATCTGGGTGCTAATACCTTCCCAGGTTGTAACCAACCCCCTTTCTCAGTCTCTCTGGTTCGCAACCGTCTTATCCATATCTTTTCTTAGGTCTATGCAGCATTACCTTTCCTTCGGGATAAAAATGCCTAGCTGGCGACTCTATTCATTCTCTCTTTTCGCCGACCGTTCGCGTCTGTACCCCTTCTGACCAGGTGTCATTTGGTGGGAGCGACAACCTGTAACCACCATCAGTATTTCATCAGCAATGTATATATAAAAACACATACTCCCCGCAGGTCGCCTGAATACCTTTTTCACTCTCAAGTACAGATACCTATACATACTCTTTTGATACTCGTCCGTGTCATATTCCCCTAGCGTGGTTGCCAAAACACTTGTTACAAACCAAACACTAGTTTATAACACACCCTTTTTTCGACACCCGTCCGTGTCATCCTATCCCAACAGGTCGCCAGAATACCTTTTACACCCCCACATACAAACATTTGTTCATGACTTATACATATTTGGCACTCGTCCGTGTCATACATTCCCCAGCAAGTTGAACAAAACAATCCTCACTCATACTTATACATAAATCTTTGATACTCGTCCGTATATCGTATACATATATATATATATATATATATATATATATATATATATCACTCTTCAACAGATTCTACACTCATCCGTGTTCTTTGTTAACCAGTAGGTACTCGTCCGTATCATCATCTTTGAACACGTGTCAGCGTTTGTTTCTACCGATACTCGTTTGTATCATGGTCCTATGGATGCTTGTCCGCATCTTTAATCTATACACAGCGTCAAACACTTATACCTTTTATTTCTTGACCGTGAGCACTCGTCCGTGTTTACCATTCCCCAGTAAGTCACCAGCAAAACAACTCTTTTCTATCTGATATTCGTCCTATGTCGTGATATTTTCGGCAGCCGTCCCCTGCCAGGTGATCGTCCTTCACCTTTAGATGACCGTCCCTCATCCTTTCCCCAACGAAATCCCTGTTTGTGGAACCCCTTTTCTATCCGACATTCGTCCTATGTCGTGATATAGAGCAGCCGTCCCCTGCTAAGTGATCGTCCTTCACCTTTTGATGGCTGTCCCTCATCATTTATCTGATGGCAGTCCCCATCATTGATCTTGTTATCCGACATTCGTCCTGTGTTGTGATAAACCCCGAGAGCAGTCGTACCCTTCTAGGTGATCATCCTTCACCTCTTGATGATCGTCCTTCGTCATGCTTATCCGATGGCCGTCCCCATCGTTGACCTTTTCTATCCGACATTCGTCATATGTCGTGATAAATATCAGTCGTCCCCTGCTAGGTGATCGTCCTTCACCTTTGATAATCATCCCTCATCATTATTTCATTTATTCTTTAAACCGATGGCTGTCCCCGTCGTTGTTTATTTCACTTTCCAAGCCTTATGGTCGTCCCCGTCATGGTCTCTTTATTTCCCCAGCTTGTTGGTCGTCTCCGTCATTGCTTTACTTACCAATTTATCCCCAGCAGTCGTCCTCTGCTCGATGGTCGTCCTCCGTCGCCTTCATTTGATAATATACTTTACTACACTTTACAATTTATATCCCTTTTCTTCTTCTATCCAGCGAGTGCAAATTTTGGATTGTCTTTGGTATTCAACCACAAGTTATCTTGTTTGTCTGATAAGTCAGGCGCTTACATCCTGCACAGCTAACTCATGTTTGAATAGGGGCAGCTGTAAACACCCCAAATTTGACCTCACTCGTATCACACCATGTCCTGTGATCTTTCATTTTGGCATAAGCATAGGCATACCATCTCATATTATATTTTTGCTTCACTGCATAAGTTCAAGTTCATCTGCATCTAGGGTTTGTGATCTGAGCAATCCAAGATTCCATCTAAGCCACCCCAAAGGCCTCAATACTTTCCAAGGGGGTCCATGTTTGTTCTATCATCATATTATGTCCCTCAAAGTTCATGGAAGTCAATTTATCACAAGAGCTGGCAAGGCATGGAAGCATAGCTAGGGTTTTCACTACACAGATGACCAAAATTAGGGTTTTGGTTTCAGAGGCCTTAACTCCATATTTTTGGGCCATTCTTGTTTCTAATATTCTTAAGATGTTATAAGGATCATTTTTACCAAGTTTGATGAAGAAATTCATTGTGGAAGTCATTTGTTCACTGGGTAACTTCCTGAGCAAGTTAAGTCAAAATCAGGGCATCTGAGGCCCCCAACAATGGAACCAAAGGTTTATTTTCAACAAATTGAAGTTATATGATATTTATTTTATCTTAGAAGAGGTTGGAAGTTCACAAGATTGAAGAATTTTGAGCCATTTTCAAACTTGCCAAAAATGGAAATGACTTGTAATGGAAACTTTCCATTTTGGGAAAGTTTTTCAACCTCCTCTTTCTTGATCAAAAATACTTCAAATGAAAAATTATTGGTCATAAAAGTTGTAGGATGGATCTTCCCCTTTTCAAAAAGTACAAGAACATGTTCTGATTCATTATAGAACTCAAGTTATGATCCTTCAAAGTTGGCAAAAATCCTATAATTTTCAAGAATGCACCAAAGAGGGATTTTTGCAAAACCACTTGCCAAGGCTTCTAATGACTTCAAATGTGTACAAATACTTCATGACATGATAAAACAACTTCAAAAACTCAGAATTGGCCCAAGAATTGGATCATTTCATGCCTTGAATCACAAGATACACCAAAGAGGGAAAATTTGCAAAACACATAGAAACCCTAGCATCAAGTGTTCCAGCTGCAATGTTTCAATCCTATGGCCTTCCTTAATCCATGATAAGGCTAGACACCCTAAAATCTCAGGCATGCACCATGCCCATACCTCAAGTACACATTCTTGAATTTTTTGCAAATCACCTCATACCAATCACATTATTCCACACCAACTCCTCTGACCAATCACAGCTGCATATACTAACATTATGGAACACATTTCACATAACACATTAGCCTGAAACTCACCCAATCTCAGATTACACAAAATCCTCTCAAAACCTCATCTCTTCGAATCTCCCAACTCAGCCATCTAAACTTCAAAATTCTTTCACCAATCATCTCCACACAACCCCAGGATCATTTTCCACCCCTCACATTGGCCTGAAACTACCTCAAACAAAAACACGATTTTGACATGCTCTGAACTGAAACCTCAAAAACAGCCAACATAAACTTGTTTCAAGCTTGCCAGAAACATCAAGGGGTTCATTGGAGTGGGAAAGCACCAAGAGAGTGGCCAGAAAGCTCCCGATAGCAAAGCTTCATCTCAGGTATACCTCAAGAACAAATTTTCCAGAACTTTGATTTCTTGTTATAGAATGATTCTATGAGTTGCACTGATCATCCTGATATGTTTGAAATTGAAAATGGTTGGGAAATAAGCATTTCATGATCTCTGAAAGTTTTTTGACGTAAAACTAATTTGTTTCGATTCAGCCTAAATACGTGAAATAAATGTGGGTTTGTTGGATGATTCTTGTTGTATGATGTTTGGGGTTTGATTTTGGGCAGAGAGATTGAGTTTTAGAGGCTTAGGGAGAGAGATAATGTTTTGGCTCGTCGGAGAAGATGACCGGAACACTGTTCCGATCATCTGAAAGTTGTTAGGGTTAATGACGTGTGATTAGTGAAGTTTGAATGTGAGCCATCAGATCCTACTTCCCGCGCGTGTTTGAACGGTCTAGATCCCCCATTAGCCCTAATCCAGTTTAATTAAGTTTAATTTTAATTAATTAAGTCAGGATTAATCCCAGCCATTGGATAACGCGCTGGTCAACCACTTTTTCCCCAGTTCAAATCTCAGCCCTCAGATTGACATACTTTCCCTTTATTTTATTTTTATTTTATTTTCTTTGTATTTTATTTCATATATTTATTAAAAATAGCAAAAATGATCAAAAAATTCTAAATATTTTTATCAAGTCTTTTATTAATTTTTAGAAACCAAAAATATTTTTATTTTTATTTTTTGCATTAAAAAAATATTTTTAAATCATTTAAATGTTTTATTTAATTAATTAATTGATTTTAATTAATTAAAAATACATTTAAGTATTTAAAAATCACAAAAAAAATCAGAGAGCATTCTTAGACATTTAGAAGCATTTACAAACTCACCATACAAATTTATTTTTGGTTTTGATCATACTTTGAGATTTTTCATTGAATTAGGGTTCCTAAAATGACCTATTTTCTAACCCGAACTTCAAAAATTCATAACTTTTAAACCAAGTTGAGTTTGTGAATGGTTCTTTTTGCATTGTTCTATGCATGTCTTATAGCATCCAAAAACATTTTTGTTTCATTTTTATCTTGAATTTCCAAATTGTTTGGCATTTTACATTGAAAATCACCCAAAAAACCCTAAGAAACTTAGAAAATCCATAACTTCTTCTAGGTTTAGCTTCTGACCCCCCCCCCCCTTTGTACATTGCATCTGTTTTGGTCATATGCATTTCATACATTCATAAAACCCTAATTCCTCATGTTCATATGCATTCATCTTTGCATAAACATCAATACATGAACTTGCCATGACATCTCAAGCATTTGTATGTCATCTTAGACATCTTAGGACATGTTAGAGAATTGCTTGATCATTTATTTATTCATTTGGTATGCTTTGCATTCATAACATTTCATGAACATCCATGTGTTCCCATGCTTCTAACTTGCTTCCTTTGCATCCCATCTCTCATACAAGCATACATATGCATCATGTGTGACTTTGCAGCATCTTATGACTCATTTACCTTTCATATGCACTTCTGACTTTGATCATAGCACCTTTGTTTGATGCATTTTCATATCATTTCTTTCTTTACATGTTCAACTAACATTTCAGGGGATTATGGTAAGTTGTTTAAGGTGTGGGTGTGCATCCACACCTAACTTCTCTTTCTCTTTTATTTTTGTACCTTATACTTGTGTTTGAAGTGAATTCCATTCACTTGTGCCCTTTCCCTTCTTTTCTTTCTCTTGGGATTACTTATCTTCTTAAATGAAGTACGTAACCTTTTCTTTCTTTCTTTCTCTTTTCATCTGCTTCTTCCTTGGTGGCCATCTTGAAGACTTCTCTTGAGCCTCAAAAACCATAGGATAACTAAGCATGATAACTTTAGGGTTGTATATAGTCCCCCTTTAATCTTTTACCTTTGAGTCTTCCTTGAGTCTCTCTTCTCATCTCTTAATCAGAGACTAAACTCTTAAAGTTTTAGGACTTTGGAATTAGGGTTATGATGCATCCTTCTCTTAGGATGGAGTGTATAACTTTAATCCTAAGTGTTAAACCTTTAATTTGTTTAAACCTCTTAATCAATCCATCTTAATAATCACTAAGACTTCATCTTGTAACTTGGGCCTTACATTAGGGTTCTAATTCTTCCTTTATGGTTAAGAAGGACTAACCCTAGTGTTTAATGGACAAGTCCCCCTCAAGTTGTCTTGCAAATCATAAAACTCACTTCTTAATCTTACCCCTTAATCAAAATCCACTTAATAAAGGCTTTGTTATATAATGAATTTAATCCCTAACCATGGATTAAGTTGAGGTATCTTCCTCAACTTAAGTGTTCTCATCTATTATCCTTCTATTAGGATGGTGTAATGAGTCCACTAATCTGTGATTAGAGATTAAACTCATTACTTAACACTAAAACAAAAAATCAAAAACATCTAATTAATCACAAGTAGGTTAATGATCTTAATCCTACATCATTATGGTAATTAAGTTGAGATGCTTATCTCATACTTCAGTATTCTCACTATCCCTAATCAGGGAGGATATAATGAGTTTACAAGCCCTTGATTTAGGCTTAAGCTCATTAACTAATGAAAAACACCAAAAACAATAACAAAACTGAAAACACAAAAAACAAACAATAATCGTCTCCTTCAGGATTCATTTCTCATCACACTCATTCATAAACGAGAACTTGTTTCTTCCGTCTAATGCAAGACAGTTAGCACTCGAACCAGATGAGTCATACACTTGAGCATAGGCAAGCAAGCAGTTCACAATCAAATTTATCTTTCAGTCTCTTTGAGTCGAACTACGGTGTTTTGACTTCCTCATTGCACGAGAGGATACGTAGGCATAACTTAACAGTTATCGAACAAAAGTCTCTGTGTCTTCCCCCTCTTTCAGCATTCTTTTTTTGAGCCTCAGTTCCTGAGTAATTCTCACTTTTGCATTGACACTTGTAATTTCTTTCCTTAGCCTTTGCACACAGATAACACATACACTTACCCCTTTTAAACACATTCTTTTAAGCGTGGATCTCGTCGAGTACGACAGACGATCTGGGTGCTAATACCTTCCCAGGTCGTAACCAACCCCCTTTCTCAGTTTCTCTGGTTCGCAATCGTCTTATCCATATCTTTCTAGGTCTATGCAACATTACCTTTCCTTCGGGATAAAAATTCCTAGCTGGCGACTCTATTAAATTCACTTCATCTACTCCTTTCACCGACTGTTCACGCTTGTACCGGGATGCAAATCTTCGGGAGCGACACATACATACATACATACATAATTTTCTATCTTGCGAAATAAAAAGTGAACAACTTTTAAACAAGCAAGAGGTAAATTATAAAGTCTCAGGAGGGTTATAAAATGTGCGTTACAAATTAAAAAGGCCGGAAGGCCAAGGAGTTAAAAAATCATTAAAATTCATCCAAAAGGATGACTAAAAAAAGAAAGATGATTGAAATCAATTAGCAACCGGGTCCTCATTCGCACTAGCCACATTCGGGTTCTGGTTCTCATCCTCATTATGGAGGAGAGAAAGAGGCTTTTACAAATTGCTCCTCTCAATCTCTTCCAATTAAATAAGGATAAAGACAGAGGAAGAAGTCCAATCCTAATAAATTCAACTAAAGATAGAGACAAAGGACCTACTCTTTAGCTTTCTCAAACGCTTCATCACCAGTAGAGATGACTTCCATATGAGAATTCCTCAGAGACTTGGTAAGCTCTTGATTGGAGGACTTCACGAGCTTCAATTCATTATTCAACTTTGACAAAGCATTCTCATGCTCCATCTTCAAAGTCGCCTTGGTTTCCTTTTCATCAACCAAGTCGTTTTCCAAACTGGAGAGCTTTTCCTGTAGTTGAACGACCCCCCCTTCAATCTTGACTCCGCCTTCTCAGAGTCAATATTGGATTCGAACATGCCCCAAGTAAGTACGACACATTGCATCATATAAGAAATCAAGTTTCTAACTAATCTTATGTTGACCTATCATATTTATCTTGTTGATATCCTCGGTTGTATTTAGATGATCATTCAAGAACTTAAGCCCACCAATTTTGTTGGACCAAAAATTGAACTCCCCGAAAGACGCCCATTCACTGGGAACACACATAAGAGAGGAAGTATCTACATAAACTTGGTAGACATCATCAGCCATAAGATTTTTGAATATCTTATGAGAACCTTGGGAAGGTTTTTCTGAAGATGGAGGAGGGGACCCAGAGTACCATCTCCGCTGGGAGCAACTTTTGAACTGACCGCCCTTGTACGCTTCACTTGATGTGTCTCTAACCCGGCTAGATCTGATTTCTTGGGCACGACTTCTTCGGATCCTTTACAAGCCTCATGGACCACTTGCATCAATCTTTTCTTCTCACCTATGGATATTTGAGTCATTATTTCTGAAAAATAAAATATACAAAGCATAAGAATTTGAACAATTTTATGATAACAATGGAGTATTTGTGTAAGAACAATTTTATGCTCTAATGAACAATTTTATCACTCTAAATAAGTTATTAGATCTAATAAACAAGATTCATATGATCGATAAATACTATATGTGAGTTATTATATGTAACACAAATCTCTTGTGTGACAAAGAAGCAAGGATGCTTCTGTATCTGATCACAATCAGAAAGATCCTAAGATAATATTATGTTGTTATTGCAATGTTTTCTGGGAATCATTTTTGTGCATGGTTCTGATGTTCTACTTCTGAAGCAAGTGAAGCTTCTGAAGTTGTTATCGTCTGAAGACTAAGTGCTAAAGAACTCTGAATACTTGAGGTTCTGCTGAACAAAGTGCTAAAGGTATTGAAGACGTAAGGTTTTTGAAGATTGAGGTTCTGAAGACCAAGTACTGAAGACTCTAAAGACAAGGTTCTGTTGAACGAGGTTCTGAAGACTCTGAAGACTTAAGGTTTTGAAGACCAAGGGTTTCAAAGACAAGTGTTGAAGTTCTGAAGACAAGGTTCTGGTGAACAAGTTCTGAAGACACTGAAGACTTGTGATTCTGAAGACACATTTATCACTTCTCTATTCATGCTTCAATCATATCACAATCAGAAGCCTCTGAAGATCAGAAGATAAGGTTACCGTTTACAAGGAAATTACATAGTATAAAACCCTTTATTCCACTACCTCTCCACTAACCTTAAATTATGGAAAAGGAGAGTTGTGGTTGTACGATTTTCAACCTTATGTAACGACATATCTTGAGTAGCCAACTACTCTATAACATATCTATTTTTGGCTATATAAGGAAGTGATCACGTGAAGGAACATGTTGATGGACAACAACGACCAAGAAGGGGTTAGACAACCAACTGCTGATGCAAATGTTGTTGTTCCATGAATGTGCTTAAATGAATATGATGTAGAAGGTTGCCAAGGCTGCAAATAATAAATGGTGACCATAACAATGTGATCATATGACAAAAGTATTGAATTATATGGTGATCACTGATATGAGAGAACATTGATGTTGTCCATGAAGTTTCTCTCATATGAAACAAGAAGAATAAGTGCTTTTGTGTGTTATATCAAGTTCAATCAAGCTTTTGCAAGCTTAGAAGAAAAATACTTCACATAACACAAAGAGCTTGGGTTGTTGTTCCTGATGTTGCTCTAGTGAGAAAGAAGAGAACTTCACACAAATTTGAGCTACCATAGAATGTAATATTCTTAGTGTGTGTATAAGTTGATATTATAGTCATTTGATTTTCAATGTGTTTACCTAGCTTATGAAGAAGCACTCAATTTTAAACATGACCCCTTTTACAAACAAATTATTTGTATTCTCTAAAGGACCGAGTGAAGGTCAAAAGCTTTAGGAAGACTAGAACTGCATGTCTTAGTGACTGGAAGTTGCAACAATTCTTGTGTAGTAAGTCACGGCAGGTAGTTGTGTAAGTTGTTAGTCACAATTGTTATTGTGAAGTTAGTTACGGCAAGTACCCATGCAAGGTGTTAGTTACAATAGGTTGTTGTGCAGTCAGTCACGAAAAGTAGTTGTGCATGTTATTAGTCACAGGTGGTGTTGTGTGATTATAATCAGTTTGGTTACAGTGGATTATGTTCTTGGATAATGAACAATCACCTTGGCGGGTGGACTGGAGTAGCTTGAGGTTTTCAAGTGAACCTGTAATACCCATATATAAAATACATACATCAAAGCAAATTTTTCATATATAAGTTCAAGTTTGGTACTAAAATACAAATATGTTCTTAGTATAACACATTGTAAAATTTTAGCCATCTAAATACATAAGGTACTACAACAAAAGGCTAACAATAATACAAGATGTCAAAGGAATAGAAAACTTAGAACTAGATCCGAAGATCTCAAAATATCCACTACGGAATCAAAGCCATCGATAAGTAAGGATAATCAAAATACCTTATCCTTACCCTTCACGGAACCTGAAGTACCTGAAAATATATAACCAACATGGGATGAGATAACAACATCTCAGTGAGTTCCCTATTTAGAGTTCCCTCGGCTTGAAAGGTTCAAATCTAAACACTACTCGAGTATTTGGTCACTTCTCTACAAGGAACCAAAACAAGATGAAAAAGTCCATACAACGCTCTCCACATCTTACATGGAACTCAGTGGAATACCCATCGTAAGTGTTTTCGGTAAGGTTTCTTATGGGACTCAGTGTAATACCCACCTCAAGCCACTACCTAAGTCTTTATAGATGTTTCCCGTGGGACTTAACGTAACCCACCTCAAGACTTACTCAAGACTTCAACAGGCAAGGCTTCCCGTGGGACTCAGTGTAATACCCACCTCAAGCCACTACCATGCTTCCCGTGGGACTCAATGTAATACCCACCTCAAGCCTTAGCTCGGACAAGACTTCCCGTAGGACTCAGTGTAATACCCACCTCAAGTCACTACCATGCTTCCCGTGGGACTCAATATAATACCCACCTCAAGCCTTAACTCAGGAAAGACTTCTCATGGGACTCAGTGTAATACCCACCTCAAGTCACTACCCGCCTCACCAACGGTTTTCACATTAACCTAGGGTAACTCTAAACATCTTACAAGGTATACCTTTTTATTTCCAATAGCTCACAGTTTCCTAACTAACATAATTACGGTTAATTAGAAAAGTCGGGTAAAAGTCGGCTCAAAATAATATTTTCGGTCTTATGAGATAGAACATATTATTAGCTTCAAATCGATATAAAGAACAGTTAAATCAGATAAAGGATGAAGAAGTTATGAATTTTTAAAAGTTTCAAAAATAATATTTTTCCTCAACTTACAGTGTTAACCGGTTAACGTATTGGTTAACCGTTTAACCAAATCATACATGCACTTCCAGTAACACGCCTGAGTTTTGTTAACCGATTAACTATCGCTCCCCGGACTCTGGTCCCGGTGCAGACGCGGACGGTCGGCGATGTTGGAGGTTGAGGTTGAATAGAGTCGCCAGCTAGGCATTTTTATCCCGAACGAAAGGTAATGCTGCATAAACCTGGAAGGGTATGGATAAGACGTTTGCGAACCAAAGAAACTGAGAAAGGGGGTTGGTTACGACCTGGGAAGGTATTAGCACCCAGATCATCCGTCGTACTCGACGAGATCCACGCATACCTGATTGTGTTTAAAAGGGGGTAGTGTATGTGCTGACTGTGTATGAAAAGCTAGGAAGGAATGTACAGAGTGTCAGTGCAAAAGAGAGGGTCAAATGCTCAAGACTAAGGCTTAGAAAAGAAAGCTAAAAGAGGGTGGAGGCAAAGAGACTTTTGTTCGATAACTGTTAAGTTATGCATATGTATCCTCTCGTGCAATGAGGAAGTCAGAACATTGTAGTTCGACTCAAAGAGACTGGGTGATTTCGCTGTGAAACTGCTTGCTTGTGTATGCTCAAGTGTATGACTCGTCTGACTCGAGTGCTAACTGTCTTGCATTAGACGGAAGAAGCGAGTTCTCGTTTATAGAATGAGTGTGATGACAAAAGAATCCTGGAGGAGACGATTATTGTTTGTTTTTGTATTTTCAGTGTTTTATTGTTTTTGGTGTTTTGCATAGGATAATGAGCTTAAGCCTAAATCAAGGGTTAGTAAACTCATTATATCCTCCCTGATTAGGGATAATGAGCCTACTTAAGTGAGAGATAAGCATCTCAACTTAATTACCATGATGATATAGGATTAATATCATTAACCTACTTGGTAATTATTAAGTGGTTTTTGGGTTTTTGTTTAATGTTAAGTAATGAGTTTAATCTCTGATCAGGGATTAGTGAACTCATTACACCATCCTAAGAGAAGGATGATAGATGAGAAGACTTAAGTTGAGGAAGACTCCTCAACATAATCCATGGTTAGGGATTAAATTCATTATATAACAAGCCTTTATTAAGTGGATTTTAATTAAAGGGTGAGATTAAGAAATGAGTTTTAAGTTTGTAAGACTAGCTTGAGGGGGACTTGTCCATTGAACACTAGGGTTAGTCCCTCTTAACCAAAAGGAGGAGATGGAACCCTAATATAAGGCCCAAGTTACAAGCTTAAGTCTTAATAGTTATTAGGTGTTTTGATTAAGAGTTGTAAACAAATTAAAGGTTTAACACTAAGGATTAAAGTTATACACTCCATCCTATGATAAGGATGCAGACATAACCCTAATTCAAAGTCCTAAAGCTTTAAGTGTTTAGCCTCTGATTATGAGATGAGAAGAGAGACTCAAGGAGACTCAAAGGTAAAAGACTAGGGGAGACTATATACAACCCTAAAATTATCATGCTTGGATATTCCTATGGTTTGTGAGGCTTAACGAAAGATCTTCAGATGGCCACCAAGGAAGAGAAACAGATGAAAAAAGAAGAGAAAGAAGAATAGGTTACTTACTTCCTGAAGAAGATAAGTAACCTAAAAGATAGAGATAGGAGCAAGAGAGAAAAAGTGAAGCAAGTTCACTTCAAAGACAAGTAATGAATGCAAATAAAGAGATTAGAAGAGGTGGGATGTGACGGCAAATCCACATCCCAAACAACTTACCATAAGCCCATGAAATGTTAGTGTGAATGCATAAGATACAAAGCAAAAAAAAATAAATCAAATGGAAGTGCAAAGACCAAAACCAGAAGTGCAAAAATTATTCCAATGTGTTATGCAATGATACAAAGACATACATGATACATATGAATGATCATATAAGAGATGAGATGCAAAGGAAGCATGTTAGAAGCTTAGAAACACATGGATGTTCATGAAATATAATAAATGCAAAGCATACCAAATGAATGAAGAAATGATCAAGCAATGTTCTTACATGTCTTAAGATGTCTAAGATGGCATACAAGAGCATGGAATGGCATGACAAGTTCATATGATTGAGATATGCAAAGATGAATGCAAATGAACATGAGAAATTAGGGTTTTATGAATGTATGAGATGCACATGACCAAAACAGAAGCATACATCATGATAAAAAATTGAAAATGAACTCAAACAAACCCTAAGCACACACAAGATCACACCCCAAAGATGAAGGTCAGAAGCTAAACCTAGAGAAAGATATGAATTTCCTAAGTTAACTAGGGTTTTTTGGTGATTCTAAAGGAAAAATGCAAAACAATTTGAAAATGCAATGCAAAATTATGAGTTAAATAACCTAGACACTAGATGTAATGTGTGAAAGAATGCAAGAAGAACCAAGTTCAAACTCATCATGGTTGATCAGAAATGATTTTTTCAAGTTAGGGTTAAAATAATGTGAATTTATGAACCCTAATTCAAAGTAAATTATGAAAACATGATCAAACCTAAAGATACATTTATGAAATGAGTTTGTAAATTGATTTTAATCTTCAAGGTTGCTTCAAGGTTGCTTCAGGATTTTTTTGGTTATTTTTAAATACTTAAAAGTTTTTTTAATTAATTAAAATGAATTAATTAATTAATAATACAATTAAATTATTTAAAAATAAAATTTTAATGCAAAAAATAAAAATAAAAATATTTTTAGGTTTTGAAAATTAATTAGAAGTGAAATGCAGAAAATCAGAATTTTAGAAATTGTTTTGGTATTTTTAATGAATAAAACAAAAGAAAATAAATAAAATGAAAAAATAAAATTAAATAAAATGAGAAGTATGCAAGATCAAGGGTCCATATTGGTTGGAAAGGAAATCAATGGTTGAGGGCGTAAGTTAAGCTGACCAAAGGTATGTTGATCTAAGGGTCTAGATTTAAAATTCCAAAACGCGCGTGATCCAAGGGTTGGCATTCCATCTGGCTAATTAATCAGGTTTTATATTAATTAAATAGAATTAGGGTTAATGGCTTAATCTGATCCGTCCATGCGCTAATTAAAACAAAATCCAAGGGTCCATAACGCATCTGGCAAATAAAACCTAATTAAGCCCTAATCTCTCTCAGGTGACCGGAGGAAGCTCCGGTCACCCAAAACCCCAACTTCCTCCCTAGGAAAAATTTAAACATCAAAACCACCCAGAAATGATCCCCACATCAAATACAACTCAAAACACTCATCAAACACAATTTATATCACACAATCAAAGATAATTGAATCAAAACATATTCATGGACAAATTTTCAGAAGCTCATGAAATGCTCATTTCTTAATCATTTTCAAATCTAAAAGCATCAATGTGATCCCCATAACATGTAGTTTCATTCTATATCAAGAAATTGAAGTTCTGAAAGATTTTTTTCTTGAGGTTACCTGAGTTGGTGAGCTGCAAATATGAACTTTCAGAGCTCTTCCCTCGTGCAAAAAGCTCCATATGGTCCCCCTTGAGTGAATGAAGTGCTTAGATGGAGCTTAGATGGCTTGGTTTGTGTATTTCAGTTCTGGTGTAGCAGAAATGGCGGTTTGTGTTTGTGATGTTTCAGGCCATTTTGAGGGTTGGGTTTTGTTCTATGGATGAAGTGTGACTTGTTGGTGAAAGTATTTTTGAGTTTTAATGGCTGGTTTGAGAGAATCGAAAATGAGAAGTTTTGAGTGATTGTTTTGCAATCTTTATGTGTTGTGTGTTATGAGCCATTGTGAGTTATGTTTTATGATCCTTGAGGCATGAATAAACAAATGCAATGAGTCAGAAAGACTGCATATTACTGTGGGAATGGTATGGAGCAATTGGCCAAAAAGTCAATAGTTGGTGAGCTTGGAGCATGGACCATGGCAGGGACGAGTGTTTACACTTTGAAATAAACCGTATAAGTGTTTGACAGTGTGTATAGACTAAAGATGCGGACGAGCATCCTTAGGACCTCGATATAGACGAGTATCGATAGAAGCAAACGCTGACACGTGTTTAAGGATAATCATACATACGAGTATCAATCGGTTAAGCAAGGAACACTGACGAGTGTTTTGATCTGCTGGGGAGGTGATATATACAGGATACGGATGAGTATCATAGGATTGTGTATAAGTATGTACAAGTGTTTGAACTGCTGGGGAAATATATGCAAGACACGAACGAGTGTCAAAAAGATTGAGCAAGGGACACATACGGGTGTTTGACTTGCTGGGGAAGTATGACACAGACGAGTGTCAAAAAATAATATGTACAAGTATGAACAAGTATCTGTATTGAGAGTGCAAAAAGTATTCTGGCTTTCTCTGCGGGGGATAAGTTTTGTATATTGCTGGTGAAGTGATTCTGATGTTTGCAGGTGACATGATTCGAACCTGGCTTATGATCATGCAAATGTTTGATTTTTGTCGTAATGCTTCGTATTAGACGGAATGCTACGCTTAGTTTGGGGAAAACAATGTAAATGCTATGATTATACAAAAATGAGAGAACCGATCCGAGATCCGGATCTTGCAGGGAGAAAGATCTCTAGGCAATCTGTCTGGAGGGAGAACTCCGCTGGGGAAAGAGATCATTGGCCGATCAGTGGGGATAGAGGATCACCGGACGATCTTCATAGGGAACTCTGTAGGGATCTCGGCTGGGGAAGCTTCTGTTGATCCTTATATCGATTCAAAGCTAAAAACATGTAGAATCTATTGATGCTAAAATATGTAATTTTTAGCCGACTTTTACCCGACTTTTCCGATAAAACGTAATTATGTTAATTATGGAATTGTGGGTTTGATTATTGTGTTGTGGCCGTTTGGCAAGTAGATACATTGCTTGAATTAAATTCGAATGTATGTAAATTAGATGAGATGAATGCATAACTATATTGTGAATATGTATGCATTTTCAAGAATGTTGTGTGTCATTTTGCATATAAGCATAATGTATGCATTCTTGTGTTGTGGGATTCTTTGTGAATCCGTTGTAGCATTGTGTGCTCATGTGGAGTGTGAGCGATGACTACAACAAGATCGTGTGCCCATGTGGGGTGTGAACGATCGGATTGTGTAACCATGTGGGGTGTGAGCAATCCAAAAACATCGTGTGCCCGTGTGGGGTGTGAGCGATGGGTGATTTATTCACATTGATTGTGTGCCCGTGTGGGGTGTGAGCAATCGGATCATATGCCCGTGTGGGGTGTGAGCAATCCATAAAAATTGTGTGCCCATGTGGGGTGTGAGCAATGGGGAACATCGTGTGCCCGACGGGGAGTTACTTTAGGTAACAAGCGATGATTCCATTTGGTTCCTGAGTGAACCTACTGAAATGTTGAGTCGGTACCGCATTTGCATCTACATAGAGTCGTGTGTCGGTCTCTATGAGTTTCATTATCATTTTAATTATGATATGCAGAAATAAACATGAATGTGCATATGTTTATTTGGAGTATTATAGAGATGATAGTATGTGTGATGAAACATACTTGTTTGTATGTATGCATGTTAGATATGTTTATATGTATGTGGTTTATACATTTGTAATGTATATGTGTGATTAAACATAGCTAGACGTATGTTTATGCAGAATGATTAGAATTGAGGAATAAACATAAATAATATGAGTTTATGTGAATTAGTGAATTGGTGCATGATAAACATGCTTGATTAGTGTATGTACTCGTTGCGATGTGTATGGGTAATGAGGTGTGAATTATGGTGAGAATTTTCTTTATGTGCATTTTATATGTTGAGGTATATAATTATATGTAATATTATTATGATAATGTTTCTCACCCTTTTGCTGTTTTATGATGCTCTATGAGGCATTGCAGAGTAGGTTGCTGGATGGCATATTTTTGTGAAGCTCGTCTTCATCTTTTGGTCGGTCGGCTCTGATATGTAGCACCGGGTAGTTAGGTTGGTTTAGTGTCATTTTTGTGATGCATTGTGTATATGTATCTGTTAGATGGATGTTTTGTATAAACATGAATATTGTTGTTGGCATCAAACTTGTTGATATATATATATATATATATATACATGAATGAAGATATATATGTTTGATGTTGTTGATTCGGTTTCCGCTGTGTGATTATATGATTTGGAGATATGGGTGTAAGGATTAAATTCCCTATGTTGAAAACTACCATATCGTTGCATATCTTTGAATGAGCAGGTGTTATATGTTTTTAATTTCAAGCATAATGTGGCATGCCTCTTTTATACCATGTTTAATTATACTCTGATGAAATTTTTAACATGTGCCTAAATGATTTAATTGATTATTTGGGGGTATAGAAAGGGGGTGTTACATTAAGTGGTATCAGAGCCAGTGTTTGAGTCAGTTGTGTCTGTCTTGATGTTGTTGTGATTGAACTTTTGTTTAATCTTGTTGTTGTCTTTGGGAATAATCAGAATATTGCTGGTAGAAACGACAATGTTATGGCTTCTGCTTTGGAAGCAATGGCTAGGGCGGTGCAGGGAGCGCCGAATGTGAATGTGAATGATGAGTTCAGGAAGAATCAACTGCCGGTCTTCAAAGGAAGATTCGATCCTGATGGTGCTCAGAATTGGTTGAAGGAGATTGAAAGAATCTTCAGAGTCATAGACTGTGTTGAAGAGAGCAAGGTGAGACTTGGTTCTCACATGCTGAAGGAAGAAGCCAACGATTGGTGGATCGGTAGAAGTCAAACTCATGAGGAGGATGATGAAGATATAACTTGGGAAGTTTTTCGTACTAAGTTCTTAGGGAAGTACTACCCTGAGAGTGTGAAGGGAAAGAAGGAGATGGAATTCCTTGAGCTAAAGCAAGATAGTATGTCAGTAGTTGACTATACTGCTAAGTTTGTGGAATTGGTTCACTTTCATCCTCATTATGCTGCTGCTACTGCTGAGTTTTCTAAGTGCATCAAGTATGAGAATGGTTTGTGTCCTGAGATTAAGCAAGCTGTGGGATATCAGAGGATTATAAGGTTTTCATATTTGACTAAATTTTGTAGAATCTTTGAAAAAGATAGCAAAGCTCGTTCTACACATTACAAGAGTGTGAATGAGAGGAAAGGGAAGCAACAAGCTAGAAGTGGACCGTATGTGACACCCGCTGATAAGGGAAAACATAGGGGAAACTTTGATAGGAGATCAGGTGGAGGGAGTTCTAGTCCCGTTAAGTGTTACAAGTGTGGCGATCAAGGCCACAAGTCTTTTGAGTGTGGGAAGAATATGGTGAAATGTTCAAACTGTGGAGGTCTTGGACATGCTACTACCGAGTGTAGGAGGAATGTTGTGAAGTGCTTCAATTGTGGGGAAGTTGGTCACATTAGTACTAAGTGTACTAAGCCAAAGCAAGCTCAGGCGTGCGGAAAGGTGTTTGCATTAGCAGGGAAGGATACTACTAGTGCAGACCGTTTGATTAAAGGTACATGCTTTATTAATAGTACGCCTTTAGTTACTATTATTGATACGGGAGCGACTCATTCATTTATTTCTCTTGAGTGCGCTAAGCGTTTGAATTTGTTTATGTCTTCTTGGGGTGGTGAGATGGTTAATGAGACTCCTGCTTCGGGGTCGGTAACTACTTCTTTGGTGTGTGTAAGTTGTTCTTTGACCATGTATGGTAAAGATTTTGTTATGGATTTAGTTTGTTTGCCGTTGGAAGGTTTGGACGTGATCTTGGGTATGGACTGGTTGCAATTTAATCAAGTTCATATAGATTGTTATCATAAGTTAGTAAGGTTTCTTTCTTTGGATGATGATGAAGAAGAGAGTTTCATATCCACGAAAGAGTTGAAGAAACTTTTAATAGACGAAGTTCAATTGTTTGGTTTGTTTGCATCGTGGTCAGTGGAAAGCGAAGTAGAGATAAGTAGGTTTCTAGTGGTGTGTGATTTTCCAGAAGTGTTTCCGGACGATATTAAGGATGTACCGCCGGAAAGAGAAATTGAGTTTTCTATTGATCTAGTTCCGGGTACTAGACCGATTTCGATGGCACCGTATCGTATGTCAGCTTCAGAGTTGGTAGAATTGAAAAAGCAATTGAATGACTTGTTGGACAAGAGGTTTTTTAGGTCGAGTGTTTCTCCTTGGGGTGCACCGGTATTGTTAGTAAAGAAGAAGGACGGAAGCATGCGGTTATGTATTGATTATCGATAGTTGAATAAGGTGACAATTAAGAACAAGTATCCGCTTCCGAGGATCGATGATTTGATGGACCAATTGGTTGGTGCACGTGTTTTTAGTAAGATTGATTTGAGATCTGGATATCATTAGATTCGTGTGAAAGAGGAGGATATTCAAAAGACGGCTTTTAGGACACGGTATAGTTATTACGAGTATTCCGTGATGCCATTCGGAGTTTCTAATGCACCAGGTGTGTTTATGGAATACATGAATCGTATTTTCCATGAACAGTTGGATCGTTTTGTGGTTGTGTTCATCGATGACATTTTGATTTATTCTAAGTCTCAAGAGGATCATGAAGAGCATTTAAGGATTGTGTTACAGATTTTGAAAGAGAAACAATTGTATGCTAAGTTGTCAAAGTGCGAGTTTTGGTTGTCAAAGGTAAGTTTTCTTGGGCATGTTATTTCCAATGATGGTATTAGTGTTGATCCATCGAAGATTGATGCGGTAATGCAATGGGAAGTTCCTAGATCGGTTACGGAGATTCGAAGCTTTTTAGGCTTGGCGGGTTATTATCAGAGGTTTATTGAAGGATTTTCAAAGTTGACACTTCCATTAACGCATTTGACTTGTAAAGGAAAGGCTTTCATTTGGGATATTCGTTGTGAAGAGAGTTTCATGGAATTTAAGAGAAGGTTAACAACGGCTCCGATCTTGATTTTGCCGAATCCGACGGAACCATTAGTGGTGTTTTGTGATGCTTCATTGTTTGGGTTAGGTGGTGTTTTGATGCAAGATGGAAAAGTTATAGCTTATGCTTCAAGACAATTGAGGGTGCATGAAAAGAATTATCCAACGCATGATTTGGAATTAGCGGATGTGGTTTTTGCTCTAAAAATTTGGAGGCACTATCTTTATGGTGCAAGATTTGAAGTTTTTAGTGATCACAAAAGTTTGAAGTATTTATTTGATCAAAAGGAATTGAACATGAGACAAAGGAGATGGTTAGAACTTTTGAAGGACTATGATTTTGGTTTGAATTACCATCCGAGTAAGGCGAATGTGGTGGACGATGCCTTGAGTCGTAAGTTGTTACATATGTCCGCATTGATGATAAGAGAATGGGAACTTTTGGAGAATTTTAGAGATTTGAGTTTGGTTTGCGAGATGACGCCAAGGAGCGTGAGACTTGGTATGCTTCGTGTTACGAATGACTTTCTTGCAACCGTTTGTGAAAAGCAAAAGTTGGATTTGAAATTTGTTGATTTGATGATGAATGAGAGTGAGGATTTCAAGGTTGATAATTTTGGAGTTTTGAGATTCAGTGGCCGTATTTGTATTCCCGATGATGGGGAGTTGAAAAAGATGATATTAGAAGAGGGACACCGGAGTAATTTAAGTATACATCCGGGAGCGAATAAGATGTACCAAGATTTGAAAAAGATCTTTTGGTGGTTCGGATTGAAGAGACATGTAGCTTATTTTGTGTATGCGTGTTTGACTTGTCATAAGTCTAAGGTGGAACATCAGAAGCCTGGTGGTTTAATGCAACCGTTGGATATTCCGGAATGAAAATGGGATAGTATATTGATGGATTTTGTTACGGGATTGCCGAATACGCAAAGAGGTCATAATGCTATTTGAGTGATTGTCGATAGGCTTACTAAATCTGCTCACTTTATTCCGATGGATATTAGTTATTCTTTGGAGAAGCTAGCCGAGATTATGTTTCTGTGATTGTGAAGTTACATGGAGTTCCTAAGAGTATTGTATCGGATAGAGATCCCAGATTTACATCGAGGTTTTGGGAGAGTTTGCAAAAGGCTTTGGGTTCTAAGCTAAGATTGAGTTCGGCTTACCATCCGCAAACGGACGGTCAAACCGAGAGGATAATTCAATCGTTAGATGTTTTGTTGCATGCTTGTGTGCTAGAACAAGGTGGTATTTGGGATAGTTATTTAGCGTTGATTGAGTTCACCTATAATAACAGTTTTCATTCCAGTATTGGTATGGCACCATTTGAGGCTTTGTATGGTCGGAGATGTCGAACACCTTTGTGTTGGCATGAAACCAGGGAAAGAAGGGTAGTTGGACCGGAGATGGTACAACAAATGACGGAAAAAGTAAAGTTTATTCGGGAGAAGATGAGAGCTTCTCAGAGTAGGCAAAAGAGTTATCATGACAAGAGAAGGAAGGATCTTGAGTTTCAGGAAGGCGATCATGTATTCTTAAGAGTTACACCGGTTACAGGTGTGGGTCGTGCTTTGAAGTCGAAGAAGTTGACTTCTCATTTTATTGGGCCGTATCAGATTACTGCACGAGTGGGTGTTGTGGCTTATCGTGTGGCATTGCCTCAGAATCTTTCGAATTTGCATGATGTGTTCCATGTTTCGCAACTTCGGAAGTATGTTCCGGATCCGTCACATGTTATTCCTATGGAAGAGGTTGAGGTAAGAGATAACCTTATGGTGGAAGCTTTGCCAGTTAGGATTTTGGATCGTGAAATTAAGAAGCTAAGAGGCAAAGATATTGCGCTTGTGAAAGTGGCGTGGGGAAGCGCTGCGGAAAGTAATATGACTTGGGAATTGGAGAATAGGATGCGCGAGTCGTATCCGTAATTGTTTGGATCAGGTAATATTTTCGAGGATGAAAATTTCTAAAGTGGAGGAGAGTTGTAATGTCCGGATTCGATTTTCCCAATTTTGTGGAGTCTTTTATTTTATTTGTATGATAATTGTTTTATTTGTGAAATTATCATGATGATATTTGATGTTGAGGAATTAATGTGATGATATGTTATGTTGTGGGATTTTACCGTTTTGTGAATTTTCGAGTAAAATTGGTTTGGAGGGTATTTTAGGTATTTGTTAATTAATGATAAGTTAGAAGTTAGTAGAATTGGTATTTTGTCAGAAAATGATATTTGGTTGGAAAGAAATAGAAATAATAGAGTAAGTGTAGAAATAGAAGAAAGAAAATATAAGAGAGTGAGAAAGAGTATAAGTTGGTAAGAAGAGAAAGAAAAGAGAAAGAAACGAAAAGATAGAAAGAAAATAGAAGAGAAAGAAAAAGGAGAGAATAGAAAAGAAGAGAAAAGAAAAAACTTGGAAAAGCTAGGTTTTGATCAAGATTGCTCCGCGTAGACGAAATAATCGGGTAAGGGTGATAAACATTGTTATCTTAATCTTGTATATAATTATGTATGTGTTAGATTTTGTGGATTTTTGATTTGGTAGAAGTTAGAGAAGATGAATAATTAGGGTTTGAGAGAAAATGTGAAAAATTTATGGATTAATCGGTTGGAAATCGTTATAGCCGAAGTATGATAGCTAGAATATGTTATTGATCATGTTTGTATGAGCTTAGAGGAGTTTTGGAGTGTTTTCGGTTGACTGTTCGCAGCTGGTATTTTTCTGAAATCGCAGTGGTCACTCAGCGAGCTACCCCTTGCACAGCGAAAGTTCCAGGGTGATTTTCGCTCAGCGAGCTGTTCGTCACTCAGCGAGCCTGGGAGGATTTTTGGGTTTTTACATTTTGTTTCGTAACTTGAGTTTCGGGTGTCCATTTTTAGTGATCCTTATATCGATTCAAAGCTAAAAACATGTAGAATCTATTGATGCTAAAATATGAAATTTTTAGCCGACTTTTACCCGACTTTTCTGATAAAACGTAATTATGTTAATTATGGAACACGATCTTGTTGTAGTCATTGCTCATACTTTATGTGCATTTTATATGTTGAGATATATAATTATATGTAATATTATTATGATAATGTTTCTCACCCTTCTGTTGTTTTATGATGCTCTATGAGGCATTGCAGAGTAGGTTGCTGGATGGCATATTTTTGTGAAGCTCGTCTTCATCTTTTGGTCGGTCGGCTCTGATATGTAGCACCGGGTAGTTAGGTTGTCTTAGTGTCATTTTTGTGATGCATTGTGTATATGTATCTGTTGAATGGATGTTTTGTATAAACATGAATATTGTTGTTGGCATCAAACTTGTTGATATATATATATATATATATATATATATATATATATATATATATATATATATATATACATGAATGAAGATATATATGTTTGATGTTGTTGATTTGGTTTCCGCTGTGTGATTATATGATTTGGAGATATGGGTGTAAGGATTAAATTCCCTATGTTGAAAACTACCTCATCGTTGCATATCTTTGAATGAGCAGGTGTTGTATGTTTTTAATTTCAAGCATAATATGGCATACCTCTTTTATACCATGTTTAATTATACTCTGATGAAATTTTTAACATGTGCCTAAATGATTTAATTGATTATTTGAGGGTATAGAAAGGGGGTGATACAAAGAGCAGTTCAGGAATTGCTCGTGAGATCTTGCTTGGGGAGGAGAGAACTTCTGGGAAGTAATCTGTTGTAACTCCTTCGTCCAAGCGACACGCTAGGGATTTAATGAGTTTGTTGAAGGATCCTCTGAGGGGATGATAGCTTCGTGGGGGAAAACATATGTCAAGTAAACCTGTTGATGAGGTGATTGCCGACTTGGCTGGGAGATTGTCTGTCTTGAGTACCTGCAACCTGTTAAAAAGAAACGCACAAGCGTCCCTAGGTAACCTCAACCGGATTCCGTCATAGGAGTTATATTCGTCTGAGAGCAACATATTTCCTGCAAGCATATATTTAAAATGGCTTATATGTTTTCATGCAAGTGTTGTATTGTGAACTTTGGACATTTTGCAAACGAAACAAAAATGTACAAAACAAAGTGCAACTGAATATTCTGATTTTATTGATTTATGTGCCCTGAATGGGTAAGTACAGTGAAGAAGCGAATCCCTGAAAGGAGGAGATTGCTGTAAATTGAGAAAATAAAGGTGTTGGCAATGTTGAAGTTCCAATGAGCTTCCTTTGCTATGACCTGTATGACCTTGAAGTTCTTCTTATCTTGCTTTCTGAATAAGGTTGATTCTTACAGACGCTTTATCCTTTCGAAGCTTACCATGTTATGTGAGTGATACAGACGAATTCAGAATGCAGTTGTTCGCTTTTTTCCCAGATTTTGTGTGGATCACCCTTTCGGGTTTTTAATCCACCGAGATACCCATTTTTGCCTGAGCTGTCCGATGTAGCTTTTCAACTCAGTGGGTGTACATTTTTTTTAATTTTCCCCTTATTTTTGCCCAAGTCTTTTATTATGTTTTTGAATCGCCGGGATGCCCTATTTTTTCCTGGACTTATATTTTGTTTTATTTCCAGCGGGTCTTTTATGAGAAGTATTTTTTAATTTTATCTGAATTCACAGGAGATAAGAAGTCCTCGCCATCCATAATAGTGAGCATCAGTGCCCCATCAGAGAAAACTTTCTTTACTATGAATGTGCCTTCGTAGTTTGGCGTCCATTTTCCCCTGTGGTCTGTATGAGGAGGGAGAAATCTTTTGAGAACAAGCTCTCCCACTTGGTATTCCCGAGGTTTGACTTTCTGATTGAAGGCTTTCTTCATTCGTTTCTGATACAACTGCCCATGACAGATGACTGCTAGTCTCTTTTCTTCAATCAGACTCAGTTGGTTATATCGGGATCAGACCCATTTTGCCTCATCCCGTTTTACATCCATCATTACCCGTAAGGAGGGTAGTTCAGCTTCAACAGGTAGGACAACTTCCATACCATACACAAGCTGATAAAGTGTTGCCATGGTAGATGTTCTGATAGAGGTTCGGTACCATGAAAGGCAAATGGTAGCATTTTGTTCCAGTCTTTGTAGGTGATTACCATCTTCTGTGCAATCTTCTTGATATTCTTGTTAGCGGCTTCAACAGTGCCATTCATCTTTGGCCTGTAAGGTGAAGAGTTGTGATGTTGAATTTTGAAGTCCCGGCAAAGTTCTTCCATCATCTTGTTGTTCAAATTGGAATTATTATCAGAAATGATTCGCTCGGGAACTCCATATCAACAGGTGATATTTCTATTTAGAAATCGGGCTACCACTTGACGAGTGACATTTGCATACGAAGCTGCTTCAACCCATTTGGTGAAGTAATCAATGGCTACCAGGATGAATCTGTGACCATTTGAAGCAGTCGGATCAATCTTTTCAATCATATCAATGCCCCACATGGCGAAGGGCCAAGGTGAAGACATTACATTCAAAGGATTCGGAGGCACATGCACTTTATCTGCGTAGATCTGGCATTTATGGTATTTTCTGGCATAGGCACAACAGTCTGCATCCATTGTGATCTAGTAGTAACCCGATCTTAATAACTTCTTTGCCATTGCATGTCCTCCGGCATGGGTACCGAAAGAACCTTCATGTACTTTGTGCATCAATAGGTATGCTTCCTTCTTGTCAAAACATTTGAGCAAGACCATGTCGAAGTTTCGCTTGTACAAAGAGCCATCAACATTAAGGAAGAAACTGTCGGCTAGCCTTCTCAATGTCTTCTTATCATTTAACGATGCCCCAGGTGGGTATGTCTGAGTTTCCAAGAAGCATTTGATGTCGTGGTACCAAGATTTGTTATCAGTGACAGTGTCCATAGAGAATACATATGTCGGCCTGTCCAGTCTCGAAACCAAAATCCGAGGTACATAATTAGCAGCTTGTACTTTGATCATGGATGAAATGGTAGCCAAAGCGTCTGCAAACTAATTCTCATCTCGAGGGATGTATTCAAGCTTAACTTTTGTGAAGAAGGTCAACAATCTCCTCGTATAGTCACGG
Organism: Lathyrus aphaca; assembly: GCA_963966055.1. Classification (NCBI taxonomy): domain Eukaryota; kingdom Viridiplantae; phylum Streptophyta; class Magnoliopsida; order Fabales; family Fabaceae; genus Lathyrus; species Lathyrus aphaca. The sequence goes on from OZ014525.1 coordinate 355,008,515, forward strand.
TAGGGAATCAGATGCTCCTGATGAGTGTACCACTTGTCGTTGGTCTGGTTGATTACCAAAGCTGAATCTCTGAATACATTCAAGGTTTTGATCCTGAGGTCAATGGCTTCCTCAATACTCATGATACAAGCTTCGTATTCTGCTTGGTTGTTAGTGCAGGAAAAAGTGAGCCTTGCTGAGAAAGGCATATGAACCCCTTTAGGTGTAATGAGCACTGCACCAACCCCACGACCGTTGCAATTAACTGCCCCGTCAAACATCATAGTCCATGCTTCTTCTGGATCAGGCCCTTCAGTGTGAATAGGCTCTTCACAATCTCTTTCTTTCAAAAACATGATGTCTTCATCAGGGAAGTCAAATCTCATAGGCTGGTAATCATCAAGGGGTTGCTCAGCTAGATAGTCATATAATACACTGCCCTTGATGGATTTCTGAGAGGTGTACTGAATGTCATATTCTGTTAGAATCATTTTCCACCTTGCAACCCTTCCGGTAAGTGTTGGCTTCTCAAATATGTACTTTCCTGGATCCATCTTTGAGATTAATAAGGTAGTATGAGTCAACATATACTGTCTTAGTTGGCGAGCATCCCACGCTAAAGCACATCAAGTTTTCTCGAGCAGTGAATAGCGTTGTTCACAGTCGGTAAACCTTTTGCTTAGGTAGTATATTGCATACTCTTTTCGACCAGACTCGTCATGCTGGCCCAACACACACCCCATTGACTCTTCTAATACTGTCAGGTACATGATTAGAGGTTTTCCTTCGACTGGAGGCATGAGAATTGGAGGTTCTTACAGATATTCTTTGATCTAGTCAAAAGCTCTCTGACAGTCATCGTTCCACCTGACTGTTTGTTCCTTTCTTAACAGCTTGAACAAGGGTTCACAGGTTGCAGTGAGATGAGATATGAACCTTGAAATGTAGTTCAATCTACCTAAGAACCCTCGAACTTCTTTCTCAGTCTTAGGTGCAGGCATTTCCTAAATATCTTTGACCTTATCGGGATCAACCTCAATTCCTTTTTCACTTACAATAAAACCCAACAGCTTACCCGAATGCACCCCGAATGTGCATTTGCTGGGGTTCAACCTCAACTGATACTTCCTTAGACGCTTGAACAGTTTCAGGAGATTCACCAAATGATCTTCCTCTGTAAGGGACTTGGCAATCATATCATCCACATAGTACTCGATTTCTTTATGGATCATATCGTGGAATAATGTTACCATAGCCGTTGATATGTTGCACCGGCGTTCTTCAGACCAAACGGAATTACCTAGTAACAGAACGTGCCCCAGGGTGTGACGAAGGTTGTCTTCTCCATGTCTTTAGGTGACATCTTAATCTGATTGTATCCAGAAAATCCGTCCATGAAAGAAAATACCGAGAACTGAGTCGTGTTATCCACCAATACATCAATGTGAGGTAATGGGAAATCATCTTTCAGGCTTGCTCTGTTCAGATCCCGGGAATCGACACACATACGCACTTTGCCATCCTTCTTAGGTACGGGTACAATGTTAGCAACCCACGGAGGGTAACTAGTTACAACAAGAAAATCGGTGTCCCACTGCTTTTGTACTTCTTCTTTGATTTTCATGGCCATATCTGGGCGAGTACGGCGCAACTTCTGTTTAACTGACGGACAATCTTCTTTCAGTGGCAACCTGAGGATGACTATATATGTATCCAGACCTGGCATATCTTGATAGGACCAAGCAAAGACGTCGACGTACTCTCTAAGCATACTGATGAGTTGTTCTTTCACTGGAGCTTGCAGACTGGCCCCGATCTTCACCTCTTTCACATCTTCCTCGGTACCAAGATTGATAGTCTCAACCTCCTCCTGATGAGGAGCAATCACCTTTTCCTCTTGTCTCAATAACCTGGCCAACTCTTTAGGCAAATCATAGTCTTCTTCAACCCCTTCATCTGCTTGATTAATCGGATTGTCGAAGTCATACAAGGTCATCGTAGTGTCGTTGTCGGTGCAATCTAGAGGGCTATCTCTGCAAGGGTTGATATTTGTTCATTTTAGTGATTGATTTTATCTTATATAGAAAAAAGTGAATGAAGTTTATTAAGAAAAACATTGCCATTTATTGTTTTGTGCGAAAATAACAAAAATGAAAGACAGTGAGCGAAAAAGATTATTTGCAAAAGATGTTCATTGTTCATTAATTTCCATTTGCACAAAATACATATATGGCCCTGTTACAAAATGAGTCCTGACACTTTGGGCAAGATGCAAGACTTGATGCATGCTTAAACAGGAAATAATAATTCCTCTGCAGCAGTAACCCTTATAATTTCCTGGGAAGACCAGTTGAGGACTTGTTGGCCTGGGACTCTTGGACGAATCCCACTTTCCAGGTTTTAGTCGCTTTCAGCCTCGTCTTCCACATTGTTGATAGCATCTGGGGTCAGCATTCCCCCACTTATGAACTTGGGAGTTTCAGCAACCTCCTCTTGGACATGTCGAGATGGTCTGTAACCCAACCCGAACTTGTCTTCTTTTATCTGAAATTACAGCAACTTGCCCCAGCCCTGGGCATTCCCGTCTTCAACAGCCTTCCGAGCTTGTTTGTAAGAAGCAATTGAAGTACCAAACACTTCAGATGTTGCTTCATTGACATTGAGAGCTTCAAAACCCTAACGCATTGTCTCATGGATCTTTCCATCCATCTCAATGTACTTGTAAGTGGCCAAGTGACTGACAAAGATGTCTTCCTCTCCACAGATGGTGAAAATTTGGCCCTCCCACTCGTGTTTTAACTTCTGGTGAAGGGTCGATGTTACTGCGCCAGTGGCATGAATCCAGGGTCGACCCAACAAACAGCTGTAGGAAGGCTGAATGTCCATCACATAGAAGGTATTTTTGAAAATCTGTGGGCCAATTACCACAGGCAGCTCAATTTCTCCGAGAACCGATCTCTTAGAACCATCGAAGGCTCTCACAACTAGGTTACTCGGGCGGAGTGCAAGACCATCATATTCCATTTTGACTAAGGCTTTCTTTGGAAGAACATTGAGAAATGACCCAGTGTCAACCAAAACATGAGAAAGTACAGCACCTTTACATTCCACAGTGATATGTAAAGCCTTATTATGGTTACGGCCTTCCGTAGTCAGATCAGCATCGGTGAACCCTAGTCCATGACTGATTAACTGTAATCTCTTCCTGCACGTAAGCTACATGCAAGACTTTGAGCAGTGCATTTCGGTGAGCTTCAGAACACATGAGTAGAGATAGAATGGAGATCTTGGAGGGTGTCTGGTGGAGCTGGTCCACAACTTTGTAGTCACTCTTCTTGATAATCCTCATGAACTCGTCTATATCCTAATCAAAGGATATCTTTTGAGTCTCTTTGGAAATTGGTTCTTCAGGCACCACACTCTTGCCTTTTGCTTTGGCAGCAGCTTTTGCTTCAGCATTAACTCTGGGAAATTGTGACGCGAATATACGTCTGCTTCGAGTGAAGCCTCCGCCTCCCCCGACATTATCAATCTGTGGTGTAGAAGTTGAAGAGTCAAGAGTGACTTTCTTTCCATTGCAATATAGATCTGAGCCATAGTTCCAAGGCACGACACTGCTACTATCATATGGAACTAGTCCAGGAACCGTGATGGTTACTGGACTGATTGTTGCGGAAGAAGGAGTTGTGACAGTTTGTGGATCATAATAGATTGTGACAGGAGATCTGATGGGAGATGATGCTGGTGCAGGGAGTTGTTGATGTTGATGTTGCTGGAAGTTGTTGAAAGAATCTGGGACATGAACTGTTGTCGGGTCATAATAAATGGTGACCGTTGAGATGTCTTCATTGATGGTTGTTGTTGTTGTTGTAGACTCCGTTGGAATGATGTTTGCTGATGTTGTATGAGATACCTCTGGAATGGTGTTTGTTGATGTTGTAGGAGAGATGTTTGCTGGAGTTGTAGGAGTGGGAACTGTAGAAGTGATTTGTAGGATGCCTTCTTTGATAAGACTATCGACACCAATCTTAAAGTTTGCACAACCATTGGTAGAAATCTTGCAAGCTTCACAATAGGCCTCACAACCCGGAAACACTTGGCACTTCAATAGCTGAGCTTTCACTTCGGCCAGTGGTGTTTGAATGCTTGCAATGTCATCAATCAGAACTGTTGGTTGGTCTTCTTCAAAGGCATTAATCCTTGGCCCACCATGATTTGGTATCAGGTTCTTTGTGACATTTGAAGGAGGTGCAAAATTCAAAGCTTTGGAATCAACTAAGTCCTGAATTTTCATGTGCAATGCCCTGCATTTCTCTGTTGTATGGCCAGGTGCATTGGAGTGAAAGGCACATCTGGCGTTGACATCATAGTTCCTTGGGAGATTCAGAGGATCAGGTGGAGTCAAGGTTCTCAATTCAATCAGGTTGAGCTTCAATAACTGTGGGAGTAGAGCTGCATAGGGCATCAGAATGGGATCGATAACCCTGTTGATTTGTGAAGTCCTTTGTTGGAACGGACATTGTTGTTGGTTATTTCTGTTGTTGTTATAAGATCCCGGTTGTTGAGGAAACTATTGTTGTTGTGGATACTGTTGTTGAGGTGCTGGAGCAGGAATGGTGACAACAGCTACTGATCTTTGCAAGTATTGAGGTCTACCTTTGCCCATATGTACTGAATTGGTTTCACCTATCCTACGAGGTCCTGAGAAACGTTTCCTGGCATTGCTGGAGCTAGCACCATTTTCAGAGATCTTACCCATCTTCAAAAGACTTTCAATTCTCTCACAAGCTATAACCACATCAACAAAACTGGTAGAAGAGAAAGCCGCAAGCCGATCAATGTAGGTTTCTTGCAATGTATTCATAAACATGTCAGTCATTTCTCTTTTAGACATAGGTGGCTGGACAGCAGCAGCAAGTTGTCTTCACCTTTGGGCATATTCACGGAAACTTTCTCTGGAAGATTGAGACATACCCATCAGGAGGGTCCTATTGGGAGCCATATCCAGGTTGTACTGATATTGGCGTATAAAGGCCTCGGCTAAGTCTTTCCAGTTCTTGACAGTAGCCCTTGACAGGTGTGAATACCATTCTCTGGATGCCCCGGTCAAACTATCTTCAAAGCAGAACATCCATAGTTTTTCATCCATGGTATAAGCTTTCAATCTCCCCAGAAAGGATTGAAGGTGGGTACAAGGACAAGAGGTACCATTATACTTCTCAAAGCAAGGAGGTTTAAACTTGTGGGGGATCCTGACTCCTTCCACTAGACACATATCCATCACATCAAATCCCAAAGAGTTCTGGGATTCCAAGGATCTCAGCTTCTCAGATATTTCGTCCAGACGACGATCATAAACTTCATCAACCCCAACACCTAACACTGTAAATTGCTCATCCTGAGGATCTTCCTGTAGAACACGATCTCCAGTGTTTCTCTAGGTATTTTCAATAACATTGACTTCAGGGTTGATGTGGGGCCCAAACTCTGGTGGATTTGTTTGCGGCTGATCGCGTGCGTTGTTACTGGTAACCTCAGTGCCTGCATGGTTCTCGTATGGAGTTTGTCGCTCGACTAACTCCCTTAATCTTTCCTGGGTCTGTGCTAGCCTAGTCAACTCAGCCATGAATTGATTCATCTGAGTCCTCACTTCTGTCCTCACATCAGTCATCTGAGTCCTCCCATTTGTCAGTTCTTGTTGAAGTTAATCCATTTGTCATCTCGGAAGGTTGTTTCTGGTCGGATACCGGTGGATGCGGTTGACGGGAAAGACTCTCCTGCGAGCAATATTTCCTAAACACACAACAAAGTGAGAAAACAACAATGAAACACCTGCAAAAACATAGAGAAGAGGTTAGAATGCAATGCAGTATGTCTATTTGTCTTCAGAGGGTATCCTGGTTTGGTTTTTTTGTTTTGACCTTCCAGACCTCTGGGAATGATGATGATGCTGAAGAGAAATGAAGTCCATAAGCAAATCCCGGTAACACATAAACCATAACATTACAAAAAATGCCAAAATACATAGTTTATGATTACAATAAGTTCCCATGGTGGGTCACAATACAATCAAGTCAAAAATACAAACAAAAAGACCATTGAGAATTAAAGTACAACCAAAATAAAATACAAGTAAAAGAGAAATCAAACATACAGCCCAAATTCATCCTCCTTGACTTCTTTCAGGAGAGCATCAGTTACTGGTCCAACTGGATGCTCTGTGATGGTCCTGATGAGAAGGTTTCTGGTTGCAATGGCACTTGTCATCTTCTGGTACTTATCTTGTTCTTTTGATCTCTTCAACCCTGCTCGGAGTTTCAGCTCGATGATTTCCTTCTGTGCTGCTAACAGTGCTTCCTGACTCTTCTTCTCATTGGTTTCCAGCTGCTCTATCTTAGCCCGTGTCTTCTGATCTTCTTGCAAATGAGCTTCAGTTATTCTGATCCACCTAGCCTGACTCTCTTCTAGGTAGTGTTCAGCTTTGGCCTTCTGAATCTTGGCTTCTTTATAAGCATTCTTCAATACCAGTTCTCATGCTCGGGCTTTTCTGATGAAGTCCTCTGTTTTCTCTATCTTAGTCACATGCTCGATACAGAGCTTCTCTAACCTTTCATTGTCCAGTCAACCATCATTCCTTTCCCAAAGGGTCTTTTTCAAGGCTTCAGAAAGCTGGGCATTCCTTTCTTTCAACTTTTCAAACTCTTCCAAACTGACTGTGGCTATGGGCTCTACTGGTGATGGCCTTGGCACATCCTCCGGGGTAAATGGCATGTGAGTGATTTGTCCTTTGATGCGCGACCATTCAGTGTACTGAGAAGAAACTATGTTGTTACACTTACCCATAATAGCAGTCCCTTTTGTCTGTATGTTGTCCCAAGCCTGGGCTGCTTGTCAGACAATGGCATGATTGTTCATAATAGCACAGTAAAGAGACTCTGCTAAGTCCTGCTCCCTAGGTGGGTGTACCAGGGCATACCCTAACTGTCTTTTGAAAAGAAAATGATTGTAGTTGATGCACCCATTTACTCCAATAAGAGGTACACTAGGATACTGTCCACAACTTGTAATTATGTCTCTGCCCTTGGTGTTCTGAGTACACCACCTGATGTCTTCTGATGTAAGGGCAATCATCCTTTTTTCCCAGTTTCTTGTCTGACGTGGATTCAAGAAAGCTTCCGTCTTCGGCATGTGTCTCACTAACCAACTGTAGAAAAGAGGTGCACAACATTTGACCAGTCTTCCCCTCTGCTTCTCATTCCTCTGATGCACTGAGTAATAGAAATCTCCCAACAAGGTAGGTACTGGATTCCTGAGCATAAAGATGTGGATGGCATTCTTGCTTACAAACTTAGGCTCGTCTGCAAACAAAATGATGCCATATATACTAAGAGCCAGGAGAGCACAAACAGATTCCAAATTTCCAGTTGTAGCCTTCTTTGTAGCCTGAGTAACCAAGAAATCCAGATGGAGGCCTGGGATTCCAGCCTTGGTGGTCATATGCCCATCAATGATAGTGGCTTCCAAATGTAAAGTTTTAGCTATGTCTTCATTCTTAGGAGCAGTCACCTAAGGGTTGAAAGGAATACCTCTTCTGATAGGGACACCCAACAACATGGAATACTCTTCCAGCAAAGGACCTACTGAAAATCTGGGAAAGTGAAGCAACGGAGAGGAGGGTCATAGAACTGAAGGCATGTGTGAATCATACTCCCCTGTGATGTGTCCAACTCCATGATCATGTCCAGGATCCCACCATAATGTTCCCTGAATAAAGGGACGTGATCAGGAGTGATAAGAGCCTGAATCTGCCTGATGCCTGCCAGAGGGTACTAAAAGAAATGGTATGTGATGTTGCTCTTCCTGATTGAATCCATACTGACAATGGGTGCTGATGAAGATAACTGAAGAAGATGACTGATGAAGATGACTGAAGAAGATATCTGATGAAGATGGCTGAAGCAGAAGAATGGTCAAAACCAAACCAAAGAAGATATGGATACCCTGTGAAACAAATAGACAAATGTTAAAATGATGCAATTATGATGTATGCTGAATGATATGCAAGGGTTTGTGATCAAGTGTTGGATTGTCAATTGCTTTTGATAGAGTCCATGAGTGTTCAGAATTCCAGATGAAGGTCTAAGAACTAGTAACCAGGTGGGGGATTCAAATATATAGTCACTTATCTAGGGTTTCATAGAATCAGTCCAAAATAGTACAACCTTAAAACAATTCTAGTAACAGGGTATGATGAGGCCAAGGGTTCCTGCAAATCTGTAAACAACCCCTCCCACTCACAGGTATTGTTCTAGAACAAGGATCCTCAGGTTCGGATCTATTATGAGAAGTGTAAACACTTCTAACCCGGAGGTACAGTGTTTACCCTAATCGTAAAGGATCCTCTTCTAATTCACCTCAGATGCTGAAGGTCATCTAGACATAGCAGGCTTCCCAGATAGCCCTAGCACTACAGGAGATCTGTAGCACGGAGTTCTCAAGAAGAAACCCATGATTGAACCGTGTTTTCGTATTCCCGCACCAGACCGAAATGGAATGGGAAAGAATATGAATCCACTCTAATCCTATGTTTGTCACTCAGGACTTTGTGTTGGACCTTTCTCACTGGAATACCCCTCCCACCAAGGCAAACCAACAAACCAGCACATGATATGATAATAATAAATGAAATGCATAAAATAGTAAATGAAAGCGATAAAGTAAATGCAGTAAATAAAGCTGTACAGAAAGCAATAAACAAAGCAAAGACAAAAGCACACATAGCACATAACACCCCCAGTAAACACAAACAAACAAGCGCTAGGAGAAACCCACAAGAGAACCCGAAGCCCTGGTTGCAAACCTCCCCAGCAGAGTCGCCAAGCTGTCGCTCCCCGGACTCTCATCCCGGTGTAGACGCGGACGGTCGAAAATGTTGGAGGTTGAGGTTGAATAGAGTCGCCAACTAGGCATTTTTATCCTGAAGGAAAGGTAATGCTGCATAAACCTAGAAGGGTATGGATAAGACGGTTGCGAACCAAAGAAACTGAGAAAGGGGGTTGGTTACGACCAGGGAAGGTATTAGCACCCAGATCGTCCGTCGTACTCGACGAGATCCACGCATACCTGATTGTGTTTAAAAGGGGGTAGTTTATGTGTTGACTATGTATGAAAAGCTAGGAAGGAATGTACAGAGTGTCAATGCAAAAGAGAGGGTGAAATTCTCAAGACTGAGGCTTAGAAAAGAAATCTAAAAGAGGGGGAGACAAAGAGACTTTTGTTCGATAACTGTTAAGTTATGCCTACATATCCTCTCGTGCAATGAGGAAGTCAGAACACCGTAGTTCGACTCAAAGAGATTGGGTGATTTTGCTGTGAACTGCTTGCTTGTCTATGCTCAAGTGTATGACTTGTCTAGCTCGAGTGCTAACTGTCTTGCATTAGACGGAAGAAGCGACTTCTCGTTTATAGAATGAGTGTGATGAGAAAAGAATTCGGAGGAGACGATTATTGTTTGTTTTTGTGTTTTCAGTTTTTTATTGTTTTTGGTGTTTTGCATAGGATAATGAGCTTAAGCCTAAATCAAGGGTTAGTAAACTCATTATATCCTCCCTGATTAGGGATAATGAGCCTACTTAAGTGTGAGATACGCATCTCAACTTAATTACCATGATGATATAGGATTAAGATCATTAACCTACTTGGTAATTATTAAGTGTTTTTTGGGTTTTTGTTTGGTGTTAAGTAATGAGTTTAATCTCTGATCAGGGATTAGTGAAATCATTATACCATCCTAAGAGAAGGATGATAGATGAGAACACTTAAGCTGAGGAAGACTCCTCAACTTAATCCATGGTTAGGGATTAAATTCATTATATAACAAGCCTTTATTAAGTGGATTTTAATTAAAGGGTGGGATTACGAAATGAGTTTTAAGTTTGTAAGACTAGCTTGAGGGGGACTTTTCCATTGAACACTAGGGTTAGTCTCTCTTAACCAAAAGGAAGATATGGAACCCTAATATAAGGCCCAAGTTACAAGCTTAAGTCTTAATAGTTATTAGGTGTTTTGATTAAGAGGTGTAAACAAATTAAAGGTTTAACACTAAGGATTAAAGTTATACACTCCATCCTAAGATAAGGATATGCATGCATAACCCTAATTCAAAGTCCTAAAGCTTTAAGTGTTTAGCCTCTGATTATAAGATGAGAAGAGATACTCAAGGAGACTCAAAAGTAAAAGACTAGGGGAGACTATATACAACCCTAAAATTATCATGCTTGGATGTTCCTATGGTTTGTGAGGCTTAAAGAAAGATCTTTAGATGGCCACCAAGGAAGAGAAGAAGATGAAAAGATAAGAGAAAGGAGAATAGGTTACTTACTTCCTGAAGAAGATAAGTAACCTAAAAGAAAGAGATAGGAGCAAGAGAGCACAAGTGAAGCAAGTTCACTTCAAAGACAAGTAAAGAATGAAAATAAAGAGATGAGAAGAGGTGGGATGTGAAGGCAAATCCACATCCCAAACAACTTACCATAAGCCCCTGAAATGTTAGTGTGAATGCATAAGATGCAAAGCAAAAAGAAATAAAGCAAATGGAAGTGCAAAGACCAAAACCAGAAGTGGAAACATGATGCAAATGTGTTATGAAATGATACAAAGACATACATGCTGTAACACCCCAAATTTTCCCTCTCCTGTTTAGCATCATCATCACATCATAATCATCATAAGCATGTCATGTCCTTAGCATTTTGCATAGAAATATGAAGCATAGCACTTGCATATTCTAGCATAAGGCATATGATCAATCAATGGTACATTTGAAGTCTTACAAGTCAAAGCAAGAGGTCAAGTGACCTTGGACAAGTCTCACAAGGTGTTCTTATGTCTTATACAAGCTCAAGATCTTTTACAAGAGCCCAAAGGTTTGGGAGGTTATCAGATGATCCAAGGAAGGGCAAGCTCCTACACAAATGATCCTCAAGTTAGGGTTTCTTGTCAAGCAAGGATTCTTTGTGACTTTGTCCATTTCATGTGGGCAAAGTACTTCATATGATATGAGAAGGCTATGGATGAAATTTGGTGAGAAAATTCATTGAGGAAGGTAGTTATTTTATCAATTGCTTACATAAGAAGAAATTGGTCAAACTGATTATTTGAAAAGTCAACGGTGGCAATTCAAGGTTTCCAATCCCATTTTTCAAGCCAAGGGATATCCTTAAGGTCATATAAGAGTTTTGGAAAAGTAAAAGATCAATAATCAAGAGGTTTTGAGAGACTTTCTATTTTTGGCATGTGACTTGTAAGGAAAGTTACTATTTTTGGCAAGTTTTGCCCTAATCTTCAAATGATTCTTACATGGCCAAAATGACTCCAAGTGAATTTCCATTGAACATTAAAGTTGTAGAGTATGATCTCCCATTTTTAAAAAGTACAAGTACATGTTCATAGCCTTCATGGTTTAAAAGTTATGGCCAATCGAAATCCATCCATTTTTAGGGTTTACCTTAAAATCAAGTTTCTACCAATGAGCAAAAACTCATGTATCTCAATTCCAAGTTGTTTTATGTGCAAAATAAGATCACTACATCACTATTAATGGCATGAGGAATGTTTGGCTCAAGGAAAAACATGGAAATCGTGCATGGTATGCATGGTATCATTCCATGTGCAAATTATGCATAAGCATGGGAACTCATGACATAAGTTGATCCAAGGGCCAAGATTGATTCATTTGTGATAAGTAAGGAAGATATGATCAACATGTGCAAGACACAAGGGCAATGCACGAGTAAATCATTCCATCACACACTTTAGGCATTTTTGCATTTTGATTTCAAACTCACTCTTCACGCGTGCAAACTTCTTCAAACCCTAGCCAGTGAAACTTCTCATGATATATAAGAGGTCTCATGCTTTGATTGCTGAGGATTCACCACCATTCTCTCACTTCAAAGTTTTTGCACCATTTGCATTTCTCTTCGAATCTCTTCATACACTCACAATTTGCTTCATCCAAGTTCATATTCTTCATCCTTGAGAGCTCAGGATCATAGATCAACACTGGATTCAAGCAGAAAGTGAAGATTCCATACCTTGCCATTTCAGTGCAATTTGCTTCGGGTTCCTAGATCCAGTTGCTTTCAAGACTCTAATTGCATTTATATTGCAATTAGAGTGTATTTGGAGTAGATCTGCAGTTTCTCTTGGTGTTTCTCAAGCCATTTCCAGATCTTCAAAGCTCAGGTTAGCTTCAAACTCTTGGATCTAGAATTGAAATTAAAAGTGTGCGTTATGATCTATTTGTTGTCCCGAGTTCATTGATGTGTTTGCTTTTTGAAATGAGTGAGAAATGAGGATGTACGATTGATTTTCAGTTTGATCCATGAATATGTTCTAGTTTGATCATCATTGCTTGTTGACTTATTGTGATTTCTGATGGTATATTCATGATCTCCATGCTCGAATTGTTGGATCTGGAGCTTTTGATTTATTTCTGTGAACATTTGTGATCTGGACAGATGAGAAGAAGCCAGCGCATTAAAATGAGAGAGTCTCTCTCACGTGCCTCTGTTTTGCCCAATAATGCTTGGTGTTTGACACCACACCATAGCTATGGTACACACACGCACTGATCCTTTGTTTGTTTGACTTGTTTTTTTGGTTGACTTGATCTGATGCGTTGGTTGGATCTGATGGTTTGTGTTTTTTCCAGTTTATTTGAATTTCCATGGTAACATTTGTGAACCTGCGCTGAGTTTTATGGGCCTAGGTTGCTATACGCCCCCGTGTTTTGTGAGCCCATTTAATTTGAACTGAATCCCATTGCTTAATTCACCCCTGACTCATTTTCATTTTCTTTTCTTTTCTTTTTATTTCAGTTTGGTTTTTAATTTTTAAAAATAGTTAGAAGTTCTCAAAAATTCCAAAATAATTCATGATAATTCCTTTTAGTTTTCTTTAATTTTTGATATTTTTATTTTTCATTTATTTTTATTTTCCACGTAGGAATTAATTTCCACTTTTATTAATTGTTTTTAATTCATTTTAAATACATGTTGACTTGTAGAATTTATATCTTGATCATCAATTTGAATTTTGATTTGGTTCTTTTTGCATTTGATTCATATTAAAATTTAGTTTGTGGATGATTTTTCTTCTGATTTTTAATGGCTTATGTGAATATTTTTGATAGTTGACTTGTGTGTGAAGTTTTAAAACCCTAATGAGTGTTCTTGAGGTCCCTTGACCTAGTTGCTTTTTGATTCTGAATTTGGCCTTTTGGCATGATGTTATTACTTGAGTAATGAATACTTATGTTTATTTTCATAATTTTTGCATGGGTTTGTGATTTGATTTGAGTTTTTCATGTAAGATTTCCTTAATTTTGCTTCTCCTTGTTGGCATGCTTAGTTCTTAGGCTAGGAGGGCACTTGTGCCAACTCCTATTGGTTGTTTAGGGGTCTTGTTATATGAGGTTTGATCCATGGTCTTTGTTTGGTGTTTTTTCTTTGAAAGGTTTTGTGATACTTGCCTTTGGAACTTCTCACAAGTGTATGCATGTTCACTTCACCTCCTTTGTCCATCTCTTTTCTTTGATGCTTGTGATTGAGTTTGTGTGCTTCTTCCCCATGCTTACTCATTCTTCTTAGGCGCCTCTTAACATGATTAGGTCCCTGGTTTTTTTACATGATGCTTATGCCTTGATTTGTTTTGTTTTAGCTTGTCCTTACACTTGTTCACATGTCCACTTCACTTCCCATTTCTTATATTGTTTGTGTTTGAACTTGTATGAACCTTTCTTTGGTCTCTTGGGTTGTTTGTGCACATTCTTGTGATGATATGGTTCTGGTCTTGATGATTGTGAAGCATGTGTAGCTTGTGTGATCTTTTCTACTCCATGTTTGCTTTTGTTTCTTCCATGATAGTTTGTGTTGGTCTATTGTGATTTGAGTGATCCACTTCTCATCTTATGTTGTATGCTTGATCTTGGCACTTGAGGTTGACACTTCACTTCTGGTTGTGATGCTTTAGTGTGATCTTTTGTTCATTTCTATCTCATTTGATTTCACTTGCTTTTGTCTTACCACTTGTTTATGCTTATAACCATTTCAGGGGCTTTGGTAAGTGATATGTGTGGTTGAAATTCCTACATCTCCAACTCTTTTCTCTTCATCTTTCAATATGCTTTCTTCTTGTGTTTAAGATATGCCTTATGCCATCACTTGCTTAACTTATTTCCATCCCTCTTAGAGAACAACTTAACTTCTTTAGGAGAAGTAAGTTGATTTTCTACTTCTTCTTTCTTCTTCTTCTTTTTCTCCTTCTTCTTCTCTTCCTCTTTCTTAGGATAGAGTTCAAACCACACTAATCATATGACCACTTTTGCATGATAACATTAGGATTCATTAGTCCCCCCAGATGTTTTACCTTTAAGATCCTTTTGGTTCTCTCTCTTCTCATCTCAATACAAATCATAAAAAGCTTTAATAACAGTTGAGGTGACCTTTCCCCTTTTGTCATCCTCTCAAAGAAAATGCTAAAAAATAATTCTTCACTCTAATCCACCAAAACACTTAATAATACAAACAAACTAGTGAATTTAAATCCTAATCTTAGGAAACAAGTTTGAGGATCTTCTTCATTCTTGATGGACTTGTTACTCATTCTATCTTGGGATGTGGTAATAAGGACATGTCCTTAGAAAAGGCTTTACCTTCACATCCTTGTGCCACACTCTCTAAAAGACTTCTAAAAAACACAAACAAACAATAAGCGTCTCTCCTTCGGGAATTATCTTCTCACCTCATTCACTCTTTACGTACGAACTTGCTCCTACTTGTCACTTTGTAAGACGGTTACACACTCGTCGTCCGAGCCTGCAACACCTGAGTATTGACATAGGCAGTTCAAGCCTTAAGACACAGGAAATCCTTTCCACCCCTAGTTAGGGGAACTACAGCGACTCTGATCCTCATTGTCCAAATGAGGTACATAGGCAGCGGGGTAGGGCCCGTTCGAGCATAATCCTTATTTTCCCTACATTTTTCCTTTTCATTTCTTTTTCAGTTCCCTTTTATTTTCTTTTTATCCAGTTCAATTCCTTTTCTTCGTAGCAGCTTTCATTTCTTCGCCCTTTGAAATAGTTTCTTTGCAAGCCTGGATCCCGTCGGGTACGGAGGACGATCTGGGGTGCTAATACCTTCCCAGGTCGTAACCGACTCCCGAACTCAGTCTCTTTGGTTCGCAGGACCTTTGTCCTTCCTTTTCTTTCTCCTGATTTGTGCAGCATTACCATTCACGTTCCTTCGGGATAAAAATGCATGGCTGACGACTCTAACCTTTTTCGCGCCACTTTTGCGTTTGTACCAGGATGGAAATCCAGGGAGCGACAGCTGGCGACTCTGCTGGGGAACTTCCTAACTAGAGTATCTCTGGTTCCCTTAAAAGTCTCTCCTAGCGCTTGCGTGTTTCTGTTTCGTTGGGTGTTGATTATTTGTTGTTGTGTGTATATTTTGTTGTTATTTTATTTATAGTTTATTTACAACTTTATTTACAGTTTTCAGTATTTATTTTCATGCATCATATATTATTACTGGACTGTCTGAAATGGTTTTCTGTTTGGTGGGACCTGGGTGTTACTTGTGTGTGGTGAAATGAGACTAGCCTAATACCCGGCTTGAGTGCACCATAGGATTTAGCATGGACAATCACTTTGGCCCTATGTCATCTTGTCATGGGGGTATTAGTGCGTTCACACCTAGATTCGCGACCGTCTTGGAAATGTCTTGATATAGGGATCTTCCCTACTTCATTACACAACCTTGATAGTCATGTGCGGTTGGGGACCTATCATTGAGAACCTTGTGGAAACATCCCTCTCCAGTGGTGACAGTGGCAGACCACATTTTGTGGCAAACCCATTAGCACCCGAGGGCCCACTTGGAACTTGCATAAGATGGCTTGGTTCTCTTATAGGAACTCAGTCAAAAGCATTTGGTCATATGACAATAGTACTGTATCCTACGGGCTGAATGTACTATTGTTTCTCGATTTCAACGCTCGAAGCTGGGGACTTATAAGGGATGCTTGTTTTTCCCGGACTCAGCTGAGGCCTCCCTGAGTAGTACATAATGCCAAACCGATTCCCTGATTTGGTCATGAGCCATTTCTCGGAAATGGTGAAAGTTTTATTGCTATTCGGCTTTGAGAGTACGTGATGTTTGACCCGGAGCACACCAGTGAGATTGTGAGGGGTTTACAGGTTTGCAGGAACCCTTTTAACCTCATCATACCCCCTTCCAGTACAGTTGTATGTGTTGATATGATATTTTGACCTTTGGAGTTCTTGATCTAGATGGTAGTTTGATCTGAGGATATTTGTGACTCATCCAAGGGTATATGGGCTGTTATTCAGAGGACTTATAGTTTGTGATCACTTGACTCTTGCAGACAGCACCCAGACAGTTCCAGATTGATCATACTTGCCTTCCATTTGCATTTGCATCATATCATAGCATCCTTAACATCTTAGTGTTTTCATTTTTCAGGTTACATTTGCACACCTTGTTCTGGTAATTGTTAATCTCTCATATCCAGATGGCAAGCATCATCACAACTCTCAAAATTGAATAATGCACAAACATTTCCACAACCAGAGGTGAAGAAACTGCACCAGCTGAAGGGACTGATGAATGATAAGATTCTAGGAGATTTCAGGGCTAGGTTTGGGCAGATTCTTAGGTACATGGACAAGCCAACAGAAGACCAATTGATAGCATTCACACTCTACTTCAGTTCTATGATGCTCCATTGTGCTGTTTTGTATTCCAAGATTATGTCCTAGCACCTACACTGGAAGAAATTGCTAGTTTGATGCATGTTCCCCTTAGTGGAAGACAACCTTACTACAACTCAGGGAGAGTAATCCAGGCAGAGGATATTGCTCAAAGGTGTCACTTGCCTTTAAGTAAAGTAGAACAGAGCTTGAGGAGTAGCAAAGGGAAGGGGTTGTCTTGCAATATGCTGATTCAGGAAGCTTTGGTATATGCTCAAGATGATGAAATTGCTAGTTTGCTGCATTTTCCCCTTAGTGGAAGACAACCTTACTACAACTTAAGGAGAGTACTCTAGGCAGAGGAGATTTCTCAAAGGTGTCACTTGCCTTTAAGTAAAGTAGAACAAAGTTTGAGGAGTAGCAAAGGGAAGGGGTTGTCTTGCAATATGCTGATTCAGGAAGCTTTGGTATATGCTCAAGATGATCAATGGGCACAGTTCAGTGTAATCTTGGCTTTGATGATCTATGGAATTAGTCTCTTCCCAAGTGATCAAGGGATGGTAAGTCCGGAGGCTGTTGCCATTTTCTTCAGAAGGAATCCCATACCTACATTGTTAGGTGACTTTTATTATGGGGTTCACTACAAGAATGAGAAGAAGGGAGGTCATGTAAGTTGTTGTGTGCCTCTGTTTGCTGACACGTTTGATAGGAAATTTCCTAAAGTGGGACCCTTTAAGGAATTGAGGGGAGAATGGAAATGGTCCCGAAGATTGATGGGATTAACTGCAAGTGATATAAGCTGGGGGTATGATAGGGATGTGTTAGGAAAGGAAATGATTGTAAAGTGTAACTGGTTTCCTAATGTTCCTTTGATTGGTAGGAAGGGAATGATTAATTATAATTCAGTTTTGGCAAGAAGGCAATTGGGATATCCTCTAAGAGAGTCCCCTTATGATGAGGATGTGAGAGAGTCTTTGTATCTTCGTATTGAGGGGATTATTGACATGGCCATCCAGGTATTCCAAGCTTGGGATATCAGGACTCAAAAAGGAAAAGAGGAGTTTGGGAGGGTAGACCCTAATATGTATGAGCC
This sequence comes from Lathyrus aphaca, assembly GCA_963966055.1. NCBI lineage: Eukaryota > Viridiplantae > Streptophyta > Magnoliopsida > Fabales > Fabaceae > Lathyrus > Lathyrus aphaca. Next base: position 355,026,364 of record OZ014525.1, read on the forward strand.
TTTTGCATCATGGTTAAAGAAGCGTGTCAAGATTACTTTATTGCCTTTTTCTTTGGAGCTTCCTCTCTATCCAAAGGAAGTAATTTCACAGATCCCTATAGCACCAAGCATTGTTCCTTTAGAAGACTATCAAAGGCTTGAGGCTCAGCTGAAAGAGTTGAAGTTGGAACATACAGAAATGGTTAGCTTGCATCACCAGTTAGCACTCTCCAAGTTGACTATAGAAGAGAAGCTGCACAAGGTACGGGTAAAACAAGAGGCTAAGGAAAAAGAGTTAGCAGAAAGGGAGGCTTACTTCCAAAGAAGAGGGTTGATGGACATCAAGTGAGAAGAACTATTCAAGAAAAATAAGAAGGCTCTCAGGGATGCTAGGAAATATCTTACTTGGATGTATGGTCAAAGAGAGCAAGATCAAGCAGAGTACAAGAAGAAAGAAGAGATGTTCAAGCTGCAGATTGTTTCTCAAGGAGAAGAGTTAGAACAGGCTTACAGGAGGAAACATGAGATGTCTCAACAGCTGCACGAGGCTCTTGAAGAGGTAGAAGATCTCAGAAGAAGAGTAGATGTGAAGAGAACTCGAGTAGAGATGGGGGAAGAGCCAGAGTCTTCTTTTAGCTTGGAGTTCTAGTTTTTTCTTTGTATTTCTGATCACCTACAAAATTATTGTAGGGTTTTTTTTTATTACTGTATTTCGTGCTATGTAAGACTTTAAACCCTACGGGGATGTTGTTTGTGCCTTAGGGCCTTTATCTTATTGCATCTTTATTTTGTCAAAATTCCTTGAGATGTATGTTTCTTTTCATGGTTTGGTTGTGGAAATGGTGTGGAAAATAGTGAAAGAGAGGATCATAATAGGTTGATTCCCAAGGCCATCTGGATTCCTCATGAGATAACAGGCTTATATCAATTTCAGGCACTATAGCTCCTAGGAAGGTTCAGAGACAGCCAACGGTGCACAGGTACCCTACAAAGGTGAACAGAGAGAGAGAGAAATGGATCAGATGCAAGCAGATCTGGCTTACCTAAGGACAAGAATGGACAACTTCATGACCCTCATGGCTGGGATGGGTCAAACTCAAGAACGCCTGCACAAAATGGTAGAAAACAATCAAGCTAGGAATAATGGGATAGCAGATGGAGGTAATCGTAATGGGGCTGGCACCCGTAATGTTGAAATCCCTGTGGTGCAACCAGGGGTCACTATTATCAATGATGGAATGAATAACATGCACATGGATGGGCAGGACGAACAATTCACTTTGTTGGATGAAGCAGAAGGCCAGGGGGTTGACATGAATAAGAGGTTTGAAGAAATGGCTGAGCAAATTCGCGTTATTCAATCTCAGAGTTCCCTAGGGTTTGACATCACAAATCTGGGCTTGGTGTCAGGGGTGAGAATTCCCTACAAATTCAAGGTCCCTACTTTTGATAAGTATAACGGCACAGCCTACCCGAAAACTCACCTCCAGTCTTTAGTGGGAAGGATTTCCGCACATACAGACGATGAAAAGTTGTGGATGTATTACTTCCAGGATAGTCTTGTGGGAGCTTCCTTGGAATGGTACATGAAGTTGAGCAGGGTCAATATTTGAAGCTGGAAGGATTTAGCTGAGGCGTTTGTAAAGCAGTATCAGTATAATTTGGATATGGCTCTAAATCGTACCCAGTTGTAAACAATGTCTGAGAGTGCTAAAGAAGGGTTCAAAGAGTATGCCCAAAGGTGGCGTCAGCTTGCTGCTCGGGTGCAACCTCCCTTGTTGGAAAATGAAATGGAAGACATGTTCATGGAAACACTGCAGGGTGTGTTTATTGAGAGACTGGCGTCTTGTTCAGCAACAAAGTTTAATGACATCGTGATAGCTAGAGAGAGGGTTGAAACTCTTCTGAAGATGGGGACAATTCAAGACACTTGAGTAGGTAGCTCAAGTGGTGTTCAAAAAGCTTTTAATGGACCTCTAAGAAGGGAAGGAGAAACTAATGTTGTGTATGGTCGAGGTCGGGGCCGTGGATACAGAGGATCTTATGAGCAAGTGGCAGTTGTCACCATTCCATCCAGTCCCGTGCAACAAACCCAACAACAACAGCAACAACAACAGCAGCCATAACGCAATAACTATCATCAAAGACCCTATCAACAGAGACAAGCTCGTCTAGCTAATAGGGTACTTGAGTCCATCCCAATGACGTACACGGCATTATTTCAGAGAATGTTAGATCTGAACTTGGTGCAGTTAAGGAAATTAGCACCACCACCACATGGAGAGCTTCCAGTAGGGTATGATGCTAATCCAAGATGCACCTTTCACTCAGGTGCTCCTGGACATTCAACGGAGAAGTGCAGGGCATTGCAGCATAAGGTCCAAGACTTAATCGACTCAAAAGCAATTAACTTTGCACCACCTCCAAATGTTACATCAAACCCCATTCCAAATCATGGAGGGGCCAGAATAAATGTCGTTGATAGTGGTGAGAGGTTAAACTTGATCTTGAATGTGGATGAAGTGAAGACTTCATTGTTAGTGGTAAAAGACATATTGTTGAAAGGGTAGGTTTTTCTGGGTTACGATTTTGACTGTGAGGTTTGTTTAAATTCGATTAATGGTTGTGTGAATTTGAAAGCTGGGCTACAGTGTTTGATTGACAAAGGGTCTCTACAGTTCGATAGAGTCGACAATAGAAGTGATTGTGTGTCTACCATAACAATTTATTTTGATCCTGCTGAGGCTCCTGTCCGCAGAGAACCTGTGACTATCTATGTTCCTAAAGTGAGTCATGTTACCATTACTGTTTCGGGACCAATCCCTTATGCTGATGACAAGGCCATCCCTTGGCACTATGGCTTGGACGTGTATGTAGAAGGTCAGGAGGTGGAGAGTTAAATGGTGACAATTGACCTGACTGTTGTGAATATCGGAGGAGTTGGTGGATTTACAAGGAGTGTGTGTCTCTTTGCTCCTCAAGCTCTTAGAGATGATCCCGAAGTTGAGGTTGCTGCAAAAGCTAAGGGTAAACAGATAGTAACTGAAGAGATGACAAATCCTGCTCCTAGTCAAGGAACTTTTGAAAAAGAAGTTGAAGAGTTCATGAGAATAATTAAGAAAAGCCACTATAAGGTGGTTGAACAGCTGAATCAAACTTCGTCCAAGATATCTATTATGTCATTGTTAATGTGTTTTCAGGCTCACCGGGAGGCTCTGCTGAAAGTTTTACAAATGGCATATGTACCACATGAGATAACTGTTAACCAGTTGGAGGCCATGGTAGCCAATGTGAATGCCAGCCATGGGTTGGGATTCACAGATAGAGATCTCACTTCTGAAGGACGTAATCACAACAAGGCCCAACACATCACCATGGAGTGTATGGGTGATGTTCTATCACATGTCTTGTTAGACACTGGTTCTTCTCTTAATGTGCTTCTTAAGAAGGCCCTAATGAAGTTGAATGTTGAGGGTATTGTCTTACGACCCAGTGATTTGATTGTAAAAGCCTTTGACGGGTCCCGGAGGTCTGTGTTCGGGGAGGTGGAGCTACCTGTAAGGATTGGGTCTCAGATATTCAAGAGTACGTTCTATGTTATAGATATTCAACCCGCTTATAGATGTCTTCTAGGACGTCCTTGGATTCATGCTGCTGGCGCAGTAACATCCACGTTGCATCAGAATTTGAAGTACGTGGTAGACGGCCAGGTTGTTACTATATGCGGAGAAGAAGATATTTTCGTAAGTCATCTGTCGACTTTCAAGTACATGGAAATGGACTGGGAGATTCATGAAACACTTTGCCAGGCTTTTGAGACGGTTAATGTTAGTACTTTGTCTCCGGTGGCTACAGTCCAGAGATATGGAAAGGAAGGGATTCCTATTTACTCCTACAAGCAACCTAAGGAAGTAGTCCAAACCGGAAATGCACAGGGCTGGGGAAAGTTGCTAGAAATAGAGAAAAAGGATGAAAAGTTCGGTCTTGGTTATCAACCTGGTGGATCCAACTGTTCTCAAGGTAGTAAGTCCATAACATTCACAAGTGCTGGAATGCTCGATTACAACAACATTTGTGCAACAAATGAAGAGGGGGATAATGACTACGACTTGGATAACTGGATTCACCCATGTGCACCTAGGGGGGAGCTCCGGAATTGGTCGGCTGAAGATTTTGTTCAAGTTACTTGGCAGTCAAATTAATTTTCTTTGTTTCCATTTTATCATATTGCATGTCAAGTCCTGCACTCTGCCCAAGGTGCATGGATCCATTTGTAGGGCCACCATGCTTTTATGCATTTACCTTTTTCCATGAAATAAAGGACATTTTTCAAACAGATTGTGTTCTCTTTCTTTCGTTTAAAAATTTTTCACAGAAATAAAATGGAAATGTTTTTCATTTCCTTGTGCTTTTATGTGTTTGTGTCTCCTTTGAAAAAACCTTGATTCTGAAATAAGCACATCATTTGTGCAGTGTTGATCATTCGGATTCCTGTGAAAACGTTCCTGCTATGACTATGCATGACTTCGGCAATCCTATCTACCAAGATGAGGAAGGGGTTGAGGAAGACTATGAACTCCCGAAAGAATTGGCTAGGTTGTTGAAATAGGAGGAAAGGGTTATTCAGCCTCATCAGGAAGAAGTAGAGATAGTCAATATCGGGACTGAGGATGTAAAGAAAGAGATAAAGATTGGGGCTAATCTGCAGGCCGAGGTAAAGAAGGAATTGATTCGTATGCTACGTGAATATGTGGATATCTTCGTCTGGTCGTATCAAGATATGCCGGGACTAGATACTGACATTGTTGTATACAAGTTGCCAATAAGATAAAAGTGTCCTCCGGTAAAACAAAAGTTGAGAAGAACTCTCCCTGACATGGCGATGAAGATCAAAGAGGAAGTGCAGAAACAGTGGGATGTCGGGTTTCTTGCTGTAACTAGTTACCCACCTTGGGTAGCTAATATTGTGCCTGTACCAAAGAAAGACGGAAAGGTCCAGATGTGTGTCGATTATCGGGATCTGAATAGAGCGAGTCCGAAGGATGATTTTCCCTTACCGCACATTGATGTGTTGGTAGGTAACACCGCTCAGTTTTCGGTATTTTCTTTCATGGATGGCTTCTCCAGGTACAATCAGATCAAGATGGCACCGGAAAACATGGAGAAAACGACGTTCATTACCCCATGGGGTACATTTTGTTATAAAGTTATGCCCTTTGGGTTGAAGAATGTCGGGGCAACGTATCAACGGGCTATGGTAACTTTGGGTTTCATTGTTACCCAGAGAGGAATTGAGGTAGATCCTGCAAAAGTAAAAGCGATACAAGAAATTCCTGCACCAAAAACAGAAAAAGAAGTGTGTGGGTTTTTAGGGAGGGTGAACTACATTTCTCGGTTTATATCTTATCTAACTGCCACATGCGAGCAAATATTCAAACTGTTGAGAAAAGAACAAACAGTCAGGTGGAATGAGGACTGTCAAAAAGCCTTTGAAAAGATAAAAGAATATTTGCAGGAGCCTCTGATTCTAATGCTTCTAGTTCCAGGACGGCCACTTATCATGTACTTGACTGTGTTAGAAGGGTCGATAGGGTGTGTGCTAGGCTAACATGACGAGTCTGGTCGAAAAGAGCATGCTATTTACTACCTTAGCAAAATGTTTACCGACTGTGAATCCCGTTACTCATTGCTCGAGAAAACTTGATACGCTTTGGCATGGGTTGCTCGCCGATTGAGACAGTACATGTTGACCCAAACCACATTGCTAATCTCAAAAATGGACCCCATCAAGTATATTTTCGAGAAACCAGCATTAACCGGAAAGGTTGCAAGGTGGCAAATGATCTTAACAGAGTATGATATACAGTATACTTCCCAGAAAGCCATCAAAGGAAGTGTATTGTCGCATTATCTTGAATAGCAACCCCTGGAGGACGACTATCAGCCAATGAAGTTTGATTTCCCCGATGAGGACATCATGTACCTCAAGGCAAAAGATTATGAGGAACCACTTCCGGAGGAGGGGCCAGACCCTGAATCCCAGTGGAAATTAATGTTTGATGGGACAGTCAATATCAACGGACGTGGAGTTGGTGATGTTCTTATCACTCCTGAAGGTGTTCATTTTTCCTTCGCTTCCAGAATCACATTTGGCTGCACCAACAATGAAGCGGAGTACGAAGCATGCATAATGGGAATAGAGGAGGCTATTAATCTTCGGATTAAAACCCTTGATATATTCGGAGATTCAGCCCTCGTTATTAATCAGATTACCGGCAAGTGGTTTACGCATCAAGAACACTTAATTCCTTATAGGGATTATGCCAGAAGATTGTTGAAATTCTTCACAACAGTTAAGCTGCAGTATATACCACGAGATGAGAATCAATTTGTCGATGTATTGGCTACTCTTTCTTCGTCCATCAAAGTCTTGTGTTGGAACTATGTGCCCATGATAGATATTTCCAGGCTTGACACACCAGCTTATGCCTTCTCTATAGACGCAGTGGCTGAGGAGAAACCTTGGTATTTTGATATCAAGCTTTTCCTGGAAAAACAAGAATACCCAGATGGGGCATTATCCAACGACAAGAAGACCTTGAGACGACTTGCCACTAGCTTTTTCTTGAACGCAGACGGGGTTCTGTATAAGAGGAACTTTAACATGGTCTTGCTCAGATGCGTGGATAGACACGAAGCAGGCCTATTAATGCAGGAGGTCTATGAGGGATCTTTCGGTACTCATGCAGGAGGACATGCAATGGCTAAGAAGTTGTTGAGATCAGGGTATTATTGGCTAACAATGGATGCAGATTGTTGTTCGTACGCCCGTAAGTGCCACAAGTGCCAGATATATGCAGACAAGGTGCATGTTCCTCCTAGCCCGCTCAACGTCATGTCATCTCCTTGGCCCTTTTCTATGTGGGGCATTATATGATTGGGAAGATAGAGCCTACCGCTTCAAACGGTCATCGTTTCATCTTGGTTACGATTGATTACTTCACCAAATGGGTGGAAGAAGCGTCTTATGCCAATGTCACTCGCCTGGTGGTAGCCAGATTTTTAAAGAGAGACATCATTTGCAAATATGAGGTGCCCAAGCGAATCATTACTGATAATGGTTCCTGAAATTCTGTGATCAGGTATGAGATGTCCTAAGAGATGTCCCAACACTTGACAGATTTAACCAAAACTTAAATAGCAAGAAAAATAAACAACACAGAAGTTTGTTAACCCAATTCAGTGTATAACCACACTTACATCTGGAGGCTACCAAGCCAGGAGGAAATCCACTATAAGTAATATTAATTCTAGACTTAAACCACCCTGTTTAATCTATCACTTAATAACTACCCAATGCAATTTCTACCTAAGACACAACTTAGATAAAAGTACCCTACTCACTCCCCCTCAATCACACAGTGATCAAGTTTACAAGTTTAATAAAATTGAAGACATTCTTCAAACAATACAGCTTGATCTTACTTCACAGTTTCAATCAAGTCACAAATGCACTTTTGCTTAAAAGCTCATAAAGTGGTACAATAAAAACAACCTGCTATTAAAACAATAAACACCCTATTTGGTCTTCTGAAATTCGTACCCAATTCTGTGAGTTTCTGTTGATTAAATAGGTGTTTGTAATTTGGGCTTTCTGTAGGTTAATCCAGTCCTAAAAACATGCAGCTTCCACCTTGAATTTAGGGTTTGTTACTTCCTAAATTCTAGGTGATTTTAGTTCTTCTGATTAATCTGAATCTTCATAATAAAACTCCCTACAGATGCGCCTTGTTCTGTTTTTATCCATCCATCATTAATTCCAGATAACTCTCCTTAAATATCTCTGATCAGTTAGTTATTAATTAATTCTGGTAGCAGGTTTGATATGTCTCAACATCTGTTGGGACATCCTGAAAAACTGAACTTAAGTCATTTACACAATGTCCCAACATCTGGTGAGACATCCTGAAATAAGTTCTTATACTCTGTTTGATAATGTCCCAACATTTGATAGGACATTCTGAACTGAATTCAATATTTCTTGTTGGTCAAAAATTCTGCCAATTCTAGACATCTACAAACTCCCCCTTTGGCTAATTTTTGGCTAACATCTTTTCTGATTTTTAGAGTGCAGCAGAAGTTCTTTTATCAGAGTATAACACTACTTTTCTGTTGATTCATATTTGAGATTACTCCCCCTCAAACATATATGTATCCAGTCTTGTTGCAACAGAAAAAAAACTTATTCAGTTCAGAAACAAACAAACAGATTTTTCATTCATAATTAAACAACAATACATTTTGTTGTTGTTGTTCTCCCCCTTGTTAGACACAAATTATGGGGCCAAAGACTAATCCAGAAATACAATGCAGCTGTCATACATTTTTCCTCACATACAATGATCACTCAGACTCCTCACTTTCAGTTTCTTTATCAACTTCAGTTTCTTCATCAGAGGCAGCTTTCTGATCTCCTTCACTCTCCAGCCTTTGGATGATTTCTTCAAGTTTCAGCTTCCTTGCTTCAAGTTCTTTGCAGGTGCTCTTTAGTTCAGTAATCAATGCAGCCTTGGAGATTGGAGTCTTGGCAGTTGAAGGACCTGCAGATGTCCCAGAGGGTGCTTCAACATCTGCTGCATGATGACTGAGGAACAGTTTGTAGTGAAATTCCAGAGGGCTTTCTCTTTTGCAGACTGTGTCCTTCTCAGTGAGGATTCCAGGGTATTGACTTAGCACTATACCACACAGCAAGGAGGGAAAAGCTATTGGCAGCTTTGTTGCAGAAGAGCTAGCATGCTTCAAGGTCTGATCAAATATGTAAGCACCATAATCCAGCTTAGTCTGAGTTCCCACAGCATAGATAAACCTGGCCAGGCCAGTGGATATTGAAGATGTGTGGTTGGTAGGCACCCAGTTTGCTGTACCAATCCTGTTCAGCATGGCATATTTTCTTGTTAGCATGCTCACTGAGAGCTTTCCTTTAACTGGCCATGCCTTGACCTGGTTTGCAGTGATAACCTTGCAGACTTGGTTATCAGTCTTTCCTAGCTCATATGGTCCATCAGACTCTCTTCCGAGGTATTGGTTGATGATCTGAGGAGAGAACTCTACACACCTACCTCTAACAAAGACTTTTCTAAATTCAGAAGACTTACCATTGGCACAATCTTCCTGAAGATTGACAATGAATTCTTTGACAAGAAGTTCATAGCAGGGAGAGAGATTGGAGACTGTTTTGAAGAGGCCTGCAGCAGAGATGAGATCAATCAGTTCAGTGCACTCAAGTGCATTACTGCTCGGCTCTCTTTCAAGGGCTACCCTTCTTTGGTACACAAACTTCCATCTGTTTACACTTGAAACATGATGAAATGAGATGTTGTCCAAGGGAGCTTCTGGAACAGCAGTTGAAGCCCTAGATGGTGCTGGTTTCTTCTTTGGAGGAGATGTTGGGACATCTGATTCAACATCTGAGTCTGATGGGGTGACAGCTTTCCTCTTCTGGGTTTGGACTTTACTCCATTGTTTTGTTGGACCAAAGGCAGCTTTAGCTTTGTCTTTCTTTGGGGTAGCTTTCTTCTTCTCAGGAATTTCAAGTTCTGCTTGCATCTTTCCTTTCCTAGACCTGAGCCTTTTGGCTATGCTAGGTCTTACAGAGGCAATGATCTTTGTATCAGAATCCTACTCTAGATTCACCACAGGAGGAGATTGAGCAGTCTCCTCTTCAGCTATTTGATCAGCAGAGATATGATCTTCAGTTGAGGCTCTGGTCTGATCCTCAGATTCTTCTTCATCACTTTCATTTGAGGCCTTTTTCTGGTCCTCAGTTGGTTCAATATCAGCATCAGATGAGGTCTTTTTCTCATCCTCAGATGTTCCAACATCTATTGGGACATCCTGTTGAGCAGGAGTGTCCTTTGCAGCTTGAGTTTGTTCTTCTTGAGGGGCAGGCATGGTGTTCAGAGGAACAGAAATCCCACTAACCACTCTCTGTTCAAAAAGAATCTTGTTAACTATCTCCTTGATGGAAGCATCCACATATTCAGAAGATTTTGGAGGCATGTTAGCTGGTGAAGGAATGCCTTTGGATTTGCTGCAGACTTGATCTTTTGCTATTTTTGGAGTTCTTGGCTTTTTAGCATGAGGAGCACTTCCTCTGATTTCGTCCAATGGGGTTGATTTCATTGGTACCACAGAGATGGGAGTTGCATGAACTACATCTTCTTTGTTGAGAACTTCTTCAGGAGTGCTAGGGTTTTGAGACATTGTCAAAGAAGATGGATGAAGAGTTTTAGGGTTGATGATTTCAGAAGAACAGCTAGATAATGTGATTCGCTTTTGATAGTATGATGAGAATCTTGATAGTTGATTATAAGCTGTTACTAAATAAGTAGCCGTTATATTGCAAATTATTAGTAATGGAATACCCAAGGTTCTTGACCAGACTGGTGTTGCCATCTGGAACTTATGCCATACAATGTCATATGACATGTTGGCACATTTCATTAACTGCTAAATCTCACATAAACAGATTCCCAGTTTGCCCCTTAAGTTCTCAAATTGTGTAGCATCCAATGCTTTGGTAAAGATATCAGCCAACTGCAGATTTGTAGCTACATGTTCCAATGAAATCACCTTTTCTTCTACAAGATCTCTGATGAAATGATGTCTGATATCAATATGCTTTGTCCTGCTATGTTGGATAGGATTCTTTGATATGTTGATTGCACTTAAGTTGTCACAGTACAATGTCATGACATCCTGTGGGACATTGTACTCAGTGAGCATTTGCTTCATCCAAACCAACTGAGAACAACTGCTTCCAGCTGCTATATATTCAGCTTCAGCTGTAGATAAGGATACACAATTTTGTTTCTTACTGAACCAAGAAATCAAATTGTTTCCTAGAAAGAAGCATCCTCCTGAAGTGCTTTTTCTGTCATCAGCACTTCCAGCCCAATCAGCATCACAGAAGCCAGTGAGAATTGGTTTGCATCCATGAAAGTACATTATGCCATAGTCACAAGTGCCATTAACATATTTAAGAATTCTCTTGACTTGATTGAGATGACTGACTTTTGGATCAGCTTGATATCTTGCACATACACCTACTGCAAATGCTATGTCTGGTCTGCTAGCAGTCAAGTATAACAAGCTTCCAATCATGCTTCTGTATAAGCTTTGATCTACATTCTCACCCTTTTCATCTTTAGTCAGCTTTAAATGTGTGGGAGCAGGAATTCTCTTATGAGTAGCATTTTCCATTCCAAATTTCTTGACTATGTTCTTAGTATACTTGCTTTGGGAAATGAACATTGAGTCTTCCATTTGCTTTATTTGCAGACCAAGAAAGTAGGTTAACTCTCCTACTAGGCTCATTTCAAATTCAGATTCCATCTGCTTGACAAAATGTTTGACCATCCTGTCAGACATCCCACCAAAGACAATATCATCAACATATATTTGAGCAATCATAACATTTCCTTCTTCATCTTTAACAAACAAGGTTTTGTCAATTCCACCTTTCCTGTACCCTTGCTTGATAAGAAAAGTAGTCAATCTTTCATACCATGCCCTTGGAGCTTGCTACAAACCATAAAGAGCCTTCTTTAGTTTGTATACATGATTGGGACAGCTTGGATCAACAAATCCTTTAGGCTGTTCTACATATACTTCTTCATTAAGATAACCATTTAAAAAGGCACTTTTCACATCCATTTGAAATAGCTTGAACTTTAAGATACAAGCAATTCCCAAAAGTAGTCTGATTGATTCAAGCCTTGCTACTGGTGCAAAGGTTTCATCAAAGTCTACTCCTTCAATTTGAGTGTATCCTTGAGCTACAAGTCTAGCTTTGTTCTTTGTAACAACTCCTTGTTCATTTGACTTGTTCTTATACACCCATTTTGTTCCAATCACATTTATGTCATCAGGTCTAGGAACAAGATTCCACACTTCATTCCTTGTGAATTGACCTAATTCCTCTTGCATAGCACAAATCCAGTATTCATCAGTAAGAGCTTCCTTGATGTTTTTAGGTTCTATTTTAGAAACAAAACAAGAACCTGAAATCACTTCTCTTGATCTAGTGCTCACACCTCTGTTGGGATCACCAATTATCAAATCTTTGGGATGATCCTTCTGTATTCTGATGGAGGGAGGTTTGCTGGTTTGTTCTGTCCTTGCATCAGTTTGAGTGAAGTCATAATGATCACTCTTTTCTTCAGCTTCAATCTTGATATCAGCAGATGTTCCAACATCTTCTGGGACATCTGTAGGAGCATCATCAATTATCACATTTATAGACTCCATGATAACCTTGGTTCTAGAATTAAATACTCTATATGCTCTGCTGTTTATAGAGTATCCAAGAAAAATCCCTTCATCACTTTTAGGATCCATTTTTCTTCTTTGCTCCCTATCTGCCAGAATATAACAGTTACTTCCAAACACATGGAAGTACTTAACTGTGGGTTTTCTGCCCTTCCAGACTTCATAGATTGTGGACAAAGTTCCTTTTCTTAGAGTAACTCTGTTGTGGATGTTAGAAGCCGTGTTCATAGCTTCAGCCCAGAAGTACAAAGGTAACTTTTTAGCATGGATCATAGCTCTTGCTGATTCTTGAATAGTTCTATTCTTCCTCTCAACAATCCCATTCTGTTGAGGAGTGATTGGTGAAGAATATTCATGATTGATTCCTTCTGAAGAACAGAAATCTAAGAACTTTTGGTTCTCAAATTCTTTTCCATGATCACTTCTTATTCTGATCACACAGCTGGCTTTTTCCCTTTGTATTCTTTGGCATAAGTCTTTGAATACATCAAATACATCAGACTTTTCTTTGATAAAATTTATCCATGTATACCTGGAAAAGTCATCAACCACCACATAGGCATACCTCTTGCCACCAAGACTTTCAACCTGCATAGGTCCCATAAGATCCATATGCAATAGTTCCAAAACTTTGGAAGTTGTCAGATGTTGGAGCTTTGGATGGGACATCTTGGTTTGCTTGCCTATTTGACATTCACCACATATTTTTCCATCATCAATCTTCAGTTTAGGAATACCTCTTACAGCATCCATAGATATTATCTTCTTTATGCCTCTGAAATGAAGATGACCTAGCCTTTGGTGCCATAGTTTCACTTCTTCTTCTTTAGCTAAGGAGCAGGTTGAAGTAAGACTGAAGTCTTGAGATTCCCACATGTAACAGTTGTCTTTAGATCTGGCTCCTTTCATGACAACCTCTTGTTCTTTGTTAGTAACTATGCATTCAGTTTTGGTAAAGTTTACACTGTACCCTTGATCACATAATTGACTTATGTTGATCAGGTTAGCAGTTAAACCTTTAACTAGCAGCACATCATCTAGTCTTGGAACATCTTGACAGTCCAAGGTCCCAACTCCCTTGATTTCTCCTTTAGCTCCATCTCCAAAGGTTACATACCTGGATGAATGTGACTTTAAGTTAACTAGCAGATTCTTCAATCCAGTCATGTGTCTTGAACATCCACTGTCAAAATACCAGTCTTCTTTAGCTGATACTCTTAGTGATGTATGTGCTATATATGCAGCATTTTTCTTTGACCATTTGAGTTGAGATTTCTTTTGATGGCTCTGCCCTGTGTGTTGTTCATTAGTAGATATCCAAGATTGATTGTTGACCTTGTTCTTGTGTATGTAGCTTTGATCAGTCTGAATGCTAGCTTTTGGTCTCCATACCTTCTTGATGACTTCTGTCTTCTACTTAGAAGGTTGCTGATTTCTTTGATGTTTATGCAGCACTTTCTTGGTAACTTCTATTTTCTGCTTAGAAGGTTGCTGATACATCTGATTTGGATATCCATGCAGCTTATAACAATGAGGTTTGATATGTCCAAATCTTCCACAGTGATGGCATCTCCATCTTTGATACTTCTTCTTCATTTTGTTCTTTCCAGAATGTTGAGACATCTGTTGGAACATTATGTTTGACTTTGTGTTCTTTTCCTGATGTTGAAGCATCTGTTGGGACATCTTGTTTGACTGTATGGATTTTGAAGTAGTTTTGCCAGAGCTGGCTTCATCTTTATGTACTCTGTTAAATCCCAGTCCACTTTTATCCCCTGAATGCTTATTGTTGTTGAGAATAACATCCAGTGTATTTGAGCTGCTGTTCAACATTCTAACAGATTTGGACATGTGTTCCAATTTGGAGTTGAGAAGACTTACTTCACTTTTCAAGGTGTCAATGATCTCTTGATCACTTGCTTTTTCATCTTCTAGTGCTTCATTCAGCTTCTTTAGCTTTATAACCTCACTGCATATTTCAATACTTCTTTTGTACAGATCTTTGTAGGCTTGCTCAAGTTCTTCAACAGTAAGCTCCCCATCACTGGAATCACTTTTAGATTCACATAGTCCAGCTAAAGCAGTGATATGCTTAGCTGATTCTTCTTCTGAATCACCTCCTGAGTCTTCATCAGACCAGGTTACAGATAGTCCTTTCTTTTGCCTTTTTAAGTAGGTAGGACATTCATTCTTGATGTGTCCATATCCTTCACATCCATGGCATTTGATTCTTTTTTCTTGACTGGTCTTTTCAGCATAATTTGACCTTCTGTTAGCATCATAAGATCTCTTGTTCTCAGAAGGGTTTGTGTATCTTCCACTGGGATTGGATTTGCCTTCCATCCCTCTGAGAATCTTTTTGAATTGTCTTCCAAGCATAGCAATGTTGTCTGATAAGCTTTTACCAGTTTCTGCTTCATCATCTTCTTCTTCATCAGTATTTTTCACCAAGGCTATGCTTTTGTTCTTCTTAACATTTGTGTCATTCATTCCCATCTCAAATGTTTGAAGGGAACCAATGAGTTCTTCAACTTTCATAGTGCATATGTCTTGAGCTTCTTCTATTGCTGTGACTTTCATGTCAAATCTTTTTGGCAAAGATCTGAGGATCTTTCTTACAAGCTTTTCATCAGTCATCTTTTCTCCCAAAGCTCCAGAAGTATTAGTTACTTCTAAGATGTTCATGTAGAATTCATGAACTGTCTCATCTTCCTTCATTCTCAAGTTTTCAAACTTGGTGGTGAGAAGTTGAAGTCTTGACATCCTTACCTTTGATGTTCCTTCATGAGTTGTTTTGAGAGTATCCCACACATCTTTGGCTAGCTCACAGTGATGCACAAGTCTAAAGATGTTCCTATCAATGCCATTGAATAGAGCATTTAAGGCCTTGGAGTTGCCTAGTGCTGAATCTTCTTCCTCCTTACTCCATTCTTCTTCAGGTTTCAACACTTTTGATCCATCTTTGGAGTCTTGGATAGGATGTTCCCATCCAATGTTGACTGCTCTCCAGGCCCTGTTGTCAAGTGATCTTAAGAATGCAATCATTCTTGGCTTCCAGTAGTCATAATTAGAACCATCCAGTATAGGTGGTCTATTTACTGATCCTATATCTCTGTCCATGTTTCCAGAATTTGTATTCCCTAGATCTCACCCAGTATAAACAGGCAGGGTGCCTGCTCTGATGCCAATTGAAATTATGTGATCAGGTATGAGATGTCCTAAGAGATGTCCCAACACTTGACAGATTTAACCAAAACTTAAATAGCAAGAAAAATAAACAACACAGAAGTTTGTTAACCCAGTTCAGTGTATAACCACACTTACATCTGGAGGCTACCAAGCCAGGAGGAAATCCACTATAAGTAATATTAATTCTAGACTTAAACCACCCTGTTTAATCTATCACTTAATAACTACCCAATGCAATTTCTACCTAAGACACAACTTAGATAAGAGTACCCTACTCACTCCCCCTCAATCACACAGTGATCAAGTTTACAAGTTTAATAAAATTGAAGACATTCTTCAAACAATACAGCTTGATCTTACTTCACAGTTTCAATCAAGTCACAAATGCACTTTTGCTTAAAAGCTCATAAAGTGGTACAATAAAAACAACCTGCTATTAAAACAATAAACACCCTATTTGGTCTTCTGAAATTCGTACCCAATTCTGTGAGTTTCTGTTGATTAAATAGGTGTTTGTAATTTGGGCTTTCTGTAGGTTAATCCAGTCCTAAAAACATGCAGCTTCCACCTTGAATTTAGGGTTTGTTACTTCCTAAATTCTAGGTGATTTTAGTTCTTCTGATTAATCTGAATCTTCATAATAAAACTCCCTACAGATGCGCCTTGTTCTGTTTTTATCCATCCATCATTAATTCCAGATAACTCTCCTTAAATATCTCTGATCAGTTAGTTATTAATTAATTCTGGTAGCAGGTTTGATATGTCTCAACATCTGTTGGGACATCCTGAAAAACTGAACTTAAGTCATTTACACAATGTCCCAACATCTGGTGAGACATCCTGAAATAAGTTCTTATACTCTGTTTGATAATGTCCCAACATTTGATAGGACATTCTGAACTGAATTCAATATTTCTTGTTGGTCAAAAATTCTGCCAATTCTAGACATCTACAGTTCCAATTTGAACAATAAGATGATGGCAGAACTGTGCCAAGACTTCCAGATTCAGCATCACAATTCTTCTTCTTACCAACCAAAGATGAATGGTGCGGTAGAGGCAGCTAATAAGAACATTAAGAAGATTGTACAGAAGATGGTTGTTACTTACAAATATTGGCATGAGATGTTACCATTTGTGATGCATGGGTACCGAACGTCAGTTAGGACGTCAACCGGGGCAACTCCCTTCTCCTTAGTGTATGATATGGAGGTAGTCTTGCCTGTTGAGGTAGAAATTCCTTCTTTACATATGATGATGGATGTAAAGCTTGATGAGGCTGAGTGGGTACGTGCTCGGTATAATCAGTTGTCTCTAATTGAGGAAAAGAGATTAGCGGCTATCTGTCATGGTCAGCTTTATCAGAGGAGAATAAAACAAGCTTTCAACCAATGAGTACATACTCGAGAGTATCAAGTAGGCGAGCTTGTACTCAAGAGGATCATTCCTCCTGGTTCAGATCACAGGGGCAAATGGACCCCACACTACGAGGGCCCATTCATAGTAAAGAAAGTTTTCTCAGGTGGAGCACTAATGCTTGCTACTATGGATGGAGAAGATTTCCAGTCTCCTGTTAACTCGGACGCGGTTAAAAAATACTTCGCATAAGAAGACCCACTAGACACAAAAACAGAATTGAAGTCCAGGAAAGAAAAGGGCATCCCGGCGAGCTAAAAATAGAATAAAAAGCTCGGGCAAAAGTTAGGGAAAATAAAAAAAAATGTACACCCGCTGAGTTGAAAAGCCACATCGGACAGCTCAGGCAAAAAAGGGTATCCCAGTGGATTGAAAACCCGATCCACGCAAAACAAGGGAATAAGCGAACAACTCCGATCCGGGTAATCTGAACCAAATCACCGTTTCAGACAATCTGATAATACCAGAAGGGTAGGAATCAGTCCCATCTTCTTCTTCAGAAAGCGAAGGCGAGAGTAGAAAGTCTTGAAGACATGTTGGTCATAGCAGGAAGGAAACTCATTGGAATGTCGTGTACATTGCCATTAGGATAGTTTCTTTTCTCAATTTTTACGGTAGCTACCTCTTTCCAGGTGGTTGCTTCCTGATGTAAAACTTTGACCATGTCGAGGCCACTCAATAAATGAATATTCAGTTAAACAATTGTGTTGTGTTTGTTTACTTTGTTTGCAAAAATGTCCTGAACTTTTTTGGCAGAAAGAACATTGCATATGAAACATGTTGTTTTTCTAAAAATGACATTGCAGGGAAACATTTAAAACCATCTTTGAGTGTCGGGCGACAATAAATGAGCAGATCATACTATGCAAGTCCCCAGGGCTCATGTGCATAAACTGTTGTTGCAGGTTTTGCAGGGTGGTGTCGTACATCCCCAAGCAGAGAATGTTCCCCCAACTGAGTCAGATCAGAAGGAATGGATCCCCCAGCAGAATTTCATGGCTAATTGAAGAGCTTTCATACTCAAGCGGATTATATTTCTACAAGTGAAGTATGCCCAGTAGGCAGCTGAACGCCTAATTTCCCCACGGAGGTTATGATTGGGATTTACTCCCATCATTGAAATATTCCCAAGAGAAGTTGCCAATTTTTTCTTGATGACATAGCCAGTTATTCATCTCCCCAGTGTCGCTCCCGATAAATGGGAATGGCCCAAATAAAGGTACAGACGCGAACGGTCGGCGAGAAGAGGATGTGAGAACACACAGGAGTGGACTCACAGGGAAAGAAAGAGTCGCCAGCTAGGCATTTTTATCCCGGAGGAAAGGCAATGCTGCATAGACCTAGAAAGATATGGATAAGACGGTCGCGAACCAGAGAGACTGAGAAAGGGGGTTGGTTACAACCTGGGAAGGTATTAGCACCCAGATTGTCCGTCGTACTCGACGGGATCCACGCTTAAAAGATTTGTGTTTTAAAGGGGTAGTGTCAGTGCAATCTGTGTATAAAAAAGCTGGAAAAAGGATGTACAGGTGTCAGTGTAAAAAAAGGAATGTGAAGTGAAATATGTGAAGTGTCAGTGTAAGAACAAAGATAAAATGCTCATGAAAATGAGGCTAAAGAAAGATACTGGAAAGAGGGGGAATATACAGAGACTTTTGTTCGATAACTGTTAAGTTATGCCTACGTATCCTCTCGTGCAATGAGGAAGTCAGAACACCGTAGTTCGACCCAAAGAGACTGAAAGATAAATTGACCTGTGAACTGCTTACTTGCCTATGCTCAAGTGTAAGACTTGTCTGGCTCAGGTGCAAACTGTCTTGCATTAGACGGACGAAGCGAGTTATCGTTTATGAATGAATGAGATGAGAAAAGAATCCCGAAGGAGACGATTATTGTTTGTTTTTGAGTTTTCAATCTTTTATTGCTTTTTTTTGGATTTGTCATAAGTTAATGAGCTTAAGTCTAAATCAATGGATTAGTAAACTCATCACATCTTCCCTCTGATTAGGGGAAATGAGAATACCTTAAGTGTGAAGTCAGTTTCTCACACTTAATCACCTTTGATGCAGGATTAAGATCATTAACCTACTTGTGATTATTTAGATGTTTTTGTTGTTTTTGTTTAGTGTTGAGTAATGAGATTAAGCCATAATCAAAGATTAAACAGACTCACTACACCATCCTAATAGAAGGATAATAGATGAGAATGTTTAAGCTGAGGAAAGCTCCTCAGCTTAATCCATGATTAGGGATTAAACTCATGACAAAACAAAGCCTTCATTAAGTAGATTTTAGTTAATGATAAGATGAAGAAATGATTTTTAGGGTTTGTAAGACAACTTGAGGGGGACTTGTCCATTAACACTAGGGTTAGTCCTTCTTAACCAATTAAGGAAGAATTAGAACCCTAATGCATGGCCCAAGTTACAAGCTTGATGTCTTGATGATTATTAAGTGAATTGATTAAAGGATTTAAACACATTAAGGGTTTAATACTTAGGATTAAAGTTATACACTCCATCCTAATAGAAGGATGCAAGCATAAGCTTAATCACAAAGCCTTAAAACCTTTAGGGTTTAGTCCCTGATTATGAGATGAGAAGAGAAGACTCAATGAGACACAAAGGTAAAAGCTAAATGGGGGGACTAATCAAAACCCTAATTATTGTCATGCTTGGTTGTTCCTAAGGTTTGTGAAGTTTACAAGAGAAATCTTCAGAAGAACCACCAGGAAGCAGATGAAAGGAGCAAAGAGAAGCAAAGTAACTTGCTTCATTCAAGAAGTCAAGTCACTTGAGGATTATGAATTTCCTAAGATTGTTAGGGTTTTAAGGTACCTTGTCAAGAAAAATGTCAAACAAATTGAAAATGCAAAATCAAATCATGCCAATTTAAACCTACAAACTACATGATATGCAAGACACAATGCAAAAAGAATCAAAGTCCAACTCTCAATGGTTAGGTAGAAATGAATTTTGGAAGTTTGGGACAAGATATTGCCTTGAAATGATTTTAATTCCAAGAAAAATTGTCAAAATACATCAAGATCAAAAAATAAATTTGGTTTGAGGGTTGGACAATGTTTCTAAATGGTTTTAAAGGTTTCATGAATTTTTTGGTGATTTTTAAATACCTAAAAGTATTTTTAATTGATTAATTCTCATTAATTAATTAAAAATGAACTTTTAAATGATTTAAAAATATTTTATAATGCAAAAAATAAAAATAAAAATGTTTTTGGTTTCTGAAAATTAATAAAAGATTATGTAAAAAAATTCAGAATTTGTAAATGATTTTTGCTATTTTAAATAAATTAAACAAAACAAATGAAATTTAATGAAATAAAAATGAAATAAAACTGAAAAAAAAGAAAAGTCAGCAAGATCAAAGGCCAGCATTTAAACCTACACGCGCGCGAATTGACTTGGCGCCATATCCAAGGGCTGAGATTCAAAATCTCCTAATTATGATTAAACCCTAATTAAATGCCCTAATGACTTTCAGACGACCGGAACACTGTTCCGGTCGTCTTCTCCGGCAAGCCCAAACCTCTAACTCTCTCTACACGTAATAAAAATGAAATCTAACTGCCCAGAATTCATCCCCATTCAACACTGAATCAAAACCCCCTAATAAACATCATTTTTCATTCATCAATCAGCCAAATCGAAGCAAAACTCATTTAGGGCAAAAAGTTTCAGACAGTTCATACATGCTGGTTTCTCAACCATTTTCAAAAATAATCACATCCCCATGATCAGGGGAGTGCATAGAAGCATTTAAGAACTTAAAATGGAGTTTCTGGAAAAAAAGTTTGAGATGGCTACCTGAACTGAAGCTTTGGTTTCTGGCACTATCTGGCTGGTTTCTTGCTTGCAGTCAACTCTACTGGACCTCCTGAGAAGCTTTCAATGCTTGTTTGAAGTTTATAATGGATGGTTTGAGAGATGGCAGAAGTTCTGTTCAAGGTGGGGTGGAAATCGTGTTTGTGATTATGGGAGTTTTAGGCAATGGTGATGGGTGCTTTGTGACCAGGAAAGTGTGTTGAGTATGTTTGTGAAGTTGGTTTGTATGTTTGTAGCTTGTACAATCAGTTTCGAATGCTTTTGCAAAATGGTGTGAAAATGAGAGAGCTGTGTTGGAGAGTGTTTCAGGCTTGTGTTGTATGTGCTTTGGCTTGCTTTTTGTTTGCATAAACTAATGGGATTGGTCAGATGAGTTGATGTGTGCTTTAGTGATTGGTATGGCTCAAGTTGCCAAAATGTCAAGTTTGTGTAAGAGAGGCATGGGCTACTTGCTAGCCAAGGACAGATGGGGTGTCCTGCGCAGCAAAATGTGTGGAGAGCCATAGGATTGGTTCTGATGTCAGCCAGCAAGTGGATTCACACTTGAGTGAGTTTTTGCAACTTGCCTCACTTTTGCTTCCTTTGAGAAATCTTGCTCCATAAGCCATAGAAATGAGTGATCCTTTGGTGCAATCTGACTTTTAGGTCTTGGTACATGTTTGTGTGAAGATTAGAAGTTTGTTTGATAGCTCAATTTGCCTTGACAAGTGAATTTGCAACTTTGCCTCTTTGGTAGAAAACTTCAAATTTTGTGATTTTTGCCAACTTTGACAAGCCATAACTTTTGATCCAAAATGAATTAGGTCATGTTCTTGTACTTTTTGAAAAGGGAATGATCCATTCTACAACTTTCATGACCAAAGTTTTTTCATTTGAAGCATTTTTGAATCAAAAAGTAAAGGTTGAAAAAGGTTCCTAAAATGGCAATTTCATCAAAAGTCAAACTTTCCCAAAAAGTCAACTTTGCAAAAGACTTGAAATTATTCAATTTTGTGAACTTCCAACATCTTCTATGATCAAATAAAGATCATAAACAATCAAAATGATGAAGAACACCCTTTGGTTGGGTCATTGGGGGCCTCAGATGCCCTGATTTTGCACTGACTTGCTTGAAAAGTCAACTCTTGATCAGATGACTTCCCCATGGAATTTCTTCATGAAAATTGATATGCATACTCCCTATACCATATAGAGACTAATGGAAACAAGAATGACCAAAAAAATTTGGAGTTATGGCCTTTGAAACCAAAACCCTAATTCTAGGTCATCTGTGCAATCAAACCTGGCTCTGCTTCCATGCCATTCTCAGTTCTTGTGATTTTTTTTGACATTCTTGACTTTGAGAGGATATAATATGATACTTGAACATATATGGACTCCTTTGAAGTGATTGATGGCCTTTGGAGTGGCTCAAGAAGCTCTTGGATTGCTCAGATCACAAACCCTAGATGCAGATGAATTTGAACTAATGCAATGAATCAAAAATGTGATATGAGATGCTATGATTGAGTTTATGCATATGAAATGATCACAAGCCATGGTGTGAATGGGTGAGGGCAAATTTGGGGTGTTTACAGCTGCCCCTATTCAAGCATGAGTTAGTTGTGCAGGATGTAAGCAACGGCTTAACAGGCAAACAAGATAACTTGTGGTTGAATACCAAAGACAGTCCAAAATTTGCACTCACAGAATGAAGAAGAAAAGGGATATAGATTGTAAAAGAAAATAAAGTATAATATAAAGTGTGGGCGACGGAGGACGGCCGTCGAGCAGAGGACGACTGCTGGGGAAATAGCAATGACGGGGACGGCCGACACGCTGGGAAAAGTGCGGGAAACAAAGCGATGACGGGGACGGCCGACATGCTGGGGATAAAAGGGATTATGATGGGGACGGCCATCAAGTAAAGCTGTAAGATTCTCTGGGGATTAATGAAAAATGATGGGGACGGCCATCAAGTTCATAAAGTAAAGTAACCAATGATGGGAACGGCCATCGGGCTAAACTGATGAAGGACGATCATCAGGAAAAGGAAAAGGGACCACGACGGGGACGGCCATCGGGTTAAAGAATAAATGAAATAATGATGAGGGACGGTCATCAAAGGTGAAGGACGATCACCTAGCAGGGGACGGCTGCTCTGAAAGGGTTAAGATGAGGGACGGTCATCTGAGGTGAAGGACGATCACCTGGCAGGGTACGGCTGCCAAAAGTATCGCGACATAGGACGAATGCCGGATAAAAGGTCAACGATGGGGACGGCCATCGGACGAGCATGATGAAGGACGATCATCAAGAGGTGAAGGACGATCACCTAGCAGGGTACGGCTTCTCTCAAAGTTTACTATGACATAGGACAAATGTCAGGTAAAATAGATCAACGATGGGGACGACCATCGGATAAAATGATGAAGGACAATCATCAAAAGGTGAAGGACGATCACCTAGTAGGGGATGGCTGCTAAATATCACGACATAGGACGAATGTCGGATAGAAAAGATCAACGATGGGGACGGCCATCGGATGAGCATGATGAAGGACGATCATCAAGAGGTGAAGGACGATCACCTAGCAGGGTACGGCTGCTCTCAGGGTTTATGATGACATAGGACGAATGTCAGATAACAAAAGAAGTTTTGCTTTGTTGGCGATCTAATGGGGGATAGTAAACACGGACGAGTGTTTATATCCAAGAACTAAAAGGTATAAGTGTTTGGTGTTGTGTATAGATTAAAGATGCGGACGAGCATCCTTAAGACTATGATACGGACGAGTATCAGGTAGAAACAAATACTGACACGTGCTCAGAGATGATGATACGGACGAGTATCAACTGGTTAACAAGGAACACGGACAAGTGTTGAATCTGAGGGGACTCTTCTGGGGAAAGGTAGACACAGACGAGTGTCTAATTTCAAGAATACGAAAAGTGTTTGACACAGTGTATGGATTAAAGATGCGGACGAGCATCCTTAAGACTATGATACGGACGAGTATCAGGTAGAAACAAACGCTAGACGCATGTTCTGAGATGATGGTACGGACGAGTACAAACTGGTTAACAAAGAACACGGACGAGTGTTGAATCTGTGGGGATATAAATGATGTATACAGGATACAAACAGGTATCCGTATAAGTAAAACAACTATGAGTAGTGTATATTTGAGTGTTCAACCTGCTGGAGAGAGTGACACAGACGAGTGTCAAGAGGTATATTATAAACAAGTATATGCTTTACAAAGTGTTTAGGTAAATATGCTGGGGGTGGTGACACAGACGGGTGTCAAGAAGGTTATATATAAGTATCTGTGAGCGCAAAGGGGACGCTTTGGGTTTCTGCTGGGGATATGACACGGACGGGTGTCACAAGGAGTATGTACTGATGTTTGTGAATGTAAGGCAACTGCTTTAGCTTTAGCTCTCTATTGGGGAGTCTGGGGAGCATTCTGTATATTGTTGATGGATTGTCATTATTCACAAGTGTTTGATTCAGACCATGACTTATGATTATGCAACATGTTTGATTTTTGCCGTAATGCTCCGTATTAGACGGAATGCTATGCTTTGTGGGGTGAATATGATGCGAATGCCATGATTATGCAAAAGATACCGATCCGGGATTCGGATCCCGTTGCTGCGAAGATCTTCGGCCGGTCTGCTTGAAATGGACATCCCAGCTGGGGACGAGATCTTTGGTAGATCTGACAAGATGTATCTGTTTGGGGATATAGGTCACTGATAGACCCATCCTGGTAACAAGGGACCCAGCTGGGGTTTGTAGAAGCTTTCTTCACTCTGTTGTGATTCCTTCATGCGTTGCTCTTCTGGATAGAGGCTGAAACTCTGTGGGGAGATGGTTTCCCGACCTTTTGTACTTATCTGAGGAGGAAGAATGATTGGTACCTCGGCTGGGAGAAATAACAAGTGGCAACTCAGCTGGGGAGAAAACACTTCGAGTGTTAAGACTGAGTGTTGATTTGCCAGCTTGCTGGGATAAAGCTTACATGCCCCATGCTGCGCTTCGAATACCTGCGATCCTGCAAAGATAGAAACATACAAGTAATCCCGAGGTATCTCTTACCAGATTCCATCATAGGAGTCCAGACACTCCCGGGAGTAAACATATTTCCTGCCAGCACGTATTTTTTAGAAGAGAAGCATATGTATTTTTGCAATCAGTATCTTAAAGACATCGGACATTTTGCAAATGAAAAATAAAATGTACGAGACGAGACATGACTGAAAATCTGATTTTATTAATTCATGTGCCCTGAATTGGCAAGATACAGTCAAGGAAACAAATCCCCTAAAATGAGGAGATTGTTATAAATTGAGAAACAAAATGCTGGCAATGTTGACGACGCTTCAAGGAGCTTCCCCCTTGCTATGACTCGTATGACATTTGACGTTCTTCTCGTCTTGCTTTCTGAAGAAGGTTGATTCTGAAAGAGGCTTGATCCTTTCGAAGCTTACCAAGTTGTAAGTGATACAGACGAATACAGAATGCAGTTGTTCGCTTATTCCCTTATTTTGCATGGATCGCCCTTTCGAGTTTTCAATCCATCGGGATACCCTTTTTTTGCCTGAGTTATCCAATGCGGCTTTTCAACTCAGCGGGTGTACATTTTTTATTTATTTCCCTTACTTTTGCCCGAGTCTTTTATTCTGTTTTTGACTCGCCGGGATGCCCTATTTTTTGCCTGGACTTACATTCTGTTTTTATGTCCAGCGGGTCATTTTTATGCGAAGTATTTTTTAAC
The DNA here is from genome assembly GCA_963966055.1 of Lathyrus aphaca. Classification (NCBI taxonomy): domain Eukaryota; kingdom Viridiplantae; phylum Streptophyta; class Magnoliopsida; order Fabales; family Fabaceae; genus Lathyrus; species Lathyrus aphaca. The sequence goes on from OZ014525.1 coordinate 355,051,884, forward strand.
TGCATCTGAATTCACAGGGGACGGGAAGTCTTCACCATCCATGGTGCTGAGCATCAGTGCTCCACCGGAGAAAACTTTCTTGACTACAAATGGTCCTTCATAGTTTGGAGTCCATTTGCCCCTGTGGTCTGTATGAGGAGGGAGGATTCTTTTCAACACAAGATCTCCTACTTGGTACTCTCGGAGCCTAACTTTCTGATCGAAGGCTTTCTTCATTCTTTTCTGATACAACTGCCCATGACAGATTGCAGCCAATCTTTTCTCTTCAATCAGACTCAGTTGTTCGTATCGGGACCGGACCCACTCTGCTTCGTTCAGCTTAACATCCATCAGTACCCGCAAGGAGGGTAATTCAACTTCAACCGGTAGGACTGCTTCCATGCCATAAACAAGCTGATACGGTGTTGCCCCATTGGATGTTCTGATTGACGTACGGTACCCATGCAAGGCGAATGGTAGCATCTCATGCCAGTCCTTGTAGGTGACTACCATCTTCTGCACAATCTTCTTGATATTCTTGTTAGCTGCCTCAACAGCGCCGTTCATCTTTGACCTATAAGGAGAAGAATTGTGGTGTTGGATCTTGAAGTCCCGGCATAGTTCTGCCATCATTTTGTTGTTCAAGTTGGAACCATTATCAGTAATGATTCGCTCGGGAACTCCGTATCGACAGATGATGTCTCTCTTCAGAAATCGGGCTACCACTTGTCTTGTAACGTTTGCATAGGAAGCTGCTTCAACCCACTTGGTAAAATAATCAATAGCAACCAAGATGAATCTGTGGCCGTTTGAAGCAGTCGGCTCAATCTTGCCAATCATGTCAATTCCCCACATAGCAAAGGGCCAGGGTGAAGACATCATGTTCAGAGGATTGGGAGGCACATGCACCTTATCCGCATATATCTGGCATTTATGGCATTTTCTGGCATAGGCACAATAGTCGGCATCCATTGTGATCCAGTAATAGCCCGATCTTAGCAACTTCTTAGCCATGGCATGCCCTCCTGCATGGGTACCAAAGGATCCTTCGTGCACTTCGTGCATCAACAAGTCTGCTTCTGCTCTATCAACGCATCTGAGGAGTACCATATCGAAGTTTCTCTTGTACAGGGAACCATCAGTGTTCAGGAAGAAACTACCAGCAAGCCTTCTTAAAGTCTTCTTATCATTGGAAGATGCCCCAGGCGGGTATGTTTGATCCTCCAAGAAACACTTAATGTCATGGAACCAAGGCTCATCATCTTTGACAACATCTGCTGCAAATACATATGCTGGTCTATCAAGTCTGGACACTGAAATCTGAGGCACAAAGTTGGCAGCTTGAACTTTGATCATGAATGAAATGGTAGCCAGAGCATCTGCAAACTGATTCTCGTCCCGAGGGATATACTCAAGCTTGACCGTTGTGAAGAAAGTCAATAACCTTCTTGTATAATCCCTGTAAGGTATCAGATGATCCTGGTGGGTGTACCATTTGTTGTTGGTTTGATTAACTACCAGAGCTGAATCTCCTAATACAGTCAATGTTTTGATCCTGAGGTCAATGGCTTCCTCGAGACCCATAATGCAAGCTTCGTATTCAGCTTCGTTGTTAGTGTAGTTAAAGGTGAGTTTTGCCGAGAAAGGCATGTGAACTCCCTTAGGTGTAATGAGTACTGCACCAACACCACGACCATTCATATTAACAGCCCCATCAAACATCATAGTCCATTCTTCTTCTGGGTCAGGCCCTTCAGTATGAACAGGTTCTTCATGATCTTTTGTTTTTATGAACATGATGTCTTCATCAGGGAAGTCAAATCTCATAGGCTGGTAATCATCAATAGGTTGCTCAGCAAGATATTCAGACAATACACTGCCTTTGATGGCTTTCTGAGATGTGTACTGAATGTCGTATTCTGTGAGGATCATCTGCCATCTTGCAACCCGTCCTGTAAGAGCTGGCTTCTCGAAAATGTACTTAACTGGGTCCATCTTTGATATCAACAAAGTGGTGTGGGTCAACATATACTGTCTCAGTCGGCGAGCAGCCCACGCTAAAGCACAACAAGTTTTCTCGAGTAGTGAATAACGTTGTTCACAGTCAGTAAACTTTTTGCTCAGGTAGTATATTGCATACTCTTTTCGACCAGACTCGTCATGCTGGCCCAGCACACACCCCATTGACTCTTCTAATACTGTCAAGTACATTATCAGAGGTCTTCCTTCAACTGGGGGCATAAGGATTGGAGGCTCTTGTAAGTACTCCTTGATCTTGTCAAAAGCCCTCTGGCAGTCCTCGTTCCACCTGACCGTTTGTTCTTTTCTTAACAGCTTGAACAAAGGTTCACAAGTTGTTGTAAGGTGAGATATGAACCGTGAAATGTAGTTCAATCTACCTAGAAACCCTCGAACTTCTTTTTCAGACTTTGGTGCAGGCATTTCTTGAATGGCTTTAACTTTATCAGGGTCAACTTCAATCCCTTTCTCGCTTACAATAAATCCCAGCAGCTTACCAGACCGTACCCCGAATGTGCACTTGTTGGGGTTCAATTTCAGTTGGTACTTCCTCAGACGCTTGAATAGCTTCAATAGATTCACCAGGTGGTCTTCTTCTGTGAGGGAATTGGCAATCATGTCATCCACATAACACTCGATTTCTTTATGGATCATATCGTGGAATAATGTTACCATAGCCCGTTGATATGTTGCTCCTGCATTCTTCAATCCGAATGGCATCACCTTATAACAGAAAGTGCCCCAGGGGGTGATGAAGGTTGTCTTCTCCATGTCTTCAGGTGACATCTTGATCTGGTTGTATCCTGAAAATCCGTCCATGAAGGAGAACACCGAGAACTGAGCCGTATTATCAACCAATACATCAATGTGAGGTAATGGGAAATCATCTTTCGGGCTGGCTCTGTTCAGATCCCGGTAGTCAACACACATCCTTACCTTTCCGTCTTTCTTAGGCACAGGTACTATATTAGCAACCCACGGCGGATAGCTAGTTACAGCGAGGAATCCGGCGTCCCACTGCTTTTGTACCTCTTCCTTTATCTTCATTGCCATATTCGGGCGAGTACGGCGCAACTTCTGCTTTACTGGCGGGCAGTCTTCTTTTAATGGAAGCTTGTGCATGACGATATCGGTGTCCAACCCTGGCATATCCTGATAAGACCACGCAAACACATCCACATATTCATGAAGCAGGTCAATCAGTTGTCTCTTCACTGAGTCTTGTAAGCAGGCCCCGATTTTGACTTCTTTCACATTTTCATCTGTACCAAGATTAATCGTTTCGACCTCCTCCTGATGAGGAGTGATAACCTTCTCCTCTTGCCTTAACAACCTGGCTAGCTCTTCAGGAAGCTCATAATCTTCTTCAACCCTTTCATCAGCTTGATTGATTGGATTGCCAAAGTCATACGAAGCCATAGTTGTGCTGTTGTCGGTGCAGTCCGAAAGGCACTCTCTGCAAGGGTTTAGATTGTTCATTTTAGTGATTGATTTTATTCTTGTTTAGAAAAAGTGAAATGAAGTTGTCATTTTGAAAACATTGCCATTTATTTTTGTACAAAAAGAAAAATGGAAAAACAATGAGCGGAAAAGAAAAAGACTCATTTGCAAAAGATGTCTGATTATCATTGATTGATCTATTTGCACAAAATTACAGATGGCCCGATTACAAAATGAGTCTTGTCATATTGGGCAAGATGCAAGACTTGATGCATGCTTAAAATATACAGGAAATAATAATTACTCTGCAGGAGTAACCCTTATAATTTCCTGGGAAGACCAGTTTGAGATACGGCTCCTCGGGGTCCTTGGACGTATCCAGCTCTCCAGGTTGCGCTCATCTTCCGACTCATCTTCCAAGTTGTTTACAGCATCAGGGGTGAGCATCCCCCCACTGACAAAATTGGGCTTCTTAGCAGCCTCTGCTTGATCTTGTTGAGTTGGTTTGTAACCCAACCCAAATCTGTCCTCTTTCTTTTCCACGGGCAACAGCTTGCCCCAGCCTTGAGCGGTCCATTCTTCAACAACCTTTCGGGCTTGCTGATAAGATGTCATTGAGGTTCCAGGTACAGCGGAAGCTTCATTTATGTTCAAGGCCTCAAACCCTTGACTCATAGTTTCGTGGATCTCCCCATCCATCTCAATGTATTTGTATGTAGCCAGATGGCTAACAAAAATGTCCCCTTCTCCACAAATAGTAACGACTTGGCCCTCCCACTCGAATTTTAACTTCTGGTGAAGGGTTGAGGTCACGGCGCCAGCGGCGTGTATCCATGGTCTACCCAATAGACAGCTGTAGGCAGGCTGTATATCCATCACGAAGAAGGTCGTTTTGAAAGTCTGTGGGCCAATCGTTATAGGCAACTCAATTTCTCCCAGAACTGATCTCTTAGAACCGTCAAAGGCTCTCACTACCAAGTTGCTGGGACGTAATGCCAGTCCTTCATACTCCAGCTTCACAAGGGCTTTTTTAGGTAAGACATTGAGGGATGACCCTGTGTCTACCAGTACATGGGAAAGAACTGCACCCTTACACTACAAGGTAATGTGCAAAGCCTTGTTGTGATTGCGGCCTTCCGTAGTCAAATAAGTGTTGGTAAATCCTAGTCCATTACTAGCGTTAACATTTCCAACCACAGCCTCTAACTGATTGACGGTAATCTCCTCTGGCACATAAGCTGCGTGCAAGACTTTTAATATTGAGTTCCGATGAGCCTCGGAGCACATTAGCAATGATAAAATGGAGATCTTGGAAGGTGTCTGGTGAAGCTGGTCCACTATCTTGTAATCACTTTTCTTGATGATTCTCATGAATTCATCAACCTCTTGATCAAAAGGGGTCTTTGAAGCTTCTTTAGCAACTTGTTCTTCCTGCACCATGCTCTTCCCTTTTGCCTTGGCAGCAGCTTCTGCTTCAGCAATGGGTCTTGGAATTTGTGGGGCAAAAAGACGTCCGCTTCGAGTGAAGCCTCCGCCTCCCCCCACATTGTCTATTTGTGGTGAAGAAGTTGATGATTCAAGAGTGATTTTATGTCCTTCGCAGTATAGATCGGAGCCGTAATGCCAAGGGATGGCATTACTGCTTTCATAAGGAACTGGCCCAGGCACTGTGATAGTGACTGGACTGACAGCAGCTGCAGAAGGGACCATGATAGTATGTGGATCATAGTATATTGTAACTGGTGCTCTGACAGGAGCGGCATTCTGTGAGTTGTAGGCAGAATCATTTGCGGGATCATAATATATTGTAACCGTTGAGACGCTTTCATTATTTGCTGTTGATGTTGTAGGAGACACTGTTGGCTGGATGAGTGTTGCTGTTGTAGGAGATTCTGAATGAAGGGGTGCTGAAGTTGTAGAAGAGATGTTTGTTGATATTTGGTCCGTTGAAGTGACAGACGAAGCATTTGTTGATGAAACTGAAGAATTGTTTGGAATTATTGTTGCTGCAGTTGTAGGAGATTCTGGAACTGTTGTTAAGGAGATTGCTGGATTGGTAGGTATTGATGTTGTGATTTGAAGCAGACCACTCTGGATGAGACCATCTATGCCACTTCTCAAGTTATCACACCTATTTACTGAAATGTTGCAATAAGCACATCCTAGCTCACATCCCGGGAACATTTGACATTCAAGGAGTTGAGCTTTAATCTCTACCAAAGGTGTCCGAATCTGCCCCACACTGGTTATCAAGTAAGACGGCTTATCTTCTTCAATAGCATTGATTCTGGGCCCTCCATGGTTGGGCATAGGGTTCTTGTTGACATTTGGCGGGGGTGCAAAGTTTAGAACTTTGGAATCCACTAGATCCTGCACCTTCATCTGTAAAGCCCTACACTTCTCTGTACTGTGGCCAGGTGCGTTAGAATGAAAATCGCATCTGGCGTTGGTGTCGTAATTTCTTGGCAAACTGGAAGGATCTGGTGGTGCCAACATCCTCAACTCAACCAGGTTGAGCTTCAGGAGCTGTGGCAGTAAAGCGGCATAGGGCATAGGGATTGCATCAATCACCCTATTGGCCTGAGATGGTCTCTGTTGGAATGGTCTTTGCTGACTGTTGTTGTTGTTGTTGTTGTTGTTGTAGTTTCTCTGAGGAGGATACTGAGTTTGTTGCTGGTAATAGGGTTGTTGCTGTGGTTGATATGTTGGTTGCTGAGGCATTGGAGTGGGAATGGTGACTGCTGCCACTGACCTATGAACATATTGTGGTCTGCCCCTACTGGCCTGAATAGAATTAGTCTCACCGGTTCTTCTTGGACCTACAAAAGGTTTTCTGGGGTTGCTGGACGAGCTCGCACCATTGTCGGAAATCTTGCCCATCTTTAATAGGCTCTCAATTCTTTCCCCAGCTATGACTACGTCAGCGAAGCTAGTGGAAGAAAAGGCAGCTAGCCTGTCAATGTATGTCCCCTGGAGGGTGTTCATAAACATATCAGCCATTTCCCTCTCTGACATGGGTGGCTGGACAGCAGCAGCAAGCTGTCTCCACCTCTGGGTGTACTCCCGGAAGCTTTCCCTGGATGATTGAGACATTCCCATCAGGAGGGTCCTGTTGGGAGCCATATCCAAGTTGTACTGGTATTGTCTGATAAAGGCCTCAGCCAGGTCCTTCCAGCATCTAATGGTTGCTCTAGTCAAGTGAGAGTACCATTCCCTTGAAGCTCCCGTTAAGCAATCTTCAAAATAAAACATCCATAGCTTTTCATCCATGGTATATGCCTTCAGCCTCCCCAGAAAGGATTGTAAATGGGTTCGGGGACAGGAAGTTCCGTTGTACTTCTCAAAGCACGGAGGTTTAAACTTGTGGGGAATCCTGACCCCGTCCACTAAACCCATGTCCATAACATCAAAGCCCAAGGAATTCTGGGACTCCAAGGATCTCAATTTTTCAGCAATTTCATCTAGCCTTCTGTCATAGGCTTCATCCCCAGCTCCCATCACAGTAAATTGATCTTCCTGGGGGTCTTCCTGTAATACTCTGCCTGCAGTGGCATTCCCTTGCACATTAGCAGGGATGTTGATCTCTGGATGAAGGTGGGGTCCATACACTGGAGGATTAACATGAGGCTGAACTCTCTCATTGTTGCTCGTTCCCCCAGTCCCTAGATGGGGTTCCTCCTGGGTCTGCCTTTCTACTAATGCCCTTAATCTCTCTTGGCTCTGTGCCAATCCATTCATCACCTCCATAAACTGGGTCATCTGATTTCTCATTTCCAGTCTCTCATTGGCCATTTGAGTCCTGACCTCTATAAGGTCCTGCTGTACTTGGTCCATTTGTATACCCGGAAGGTTGTTGCGGGTGGGATATCTGTGTGGACGATTGAGTGGGAACACCCGACGTCGAGCAATAGTTCCTGAATCACAACAGAGTTAGTAACAAAATCAAAACAAAACCTACAAAACAAAACAAAAGGTTAGTATGCAATGCAGTATGCTTATTTGTTTCCAAGGTATCCGGCTTGGCACTTGGTTTTGACCTTTCCAGACCCCGAGGAAGATGCTGTTTGATGTTGCTTAGGAGTGAGAGATTCAAATGAAACAAACCAATGAATATATTACAACAAAGTGCAAGATACATAGTTTGTTTTTTACAATACATGCCCTCTGAGGGGTCAAAAATACAACATAAGAAAAGAAAAGTACATGAAATGAAAGCAACAACAAGCAAAATTCAGACACCAAGACCAAACTCATCCTCTTGAACTTCCTTCAAAAGTGCTTCAGTCACAGGATTAGCTGGATGCTATGTGAGGTTCCTGATGAGAAGATTCCTGGTGGTGATAGCAGTGGCTAGCTTCTTATGTCTGCCCTGGTCCTTTGACCTCTTCACACCAGCTCTGAGTTTCAATTCTGAGATCTCCCTCTGGGCTGCTACTAGGGCTTCCTGCTGCTCCTTTGCATTAGCCTCCAACTGCTCAATCTTGTCCTGAGTTCTCTTATCCTCCTGAGTGCGAGCTTCAGTGATCCTGACCCACCTAGCTTGGCTCTCTTTCAGATAGAGATCAGTCCTGGCCTTCTGAAACTGAGCCTCTTTGCAGGCATTCTTCAAAATATGCTCTCCAGCCCTTGACTTCTTAATGTAATCTTCTGACTTCTCAATCCTGGCTAGATGCTCCACCTTTAGCTTTTCTAACCTCTCAATGTCCAGCCGACCGTCACTCCTCTCCCAGAGGGTCTTCTGTAGAGCCTAAGTCAGATTCTCATTCCTCTCTTTCAGTTTCTCAAACTCCTCTAAACTGGCAGTGGCAGGAGGTGGTGTTGAGGATGGTCCAGGCACATCTTCAATGGTGAAGGGCATCCCAGAAATTTGTGCCCTGGCATGAGACCACTCATAGTACTGAGCTGAGGCCACATTGTTGCATCTCCCAAGAATGGCCATCCCTTTAGTCTGGACATTGTCCCAAGCCCAGGATGCTTTCCTGACAATAGCCAGATTAGGCTTGATCTCACAATAAAGGGTCTCAGCTAGATCTTGTGCTCTAGGAGGGTGGACCAATGCATAGCCCAGTTGTCTTTTGAATAGCAGAGGGTTGTAGTTGATGCAACCCTTCACTCCTATCAGAGGTACATTGGGGAACTGCCCACAACTAGTAGTGATGTCCCCACCTTTGGTGCTCTGAGTGCACCACCTGATGTCAGCTGAGGTTAAAGCAATGAGTCTTCTAGCCCAATTCTTTTGTTGGTGAGGATTCAAGAATGCATCCGTTTTGGGCAAGTGTTTGAGCAGCCAGGTATGGAATAGGGGAGCACAGCATCTCACCAATCTTCCCCTTTGCTTTTCATTCCTTTGGTGAACAGAGTAGTAGAAATCTCCCAGTAAAGTGGGCACTGGGTTCCTCAGAATGAAAAGATGGATTGCATTCTTGCTAATAAACTTAGGCTCATCTGCAAATAATATAACCCCATATATGCTTAGGGCTAATAATGCACAGACTGCCTTCCACTCCCCCAAGGAAGCCTTCAGAATAGCCTGAGAGGTCAAGAAATCCAAGTGTAGACCAGAGATTCCAGCCTTTGCTGTCATGTTCTGCCCAATCAGAACTGGTTCCAGATACAATGCCTTTGCCACCTCTTCATTACTAGGGAAAGCCATCTCAGGGTTGAAGGGGACTCCACCCCTGATAAGTACACCAATCAGTGATGAATACTCTTCCAACAATGGTCCCAACTGAAAATCCTGGAAGGTGAAGCACCTCAGAGGGGGATCATAGAACTGCAGGCAAGTATGAATCAAGCTCCTCTGGGAAGGGTCCAGATCCATAACCACATCAAGGATGCCTCCATAATGTTCTCTGAATAGTGGTATATTGTCTGGAGTAATCAGGGCCTGGACCTTCCTGATGCCAGCTAGCTCAGGCTCAAAGAAATGATAGGAGATGTTGCTCTTCTTAGGTGCCATGTTGCTGAAGAAAAGCTGAAACAGATGCTGATGATGGTGACTGATACTAGAAGAGGGGCCACTGACAGGCTGAGACTGGTGATGCAGGTGACTGAAGCAGGTAGCTGATGAGGATAGCTGAAGCAGATACTGGTGAAGATAGGTCTATGCAGATGAAGGGGTCAAAACCAAGCCAAAATGTAATATGGATACCCTGAAAAACAAATAAACACATGTTAAATGATGCAATGATGATGTATGAAAATGATATGCAAGGGTTTGTGATCAAGCTGGATCTGATTCTTGCCTTGATATAGGTCCATGTATGTTCAAGAAATCCAGATGGAGGTTTAGAAGTCCAGTAACCAAGGTGGGGGACTCAAATAAAGAGTCACATATCCAGGGTTAAATCACAAGAACTGTCCAAAGTGAAGCATTCTCAAATCAAAGTATCAGGGTATGCTGAGGTCAAGGGTACCTGCAAACCTGCAAACAGCCTAACCCCCTCACAGGTGATGTTCTAAAACAAGGATCCTCAGACTTGGATCAGTTATGAGAAGTGTAAACACTTCTAACCCGGAGGTACAGTGTTTACAATAACCATAAAAGATCCTCCTCTAATTCACCTCAGTTTCTGAAGGTCAATACTAAAGGTCATCCAGACTTAGCAGGCTTCCCAGATAGCCCTAGCACTACAGGAAATTTGTAGCACAGAGTTCTCAAGAAGAAACCCATATCTGAACCGTGTTTCATATTCCCGCACCAGACCGAAATGGAATGGGAAAGAACATGAACCACTCTAGCCTAGGTGTCACTCAGGTCCCAGGTGTAGGACCTTAAACTCTCAATAGAACACCCACCCACCAAAGCAACAGAACCAGATCCAACCAGAATAATATGACAGTATGATATATGTAAAAATATAAAGAAAGCAGTAAAACAACTGTACATAAGGCAATAAATAAAACAAAATATACAAACACAAATAACACATAATACCCCAGTAAACACAAATCAAACAAGCACTAGGAGGAACCCACAAAAAGAACCAGAAGCCCTGGTTACAGTATAAGAGTTCCCCAGCAGAGTCGCCAAGCTGTCGCTCCCGATAAATGGGAATGGCCCAAATAAAGGTACAGACGCGAACGGTCGGCGAGAAGAGGATGTGAGAACACACAGGAGTGGACTCACAGGGAAAGAAAGAGTCGCCAGCTAGGCATTTTTATCCCGGAGGAAAGGCAATGCTGCATAGACCTAGAAAGATATGGATAAGACGGTCGCGAACCAGAGAGACTGAGAAAGGGGGTTGGTTACAACCTGGGAAGGTATTAGCACCCAGATTGTCCGTCGTACTCGACGGGATCCACGCTTAAAAGATTTGTGTTTTAAAGGGGTAGTGTCAGTGCAATCTGTGTATAAAAGAGCTGGAAAAAGGATGTACAGGTGTCAGTGTAAAAAAAGGAATGTGAAGTGAAATATGTGAAGTGTCAGTGTAAGAACAAAGATAAAATGCTCATGAAAATGAGGCTAAAGAAAGATACTGGAAAGAGGGGGAATATACAGAGACTTTTGTTCGATAACTGTTAAGTTATGCCTACGTATCCTCTCGTGCAATGAGGAAGTCAGAACACCGTAGTTCGACCCAAAGAGACTGAAAGATAAATTGACCTGTGAACTGCTTACTTGCCTATGCTCAAGTGTAAGACCTGTCTGGCTCAGGTGCAAACTGTCTTGCATTAGACGGACGAAGCGAGTTCTCGTTTATGAATGAATGAGATGAGAAAAGAATCCCGAAGGAGACGATTATTGTTTGTTTTTGAGTTTTCAATTTTTTATTGCTTTTTTTTGGATTTTTCATAAGTTAATGAGCTTAAGTCTAAATCAATGGATTAGTAAACTCATCACATCTTCCCTCTGATTAGGGGTAATGAGAATACCTTAAGTGTGAAGTCAGTTTCTCACACTTAATCACCTTTGATGCAGGATTAAGATCATTAACCTACTTGTGATTATTTAGATGTTTTTGTTGTTTTTGTTTAGTGTTGAGTAATGAGATTAAGCCATAATCAAAGATTAAACAGACTCACTACACCATCCTAATAGAAGGATAATAGATGATAATGTTTAAGCTGAGGAAAGCTCCTCAGCTTAATCCATGATTAGGGATTAAACTCATGACAAAACAAAGCCTTCATTAAGTAGATTTTAGTTAATGATAAGATGAAGAAATGATTTTTAGGGTTTGTAAGACAACTTGAGGGGGACTTGTCCATTAACACTAGGGTTAGTCCTTCTTAACCAATTAAGGAAGAATTAGAACCCTAATGCATGGCCCAAGTTACAAGCTTGATGTCTTGATGACCATTAAGTGAATTGATTAAAGGATTTAAACACATTAAGGGTTTAATACTTAGGATTAAAGTTATACACTCCATCCTAATAGAAGGATGCAAGCATAAGCTTAATCACAAAGCCTTAAAACCTTTAGGGTTTAGTCCCTGATTATGAGATGAGAAGAGAAGACTCAATGAGACACAAAGGTAAAAGCTAAATGGGGGGACTAATTAAAACCCTAATTATTGTCATGCTTGGTTGTTCCTAAGGTTTGTGAAGTTTACAAGAGAAATCTTCAGAAGAACCACCAGGAAGCAGATGAAAGGAGCAAAGAGAAGCAAAGTAACTTGCTTCATTCAAGAAGTCAAGTCACTTGAGGAAAGAAGGTAAGAAGAATAAGAAAGAGCAAGCTCAATCTCAAACACAAGACAAAATGCAGCAATGATGCATAAGAGGGATGAAAAGAAATTGTGAGAAGTGAAGGCAAATTCACTTCTCAAAGTGACTTACCACCTGAAAAGTTAGTGAGAAATATGCAATGCAATGCAAGATGAGATGAAATAACATGATGAAAACCAAAACCAGAAGCATAAGCATGGTGATAATGATGCTATGAGATGATGCAAGCATGAAATAAAGCATGGGGATGATCATACAAACCTATGGATGCAAATGAAGCAAGTTTAGAGCCATGAACAAACATGAAAAGTTATGAAAGGTAAATGACATACAACATGACAAATGAAAGATGCAATGCTCAAACATGAATCTAACATGTCTTAAGATGTCTAATGAATCAAATGGATGCATAAAATTTCATGGCAAGTCATGGTATGCAAGCAAATGCAAGATGAATGCAAAAGGAAGCCCAAATTAGGGTTTATGATCAATGCACCAAACAAAAACCAAAACCAGAAGCAAACATCAAGATAAAAAATTGAAAATGCATTCAAAGGAACCCTAAACCTATACAAACTCACTGCCCAAAGGAGGGGATCCAACTCTTAACCTAGTGAGGGTTATGAATTTCCTAAGATTGCTAGGGTTTTAAGGTACCTTGTCAAGAAAAATGTCAAACAAATTGAAAATGCAAAATCAAATCATGCCAATTTAAACCTACAAACTACATGATATGCAAGACACAATGCAAAAAGAATCAAAGTCCAACTCTCAATGGTTAGGCAGAAATGAATTTTGGAAGTTTGGGACAAGATATTGCCTTGAAATGATTTTAATTCCATGAAAAATTGTCAAAAGACATCAAGATCAAAAAAGAAATTTGGTTTGAGGGTTGGACAATGTTTCTAAATGGTTTTAAAGGTTTCATGAATTTTTTGGTGATTTTTAAATACCTAAAAGTATTTTTAATTAATTAATTCTCATTAATTAATTAAAAATAAACTTTTAAATGATTTAAAAATATTTTTTAATGCAAAAAATAAAAAATAAAAATGTTTTAGGTTTCTGAAAATTAATAAAAGATTATGTAAAAAATTTCAGAATTTTTAAATGATTTTTGCTATTTTAAATAAATTAAACAAAACAAATGAAATTTAATGAAATAAAAATGAAATAAAACTGAAAAAAAAGAAAAGTCAGCAAGATCAAAGGCCAGCATTTAAACCTACACGCGCGCGAATTGACTTGGCGCCATATCCAAGGGCTGAGATTCAAAATCTCCTAATTATGATTAAACCCTAATTAAATGCCCTAATGACTTTCAGACGACCGGAACACTGTTCCGGTCGTCTTCTCCGGCAAGCCCAAACCTCTAACTCTCTCTACACGTAATAAAAATGAAATCTAACTGCCCAGAATTCATCCCCATTCAACACTGAATCAAAAACCCCTAATAAACATCATTTTTCATTCATCAATCAGCCAAATCGAAGCAAAACTCATTTAGGGCAAAAAGTTTCAGACAGTTCATACATGCTGGTTTCTCAACCATTTTCAAAAATAATCACATCCCCATGATCAGGGGAGTGCATAGAAGCATTTAAGAACTTAAAATGGAGTTTCTGGAAAAAAAGTTTGAGATAGCTACCTGAACTGAAGCTTTGGTTTCTGGCACTATCTGGCTGGTTTCTTGCTTGCAGTCAACTCTACTGGACCTCCTGAGAAGCTTTCAATGCTTGTTTGAAGTTTATAATGGATGGTTTAAGAGATGGCAGAAGTTCTGTTCAAGGTGGGGTGGAAATCGTGTTTGTGATTCTGGGAGTTTTAGGCAATGGTGATGGGTGCTTTGTGACCAGGAAAGTGTGCTGAGTATGTTTGTGAAGTTGGTTTGTATGTTTGTAGCTTGTACAATCAGTTTCGAATGCTTTTGCAAAATGGTGTGAAAATGAGAGAGCTATGTTGGAGAGTGTTTCAGGCTTGTGTTGTATGTGCTTTGGCTTGCTTTTTGTTTGCATAAACTAATGGGATTGGTCAGATGAGTTGATGTGTGCTTTAGTGATTGGTATGGCTCAAGTTGCCAAAATGTCAAGTTTGTGTAAGAGAGGCATGGGCTACTTGCTAGCCAAGGACAGATGGAGTGTCCTGCGCAGCAAGATGTGTGGAGAGCCATATGATTGGTTCTGATGTCAGCCAGCAAGTGGATTCACACTTGAGTGAGATTTTGCAACTTGCCTCAATTTTGCTTCCTTTGAGAAATCTTGCTCCATAAGCCATAGAAATGAGTGATCCTTTGGTGCAATCTGACTTTTAGGTCTTGGTACATGTTTGTGTGAAGATTAGAAGTTTGTTTGATAGCTCAATTTTCCTTGACAAGTGAATTTGCAACTTTGCCTCTTTGGTAGAAAACTTCAAATTTTGTGATTTTTGCCAACTTTGACAAGCCATAACTTTTGATCCAAAATGAATTAGGTCATGTTCTTGTACTTTTTGAAAAGGGAATGATCCATTCTACAACTTTCATTACCAAAGTTTTTCCATTTGAAGCATTTTTGAATCAAAAAGTAAAGGTTGAAAAAGGTTCCTAAAATGGCAATTTCATCAAAAGTCAAACTTTCCCAAAAAGTCAACTTTGCAAAAGACTTGAAATTCTTCAATTTTGTGAACTTCCAACATCTTCTATGATCAAATAAAGATCATACACAATCAAAATGATGAAGAACACCCTTTGGTTGGGTCATTGGGGGCCTCAGATGCCCTGATTTTGCACTGACTTGCTTGAAAAGTCAACTCTTGATCAGATGACTTCCCCATGGAATTTATTCATGAAAATTGATATGCATACTGCCTGTACCATATAGAGACCAATAGAAACAAGAATGACCAAAAAATTTGGAGTTTTGGCCTCTGAAACCAAAACCCTAATTCTAGGTCATCTGTGTAGTCAAACCAGGCTCTGCTTCCATGCCATTCTCAGTTCTTGTGATTTTTTGACATTCTTGACTTTGAGAGGATATAATATGATACTTGAACATATATGGACCCCTTTGAAGTGATTGATGGCCTTTGGAGTGGCTCAAGAAGCTCTTGGATTGCTCAGATCACAAACCCTAGATGCAGATGACTTTGAACTAATGCAATGACTCAAAAATGTGATATGAGATGCTATGATTGAGTTTATGCATATGAAATGATCACAAGCTATGGTGTGAATGGGTGAGGGAAAATTTGGGGTGTTTACACCCAGCCAGAGTTAAAAAGCTTCTTGACCTGGTTTTCCTCGGCAGAGTTGTGATTTTTGTTGCCAGTCAGGCACTTGATTTTGCTCGCCTGCACTTCCCAACGCTCGTCTATGTTTGATATTTTCTTATTGCTCGTCTGCATTCCCCAACGCTCGTCTGTGTTTGTTATATGTCTGAAGCTCGTTTGCATTGTTTGGATACTCATATGTATCACCCCTAACACTCGTCTGTGATTAGCTTATATCCATATATGTTGATTTGATAATCACTCTGGTACTCTTTTGTTTTTCTACTCCAAATGATCGTCTGGGTTGGATATCTGGTATTCGTATATATCAGTGACTGATATTCGTCTGTATCATCACCAGAAGTGCTCGTATGTGTTTCTTAGATCATTGTCTGATATTTGTTTATATCATTGAGTTATGGTACACGTTTGTGTTCTCCTGATGATCATCCAATACTTGTCTGTGTTGAAGAGGTTTGAAGTCCTGACGGTGGGATTAAACGTCGAAATGGTTACTGGTCCTGGTGTAACAGGATTATCCAAAGGGGGTTTGTCTATCTCAAAGACCACTTATCTACGCAAGATTTGTGAAGAGGGTTCGTCCAATCCTAATATTGCACCTGGCATAACAGTTTGCTTAAAGAAGACTCGTCTATCTTAGACCATATTGTAACACCTCAAATTTTCCCTCTTATCTCTACCATCATCTTCATGTCATAATCACATAATCATCATAAAAATGGCATATTTTTAGCATCTTTGCATGGAAAAATGAAGCATAACATTCTCATGTCCTGGCATTGGGCATATGATCAACCAATGGTACAGTTAAAGCCTTACAAGTCAAAGAAAAGAGTTAATGGACCTTGGACAAGTCTCACAAGATGTTCTTAGGTCTCATACAAGCTCAAGATCCTCTACAAGAGCCCAAGGGTTTGGGAAGTTATCAGATGATCCAAGGAAGTGCAAGCTCCTACAAATGATCCTTAAATTAGGGTTTCTTGTCAGGCAAGGATTCTTTGTGACTTTGGCCATTTCATGTGGGCAAAGTCTTTCATAGGATATAAGGAGGCTATGGATGAAATTTGGTGAGAAAATTCATTGAGGAAGGCAGTTATTTTATCAGTTGCTTGCATAAGAAGAAATTGGTCAAACTGATCATTTGAAAAGTCAACTGCAACAATTCAAGGGTTCCAATCCCATTTTTCAAGCCAAGGGATGTCCTTAAGGTCCTACAAGAGGTTTTCCAAAGTCAAAGATCAAGAATCAAGAGGTTTTGGGGAACTTTCCATTTTTGGCATATGGCTTATAAAGGAAGTTACTATTTTTGGCAAGTTTTGCCCTAATTTTCAAACCATCCTTTCATGGCCAAGATGACCTCAAATGAACTTCCATTAAACATGAAAGTTGTAGAGTATGGTCTCCTTTTTTTAAAAAGTACATGTGCATTTTCATAGCTTTCATGGATCAAAAGATATGGCCAATCGAAATTCATCTTTTTTAGGGTTTTTCCACATTTTCAAGTTTCCACTCTTTGCAAAAGGGCTTGTAATGCATTCTCAAGGCTTCTAAAACACCAATGATGGTCACCACATTCAATAACAATTAACAACAAGCAAGTTTGCCCAAGGAATCCTAAGAATTTGTGCATGGGCTAAGAGATAATTCACAAAATGCAAAAATGCAAGATCATTCACAATGCATGACTCAAGTATCCAAGGGTCAGGATTAAGCCACTTATGGGTGGAGGGATCAAGCATGATCAGCATGTGAGAGGAGAGAGGGAAGTGCACGAGCCAAGCATGCTATCACACCACTCTTGCAAATTTGCAATTTCATTCCATTCACACTGATCTCACCTGCATTTTTCTTCATTCTCTCAGCATTGAACATTGGTATCATATATAAGCAGCTAGGGTTTTCATTTGTAGAGAGTTCATCACCATTTCACCACTTTCCAGTTTTTGCTCATTTTGCATTTGGCTTCGAATCTCTCATCTCTCTCACACATTAGCCAAACAAATCACATATTCTTCATCCTTGAGTTCCCAGGATCACAAATCCACCATCAATTCAAGCTAAATCTAAGGATTTCACAAGGTGCTGTTTAAGTGTAGTTGTAGTTAAATCTCAAGATCTAAGCAATTTCAAGCTCTCTCTTGCATTTATTTTGCAAAGAGAGATCAAAAGAGGTTGATCTGTAGTTGGAGGAGGTCTATCTTGAGCTATTGTGAGAGTTGCAACTTTCAGGTATGCTTCGAATTCATGGATCTGGAAATGGTTTTGTTTGTATGCATTGTGATCTGTATGTCTCACTGATGATTCTGATCTGTTTAGATTTAGAAGTAGATGAATATTGAGCATGTATGGTGGATTTGAAGTTTGATGCATAAAATTGTTTGCGTTCGATTTGTTTGATTCATTGATCTATTTGAAAATCCAAGTGCATATTTGAGTTCAGCATGATTGATTTATGCGATCTGGAGATTTTGCTTGATTTCTGTAGACTTTTGTTCTTCGTATGAATTTTCCGGTGACCGGAGCTAGGGCTCCATCACCGGATTCTGGAAATGTTGAGATTACAGGTGATTGAAGAAGATGATGCCATGGCCGTAGGATATTTGATCTGGAGGGTGGATGTTGTGCCAGCGCATTAAAATGAGAGGGTGTCCCTCACGTGTTTTCTGATTTCACAATAATGCCACATGTTTGCCACTACACCATAGCTATGGTACACACACACACACTGATTGGCTGATTTGTTTGACTGGGCTTCAGCATTTGACTTGATCATGTGCGTTGTTTCAATCCCTTGGCTGGTGTTTTTTCCAGATTTATTTGAATTTCCATGTTAATTGTCATAAACCTGCGCAGGACTTGTAGGCCTCAGGTGCTATTCGCACCCCTCTCATTTTTGAGCCCAATAGAATTAACTGAATTCCCTTGCTATTCTCACCCCTCTCATTATTTCTTTTATTTTTATTTCATCTTATTTTCAGTTTGATTTTCAATTTTTAAAAATAGTAGAATGTATCCAAAAATACCAAATTAATTCATGACCAATCCTTTTAATTTTCTATAATTTTTGATATTTTTACTTTTCATTTATTTTTATTTTCCACGTAGGAATTAATTCCCTCTTTTATTAATTGTTTTTAATTCATGTTGAATGCATGCTGACTTGTAGAATTTATATCTTGAGCATCAATTTGAATTTTGAGTTGGTTCTTTTTGCATTTGGTTCACATTAGGAGGTAGTTTGTTGATGATTTTTCTTCTGATTTTTTAGAAGCTTGCATGAACATTTTTGATAGGTGACTTGTGTGTGAAGTTTCAAAACCCTAATTAGTGTTCTTAAGGTCTTTTGACTTGATTGCTTTTTGATTCTGACTTTGTCCTTTTAACATGATGTTACTACTTGATTAATGAATGCTTGTTCTTATGTTCATAAGTTTTGCATGAGTTGTTGATTTGATTTGAATTTTTCATGTGGGATTGCCCTAGTTTTTCCTTTTCTTGTTGGTATGCTTAGTTCTTAGGTTAGGAGGGCACTTGTGCCAACTCCTATAGGGTGTTTTGGGTTCTTTTGTATGAGGTTTGATCCCTGGTCCTTGTTTGTTGTTGTTGCCTTGAAAAGTTTTGTGATACTTGACCTTATAATTTCTCACAAGTGTATGCATGTTCACTTCACCTCTTTTGTCCATCTCTTCATTATGCTTATGAGTGAGTTTGTATGCTTTCTCCTCATGTTTTATCATGCTTCTTAGGCACATCTTAACATGATTAGGTCCCTGGTTTTTATATGATGCTTATGCTTTGAGTTGGTTTGTTTGTGTTTGCTTGTCCTTACACTTGTTCACATGTCCATTTCACTTCCCACCCTTAGAGTGTTTGTGTTTGAATTTGTATGAACCCTTCTTTGTCCTCTTGAGTTGTTTGTGCATATTCTTGTGATGATAGGGTTCTGACCTTGTGATGCATAGTGTTTGTCAACTTGTGGGGTCTATTGGGTTTCATTTGAGTCTTGCTTTCTTCATAGGGGTTTGTGAAGCTTAATGATAGTTTGTATGATTTACCTATTGTTTGGTTCATCTTAGTGATTTGTCTTAGTGTATTAAATGTTTGCTTTCACTTATGGTTGTAATGATTTGGTATGATATTGTGTGCATTTGTATCTCATTTGATTTCACTTGTCTTTGTCTTACCTTCTGTTTATGCTACTAACCATTTCAGGGGCTTAGGTAAGTGAGAGGTGTGGATGAAATTTCCACATCTCCAACTCTTTTCTCTTCTTCTTTCAATATGCTTTCTCTTTTGTGTTTAGGATGTGCTTTATGCCATCACTTGCTTAGATCCTTCCCATCCCCCTTAGGGAACAACTTACCTTCTCTAAGAGAAGTAAGTTGGTGTTCTTCTTCTTCTTCTGTTCTTCTTCTTTCTTAGGATAAAGTTCAAACAAAACTAACTTAGGACTCCCATGCATGATAACATTAGGATTTGTTAGTCCCCCATTAGATTTTACCTTTTAGATCCTTTTGGTGCTCTCTCTTTCTCATCTTCATACAAATCATAAAAAGCATTAATAACAGTTAAGGTGGCGTTCCCCTTTTGTCATCCTCTCAAAGAAAAGCATAAAAAATACTTCTTCACATTAATCCACCAAAGCACTTAATAATACAAAACAAGTTAGTGAATTTAAATCCTAATCTTGGGAAACAAGTTTGAGGATCTTCTTCATTCTTGATGGACTTGTTACTCATTCTATCTTGGGATGTGGTAATAAGGACATGTCCTTAGAAAAGGCTTTACCTTTGTAAACACCCCAAATTTGACCTCACTAATTTCACACCATGGCTTGTGATCTTTCATCTTTGCATAAGTTTAAGCATATCATATCATATTGCATTTTTGTTTCACTGCATTAGTTCAAATCCATCTGCATCTAGGGTTTGTGATCTGAGCAATCCAAGGATCCATCTGAGCCACTCCAAAGGTCTCCAATCATTCCAAGAGGGTCCATGTGTGTTCTATCATCATATTATATCTCTCAAAGATCAAGGAAGTCAAAAAAATCACAAGAACTTGGAAAACATGGAAGCAGAGCTAGGGTTTCACTGCATAGATGACATTAAATTAGGGTTTTGGTTTCAGAGGCCATAACTCCAAATTTTTTGGTCATTCTTGTTTCTAATTGTCTCAATATGTTATAAGGATCATGTGTACCAAGTTTGATGAAGAAATTCATTGTGGAAGTCATTTGTTCACTAGGTAACTTCTTGAGCAAGTCAGAGCAAAATCAGGGCATCTGAGGCCCCCAACAATGGAACCAATGTGGATTTTTCATCAAATTGAAGGTATATGATCTTTATTTGATCATTGAAGTGCTTTAAAGTTCACAAAATTGAAGAAATTTGAGCTAAACCAAAAGTTTCCAAAAATGGAAATGACTTGTAATGGAAACTTTCCATTTTGGGAAAGTTTTTCAACCTCCTCTTTCTCAACCAAACATTCTTCAAATGAAAAATTGTTGGTCATGAAAGTTGTAGATTGGATCATTCCCTTTTCAAAAACTACAAGAACAGGTTCTAATTCATTATGGAACTCAAGATATGGCCTTGCAATGTTAGCAAAAATCCTATAATTTTTACTTTCACACAAAAGAGGATTTTTTGCAATTTCACATACCAAGCCATTTTGTGACCTCTAATCACTCTCTAAGCATCATACCAACATAATACAATGCATTGTGACCAAAATTTCCCAAACAATCATTTTATTTCATGCCTTGAACTTCAAGAAATTCAAAAAGGGCCAAAGTTCTTCAAATTTGCAAAAGGGCATGAATCTTCTCATACACTTGCTGCAGCACCCCAAATCATTTTCCATGGTTCTCCTTGATCAATGCTGAGGCCAGAATGCCCTTGAACAACCCCTGCCATAGCCCATACCTCAAGTACAAGTTATGTTGACATTTTGGCAACTTGCCCATACCAATCACCACAGGCCACCACCCACTTTCTGACCTATCAAACAATGTTATGTGGACTAAAAGCAAGCCAATCCATAACACACACAAGCCTGAATCAGTTCATACACCAAGTTTCACAAAAATCACCCTCAAGCAAAAACTTTCGAAACTCTATGTCCAGCCACTCAAACTTCAAACAAACTTCACCATTCAACTCACCATCATCATTAGAACTTTTCCCAACCATCAAACCAGCCATACACAAACACGATTTCAGACCAGTTGAAGTGAAAACACTCAATCCAGGAGTGAAAGCTTCAGCTCAGGTAGCCACCTTCAAAAAAATTTCCAGAACTCCTCTTTTATGTTATAGAATGATTCTATGTGTTCCCCTGATTGCCATGATATGATTTTTTTCGAAAATGGTTGAGTTTTAAGCATTTCACAAGCTTCTGAATTTTTTTTTTGATTTTTCGTTTTGCTTCGATTCATGTTGTTCATGTAAAATAAATGGAATTTGTTGCTTGATTCTTGTTTAGAGTGATGTGAGGATCATTCCTGGAGAGTTTAATGTGTTTCTATTGCGTTTTGAGTGAGATAGCATGTTTGGCTAGCCGGAGAAGATAACTGGAGCTAGCTCCGGTCACTTGAAAATAATTAGGGTTACCAATTAGGGTTAATCAGTCAGGTTTAAATCTGGACCTTTGGATTTAGGTTCCCGCGCGCATGAAAGGCTTAGATCACTGCACTTAAGTTTAATTATTAATTAATTAGGTTAATTAGTTAATTAAGTCATATTCAAACCCAGACCATTGGATCAGTTGACTTAACTTATTTTCATTTTTTATTTCATTTAAATCCTATTTTCTTTACCATTTTATTTAAAATACCTAGAAAAATTATAAAAACATTTCCTTCTGCATTTTAATTTCAAATATTTTTCTTCACCCAAAAAACATTTTTATTTTTATTTTTTGCATTAAAAAATCATTTTAAAAATATTTAAATGTTTATTTTAATTAATTAATGGAAATTAATTAATTAAAATACCATTTAGGTTTCTAAAAATCCCAAAAAAATTCACATTGCATCTTAGGACATTTAGAAACATCGTCAAACCATTCATACAAATTTATTTTTGGTTTTGATCCAACTTTGACATTTTTATTGAATTTAGGGTTCCTAAAATTCCCTTTTTGGAACCCTAACTTTGTAAATTCTTTTCTGCCTAACCATGAAGGGTTTGATAATGATTCCTTTTGCATTGTTTTCCATATAGCATGTAGTTTCTAGGATATTTTTGTTATGAATTTATCTTTCATTTTCAATTTGATTTGCATTTTTCCTCTTAAGGTATCCAAAAACCCTAGTTAACTTAGAAAAATCACAACTTCTTTTAGGTTAAGAGTTGGACCTTCTCCTTTGGGGTGTGATATCATATGGGGTTAGGGTTTGTTTGAGTTCATTTACAAATTTTTATCATGTAAATTGCTTCTGCTTTTGTCATTTGCATCTCATCCTTTCATGAAACCCTAATCTTGCATCCATACTTGCATCTTACATTGCATTGCATGAACATATGAACTTTCCATTACATTCTAAGAACTTGTATGCCATCTTAGACATCTTGAGACATTGATTGAACATTTCTTGGTCATTTCTTCATACATTTTCTATGCTTTGCATCCATTTCATTTCATAATCATCTAAGTGTTCTCATGCTTCCTACATGCTTCCTTTGCACTCTTTCTCTTTGTATGAACATTCATAGCACTTGGTTTTCCTTTGCATCTTCTCATAGCATCATTTGCATCATGTTATTGCTTTTGGTTTTGTTTCTTTGTCATTTCATATGCTTCATTTCACTTCATTTCTTTCTTTATGCTAACATTTTCAGGTGGTAAGTAATTTGAGAAGTGAATTTGCCTTCACTTCTCATTTCTCTTCATCTTCTTCATATGCATCCTTGATGCATTTTCTTTGTCTTAGAGTGAGCTTTCTCATTCATGTTCATCTCTCACTTTCTTTCTCCAAGTTACTTATCTTCTTCAGTGAAGTAAGTAACTTGTTTCATCTGCTTCATCTTCCTTTCATCTGCTTCTTCCATTGGTGGCTTCTCTGAAGATCTTTCTCAAGCCTTACAAATAATAGGAACATCCAAGCATGACAATAATTAGGATTGTGATTAGTCCCCCCTTATCTTCTACCTTTGTGTCTTCTTTGTGTCTCTCTTCTCACCTCATCATTAGAGACTAAACCTTTAAGGTTTTAAGACTTTTGAATTAGGGTTATGCCTGCATCCTTCTCTTAGGATGGAGTGTATAACTTTAATCCTAAGTGTTAAACCCTTAATTTGTTTAAACCTCTTAATCAATCCATCTAATAATCATTAAGACATTAACTTGTAACTTGGGCCTTGCATTAGGCTTCTAATTCTTCCTTTATTGGTTAAGAAGGACTAACCCTAGTGCTTAATGGACAAGTCCCTCTCAAGTTGTCTTACAAACCATAAAATTCACTTCTTAATCTTACCCTTAATTAAAATCCACTTTAATAAAGGCTTGTTTTGTCATGAGGTTAATCCCTAATCATAGATTAAGTTGAGGTATCTTCCTCAGCTTAAGTGTGCTCATCTATTATCCTTCTATTAGGATGGTGTAATGGGTTCACTAATCCTTGATTATGGCTTAAACTCATTACTTAACACTAAACAAAAACTCAAAAACATCTAAATAATCACAAGTAGGTTAATGATCTTAATCCTACATCATCATGGTAATTAAGTTGAGATGTTTATCTCATACTTAAGGTATTCTCATTATCCCTAATCAAGGTCGGATATAATGAGTTTACAAGCCCTTGATTTAGGCTAAAGTTCATTAACTTATGACAAACCCCAAAAACAATAACAAAAATGAAAACACAAAAACAAACAATAATCGTCTCCTCTGGGATTCTTTTCTCACCTCACTCATTCATAAACGAGAACTTGCTTCTTCCGTCTAATGCAAGACAGTTAGCACTCGAGCCAGATGAGTCATACACTTGAGCATAGACAAGCAAGCAGTTCACGAGTCAATTTATCTTCCAGTCTCTTTGAGTCGAACTACGGTGTTCTGACTTCCTCATTGCACGAGAGGATACGCAGGCATATCCTAACTGTTATCGAACACAAGTCTCTTTGTCTTCCCCCTCTTTCAACATTCTCTTTTAAGCCTCATTCCTGAGCAATCACTTCTTGCACTGACACTTGTATATTTCTTTTACAGATTTTGCACACAGATAGCACATACACCTACCCCTTTAAACACAAACTTTCAAGCGTGGATCCCGTCGAGTACGACGGACAATTTGGGTGCTAATACCTTCCCAGGTTGTAACCAACCCCCTTTCTCAATTTCTCTGGTTCGCAACCGTCTTATCCATCTACTTCTAGGTTTATGCAGCATTACCTTTCCTTCGGGGAAAAATGCCTAGCTGGTGAATCTATTCACTTCACCTTCATTCTCTCCTTTCGCCGACCATTCGCGCTTGTACCGGGATGAAAATCTTTGGGAGCGACAGCTTGGCGACTCTACTGGGGATCCTTATATTGCAACCAGGGCTTCTGGTTCTTTTTGTGGGTTCGTCCTAGCGCTTGTTTGATTTGTGTTTATGGGGGTGTTATGTGCTACTTGTGCTTACTTATATTCTTTATTTATTGCTTTATGTACAACTTTTTTTATTGCTTTCTTTTACAGTTTTATGCATTTCATACTGTCATTATCATGTGCTGGATTTGTGTTTTCCTTGGTGGGTGGGGTTCATTGCGTGATCAAGGTCCTATACCTGGGACCTAAGTGACACATAGGCTAGAGTGACTTCATATTCTTTCCCATTCCATTTCGGTCTGGTGCGGGAATATGAAACATGGTTCAGACATAGGTATCTTCTTGAGAACTCTGTGCTACAGATTTCCTATAGTACTAGGGCTATCTGGGAAGCCTTCTAAGTCTGGATGACCTTTTTTATGTCCTTCAACATCTGAGGTGAATTAGAGGAGGATCTTTTATGGTTATTGTAAGCACTGTACCTCCGGGTTAGAAGTGTTTACACTTCTCATAACTGATCCAAGTCTGAGGATCCTTGTTCTAGAACAATACATGTGAAGGGGTTGGGATGTTTACAGGTTTGCAGGAACCATTGGCCTCATCATACCCTTTGTTACTAGATTTGTTAAGGTTGTATATTTGGACAGTTCTTGTGATATTCCTGGACTTGTGACTCTTTATTTGAGTCCCCCACCTGGTTACTGGATTTCTAAGCCTCCATCCAGACTTTTGAACACACATGGACTTTTACCAAGGCAGATAAACAGATCCAGTACTTAATCACAAACCCTTTGCATATCATTTTGCATACATCATGCTTGCATCATTTAACATTTTCTTATTTGTTTTACAGGGTATCCATCATATTATCTTTGGTTTGGTTTGACCACTTCTGCTGCTCAGACTTCCTCAGATATCATCTCCAGCACCTTCATCACTTTGCCAGTGATTTTCCTCCAGCTACCTTCATCAGAGACCCATCTCTAGCATCTCATTCAGTGACCTTCAACAGAAGTTTCTCTCAGCTTCTTTACCAGCATCCATGGACACTTCAAGAAAGAGCAACATCACTTATCACTTCCTTGAGCCCACCCTAACTGGCATCAGGCAGGTTCAGTCCCTCATTACTCCTGATCATGTCCCACTATTCAGAGAGCATTATGGAGGCATATTGGACATGGTCATGGATCTAGATGCATCTCAGAGGAGCATGATCCATACTTGCTTGCAGTTTTATGATCCTCCACTCAGATGTTTCACATTTCTTGATTTCCAGTTGGGACCTTTGTATGAAGAATTTTCCGTGTTGTTAGGGGTTCCTATCAGGAGAGGGATTCCATTCAACCCTGAGATGGTTGCTCCCAGAAATGAAGACATAGCCAGGGCATTGCATTTGGAGCCTGCCCTCATTGATCAGAACATGACAACCAAGGCTTTGGTTTCAGGCTACCCTGCATACTGCAATAGGAGAATGGAAGGTTGTCTGTGCACTTCTAGCCCTCAGTATATATGGGGTTATCTTGTTTGCAGATGAGCCAAAGTTTGTGAGCAATAATGCCATTCACCTGTTCTTATTGAGGAACCCAGTTCCTACCTTGCTAGGAGACTTCTACTACTCAGTACACTAGAGGAATGAGAAGCAAAGAGGAAGACCGGTCAGATGTTGTGCTCCTCTTTATTACTCTTGGCTGCTAAGACACTTTCCAAAATCAGATACTTTGTTGAACCCACATCAGCAAAAGAACTGGGCTAAGAGATTTATTGCCTTGACATCAGAAGACATTAGATGGTGCACTCAGAGCACCAAGGGCAAGGATATCATTACTAGTTGTGGGAAATATCCTAATGTGCCTTTGATAGGAGTAAAAGGTTGCATCAGCTACAACCCTTTACTGTTTAAAAGACAATTAGGGTATGCTTTGGTTCATCCTCCCAGAGGACAAGATTTGGCTAAAACTCCTTACTGTGAAATCCAGCCCAACTCTACTTTTGTCAGGCAAGCTGCCTAGGCTTGGGATAACATCCAGACTAAGGGAACAACCATCCTTGGCAAGTGCAACAAAATTGATTCAGCATAGTATTCTGATTGGTCTCGTACCAGAGCTCAGATCACCCAGATGCCATTCACTTTAGAAGATGTACCTGGACCTTCTACAGTACAACCTACAGCTACTGTCAGTTTGGAAGAGTTTGAAAAGCTGAAGGAAAGGAATACTCAGCTATCTGAAGCCTTGAAGAAGACTCTCTGGGAGAGAAATGACAGCCGACTAGATAATGAGACATTGGAAAGGCTCAGGATTGAGCACTTGACCAAGATTGAGAAGACGGATGACTACATCAGGAAAGCAAGAGCAGGGGAGTTAGTACTGAAGAATGCTTGCAAGGAAGCAAAAACTCAGAAGGCTGGGGCAGAGCATTATCTAGAGGAGAGCCAGGCTAGGTGGATCAGGATCACTGAATTCCGTGCACAGGAAGATCAGAGAACTCAAGCTAAGATAGAGCAACTGGAGGCTAGTGAGAAGAAGCATCAGGAGGCATTATTGGCAGCTCAGAGAGAGATATCTGAATTGAAACTCCGGGCAGGGTTGAAGAGGTCAAAGGATCAGGACAAGCATATGAAGTTAACTAGTGCCATTGCTACCAGGAACCTACTCATCAGGACTATTACAGAGCACCCAGTAGGTCTAGTGACTGAGGCCCTCCTGAAGGAATTCAGAGAAGATGACTTTGGATTAGATGTTTGACTTTTTGCTTGTACTTTTCTTTTGTTGTACTTTTTGATTTTGCAGTTGTATTTTGACCCACCATGGGGATGTATTGTAATCAAACTATGTGTTTTCACTCTTTGTAATATATCAGTTTGTATTATTTTTGGTGGGCTTTATCTATCTCTACAACATCATCAGTATTTCCTCGAGGCCTGGAAAGGTCAAAACCAAAGAACCAAACCGGATACCCTTGGAAGACAAATAGGCATCCTGCATTGCATACTAACATTTTCTTTGTTTTGTAGGTTTTTGTTTTATTTCTGTTTCTCACTTTGTTGTGGTTTCAGGAAACATTGCTCGCAGAAGAGCGTTCCCTGTCAACAGAACACACCATTACCCGACAAGAAACAACCTTCCGGGACTCCAGATGGATCAAGTTCAGCAAGACTTGAATGAAGTGAGGACCCAAATGGCCAATGAGAGGGTTGAGATGAGGAATCAGATGACCCAATTCATGACTGTAATGACTGGTTTAGCTCAAAGCCAGGAAAGACTAAGGGAGTTGGTTGAGAGACAAACTCCTGAAGAACACCATCCAGGTACAGGAGGTACCAGTAACAACGATCACGTGCAGCCTCACACTGATCCACCAGAGTTTGGGCCTCATCTAAACCTATAAATCAATGCCATAAGGTATACTCAGGGTAAAACTGCTGGAGGAAGGGTCTTGCAAGAGGATCCTCAAGAAGAGCAGTTTACAGTTTTTGGGGCTGGAGACGAGGTTTACGACCGTAGGCTGGATGAGATTGCGGAGAATCTAAGATCTCTCGAATCCCAAAACTCCCTAGGTTTTGATGTCATGGACATGGAAGGGGTGAGAATTCCTCACAAGTTCAAACCCCCGTGTTTTGAAAGGTATAATGGCACATCCTGCCCACGCACCCACCTTCAATCATTCTTGGGAAGGTTAAAAGCATACACCATGGACGAAAAGTTGTGGATGTTTTACTTCGAGGATAGTCTGACAGGGGCATCCCGAGAATGGTATTCCCATTTGACTAGAGCCACAGTAAGAAACTGGAAAGACTTGGCTGAAGCTTTTATCCGTCAGTATTAGTATAACTTAGACATGGCCCCAAACAGGACCCTCCTAATGGGAATGTCTCAATCTTCCCGTGAAAGCTTCAGGGAATATGCCCAAAGGTGGAGGCAACTTGCTGCTGCAGTTCAACCCCCCATGTCTGAGAGGGAAATGTCAGACATGTTCATGAATACTCTCCAGGGAACATATATTGACAGATTGGCTGCATTTTCTTCTACCAGCTTTGCAGATGTGGTGATAGCTGGGGAAAGAATAGAGAGCCTATTGAAGATGGGAAAGATCACCGATAACGGTGACAGTTCAAGCAGTGCAAGGAAGCCATTTGCTGGGCCCCGTAGATCTGGTGAGACAAACTCTGTGCACATAGGAAGAGGGAGACCCCAATACCTTCCCAGAACAGTTGCTGATGTTACTATCCCTGCTCCACCTCCTCAGTATACCTAACAACCACAACACTTTCCGCAACAACAATAGTTTCTGCAACAGAGATCATACAACAATAATAACATCAATCAACAACAACTCCCATTTCAACAGCGGCCATCTCAGATCAACAGGGTGATTGACCCTATTCCAATGTCGTATGCTACAGTGCTGCCACAACTCCTAAAGCTCAATCTTGTTGAGTTAAGGACATTGGCACCACCTGATCCTCAAAACCTTCCAAGAAACTACGATGTCAACGCTAGATGTGCTTTTCATTCCAACGCACCTGGTCACTCTACAGAAAAATGCAGAGCTCTGCATATGAAGGTTCAGGATCTGGTAGATTCAAAAGCCCTGAACTTTGCACCTCCACCCAATGTAATGAAAAATCCTATGCCAAGCCATAGTGGGCCAAGGATTAATGCTATTGAGGATGGTTCACCCATGAGTTTAATAGAAGACATTACAGGTATTCAGACACCTCTGCCAGAGGTTAAAGCCCAGCTTTTAAAGTGCCAAGTGTTCCCAGGTTGTGAGGCCTGTTGTTAATTATGCAAACTTTCTGAGAATGGGTGTGCTAGCTTGAGGAGTGGAATTAATGGTTTGATCAAAGAAGGCGTTCTGCAAATTACAACAACTGCTTCTACAACACCAACAACTCTTTTGTCAACAACAAGCGAATCTTCTACAACTACAACAACCATTGTTCCAACTGATTCGTCTACAACTTCAGCAATCATTCCATCTATCACTTCAACACACAACAATTCATTTGCACCAGCTACTACAACTTCAACAACTACCAACAATAATGTTTCCGCTGTCACAATTTATTATGACCCGACAACGGTCCCGAATTCCAATAACTTTCAACAGTCTCAACAGTTTCAACAAAGCTTCAATTCACCTCCACCAACATCCACCAGAGGTCCTATTACTATTTTCTATGATCCACAAACCATTACGGTTCCAACATCTGTTGCAGTGAGTCCAGTCACTATCACAATGCCAGGACCAATCCCATATGATAAAGACAGTGTTATACCATGGCATTATGGTGCTGATATGTACTGCAACGGAGAGAAAGTCCTTCTTGATTCTCCAGTTCTCACTCCCTAAGTGGATAATGTTGGGGGAGGCGGAGGCTTCACCCGAAGCAGACGTCTCTTCGCATCACAAGTCCCTAAAACCAACACTGAGGCAGAGGCTGCTGCCAGAGCCAAGGGGAAGAGTGTGATACCTGAAGAATCTGCACCAAAAGAGAATCATAAATCATCTTTCGACCAAGACGTGGATGAATTTATGAGGATTATTAAAAGAAGCGACTATAAAGTTGTGGACCAGCTCCACCAGACTCCTTCAAAGATCTCTATATTATCACTGTTGTTGTGTTCTGAAGCCTATCGGGATGCACTACTCAAGGTTCTGCACGCTGCCTACGTGTCAGAAGAGATCACTGTGATTCAATTGGAAACAGTAGTGTCAAGTGTCAATACTAGCCATGGGCTAGGTTTCACTGATGTTGATTTAACAACAGAAGGACGTCTCCACAACAAAGCCTTGCACATAACCCTGGAGTGCAAAGGAGCTGTACTATCTCATGTTCTTGTAGACATTGGGTCCTCACTCAATGTCTTACCCAAAAAAGCCCTTGTCAAACTCGAATATGATGGGATAGCTCTCTGGCCAAGTAATCTTATGGTCATGGCTTTTGATGGCTCCAAAAGATCTGTTCTTGGAGAGGTGGAGCTGCCAGTGATAATCGGTCCGCAGGTCTTTAAGACCACTTTCTATGTGATAGACATACAGCCTGCTTACAGTTGTTTGTTAGGTCGACCTTGGATTCACGTCGCAGGCGCAGTAACGTTGACCCATCACTAAAAACTGAAGTATGAGTGGGAAGGACAGATTATCACCATCTGCGGTGAGGAGGGCATATTTGTTAGCCATCTGGTTACGTACAAGTATATTGAGATGGATGGTGAAATCCATGAGAAAATGAGCCAAGGGTTCGAGGCCATGAATGTCAATGAGGCTACTGAAGATTTTGCTGCATCCCAGGAAGACAGGATGGGTACTTCAATTGTTTCCTATCAGCAAGCTCGGAAGGTTGTTGAAGAAGGTAATGCTCAAGGTTGGGGCAGGCTGCTGCCAGTGGAAATGAAGGAAGATAGATTCGGTTTGGGTTACAGACCATTCCGACAAGATCAATCAGAGGCTGCTAAGGAGCCCAAGTTCATCAGTGGGGGATGCTCACCCTAAATGTTGTTAACAATCTGGAAGACGAGGCGGAAAGCGACCGCAACCTGGAGAACTGGATACGTCCAAGGATCCCGGGGAACCAAGTCCTTA
This sequence comes from Lathyrus aphaca, assembly GCA_963966055.1. Taxonomy (NCBI): domain Eukaryota; kingdom Viridiplantae; phylum Streptophyta; class Magnoliopsida; order Fabales; family Fabaceae; genus Lathyrus; species Lathyrus aphaca. The sequence goes on from OZ014525.1 coordinate 355,083,385, forward strand.
ACCGGTCTTCCCAGGAAATCATAAGGGTTACTCCTGTAGAGTAATTATTATTTCCTGTCTTTTTTAGCATGCATCAAGTCCTGCATCTTGCCCAAGGTGTCAGGACTCATTTTGTAATAGGGCCATATTGTAATTTTGTGCAAATGATTAATCAATGAATATCGAACATCTTTTGCAAACGAGTCTCTTTTTCGCTCACTGTCTTTTTCATTTTTCACTTTTGAACAAAATAATAAAATGACAATGTTTTCAAAATAAATAACTTCATTTTCACTTTTTCTAAACAAGATTAAAACTGATCACTAAAAAGAACCAATCTCAACCCATGCAGAGATTATCCTCCAGAGTGCACCGACAACAACATTGCTATGACCTCGTATGACTTCAGCAATCCAATTAATCAAGCTGATGAAGGGGTTGAAGAAGACTATGAGTTACCAAAAGAGTTAGTCAGGTTGTTGAGACAGGAAGAGAAAGTGATCACTCCTCATCAGGAGGAGGTTGAAACAATCAATCTTGGTACCGAAGAGGATTTGAAAGAAGTGAAAATTGGGGCCAGTCTGCAAGAATCAGTGAAGGAACAGCTTATTGACATGCTTCGAGAATACGTCGACGTCTTTGCTATGTCCTATCAAGACATGCCGGGTCTTAATACTGATATTGTTGTGCACAAGCTGCCTTTGAAAGAAGATTGTCCTCCAATAAAACAGAAGCTACGCCGTACTCGTCCAGATATGGCTATGAAGATTAAAGAAGAAGTACAAAAACAGTGGGACGCCAGTTTCCTTGCTGTAACTAGTTACCCGCCGTGGGTTGCTAATATTGTACCAGTACCTAAGAAGGATGGAAAAGTACGTATGTGTGTGGATTACCGGGATCTGAACAGAGCTAGCCCGAAGGATGATTTCCCATTACCCCACATTGATGTATTGGTCGACAACACAACTCAGTTCTTGGTGTGTTTCCTTCATGGATGGCTTTTCAGGGTATAATCAGATCAAAATGTCACCCGAAGACATGGAGAAGACAACCTTCATTACACCTTGGGGCATATTTTGTTATAAGGTAATGCCATTCGGGCTGAAGAATGTCGGTGCTACTTATCAACGGTCCATGGTAACGTTATTCCACGACATGATCCACAAAGAAATTGAATGTTACGTGGATGATATGATTGCCAAGTCCCTCACTGAAGAAGACCATCTGGTAAATCTGCTGAAGTTGTTCAAGTGTCTGAGAAAGTATCAGCTAAAGCTAAACCCCAACAAATGCACATTCGGGGTACGGTCCGGTAAACTTCTGGGATTCATCGTAAGTGAAAAAGGAATTGAAGTTGATCTTGACAAAGTCAAAGCCATTCAGGAGATGCCTGCACCTAGGACTGAAAAGGAAGTTTGGGGGTTTTTAGGTAGATTGAACTACATATCAAGGTTCATATCTCATCTTACTGCAACCTGTGAGCCCCTGTTCAAATTGTTAAGAAAAGAACAAACGGTCAGGTGGAACGAAGATTGTCAGAAGGCTTTTGACAAAATCAAGGAGTACCTGCAAGAACCTCCAATCCTTATGCCTCCAGTTGAAGGAAGACCACTAATAATGTACCTGACAATATTAGAAGGATCAATGGGGTGTGTGTTGGGCCAGCATGACGAGTCTGGTCAAAAAGGGTATGCAATATACTACCTAAGCAAAACGTTTACCGACTTTGAACAACGTTATTCACTGCTCGAGAAAACTTGTTGTGCTTTAGCGTGGGCTGCTCACCGACTAAGACAATATATGTTGACTCACACTACTTTGTTGATCTCAAAGATGGACCCCGTCAAGTACATATTTGAGAAGCCAGCACTTACTGGAAGGGTTGCAAGATGGCAAATGATTCTGACAGAGTATGCCATTCATTACACATCTCAAAAGGCCATCAAAGGCAGTGTACTGTCTGACTATCTAGCTGAGCAACCCATTGATGATTACCAACCAATGAGATTTGACTTCGCAGATGAAGACATCGTGTACTTAAATGCAAAAGATCATGAAGAGCCTGTTCACACTGAAGGTCCTGACCCAGAAGAAGAATGGACAATGATGTTTGATGGGGCTGTCAATATGAATGCTCGTGGAGTTGGTGCAGTGCTTATTACACCTAAAGGAGTTCATATGCCTTTCTCGGCAAAAATCATCTTTGTATGCACTAACAACGAAGCTGAATACAGAGCCTATATCATGGGACTTGAGGAAGCCATTGACCTCAGGATCAAAACTCTAACTGTATTCGGAGATTCAGCTTTGGTAATCAATCAGACCAACGGCAAATGGTACACTCACGAAAAGCATCTGATCCCATACCGTGACTATACGAGGAGATTATTGACTTTCTTCACAACAGTCAAACTTGAGTATATCCCTCGAGACGAAAATCAGTTCGCAAATGCTTTGGCCACCATTTCCTCCATGATCAAGGTTCAAACTGCCAATTATGTGCCTCGGATTTCGGTATCCAGATTGGACCGACCAGCATACGTATTCTCCGTGGACATTGCAAAAGATGACAAGCCTTGGTTCTATGACATCAAATGTTTCTTAGAGGATCAAACATACCCACCTGGGGCATCATCCAATGATAAGAAGACATTAAGAAGGTTGGCTGGCAGTTTCTTCCTTAATGCTGATGGTTCATTATACAAGCGAAACTTTGACATGGTACTACTCAGATGTGTTGATAAGAAAGAGGCAGACTTGTTAATGGACGAGGTGCATGAAGGATCTTTCAGTACCCATGCTGGAGGACACGCAATGGCTAAGAAATTGTTAAGATCAGGTTACTACTGGATCATAATGGATGCAAACTGTTGTGCCTATGCCAGGAAGTGTCATAAATGCCAGATTTATGCAGACAAAGTGCATGTGCCTCCGAATCCGTTGAACGTGATGTCTTCACCTTGGCCCTTTGCAATGTGGGGCATTGACATGATTGGAAAGATCGAGCTGACTGCTTCAAATGGCCACAAATTCATATTGGTAGCCATTGATTACTTCACCAACTGGGTTGAAGCAGCTTCATATGCAAACGTCACCGGGCAAGTGGTAGCCATATTTCTGAAAAGAGACATCATCTGTCGATATGGAGTACCCGAACGAATCATTACCGATAATGGTTCCAATTTGAACAACAAAATGATGGCGGAACTTTGCCGGGACTTCAAGATACAACATCACAACTCTTCTCCTTACAGGCCAAAGATGAATAGCGTTGTTGAAGCAGCTAACAAAAACATCAAGAAGATTGTGCAGAAGATGGTGGTCACTTATAAAGACTGGCACGAAATGTTACCATTTGCCTTGCATGGGTACCGAACCTCAATCCGAACATCCACTGGGGAAACACCTTATCAGCTTGTGTACGATATGGAAGCTGTCCTACCTGTCGAAGTTGAGCTACCCTCCTTACGGGTACTGATGGATGTAAAGATGAATGAAGCAGAATGGGTCTGATCTCGGTACAATCAACTAAATCTGATCGAAGAAAAGAGATTAGCTGCAATATGTCATGGGCAGTTATATCAGAAAAGGATGAAGAAAGCCTTTGATCAGAAAGTTAGGCTCCGGGAATACCAAGTAGGAGATCTTGTGCTGAAAAGACTCCTTCCTCCTCATACAGACCACAAGGGCAAATGGACTCCAAATTACGATGGTCCATTCATAATAAAGAATGTTTTCTCTGGTGGAGCACTAATGCTCACTATTATGGATGGTGAAGATTTCTTATCCCCTGTGAATTCAGATGCAGTTAAAAAATACTTCGCATAAAATGACCCGCAGGACATAAAAACAGAATGTATGTCCAGGCAAGAATAGGGCATCCCGGTGAGTCAAAAACAAAATAAAAGACTCAGGCAAAAATAAGGGAAAAAATTGAAAAAAAAATACACCCGTTGAGTTGAAAAGCCGCATTGGACAACTCAGGCAAAAATGGGTATCCTGGTGGATTGAAAACCCGAAAGGGCGATCCATGCAAAATTAGGGAATAAGCGAACAACTGTATTCTGAATTCGTCTGTATCACTCACAACACGGTAAGCTTCGAAAGGATAAATCATCAGCCAAAATCAACCTTCTTTAGAAAGCAGGACGAGAAGAATGTCAAGGTCATACATGTCATAGCAAAGGAAGCTCGTCGGAGCGTCGTCAACATTGCCAACACTTTTACTTTTCTAAATTTGTAACAATCCCCTCATTCTAGGGGATCTGTTTCTTTGACTGTATCTTCCAATTAAGGGCACCCAGATTAATAAAATTAGAGATTTCCAGTCACATCTTTTCCTGTACATTGTTTTGTTTTGTTTGCAAAATGTCCAATATCCATGATATAATATTTGCATAAAACAAATGAGCCATTCTTAATAAATGCTTGCAGGAAATGTATTTACTCTCAGGAATATCTAACTCCTATGACGGAATCCGGTAAGGGATACCTCGGGATACTCGTGTGTTTCTTTGTCTTAACAGGTTACATGTATTCAATACACAGCATGGAACGTGCCAAGCATCACTTCCCCAGCATACCTCCCCAAATAGCATCCGGAATGCTTTTCCCCAGCGGAGTTGTCAAAGCCTCCTCACTACCAGCAGAAGTCTATTCAACAGGAGCTTCCCCCAGCCGGGATCCCCACAGAGTTCTCTAGGAAGATCGTTCAGTGATCTTTCCCTCCCCAAGCAGAGTGTCGGGTCTCTTAAAGGCAAAAGAACTATCTCCCCGCAGAGTTCCAGCCTCTCCTCAGAAGAACAATACCTGAATTTCTCACACAACAAAGTGACGAAAGCTTCCTTATCCCCAGCGGGGTTTTCTCCTTATAGGATGGGTCTACCAATGATCTAGTTCCCCAAGCAGAGCTATAAATCCTAGCAGATCCACCAATGATCTTCCCCAGCTGGGATATTCCTCCAAGCAGATCAGCCAGAGATCTAGTATTCAGTGGGATCCAAATCCCGGACCGGTTACTCTCTTGCATAATCATGGCATTCGCATCATAAATCACCAAACTAAGCGTAGCATTCCGTCTAATATGGAGCATTACGGCAAAAATCAAACATTTGAATTATCACAAGCCAAGTTCAAGCTAGTCACCTGCAAATACTATCAATACCTCATCAGTAAAACCCACATCCCTTGCAAATAAAATCCAAAGCATCCTCTTTGCACTCTCCAACACAAATGCATGTTCATATATACCTTTTTGACACTCGTCCGTGTCATTTTATTCCCCTGCAGATATAAGCCACAAACATCCTCTTTGAATACGAATATATATACATTCTCTTTTGACACTCCCCCGTGTCACCTTTCCCCAGCACAGTTACCAAAACACTTACACTTCTCTATAATACACTCTTTTCGACACTCGTCTGTGTCATCCTATCCCTGCATGTCGCTAGAACACATTTTGCATATAAGTTCATAACTTATACGCTTTCCCTTCTGACTCCCGTCTGTGTCACTATTCCACAACAAGTTGAACACCCGTCCGTGTCTTGTTCATACTTCACAAAACTTGTTCATACTTATACAGATACTCGTCCGTATCTTGTATATACAATTATTCCCCACAGATTCAACACTCGTACGTGTTCTTTGTTAACTAGTTGGTACTTGTCCTTATCATCATCTCTGAACACGCATCAGCGTTTGTTTCTCCTGATACTCGTCTGTATCATGGTCTTAAGGATGCTCGTCCACGTCTTCAATCTATACACATTGTCAAACACTTATACCTTTTATTTCTTAAGCGTAAGCACTCGTCCGTGTTTACCATTCCCCAGCAGAACAACTTTCCTTCTATCCGACATTCGTCCTATATCGTGATACTTTTGGCAGTCGTACCCTGCCAAGTGATCGTCCTTCACCTTTGGATGATCGTCCCTCATCCCTTTCCCCAGTGGAGTCTCCATTATTGAAACCCTTTTCTATCTGACATTCGTCCTATGTCGTGATATTTAGCAGTCGTCCCCTGCTAGGTGATCGTCCTTCACCTCTTGATGATCGTCCTTCAACATTTTATCTGATGGTCGTCCCCATCATTGATCTTATTATCTGACATTCGTCATATGTCATGATAAACCCAAAAATCAGCCGTCCCCTGCTAGGTGATCGTCATTCACCTTTGATGACCGTCCCTCATCATTATTTCATTTATTCTTTAAGACCCGATGGCCGTCTCCATCGTTGTTTACCTTACTTTACAAACCTGATGGCCGTCCCCATCATTGTTTACTTTACTTTCCGAGAATGATGGTCGTCCCCGTCATGATCTCTTTATTTCCCCAGCATATCGGCCGTCCCCATCATTGCTTTATCCCCAGCAGTCGTCCTCTGCTCGATGGTCGTCCTCCATCGCCTGCATTTGTTAATCATACTATACTTTCTTTTACAATTTATATCCCTTTTCTTCTTCTCCCCAGCGAGTGCAAATTTTGGACTGTCTTTGGTATTCAACCACAAGTTATCTTGTTTGTCTGTTAAGCCCGTCGCTTACATCCTGCACAGCTAACTCATGTTTGAATAGGGGAAGCTGTAAACACCCCAAATTTTCCCTCACTAATTTCACACCATGGCTTGTTATCTTTCATCTTTGCATAAGTTTAAGCATATCATCTCATATTGCATTTTTGTTTCACTTCATTAGTTCAAATCCATCTGCATCTAGGGTTTGTGATCTGAGCAATCCAAGGATCCATCTGAGCCACTCCAAAGGTCTCCGATCATTCCAAGAGGGTCCATGTGTGTTCTATCATCATATTATATCTCTCAAAGATCAAGGAAGTCAAAAAATCACAAGAACTTGGAAAACATGGAAGCAGAGCTAGGGTTTCACTGCATAGATGACCTGAAATTAGGGTTTTGGTTTCAGAGGCCATAACTCCAAATTTTTTGGTCATTCTTGTTTCTAATTGTCTCAATATGTTATAAGGATCATGTGTACCAAGTTTGATGAAGAAATTCATTGTGGAAGTCATTTGTTCACTAGGTAACTTCTTGAGCAAGTCAGAGCAAAATCAGGGCATCTGAGGCCCCCAACAATGGAACCAATGTGGATTTTTCATCAAATTGAAGTTATATGATCTTTATTTGATCATTGAAGTGCTTTAAAGTTCACAAAATTGAAGAAATTTGAGCTAAACCAAAAGTTTCCAAAAATGGAAATGACTTGTAATGGAAACTTTCCATTTTGGGAAAGTTTTTCAACCTCCTCTTTCTCAACCAAACATGCTTCAAATGAAAACTTGTTGGTCATGAAAGTTGTAGATTGGATCATTCCCTTTTCAAAAACTACAAGAACATGTTCTAATTCATTATGGAACTCAAGATATGGCCTTGCAATGTTAGCAAAAATCCTATAATTTTTACTTTCACACAAAAGAGGATTTTTTGCAATTTCACATAACAAGCCATTTTGTGACCTCTAATCACTCTCTAAGCATCATACCAACATAATACAATGCATTGTGACCAAAATTTCCCAAACAATCATTCTATTTCATGCCTTGAACTTCAAGAAATTCAAAAAGGGCCAAAGTTCTTCAAATTTGCAAAAGGGCATGAATCTTCTCATACACTTGCTGCAGCACCCCAAATCATTTTCCATGGTTCTCCTTGATCAATGCTGAGGCTAGAATGCCCTTGAACAACCCCTGCCATAGCCCATACCTCAAGTACAAGTTATGTTGACATTTTGGCAACTTGCCCATACCAATCACCACAGGCCACCACCCACTTTCTGACCTATCAAACAATGTTATGTGGACTAAAAGCAAGCCAATCCATAACACACACAAGCCTGAATCAGTTTATACACCAAGTTTCACAAAAATCACCCTCAAGCAAAACTTTCAAAACTCTCTGTCCAGCCACTCAAACTTCAAAAAAACTTCACCATTCAACTCACCATCATCATTAGAACATTTCCCAACCTTCAAACCAGCCTGAAAGCCAGCCAAACACAAACACGATTTCAGACCAGTTGAAGTGCAAACACTCAATCCAGCCATTCTAAACTCCATCCAAGCACTACAACATCATCAAGGGGGTCAAGTAAAGAGGATTTGCACAAAAGAAGAGGTCCAAAATCTCCAAGAGTGAAAGCTTCAGCTCAGGTAACCACCTTCAAATTTTTTTCCAGAACTCCTCTTTTATGTTATAGAATGATTCTATGTGTTTCCCTGATTGCCATGATATTTTGTTTAAAAAATGGTTGATTTTTAAGCATTTCACAAGCTTCTGAAATTTTTGTTTGATTTTCCGTTTTGCTTGGATTCTTGTTGTTCATGTAAAATAAATGGAATCTGTTGGGTTATTCTTGTTTAGAGTGATGTGAGGATCATTCCTAGAGAGTTTGATGTGTTTCTATTGCGTTTTGAGTGAGATAGCATGTTTGTCTTGCCGGAGAAGATGACCGGTGCTAGCTCCGGTCACCTGAAAATAATTAGGGTTAGCAATTAGGGTTAATCAGTCAGGTTTAAATCTGGACCTTTGGATTTAGGTTCCCGCGCGCATGAAAGGCTCAGATCACTTCACTTAAGTTTAATTATTAATTAATTAGGTTAATTAGTTAATTAACTCATATTCAATCCCAGCCCCACATCTACGCGCGCAGTCAATGCCAGTTAAAACCCAGACCATTGGATCAGTTGACTTAACTTATTTTCATTTTTTATTTCATTTAAATCCTAGTTTCTTTACCATTTTATTTAAAATACTTAGAAATATTATAAAAACATTTCCTTCTGCATTTTAATTTCAAATATTTTTCTTCACCCAAAAAACATTTTTATTTTTATTTTTTGCATTAAAAAATCATTTTAAAAATATTTAAATGTTTATTTTAATTAATTAATGGAAATTAATTAATTAAAATACCATTTAGGTTTCTAAAAATCCCAAAAAAATTCACATTGCATCTTAGGACATTTAGAAACATTGTCAAACCATTCATACAAATTTCTTTTTGGTTTTGATCCAACTTTGACATTTTTCTTGAATTTAGGGTTCCTAAAATTCCCTTTTTGGAACCCTAACTTTGAAAATTGTTTTCCATATAGCATGTAGTTTCTATGATATTTTTGTTATGAATTTATCTTTCATTTTCAATTTGATTTGCATTTTTCCTCTTAAGGTATCCAAAAACCCTAGTTAACTTAGAAAAATCACAACTTCTTTTAGGTTAAGAGTTGTACCTTCTCCTTTGGGGTGTGATATCATATGGGGTTAGAGTTTGTTTGAGTTCTTTTGCAAATTTTTATCATGTGAATTGCTTCTGTTTTTGTCATTTGCATCTCATCCTTTCATGAAACCCTAATCTTGCATCCATACTTGCATTTTACATTGCATATCATGAACATATGAACTTTCCATGACATTCTATGAACTTTTATGCCATCTTAGACATCTTGAGACATTGCTTGAACATTTCTTGGTCATTTCTTCATACATTTTCTATGCTTTGCATCCATTTCATTTCATAAACATCTATGTGTTCTCATGCTTCCTTTGCATTCTTTCTCTTTGTATGAACATTCATAGCACTTGGTTTGCCTTTGCATCTTCTCATAGCATCATTTGCATCATGTGATTGCTTTTGGTTTTGTTTCTTTGTCATTTCATATGCTTCATTTCACTTCATTTCTTTCTTTATGCTAACATTTTCAGGTGGATTGTAATTTGAGAAGTGAATTTGCCTTCGCTTCTCATTTCTCTTCATCTTCTTCATATGCCTCCTTGCTGCATTTTCTTTGTCTTAGAGTGAGCTTGCTCATTCATGTTCATCTCTCACTTTCTTTCTCCAAGTTACTTATCTTCTTCAGTAAAGTAAGTAACTTGTTTCATCTGCTTCATCTTCCTTTCATCTGCTTCTTCCATTGGTGGCTTCTCTGAAGATCTTTCTCAAGCCTTACAAACCATAGAAAAATCCAAGCATGACAATAATTAGGGTTGAGATTAGACCCCCCTTAGCTTCTACCTTTGTGTCTTCTTTGTTTCTCTCTTCTCACCTCATCATTAGAGACTAAACCTTTAAGGTTTTAAGACTTTGGAAGTAGGGTTATGCCTGCATCCTTCTCTTAGGATGGAGTGTATAACTTTAATCCTAAGTGTTAAACCCTTAATTTGTTTAAACCTCTTAATCAATCCATCTAATAATCATTAAGACATTAACTTGTAACTTGGGCCTTGCATTAGGGTTCTAATTCTTCCTTTATTGGTTAAGAAGGACTAACCCTAGTGCTTAATGGATAAGTCCCTCTCAAGTTGTCTTACAAACCATAAAATTCACTTCTTAATCTTACCCTTAATTAAAATCCACTTTAATAAAGGCTTGTTTTGTCACGAGGTTAATCCCTAATCATGGATTAAGTTGAGGTATCTTCCTCAGCTTAAGTGTGCTCATTTATTATCCTTTTATTAGGATGGTGTAATGGGTTCACTAATCCTTGATTATGGCTTAAGCTCATTACTTAACACTAAACAAAAACTCAAAAACATCTAAATAATCACAAGTAGGTTAATGATCTTAATCCTACATCATCATGGTAATTAAGTTGAGATGTTTATCTCATACTTAAGGTATTCTCATTATCCCTAATCAAGGGAGGATATAATGAGTTTACAAGCCCTTGATTTAGGTTTAAGCTCGTTAACTTATGACAAACCCCAAAAACAATAACAAAATTGAAAACACAAAAACAAACATTAATCGTCTTCTCCGGGATTCTTTTCTCACATCACTCATTCATAAACGAGAACTTGCTTCTTCCGTCTAATGCAAGGCAGTTAGCACTCGAGCCAGACGAGTCATACACTTGAGCATAGACAAGCAAGCAGTTCACCAGTCAATTTATCTTCCAGTCTCTTTGAGTCGAACTACGGTGTTCTGACTTCCTCATTGCACGAGAGGATAGGTAGGCATAACTTAACTGTTATCGAACAAAAGTCTCTTTGTCTCCCCCCTCTTTCAGCATTCTCTTTTAAGCCTCATTCCTGAGCAATCACTTCTTGCACTGACACTTGTATATTTCTTTTTCAGCTTTTGCACACAGATAGCACATACATCTACCCCTTTAAACACAAACTTTCAAGCGTGGATCCCGTTGAGTACGACGAACAATCTGGGTGCTAATACCTTCCCAAGTTGTAACCAACCCCCTTTCTCAGTTTCTCTGGTTCGCAACTGTCTTATTAATCTACTTCTAGGTTTATGCAACATTACCTTTCCTTCGGGATAAAAATGCCTAGCTGGCGACTCTATTCACTTCACCTCATTCTCTCCTTTCGCCGACCGTCCGCGCTTGTATCGGGATGCAAATCTTTGGGAGCGACAACCTTCACTTCCTTGTGCCACACTCTAAAAAGACTTCTAAAAAACACAAACAAACAATAAGCGTCTTTCCTTAGGGAATTCTCTTCTAACCTCATTCACTCTTTACGTACGAACTTGTCACTACTTGTCATTTTGCAAGACGGTTACGCAATCGTCGTTCGAGCCTGCAACACCTGAGCATTGACATAGGCAGTTCAAGCCTTAAGACACAAGCAATCTTTTCCACCCCTAGTTAGGGGAACTACAGCGACTCTGATCCTCATTGTCCAGATGAGGTACGTAGGCAGCGGGGTAGGCCCGTTCGAGCACAATCTTTATTTTACCTACATTTTTCCTTTTCATTTCTCTTTCAGTTCCCTTTTCTTTTCTTTCAACCAATTCATTTCCTTTTCTTTGCAGCAACTTTCATTCTTCACCCTTTGAAACAATTTCTTTGCAAGCGTGGATCCCGTCGGGTACGGCGGACGATCTGAGGTGCTAATACCTTCCCAGGTCATAACCGACTCCCGAACTCAGTCTCTTTGGTTCGCAGGACCAGTGTCCTTTCTTTTCTTTTCTCCTGGTTTGTGCAACATTATCATTCCCGTTCCTTCGGGATAAAAATGTCTGGATGGTGACTCTACCTCTTTTCCGCGCTACTTTCGCGTTTGTACCAGGATGGAAATCCAGGGAGCGACAACTGGCGACTCTACTGGGGATCGGACCCAGAATCTCTAGTTCCTTTGAGAGTCTCTCCTAGCGCTTGCGTGTTTTTGTTTCTCTAGGTGTTGATTGTTTACTACTGTGTGTATATGTTGTTGTTGTTGTTTATTTGCAGTTTTATTTACAGCTTTATTTACAGTTTTCAGTATTTATTTCCATGCATCATTTATTATTACTGGACTGTCTGGACTGGTTTTCTGTTTGGTGGGACTGGGTGTTACTTGTGTGTGGTGAGATGAGACTAGCCAAATACCCGGCTTGAGTGCACCATAGGATTTAGTGTGGACAATCACTTTGGCCCTATGTCATCTTGTCATGGGGGTATTAGTGCGTTCACACCTAGATTCGCGACCGTCTTTGAAATGTCTTGATATAGGGATCTTCCCTCCTTCATTACACAACCTTGAGGACCTTGTGGAAACATCCCTCCCCAGTGGTGACAGTGGCAGACCACATTTTGTGGCAAACCCATTCGCACCCGAGGGCCAACTTGGAACTCGCATAGGATGGCCTGGTTCTCTTATAGGAACTCAGTCGAAAGTATCTGGTCGTATGACACTAGTATTGTATCCTACGGGCTGAATGTACTATTGTTTCTCGATTTCAGTGCTCAAGGCTGGGGACTTATAAGGGATGCTTGTTTTCCCGGACTCAGCTGAGGCCTCCTTGAGTAGTACATAATGCCAAACCGATTCCCTGATTTGGTCATGAGCCATTTCTCGGAAATGGTGAAAGTATTATTTCTATTCGGCTTTGAGAGTCCGTGATGTTTGACCCGGAGCACACCGGTGAGATTGGGAGGGGTTTACAGGTTTGCAGGAACCCTTTTGACCTCATCATACCCACTGCCATTATAGTTGTATGTGTTGATTTGACATTTTTGATCTATGGTGTTCTTGATCTAGTTGGTTTGATAGTTTGATCTGAGGATATCTGTGACTCCTTCAAGGGTATATGGACTAATATTCAGAGGACTTGTAGTTTGAGATCACTTGATTCCTGCAAACAGCACCCAGACAGTCCCAGATTGATCATACTTTCCTTGCATTTGCATTTGCATTTGCATCATATCATAACATCCTTAACATCTTAATGTTTTCATTTTACAGGTCACATTGGCACACCTTGTTCTGGTATTTGTTGATATCTCATATCCAGATGGCAAGCATCATCACAGTTCTCAAAAAGAATAATGCACAATATACCTTTCCACAACCAGAGGTGAAGAAACTACACCAGCTGAAGGGACTGATGAATGATAAGATTTTAGGAGATTTTAGGGCTAGGTTTGGGCAGATTCTCAGGTATATGGACAAGCCAACAGAAGACCAAAGGGATAGCATCCACATTCTACTTCAGTTCTATGATGCTCCATTATGCTGTTTTGTATTCCAAGATTATATCTTAGCTCCTACACTGGAAGAGATTGCTAGTTTGCTGCATGTTCCCCTCAGTGGAAGACAACCTTACTACAACTCAGGGATGGTACTCCAGGCAGAGGAGATTGCTCAAAGGTGTCATTTGCCTTTAAGCAAAGTGGATCAAAGCTTGAGGAGTAGCAAGGGGAAGGGTTTGTCTTGCAATATGCTGATTCAGGAAGCTCTGGTATATGCTCAAGATGATCAATGGGCACAATTCAGTGTACTTTTGGCCTTGATGGTTTATGGAACCAGTCTCTTTCCAAGTGACCAAGGAATGGTAAGTCCGGAGGCTGTTGCCATTTTCTTCAGAAGGAATCCCATGCCTACTTTGTTAGGTGACTTCTATTATGGGGTCCACTACAGGAATGAGAAGAAGGGAGGTCATGTAAGCTGCTGTGTGCCTCTGTTTGCTGACTGGTCTGCTAGGCAGTTGCCTAAAGTGGGACCCTTTAAGGATTTGAAGGGAGAATGGAAATGGTCCCGAAGATTGATGGGACTGACTGCAAGTGATATCAGTTGGGGGTATGATAGGAATGTGTTAGGGAAGGAGATGATTGTAAAGTGCAACTGGTTTCCTAATGTCCCATTGATTGGTAGGAAAGGAATGATTAGTTATAATCCAATTCTCGCAAGAAGGCAACTTGGATATCCTCTGAGAGAGTCCCCTTCTGATGAGGATGTGAGAGAATCATTGTATCTTCCTATTGAAGGGAATGTTGACATGGCCATCCAGGTATTCCAAGCTTGGGATATCAGGACCCAAAAAGGGAAAAAAGAATTTGGGAGGGTAGACCCCAACATGTATGAGCCTTTTGCATCATGGTTAAAGAAGCATGTCAAGATTACTTTGTTGCCTTTTTCTTTGGAGCTTCTCCTCTATCCAAAGGAGGTAATTTCACAGAAGACTCCTGTAGCACCAAGCACTGTTCCTTTGGAAGATTATCAAAGGCTTGAAGCTCAACTGAAGGAGTTGAAGTTGGAACACACATAAATGGTTAGATTGCATCATTAGTTAGCAATCTCCAAGTTGACCATAGAAGAGAAACTGCACAAGGCACAGGTGGAACAAGAGGCTAAGGACAAGGAGTTTGCAGAAAGAGAGGCTTACTTCTAGAGGAGAGGGTTGATGGATATCAAGAGAGAAGAATTATTCAAGAAAAACAAAAAGGCTCTTAGGGATGCTAGACAATCTCTTACTTGGGTGTATGGTCAAAAAGAGCAAGATCAAGCAGAGTACCAGAAGAAAGAAGAGATGTTCAAATTGCAGATTGTTGCTCAAGGAGAAGAGTTAGAACAAGCATACAAGAGGCAACAGGAGGTATCTCAGCAGCTGCATGAGGCTATGGAAGAGGTAGCAGGTCTTAGAAGAAGAGCAGATGTGAAGAGAACTCGAGTAGAGATGAGAGAAGAGGCAGAATCTTCTTTTAGCTTGGAGTTCTAGTTTTTCTTTATTTTTCCGATCACCTACAAAATTATTGTAGGGGTCTATTTTAATTAGTGTATTTTTTGTGTTATGTAAACTTTAAACCCTACGGGCATGTTGTGTGTGCCTTGAGGCCTTTATTTTATTGCATCTTTCTTTTGTCAAAGTTCCTCGAGCTGCATTGTTTCTTTTCATGGCTTGGTTGTGGAAATGGTGTGAAAATAGTGAAAGAAAGGATAAAAACAGGTTGATTCCCCAAAGCCATCTAGATTTTGCATGAGATACCAGAACTAGGGGCAATAAGGGATTGATAATGAAAACATGAAGATTGTATTGCATATAACGTGTTTGTTTGTTTTGCAGGTAGTTCATCAGTTTTCTAATGTTTGTATCAATTTCAGGCACTATAGCTCCCAGGAAGATTTGGGAACAGCCAACGGTGCATAGATACCCTACGAAAGTGAACAGAGAGAGAGTAATGGATCAAATGCAAGCGGATCTGGCTGACCTAAGGACAAGAATGGATAACTTCATGACCCTCATGGCTGGGATGGGTCAAACTCAAGAGCGTCTGCGCGAAATGGTAGAAAACAATCAAGTCAGGAATAATGGGACAGTAGATGGAGGTAATCGCAATGGGGCTGGCGCACGTCACGTAGAAATTCTCGTAGTGTAACCAGGGGTCACTATTGTCAATGATGGAGTGAATAACATGCAGATGGATGGGAAGGATGAACAATTCACTTTGTTGGACGAGACAGAAGGCCAAGGAATTGACATGAATAGAAGGTTCGAAGAAATGGCTGAGCAAATTCGTGCCATTCAATCTCAGAGTTCTCTGGGGTTTCATATTACTGACTTGGGCTTGGTGCCAGGGGTGAGAATTCCCTACAAGTTCAAGGTCCCTACTTTTGATAAGTATAACGGCACAGCTTGCCCAAAAACTCACCTCCAGTCTTTTGTGGGAAGGATTGCTGCTCATACGGACGATGAGAAGCTGTGGATGTATTACTTCAAGGATAGTCTTGTGGGAGCCTCCTTGGAGTGGTATATGAAGCTGAGCAGGGTTAATATTTGAAGCTGGAAGGATTTAGCTGAGGCGTTTGTGAAATAGTATCAGTATAATTTAGATATGGCTCCAAATCGTACCCAGTTACAAACCATGTCTCAGAATGCTAAAGAAGGGTTCAAAGAGTACGCTCAGAGGTGGCGTCAGCTTGCTGCTAGGGTGCAACCTCTCTTGTTAGAAAATGAAATGGCAGATATGTTCATGGGAACACTGCAGGGTCTGTTTATTGAGAGGCTGGCGTCTTGTTCGGCAACCAAGTTTAATGACATCGTGATAGTGGGAGAGAAGGTTGAAACTCTTCTAAAGATGGGGAAAATTCAAGATACTGGGGCAGGTAGCTCAAGCGGTATGAGAAAAGCTTTTAATGGACCTCCAAGAAGAAGGGAGGGAGAAACTAATGTTGTGTACGGCCGAGGTCGGGGCCGGGGATACAGAGGACCCTATGAGCAAGTTGCAGCTATCACTATTCCATCAAGTCCTGTACAACAAACTCAGCAACAAGCCCACCACCACCAACAACAACAACAGCCACAACGCAATAACTATCAGCAGATACCATATCAACCGAGACAAGCTCGTCCAACTAATAGGGTGCTTGAAGCCATCCCAATGACATACACGATACTACTTCAAAGATTGTTAGATTTGAACTTGGTTTAGTTGAGAACATTAAGACCACCACCACCTAGAGAGCTTCCAATGGGGTATGATGCTAACGCGAGATGCGCATTTCATTCAGGAGCTCCCAGACACTCAACAGAGAAGTGCAGGGCATTACAGCATAAGGTCTAAGACTTGATTGATTCAAAAGCAATTAACTTTGCACCGCCTCCTAATGTTACGTCAAACCCCATTCCAAATCCTGGAGGGGCCAGGATAAGTGTTGTTGATAGCGGTGAAAGGTTAAACTTGATCTTGAACGTGGATGAGGTGAAGACTTCGTTGTTGGTCGTGAAAGACAGATTGCTGAAAGGTCAAGTATTCCCAGGGTGTGGTTATGATTGTGAGGGGTGTTTGAATTCAGTTAATGGCTGTGGGGATTTGAAGGTTGGGCTACAATATTCGATTGACAAGGGGTCGTTACAGTTTGATAGGGTTGATGATAGAAGCAATTGTGTGTCTACCATAACAATTTACTTTGATCCTGCTGAGGTTCCTGCCCGGAGAGAACCTGTGACTATCTATGTTCCCGAGGTGAGTCCTGTTCCCATTACTGTTCCAGGACCAGTCCCTTATACTGATGATAAGGCCATTCCCAGGCACTATGGCTCGGACGTGTATGTAGACGGTCGGAAGGTGGAGAATAAAACAGTAACAATTGACCCGACTGTGGTGAAAGTCGGAGGAGTTAGTGGATTTACAAGGAGTGGGAGTCTATTTGATCCTCAAGCTCTTAGAGGTGATCCCGAAGCAGAGGTTGCTGCAAAAGCTAAGGGTAAGCAGATAGCGGCTGAAGAGGTGACAACTCATGCTCCTAATCAAGGCACTTTTGAAAAAGAAGTTGAAGAGTTCATGAGGATAATTAAGAAAAGCGACTATAAAGTGGTTGAACAGCTGAATCAAACTCCGTCCAAGATATCTATTATGTCATTGTTAATGTGTTCTCAAGCTCATAGGGAGGCTTTGCTGAAAGTTTTACAAATGGCATATGTACCATAGGAGATAATTGTTAACCAGTTGGAAGCTGTAGTAGGTAGCATAAACGCCAGCCATGGGTTGGGATTCACGGATAGAGACCTTACTTCTGAAGGCCGCAATCACAACAAGGCCCTGCACATCACCATGGAGTGTAAGGGTGTTGTCCTATCACATGTCTTGGTTGATATAGGCTTTTCTCTCAATGTGCTCCCTAAAAAGGCCTTGATGAAGTTGAATATTGATGGCATTGTTTTACGACCCAGTGAATTGATTGTAAAAGCCTTTGACGGGTCCCGGAGATCTGTGTTCGGGGAGGTTGAGCTACCTGTGAAGATTGGGTCTCAAGTGTTCAAAAGAACATTCTATGTTATGGATATTCAACCCGTTTATAGTTGTTTGTTGGGACGTCCCTGGATTCACGTTGTTGGCGCAGTGACATCCACATTGCATCAGAAGTTGAAGTATGTGGTAGACGGCCAGGTGATCACTGTATGTGGAGAAAAGGATATTTTTGTGAGTCATCTGTCGACTTTCAAGTACGTGGAAATGGATGGGGAGATTCATGAAACGCTTTGTCAAGCTTTTGAGACAGTCAGTGTTAGTACTTTGTCTCCGGCAATCCAGAGCAACGAGAAGGAAGGGACTCCTATCTACTCCTACAAGCAAGCCAAAGAAGTAGTCCAATCCGGAAGTGCGCGAGGTTGGGGCAAGTTTCTAGAGATGGAAAAGAAGGATGACAAGTTCGGTCTTGGTTACCAACCTGGTGGGTCCAACTGGTCTCAGGGTAGTAAGGCCATAACATTCACAAGTGTTGGAATGCTCGATCGCAACAACATCTGTGCAACAAGTGAAGATGGGGATAATGACTACGACTGGGATAGCTAGATTCACCCATGTGCACTTGGGGAGGAGCTTCGGAACTTGTCTGCTGAAGATTTTATTCAAGTTACTTGGCAGTCAAAGTAATTTTCTTTGTTTCCATTTTATCATACTGCATGTCAAATCCTGCACCCTGCCCAAGGTGCGTGGATCCATTTGTAGGGCCACCATGCTTTTAATGCATTTACCTTTTTCCATGAAATAAAAGGACGTTTTTCAAACAATGGTGTTCTTTTTCTTTCTTTTTGAAAATTTTTCACAAAAAATAAAATGGCAATGTTTTTCTTTTTCCTGTGTTTTTATGTGTTTGTGTCTCATTGAAAGAAAATCCTAAAATAAGCACATCAATTGTGCAGTATTGATCATTCGGATTCCTGTGACAACGTTCCTACTATGACTATGCATGACTTTGACAATCCTATCTACCAAGCTGATGAAGGGGTTGAGGAAGACTGCGAACTCCCGGAAGAATTGGCTAGGTTGCTGAAACAGGAGGAAAGGGTCATTCAGCCACATCAGGAAGAAATAGAGATCATCAACCTCGGGACTAAAGACGTAAAGAAAGAGATAAAGATTGGGGCTAATCTGCAGGCCGAGGTGAAGAAGGATTTGATTGGTATGCTACGTGAATATGTGGATATCTTTGCTTGGTCGTATCAAGATATGCCAGGATTAGATACTGACATTGTTGTACACAAGCTGCCATTAAGAGAAAATGTTCTCCGGTAAAGCAAAAGTTGAGAAGAACTCGCCCTGACATGGCAATGAAGATCAAGGAGGAAGTTCAAAAACAGTGGGATGCCGGATTCCTTGCTGTAACTAGTTACCCACCCTGGGTAGATAACTTTGTGCCTATACCAAAGAAAGACGGCAAGGTTCGGATGTGCGTTGATTATCGGGATCAAAACAGAGCAAGTCCAAAGGATGACTTCCCATTACCTCACATTGATGTACTGGTAGATAACATTGCTCAGTTCTCGGTATTTTCTTTCATGGATGGCTTCTCCGGGTATAATCAGATCAAGATGGCACCAGAAGACATGGAGAAAACGACGTTCATTACCCCGTGGGGTACATTCTATTATAAGGTCATGCCATTTGGGTTGAAGAACGTCGGGGCAACGTATCAACGGACTATGATAACTTTGTTCCACGACACGATACACAAGGAAATTGAATGTTATATGGACGATATGATTTCCATGTCCCAGGATGAAGAGGAGCATTTGGTCAATCTCAAAAAGTTGTTGATAGGTTGATAAAGTACAGATTAAGGTTGAACCCTAACAAGTGAACCTTCGGAGTGCGTTTCGGAAAATTGTTGGATTTTATTGTTAGCCAGAAAGGAATTGAGGTGGATCCTGCAAAAGTAAAAGCAATACAAGAGATGCCTACACCAAAAACAGAAAAAGAAGTGCGTGGGTTTTTAGGGAGATTGAACTACATTTCTCGGTTTATATCTCATCTAACGGTCACGTGTGAGCCAATATTCAAATTGTTGAGGAAAGAACAAACGGTCAGGTGGAATGAGGACTGTCAAAGAGCCTTTGAAAAGATAAAAGAATATTTGCAGACACCTCCGATTCTAATGCCTCCAGTTCCAGGATGGCCACTTATCATGTACTTGACTGTGTTAGAAGGGTCAATGGGGTGTGTTCTAGGCCAACATGACGAGTCTGGTCGAAAAGAGCATGCTATTTACTACCTTAGCAAAAAGTTTAACGACTGTGAATCCCGTTATTCACTGGTCGAGAAAACTTGCTGCGCTTTGGCATGGGCTGCTCGCCGACTAAGACAGTACATGTTGACCCATACCACATTGCTAATCTCAAAAATGGACCCTGTCAAGTATATTTTCAAGAAACCAGCATTAACAGGAAGGGTTGCAAGGTGGAAAATGATATTAACATAGTATGATATACAATATACTTCCCAGAAAGCCATCAAAGGAAGTGTATTGTCAGATTATCTTGCACAGTAGCCACTTGAAGATGACTATCAGTCGATGAAATTTGATTTCCCTGATGAGGACATCATGTACCTCAAAGCAAAAGATTGCGAGGAACCACTTCCAAAGGAGGGGCCAGACCTTGAATCCCAATGGAAGTTGATGTTTGATGGGGCAGTCAATATCAACGGACATGGAGTTGGTGTCGTTCTTATCACTCCTGAAGGTGTTCAATTTCCCTTCGTTGCCAGAATTACTTTTGGTTGCACTAACAATGAAGCGGAATACGAGGCGTGCATAATGGGAATAGAGGAGGCTATTAATCTTCAGATTAAGACCCTCGATATATTCAGAGATTCACCCCTCGTTATCAATCAGATTACCGGCAATTCGTATACACATCAAGAATACTTAATCCCTTATAGGGATTATGCCAGAAGAGTGTTGACGTTCTTCACGACGGTCAAGCTTCAGTATATACCACGAGATGAGAATCAATTTGCCGATGCATTGGCTACTCTTTCCTTGTCCATCAAAGTCTTGTGTTGGAATTATGTACCCAGGATTGACATTTCTAGGTTTGACACACCAGCTTATGCTTTCTCTGTAGACGCAGTGTCTGACGAGAAACCTTGGTATTTCGATATCAAGCTCTTCCTGGAAAAACAAGAATACCCAGCTGGAGCATCATCCAACGACAAAAAGACCTTAAGACAACTTGCTGCTAGTTTCTTCTTGAACATGGACGGAGTTCTGTATAAGAGGAACTTTGACATGGTCTTGCTCAGATGCGTGGATAGACACGAAGCAGACTTATTAATGCAGGAGGTCCATGGGGGATCTTTCAAAACTCATGCAGGAGGACATGCAATGGCTAAGAAGTTGTTGAGGTCAGGGTACTATTGGCTAACGATGGATGCAGACTGTTGTTCGTATGCCCGTAAGTGCCACAAGTGTCAGATATATGCAGACAAGGTGCATGTTCCTCCTAGCCCGCTCAACGTCATGTCATCTCCTTGGCCCTTTTCTATGTGGGGCATTGACATGATCAGGAAGATAGAGCCTATTGCTTCAAATGGTCATCGTTTCATTTTGGTGGCGATTGATTACTTCACTAAGTAGGTTGAAGCAGCATCTTATGCCAATGTCACCCGTCAAGTGTTAGCTAGATTTTTGAAAAGAGACATTATTTGCATATACGGAGTGCCCGAGCAAATCATTACTAACAATGGTTCCAATTTGAACAATAAGATGATGGCAGAATTGTGTAAGGACTTCAAGATTCAACATCACAATTCTTCTCCCTACCGACCAAAGATGAATGGTGTGGTAGAGGCAGCAAATACGAATATTAAGAAGATTGTGCAGAAGATGGTGGTCACTTACAAATATTGGCATGAGATGTTACCATTTGCATTGCATGGGTACCAAACGTCGGTTAGGACGTCAACTGGGGCAACTCCTTTCTCGTTGGTGTATGGCATGGAGGCAGTCTTTCCTGTTGAGGTAGAAATTCCTTCATTATGTGTGATGATGGACGTGAAGCTTGATGAGGCTGAGTGGGTACGTGCCCGATATATTCAATTATGCGTAATTGAGGAAAAGAGATTAGCGGCTATTTGTCATGGTCAGCTTTATCAGAGGAGAATGAAGCAAACTTTCGACCAACGAGTACGTACTCGGGAGTATCAAGTAGGCGAGCTTGTGCTCAAGAGGATCGTTCCTCTAGGTTCAGATCACAAGGGCAAGTGGACCCCAAACTACGAAGGCCCATTCATAGTGAAGAAAGTTTTCTCAGGTGGGGCACTGATGCTCACTACTATGGATGGAGAAGATTTCCAATCCCCTGTTAACTCGGACGCAGTTAAAAAATACTTCGCATAAAAAGACCCGCTGGACACAAAACCAGAATTAAAGTCCAGGCAAGAAAAGGGCATCCCGGCGAGCTAAAAACAGAATAAAAAGCTCGGGAAAAAGTTAGGGAGCACAAATAAAAAAAATGTACACCCGCTGAGTTGAAAAGCCACATCGGATAGCTCAGGCAAAAAAGGGTATCCCAGTGGATTGAAAACCCGAAAGGGCAATCCACGCAAAACAAGGGAATAAGCGAACAACTGCAATCCGGGTAATTTGAACCAAATGACCGTTTCACACAATCTGGCGATATCAGAAGGGTAGGAATCAGTCCCCTCCTCTTCTTCAAAATGCAAAGGCAAGAACAAAAAGTTTTGAAGACATGTTGGTCATAGCAAGAAGGAAAATCATTGGAACGCCGTGTACATTTCCATTAGGATAGTTTCTTTTCTCAATTTTTATGGTAGCTACCTCTTTCCAGGTAGTTGCTTCCTGATGTAAAACTTTGCCTATTTAGAGGCCATTCAACAAATGAATATTCAGTCAAAAGTTGTGTTTTGTTTTGTTTACTTTGTTTGCAAAAATCTCCTGAATTCTTGGCAAAAAGAACATTGCATTTGAAACATGTTGTTTTTTTTTCTAAATAACGACATTGCAGGGAAACATTTGAACCCATCTTTGAGTGTCGGGCGACAATGGATGAACATATCATACCATGCAAGTCCCCGGGACATATATGTGTATACTGTTGTTGCTGGTTTTGCAGGATGGTATCATGTTTCCCCCAAGCAGAGTGTGTTCCCTCAGCTGAGACAGATCAGAGGGAATGGATCCCCAGCAGAATTTCAAAGCTATTTGAAGAGCTGTTTTCCCCAAGCGGATTGTCTTTCCACAAGTGAAGTACTCTCAGCAGGCAGCTGAGCACCTGATTTCCCCACAGAGTTCATGTTTGGGTTTCACTCCCATCATTGAAACATTCCCCAAAGAAGTCGTCAATTTATTTTTAGCCAGGTGATGATACAAACTGTTATTCATCCCCCTGGCCAGAGTTGAGTGTCAAAGCCTCTTGACCTAGTTCTCACCTGCAGAGTTGTGATTCTTGCTGCCAACAGGCATTTGTTCGATGCTCGTATGCATCCCCCCCCCAACACTCGTTTATGTTTAATAGTTGTTTTTGCTTGAATGCACTCCCCAGCACTCGTTTGTGTTTGATATTTGCTTGTTGCTCGCTGTCGCTCCCAAAGATTTGCATCCCGGTACAAGCGCGAACAGTCGGCGAAAGGAGAAGATGAAGGTGAAATGAATAGAGTCTCCAACTAGGCATTTTTATCCCGAAGGAAAGGTAATGCTGCATAAACCTAGAAAGAGATGGATAAGACGGTTGCGAACCAGAGAAACTGAGAAAGGGGGTTGGTTACAACCTGGGAAGGTATTAGCACCCAGATTGTCCATCGTACTCGACGGGATCCACGCTTAAAAGACTGTGTTTAAAAGGGGTAGGTGTATGTACTATCTGTGTGCAAAAGCTGGAAAAGAATATACAAGTGTCAGTGCAAAAGGGTGAATTACTCAGGAATTAGGCTTAAAAGAGAATGTTGAAAGAGGGGGAAGACACAGAGACTTTTGTTCGATAACAGTTAAGTTATGCATACGTATCCTCTCGTGCAATGAGGATGTCAGAACACCATAGTTCGACTCAAAGAGACTGGAAAATGAATTGACTGTGAACTGACTACTTGTCTATGCTCAAGTGTATGACTCGTCTGGCTCGAGTGATAATTGTCTTGCATTAGACGGAAGAAACAAGTTCTCGTTTGTGAATGAATGTGACGAGAAAATAATCCCGAAGGAGATGACTATTGTTTGTTTTTGTGTTTTCAGTTTTTTATTGTTTTTGGAGTTTGTCATAAGTTAACGAGCTTAAGCCTAAATCAAAGGTTTGTAAACTCATTATATCCTCCCTGATTAGGGATAATGCGAATACTTTAAGTATGAGATAAGCATCTCAACTTAATTGCCATGATGATGTAGGATTAAGATCATTAACCTACTTGTGATTATTTAGATGTTTTTGGGTTTTTGTTTAGTGTTAAGTAATGAGTTTAAGCCATAATCAAGGATTAATGAACTCATTACACCATCCTAATAGAAGGATGATAGATGAGAATACTTAAGCTGAGGAAGATACCTCAACTTAATCCATGATTAGGGATTAAATTCATGATAAAACAAGCCTTTATTAAATGGATTTGAATTAAAGATGAAATTAAGAAGTGAGTTTTATGATTTGTAAGACAACTTGAGGGGGACTTGTCCATTAAATACTAGGGTTAGTCCTTTTTAACCAATAAAGGGAGAATTAGAACCCTAATGTAAGGCCCAAGTTACAAGTTAATGTCTTAGTGATTATTAGATGGATTGATTAAGAGGTTTAAACAAATTAAGGGTTTAGCACTTAGGATTAAAGTTATACACTTCATCCTAAGAGAAGGATGCAGGCATAACCCTAATTCCAAAGTCCTAAAACCTTAAAGGTTTAGTCTCTAATGATGAGATGAGAAGAGAGACACAAAGAAGACTCAAAGAAAAAAAACTAAGGGGGACTAATCACAACCCTTATTGTTATCATGCTTGGATGTTCCTATGGTTTGTGAGGTTTAAGAAAGATCTTCAAGGAAGCCACCAATGGAAGAAGCAGAAGAAAGGAAGAAGAAGAAGAAGAACAAGTTACTTACTTCATTGAAGAAGATAAGTAACTTGAAGAAAGAAAGGAAGAGAGACACAAGTGAGCAAGCCCATACAAAGACAAACAAAATGCAGCAAGGATGCAATATGGAATGATGGGAATAGGTGGGAGGTGAAGGCAAATCCACCTCCCACACAAACTTACCATTAACCTGAAAAGTTAGCACAAGATGCATAAGGAAAGAAATGAAATGAAACAATTCATATGCAAGGGCAAAGACCAAAACCAAAAGCATGTACATGATGCAAATGATGTTATGATACAATGCAAAGGCATACAAGATGCATGTGTGTGATCATACAAGAGAATGAATGCAAATGAAGCATGTAGGAAGCATGTAAACACATGGATGTTTATGGAATGAAATGGATGCAAAGCATAGCAAATGTATGAATGAATGATCAAGAAATGTTCAAGAAATGTCTCAAGGTGTCTAAGATGTCATACAAATGCTTATAATGGCATGGAAAGTTCATACGTTCATGCAATGCAATGTAAGATACAAGTAAAGATGCAAAATTAGGGTTATATGAAAGGATGAGATGCAAATGGCAAAGACAGAAGCAAATGATATGATAAAAAATTGAAAATTCACTCAAAGGAACCCAAAACCTATACTAGGTTACCATCCAAAGGGGGAGGTCAGAAACTAAACCTAGAAGGAGTTATGAATTTCCTAAGTTTCTAGGGTTTTTTGGGTAATCTTCAATGCAAAATGTCAAACAAATTTGAAATGCAATATAAATTCCTGCCAAAAATATCCAAGATACTACATGATATGTGTAAAACAATGCAAAAAGAACCAAATTCAAACCCTTCATGGTTAGGCAGAAAATATTTCTCAAAGGTTAGGGTTTAAAATGTGATTTTATGAACCCTAAATTCAAACAAAATTGTCAAATGATGATCAAAACCAAAAATAAATTTGTATGATGGGTTTGAAAATGTTTCTAAATGTGTTAAGATGCAACATGATTTTTTTTTTGTGATTTTTAGAAACCTAAATGCTATTTTAATTAATTAATTTCCATTAATTAATTAAAATAAACATTTAAATGCTTTAAAAATACAATTTTTATGCAAAAAATAAAAATAAAAATATTTTTGGTTTCTGAAAATTAATAAAAGTCAGGATAAAAATTTTCAGTTTTTTTAATGATTTTTGCTATTTTAAATAATTATATGAAAAGAAATAGAAAGAAAAGAAAAAAAAATGAATAAAAATGAAAAGTATGACAATCTGAGGGCTGGGATTTAAACTGGGGAAAGGGCCATTTACCAGCGCGCAAACCAAGGGCTGAGATCTCTTCCTGGCTAATCCTAATTAATTAATTTAAATAATTAGAATTAAAACTTAATGACCTGATCCTATCCGTCCAAACACCCGCGTGCAACCTCATCCAAGGGTCCACATTCAAACCTAGCCCTAAACACGTCATTAACCCTAATTACCTTCAGATGACCGGAACACTGCTCCGGTCATCTTCTCCGGCGAATCAAAACCTCAACTCTCTCCCTTGATCTCTAAAACTTAATCTCTCTGCCCAGAATCACACCCCAAACATCATACAACAAGAATCATCCATCAAAACAAATTTATTTCACGTATCAAAGCTGAACCGAATCAAATTGTTTCTTAGGTCAAAACTTTCAGAGAACTCATACATTCTCAATACTTAATCATTTTCAAAAGTAAAAGGTGCAGTGTGATCAGTGAAGCATGAAGATCATTTCTATAACAAAAAATACAAGTTCTGGAAAATTTGTTCTTGATGATACCTGAGGTGAAGCTTTCGAAACTAGAGCTTTCTGGCCACTTTCTTGGTGCTTTTCCACTCCAATGAATCCTTTGATGCTTATGGCAAGCTTGAAACAAGTTTGTGTGGGCTGTTTTTGAAGTTTCAGTTCAGAGAGGGGTGAAATCGTGTTTTTGTTTTGTGATGTTTCAGGCTATAATGAAGGGTGGGATTTGTTCTATGAGTGATGCTGAGTTGAATGGTGAAGAAAGTTTGAAGTTTTGATGTTTAGTTTATGAGTTTCGAAGAAATGAAGTTTCTTGAGGATTTTGTGAATCTGAATGTGTGGGATGGTTCAGGCTCCAAGATGTTATGAAATGTGATCCTTAGGGCATGTATGTGAAGCTGTGATAGGTCATAAGAGTTGTTGTGGGCTATGCTGATTGGTATGGCTTCATTTGCAAAAAGTCAAGGTTGCCTGTACTTGAGGTATGGGCTCATGGCAGGTCTGGATTTGGGCATGGCTGGCCTCAGCATGAATCAAGGAAGGCCTTTGGATTGTTTTTGTGTAGCTGTAATGACTGAGGCAAGTGGTAGCATGACTCTTGCAATATTTCCCTCTTTGTTGTTTCTTGATTCACAGGCCAAAAAAACCCTAGGTCAAGAGTCCAATTATGATGCTTTGAAGTTGCTTCATCATGTTATGTCACATTTGGGCACATTATAAGTCATTAGAAGCCTTGTCAGGTAGTTTTGCAAAAATCCCTCTTTGGCATGAATGTGAAAATTATGTGATTTATGCCAACTTTGAAGGATCATAACTTGAGTTCCATAATGAATTAGAACATGTTCTTGTACTTTTTGAAAAGGGAAAGACCTAATCTACAACTTTAATGACCAAGAACTTTTCATTTGAAGCATTTTTGGTTGAGAAATAGGAGGTTGAAAAACTTTCCCAAAATGGAAAGTTTCCATTACAAGTCATTTCCATTTTTGGCAAGTTTGCAAATGGCTCAAAATTCTTCAATCTTGTGAACTTCCAACCTCTTCTAAGATCAAATAAAGATCATAGAACTTCAATTCGATGAAAATACTCCTTTGGTTCCATTGTTGGGGGCCCTAGATGCCCTGATTTTGACTTAACTTGCTCAAGAAGTTACCCAGTGAACATATGACTTCCACAATGAATTTCTTCATAAAACTTGGTACACAAGATCCTTATAACATCGTAAGAACAATAGAAACAAGAATGGGCCAAAAATTTGGAGTTAAGGCCTCTGAAACCAAAACCCTAATTTTGGTCATATGTGAAGTGAAAACCCTAACTCTGCTTTCATGCCTTGTCATTTCTTGTGATCTCTTGACTTCCATGAACTTTGAGGGATATAATATGATGATAGAACACACATGGAACCTCTTGGAACACTTAGAGGCCTTTGGGTTGGCTCAGGTGGAATCTTGGATTGCTCAGATCACAAACCCTAGATGCAGATGAACTTGAACTATGTAGATGAAACAAATATGCAATATGAGATGT